>CM044436.1:71677866-71704894 GCA_024363595.1 Xenopus borealis
AATCCACAAAAAATTCACATTTTATAGTAAAAAAAGTCAGTCTTTAATAAATAAATACTTTAAATAATGTATAACTGATAAATCTAGGATTAAAACGGCACTGCATTGCTTAGTCTTTGCAAAGAACTATTTCGGTGCTTTGTCCAACAATATTGCTGTCTGCAATAAACCAGGAGAAAGAATTACAGCTGCCTAGTTATTGTCCACTAGAGATAGCAGTCATTTCAGCTGGTGACCCTAGATGTCTTTCATCGTGCTAGTTGCCCTGGCCATTCTCTTCTGTACACAACACAGGGATATTGGCGCCAAGGTGAGAGCTTTCTCATTTATTCTCTGTCTTGTTTGCTTGGGTCAGCAGGCCATGGGGGCTGGCATGACTGCAAGTTGAAACCCTTTTTTAATATATTATATATTGCTGTGTTTGTTTATATCAGTATATGCAGATCTCCAATTTAGCAAATAGTGATAGCTTAATGTAATGGAGGGATCCTTTTTGAAATTGTATTTAGTAAAGTATTTGTTATGCTTTGTGTACATTCTAGCAGGATTTTCACATGTCTTTGTGTGTAAACACAGTTCATGGACCTGGGGTAGCCCCCAGTACAAGCTGTATTAACAAAAGCACACATTATCAATCTTATGAGAAGACTGAGTGAAGCAACCAGGAACTGGCAGGCAGAGAGGGCCCTAGAGTAAATTCCTTAGATAAACAGTAGCATGAGTTGTCCTCATGCACTAGAGGGAATATTTTATTTTTATGGTTTGCACCTTAGTCTCCAAGTAGTCACCCAGGGAAGGAAACTTACAGGTGATATGGTGATAACTATAGAACCTGATTATTCTGCAAAAGGGAAAACCATAAATCTAAGATGGAGTCATTTGTGTAGAGCAGAAAGCAGAAGCATTGAAGAATTTTCTGTTACATCATGCTGAGTTACTATGATATTATGCTACTATCTTAGATAAAATTTGTTCACTAATGGTTCTTTTGATTCCTGCAAATTACTTAACACATACACACACACGCTCCTACAAGTCTTTGGAGGCTTGCGGTTCATTTGACTTTATGGATTTAGCCTGAGGATTAAACCAAAGACACCAACCATTTAGTTATCCTTTCTCATACTTCTTTTACCCCATCTCTGTATGAGAGATGGTCTCAATGCAGATTCTGACAATAATGATCAACAGATTATTTATGTTTTACTGGAGGTTTGAGTCCAGCCATTCAGGAAGAAATTAATGTAAAGATCCAATGTTAGGCCTTTGTTTATTGTTCTGAATGTTAATGGTCTTAGTTTCATGTGTTGTTTTATATAGTAGGACCTTATGAAGGAATGTATTCTCTTCACTTCATTGGTAACGATAATATTCAAAAATGATTGAAAAATCCTAAATACTGAAAAGCACAATGCTGCTATTAACTCTCTTAACTTTTAAATACATCAGTACATTGCAGTGTTGTGTTTTCAGTTCTGTGGGATTTATAAAACTTTGCTGGATTTATAAAATATGTAATACTATCAAAAGAATCTGTGTCAGTGTGGCAATGTATTGACAGCATTGTCATTATTTATTTATTTATTTTTGTTAATGTGCTTTTGGAATCATTCTACAAAAATGCTTTAAAAGGACATTGGATACAGTACAAATATGCCAAGAATTGTATTAATTGGCCTAAAACAAGGTGGCTGGGCACAGTTGGGGAAAGTGTCAGTTTTGGGAGAATCCCCACTAAGTAAGACTGGCTGTACAATTAGCAAACTTGAACTCTAACCCTTCTAGAATAATTAATGAATAACAGAGGGGATCAAGACAAAGACACAGAGTGATTTGGTGGGCGCTAGCAAGTAATACATCAAAGAATGCTGGTAATTGGCCCTGTGGCTTTCATTCTTTGCCTTATTTCTTTCAATTCATTGACTCAAAATAATAGGTTCAGGTTCATTATCAACAGGTTTAAACTGAAAGTGCACAACACTTAAACAAAGCTATGCTTGTAACTGGACTGGTGGCTAAAGAGAGAGTTTGAGCCCAAAGCATTCTCCTTTAAAAGGAAAAACATTAACCTATCCAGCAAGGTTCACACAGCTATACAGGTTAACTGGGGAAGTTTAACTTGTCTAGGGAAAACCATCCTCAACTATAATGCTGGAGTACAGCTGGTATGGACAGGTATGTAAAATATTTTCCACTTACTCAGGGAAACGGTTTTCTAACAGTCAGCTTTATATGTTTTGCAACTAATTTTTGTAACATTGTCCTTAGTCTGTTCTGTAAAGACTCTAATAAGTTGTATATGTACTTGATGTGAACATAAATGTTGTCCTCAGGAAAAGCAAATGGTAAATAGATTATTTGCACACATCAATATCATTATGCATAATATCTAACTAATGTAATAAAAAACTAGTGAAGCTAGACAAGGTATCAAACCAAATGTACTGATATACAATTTGCCCTTTTCTTTCCTGATGTACTCTATAAACTGTATTTGTATTTTTCTGTTCAGGAAATGGAATGTTTCAAATAAAAGTGCAATCTATTCTTTGCAGATGTAATGTTATAATTTTAATTAGTGCTGTTTTGTTTTATACAAATATTGTGTTATCAGTTCAAGACAAACAATAGAGTGGAAAATATTACAAAATTGTAAATGACAAAGGAGATTGGAGATATTACTATGCACCATTTTTAGTGTTCCAGTATGTTTATACATTTATCTCATTTCATGAGCAAAAAAGTGAGGGGATAATAAAGTGTTTTTTAAACTAAGTTCATTAGCAGTGTCAATAATGTTTTTCCCCAGGTTTTGAGTAAACATATAATAAGAAACTGTCTATCTGTCGCAGAGCTTGAATTGGGAACAATTTAATAAAATGAATGACCAGCAACAGATTTAAGTGGTATAATACAAGAAAAATGGTGACCATATTTTTTAATTAAAATAAATAAGGCAATCTTTTTGAAGACTGAGTCAGTTGATCTGTGGTGTAAATTTAGATGTGTCTCCTATGACTCATATTTGTGGTTTAAAATGCATCTGAGAATAAATGCAGTTTGCCATATTAGTAGTCTGACATTTTTAAATAACATTATATTACTTCCCAATGAACTTGATGCTTATACTGACAGCAATAATATACTTCTTTTGAATTTACATTAATATAGCTAATTAATTCGATACAAGTATGGAATCTATTATCATCAAGCATTCTGCATGATAAATGCCATACTTGTGTAATAGGTCACTATAAACATAAAAAACGGCTTAATTATATCACAATGTCATGTTATAGTACTTTGGAAATACTCGTTTAGAATTGTAAAAGCATCACCATGAACCTGGTTAAATAAAAGGACAGAAAAATTTTAACTTATGGTAGTTTGCCTAAATTGTGTTTTTTTTTCAGTGTGCATTCAGGATTGTGTTTTGGTATCCAAGAAATGTTTTTACAGAATTTGTTTAATAACCTGTATATCCAGTTGACTGATTAATTTTATTTTTTATTTGGGAAAAAAATTTGGGAATTTGTACATTGAACATTTATTACCTTGTAAATAAATGTTCTGACATGTGCAGCACTACTGTGAAGCATCTGAAACCATTTATTCTGCCTCCCACTAGTGATGGGCGAATCTGGGCTGTTTGGCTTCCCCCCAAAAAATTGTGAATTTACAGCAAAATTCATGAAATAGTGAAAAAATTTTTAAACGCATTGAAGTCGATATTGCTGTGAAATGTTGATATGATCGACAATTTTTATCCAAATGTCAATTTTGATGTGCAAAATTTTAATGCTACGACTATTATGCTACGACTATTCTGACTCACAACAATTTTATGCGCACTTATATTCTAATACGGCAGATTTTTTCGCTGCAGTTTTGCTGGCAAAACTTGGAAATTCACCACAAATTTGTGCCTGCCGAATTTGTTCCCCCATCACTACCTCCCACCCAAGAATATAATTTTTTCAGACAATATATATCCTATCTATTGTATTGAACTTCGCCATGTCTGGTGCAAGAGGTAACGTTCAGTAAAATGGACATCTTAGTTAATAAGCGTAGTTACGTCCTTTCATCAGGACTTTGCTAGTGAAAATTGGCCAGACTCAGTGTTGGTAATTAGCGAAGTTGCGACATGCTGGCGAATTAGCGCTAGCATTAACCACTTTGCACTTTGAATTTGTAATATTCTGCAAATACATGCTTCTGTGGAACAGACTAAATTTAGCTGAAGCCTCTTAGGCTTAGTCCAGACGGGGAGATTCGGGGGCGATCCGTCGCCTGGCGACTTCTCGCCGCGACGGATCGCCCCCGAATCACCCCGAATAGCTAGGCACCGCTGCGCACCGGCGAGGCTTAAAAACGCCTGCGCTTATTCACACGGAGCGGCGCAATTTTTAAAATCACTCCAAATTGCCTCGTGTGAACACGAGCCGGCGTTTTTAAGCTATGCCGGTGCGCAGCGGTGCCTAACTATTCGGGGAGATTCGGGGGCGATCCGTCGCGGCGAGAAGTCGCCATGCGACGGATCGCCCCCGAATCTCCCCGTCTGGACTAAGCCTTACAATAATGACATATTACTCCTGTGCTACTTCAGTTATCCTCAATATTAAAGGTTAGCTGTATAACACTAATGTAACATAGTAGTAAAGGGGAGTCCAGTTGAAAGACAAACAACTTTCTATCTATGTTAGTCCTCTTTCTGATGATCCATTATATTGTATTGTTAGCAAATTATGTAGCACTTCAAAATAATTTTATAAAAAACAAACAAGGAATATGATTAGAGCTACAGCAAACTACACCATCTCCCATTTGGGGCCTCATGCTTTCTACAGGGGCATTAAGGGAGATCATGCCCCATTTATACCAACAATCATATGTAACAATAAAATGAGAAAATACTTAGGACTCATTGCCTGCCCATACCTATCCTGGACCGGACTCTTGCAATGTAAATATCAGTCCAGGAAACAGACTAAGGATGAAAACCAATAGTTGATACATCAACACTAAAAATACACTCTCAAAGGCTTGAGATGGCAATTTTAATGCTGAGTGGGGTCAAAAGCATATATTTAAAGGAGCTTCAGTGCCAAACATGACTTCTAGCTTCTACTGTACATGCCTAGTCAACAGTGAACACAAGATAGAGCTGGTGAACATGTTCCCCATCACACCAGACAATTGTTCTGTATATGCCTAGAATGACCTAGTATCCTCTGGATTTTGTTTATATTTAAACTGATTCTAGAAATCATTTGGTCATTTTATTATAACTTGTTAGTTTAAGATTTTTCATCCTGTAGGTTTATTTAATAACAGTTCCAACGTATCTCCCACTATACATAGAAAGTCTTTCTCTGGTGAAATGGTTATAAAACACATTATTTATGAGAATTCTTTCACAGCTGATGTCTATTAAAGTGTCTGCAGTCTGGACTAACTTTTCAAACTTTGATGAAAGGAGAGATACAGTTTTTGGTTTGCTTAGATACTATCTATTAGGACCTACATCACCTCACTGCTATCAGTATAATAAAGTTGTATTTGGACAAATCAAAGGACTATGGAGTCAACTGAAATATACTGTATATATCCATGGCACTCCAGAATATAATATAAATGATGAGTGATCAAGGGACTGGATGAAAAAGCTATTAGAATGTTTCAGACTTGAATCAAAATGAGCTTGTCTCACTTTCATAAACTTGGACTTTGCAGTGCTCAGTCCTGCCTTCTAGATCAGGAGGAACCATGGAACTTTTGCCACATCTTGACCAGGTGGTAGTTCCATGCTTCCCTTTGAGCACTGTGTTTATAGAAGCAGGAAATTGGAGCCTAAAGAATCTGGTTCAGATGTCAACCACACAGCAAACACAGGAAATGATGCTGAACATACTTGGAAAATATGCCTAACAGTTACACCTGGTTTGTGACAAGGTTGATCATTTAGCAATTCGCCAGCAATTAGCACAGTTGCACTATGTGGATCACTTTGTTGTACACAAAATGACACTAACATTCTGTGGAAAATGCTACATTGTGGGAAAAAAAGGCAATTGTGGCCTAAAGTAGTCTAATGGACACCCCCGCTATACTTCAGCAAATATCAGGTGCTAGTACAAATAAAATGCTCAGGGCCAAAGAACATAGATGTAAAAAAAAAAAGTTGTATCACTAGAGTTTCATTCTAAAATAGAGACGGTTGTGTTTTTCACTCCTGATAAAGGCCTTGTTGTAATGGTTATTGGCAGTTCTATTACAATTAAATGTGTTCATATTTATATATTTACACTGAAATATAGAGGAAAACATAAGGAAAATATAATAATGTATATTTTCTGCCTAAGCATACAAATATGAACTATAATTGTAAGGAATGTACTGAACATATAGAGCCTCATATATAGATGCCCTGAAAACAAGTGCTTGAATACTAGCACTCACAAATAGAGATGGGTCAATAAATTTGCCAGACATGAATTTGCGCAAGTGACTATTCACTGGCAAAAAAATCTGCTGCTCAATAACAAATTGTCACGCATTAGAATTTTCACTTGTGTCAAAATTTCTGCACTTCAAAATTATTCGGACGCCTAATGACTTTAATGCTTTTTGCAATTTTTTTTGACATTTTGCTAATTTTTTGGTAATTTCACAAACTTTTCAGTGAAGCGAAACTATTAACAACATTGGACTCATTGGACCATCAAAAATACCGGCCAGGCCGGTAGAATACCCTGCTCACTACTCACAAAGTCATGTAACTACCACCTTTGTCTTTGTAGACCAGAAAACTCCTGTAGTTTGTCTCCAGCTAAAGTTGCTATAGTCTAAAGGTCCACATACATGGGCAAAGAGATTCATTTGGTAGCTTATTGAGCAGTGTATGGGGCCATCCAATGGGCTTCCCCGATCAATATCTGGCTGAAAGATGGCAGGTTTAAAAAACCCCTAGGTTCAAGGGCCACGTCAGTTCATAGATGAGGTCCTTGATCTGACCACCTATATTCTCCTTGTTGTGATCTCAGGGTGGACATGTCTGTGAGAGAGCCACTCATCTGGCTAGGTCTCTGAATGTATGGCCATGAAACACAGATAAAATGGAGGGAATTCGGTGTCAAACTGATTTTGCTTGTTAGAATGGGATCTATTATATGGAAACCTATCATCCAAAAAGTATAGACATGCCCTTTCTATAATGTCCAATTTAAATATTTAATTGTATAAGGACATTGCATTTGATTTTAACTGAGCACACCTAAATCTATGCTAGTTACATAACAGTTCTATTTTTGTTAAATACATATTAGTAGCCTTAAATTATGGAAATACCGCTTATTGAAAAAGCCCCAGGTTGCAAGCATTCCAGATAATAGACCCCATACCTGTAATAGTGATCATAATATAAATGTCACAGCTGTAGAAAGAATTCCTGTTAACTTGAATAACCTTTTTAATATTTTGGGTTTGAACTGCTTTCTACATAGCCTTACACAAAGGCCATATTGATGGCAAGCATGCTAACTTTTATTGACCCAAAGCTTTTTCTGCGTCTTTCAACTTCTATAATGTAATCGTTTTTCTGTTTCAAACAGTGTTTAAAAACAACTTCAAAAAGTGATGAAAAAACAATTTGACTGTCTTGAACAATTGTGGCTTAAGCCATCTCATATGGGACGTCATGGCTGACCCTTGTTTAATTCATAGTAAATGTAAGCTCTGTTTCAGCTTTAATTACATATCTTTAGGCTATTTAGTCTGCTGGGTATGGTGCCTAGCGCAATGTCCTTTTTCAGCTACTTTGAAGATACAATATCATTATTAGGCCATTTTTCCATGAAGTAAATGTACAGCATGGTTATGCTTCTTTGTTTTAGAAAAATGAATGTAAATGTGCAATTACTTCTTATTAAATAAGGATTATAGGCAGTACTAATTGCTTGCATGCTGCTAGCTTTTAAATTAAATTATTTTTTACTAACAATAGGAAGTAATAGCATACTTAACTATTTTTATTTTTGTCTCAAATGTTTGTGCAATAGCATATCAAGAATTACTGAATTATTTTAAATAATTGCTTTCTTATTATTTTACTGGACAGTTTCCTTTTACACAAGGCATTCTCACAAATATGCAATAAGAAATACAGTTTAGGAAATTAAGTTTTTATATCTAACCAATTTTTAGTTTGATTTCTAATAAATATCCCCTCAATTAGTTTGCTTACAAATATCTGTAAGAAATCAACCCAGAATTATATTTTTTTGCAGAAATATACAGTATCGTTCATAAGCAGGAAGATAAACTATGTAAGTTATCTTATTTACACATCTTACATATTATTTTCCATTATCTATGTCACCTATGGCTCTTAGATGAGATAAGATATTAAACACTTCCTGTCACATTTTAATATAGTGATTGCGTTACAATAATATATTGGATCGCGATTCCTGAAAATGAGAATATTTTAAATAAAAACAGTAGACAAGCAGCCTTATTCCTTTGCTAGCCCTGGAAATTCTTTTCATCATATTATATATTGTAATCTTAGATATAACAGCTAGGGTGTATTATTCTCTATAATTCCAGTGCCATAATATTCACCAGGAGATTTTTTCATCTCTCTAGTTTGGAATTTTAGCAGTTATCTGGTTGTTAAGGTCTTATTTACCTTAGCAATCAGGCAGTGGTGTGGTGTTTGTGCAAGGTACCTGTAGGTGTCACTGTGCACAAGAGTATACTGTGCCTACACTGTACTTTCTATACTGCTTAAAAGGGTTAGCGTTCAAGTTACTGTTGATGTGTAATGGCTGCATGAACCTGCTAATAAAGCACTGTTATACTCTGCTCATCCTTGTCTACTGAAACATAACGAATTGGCAACAAGGTGTCTCTTCTACCGCTGCAGCTTTTCTCCCAAGCCCTGGTGAGCCTACCATACCTTTTACTGCTTGAATCCTTATGTTTGAAAATTACATTATTGCTGCTGACCAAGGGGAGATTTGTGCTTTACTTATTCACTGCATGGGTGCAGAGGACAGCATAAATTCTATACATTGCCATTTTCTGATGAGACTTATTAAACAGCTCTTACTGCTATAAAGAACTTTTTCGTGCCAGGAGTAAATGTGGTTGCAGAAAGATATAAATAAAATTCCGCCAATGTGTACAACGTAATGGTGAATGCACAGAACAATTTGAAGCAGATTTAAGAGACCTGTATGTTTACAGATGAAATGCTAAGAGACCAAATAGTGGAAAAAACAAATTCACCTCACAATAGAGAGAGACTGCTCCTAGAGCCTTGCAAAGGCTATTACAGTTGCTAGGTAAATTGAAGCAGTGGCAGAGGCTGAAACTCTCAGTTGGGGAACTACTGGGAATGTACAGACTGTGAATCATGCACTGGGTGGATTAGCCTACACAGCAAAACCGTGCAGCAAATAAAAATAAAAAATACTGCCTCAACTGTGGTTCAACACAACATACTGCAAATTATGCTACATGTCCTGGAAAAGCTGTACAGTGAATCAAATACTGCAAAATGTGACTTTTACATTGTGAATTAGGGTATTGCTATACTAGGAAGGAATCTATTTGCTGCATTAAACCTGTAATTAGTTGATGGTCTCATTACTGCAGCACCAATGCCTGCCACACAGCCAGTGTCTAAAATTTCACCACAAAGTAACACTTCATTAAGTTGTGCAAATAATTTTGTACACAAAGTTAAAGGGATGGTTCACCTTCAAGTTAACTTTTAATATATTGTAGAAGGGCCAATTCTAAGAAACTTTTCAATTGGTCTTCATTATTTATTTTTCATAGTTTTTTAATGATTTGCAATTTTCTTCTGTTTCTTTGCAGCTTGCAAATGGGGGTCACTGGCACCATCTAAAAACAAATGCTCTGTAAGGCTACAAATGTATTGTTATTGGCACTTTTTATTGCTTATCATTCTATTCAGTCCATCTCCTATTCATATTCCAGTCTCTTATTCAAATCAATGCAGGGTTTCTAGGGTAATTTGTTCCCTAGAAACCAAATTTCTGACACTGCAAACTAGAGAGCTGCTGAATAAAAAGCTAAATAACTCAAGAACCACAAAGAATAAAAAATTAAAACCAATTGCAAATTGACTCAATGGCAATTGCAATATCACTCTCTACATTATACTAAAAGTTAACTCGAAGGTGAACAACCCCTTTAAGTTGAGACTAGATGTAAAACCAGTATGCCAGAAATTGAGGCAATTGCATAAGGGAGTCTCACAGGAATCCTCTTAATGGGTTTCACCAATTGTTATAACAATTAAGAAAGCTGGAGGTATTCGATTGCGTGTTGATCTCCGTGACCCTAATAAAGCAGTTGTTTTGGATAATCATCCTTTGCCACACATAGAGGAAATATTTCAGAACTCTGAGGAGCAAAATTCTTTTCCACCCTGGATTTTCAGACTACTTATCGCTTCATAGTGCTTCTTACTGCATGAGGAAAGCAGAGACCTCACTGCATTTATCACCCATGATGGTTTGTTTCGGTTCAAGCCTGTACCTTATGGACTGGCTTCAGCACCGAGCTGTATTCAAAGACTGATGTCTTCTATACTCCATGACATAGCTGGTGTACAATGCTACTTGGATGATATGATTGTCTATGCTCCAACTATGGATCTTCAGGACAAGTATCTAGAAAAGGTTCTGAAATGCATTGATTCTGCAGAACTGAAACTGAATCTTTCCAAATGCCAAATGGCAGACAAACTGGATCATATAATTTCACAAGAGGGATTACTTGTGCATGGTGCCTGTAGGTGTCACTGTGCACAAGAGTATACACTGTACTTTCTATACCGCTTAAAAGGGTTAGAGTTCAAGTTACTGTTGATTTGTAATGGCTGCATCAACCTGCTAATAAAGCACTGTTATACTCTGCTCATCCTCTGCTACCAAAACATTACAAGTGGTTTTAATAAGAAACTGGAATATGAATAGGAGAGTGACTGAATAGAAAGATATGTAATAAAAAGTAACACAAAAAGTGATAATAAAATAGTGACGGGGTCAGTGACCTAATGTAACATACTGCCTGGAGTCAAACTGCCAGTTAACTGGCATTCCATGCTGGCATTACCACTGCCCTATGTGAGCAGACAGTCTAAATCCCGACTCCATTCAGTGTTAACGATTGCTTTTGACCCAGGCCTGTGCTTCACGACTACACTTTCTATTCCCTGTCCTTCCTGTATACGTTACAGTTCCCATGCCTGCCCAGAATTCCCTCCTTGGTCCTTTCACTTTAAGATCTAAAGGGCTCCTCCCAAAGCAAAAAGTGGTTGTTAAAAGCAGAAGTGTGAGTCGAGACCGGGACCTTGGGGTTTGTTCTGGGTTTTTGGATACCATATGTACACCCCAATTTGAAAGCTGAACATATACAGAAGAAAAAGGCCAATAATTAATAAATTCTAACAAATAAAAGTTCAAAGTTGCTAGGGATAGGACCTGCTAAAACATACAAAAAGTTAAAGCTTCTTTCCAATGATATTATAGCCAGTAATATTTACTGAGTGTCTTGTCTTGGAAATGAATACACAATATTGCAGAAGTCTGCTGAAGTTCTTTTGATGTAACTACTCTGGAATGAGTTTACCAGGCATGTTTTAAAATTGCCAACTATTTGTATAGCTAAGGAAACTTCCGTAATAAGCAATAGGGACTTGTAATAAGCAATAGGAGTAGGATAATACCTCCTCTTTTGTGCTTCTAGAAGTCATCAGACATGTCATATAATTCAAATATTTAAAGGTGCCACACACAATTTCTCACTGCCCAAAGTAGGTCTATTTTGAGATACTTCCTGGGTGTCATATGGTTTTCTGTTCTTGACTCTTGCCTGCCCTGACCACTGCTGAATCACTGTCTGTACCAACTTTTGCTTGATGATTTACTCTTCCGAATTCCGATATTTGACCCCTGCCTGTTCCACGACTACACTTACTCTTTCCCCATTATGGTTTCCTTGCCTGAAGACCTGGAGGCATTAGAGCTGTGAAGGGCTCCTCCAGAAGCAAAAGGAGGCTGTTATAGACAGAAGCATGAGCCGAGACTGGAACCTTGGCATTTGTTCTGAGTTTTGGGATACTGCACATGACAAGGGCATACTGTTACATATAAAGATGGGCTAGACAGGCGCAACAGAAATAAAAACAAGGAGGACATGTAATTTGTAGTGTTTAAAAGCTAGTTAACTTTAAAACCAACCTAGAGTATGGTATAGTCATTTGTATTCTAAGATAGTTACATAGTTACATAGTTGAATTGGGTTGAAAAAAGACCTAGTCCATCAAGTTCAACCCCTCCAAATTAAAACCCAGCATACACCCCCTCCCACTCTCTCACACAAAGCATATATGCCCATAGCTATACGAACTGTAGAGTTTAGTATCAAAATAGCCTTTGATATTATGTCTGTCCAAAAAATCATCCAAGCCCCTTTTAAAAGCATCAAAAGCCATCATAACATCACCCGGCAGTGTATTCCATAACCTCACTGTGAAGAACCACCTACGCTGCTTCAAATGAAAGTCCTTTTCTTCTTGTCTGAAGCGGTGGCCTCTGGTGCGGTGATCCTCTTTATTGGGGAAAAGGTCCCCTGATATTTGTCTATAACGTAATGAGATTTGTCTATAACGTAATGAGATCTAATTATAAGGGGTCACCACAGGGGCAACTATAAAACAGACTGATTGTAAGATTACACATTTTCCTATGAAGCAAAGAAGGAAGGTTACTATTTAAAAAATAACGAAAACTGAAGACTAGTTGAAAGGTTTCTTAGATTAGGTCAAGCTATAGCATTGTCATGTTATAATAAGTTAATAAAAAGCTTTACTTCCCCTTTAAGTGAACTGGTTCTTTTGAAGCACAGACATATCAAACTGATTCACTGTTGGCATAGTCATAAATTTAGCATTTGTTTATCATTTCTGCTGTCCTGTATTTGCCTTTTTGTACTTATTAGATCCATACAAAGATCAATCAATTTTAACTTATTTTTGTGAGTAATTTTAAATTACATTTACCTATTTTAAGTCTATCGCTCCCTTTTTTAATACATTTTATGCTAATTATGTGTCTTAAATTACACATACAGCACGTTTCATCATTTTGAAGTTGACAGAGTTTAAAATCACGAGTATAATTATACAGAATATTTCCAGTCTGCTCGAGAACTTATTCATTACAGTCTACAATCATTTTATGTATACTTTTTATTTATGTTTGTGTTGTTCACAATTACCCAAATGCCTGTATTTTGTTTTAATCATAGTTTAAAAACACTGAGCAGCTAGACCGTAGCACATATACACGTAAAAATACATTTACATCATATAATTTAATTTTGTTTATGCTCATTGTTCATTGGTGATCACAAAATATGATGCTCAAGAGACACCTTGTCTGTCTCTACATTGTCTGTGAGTGCTGACAGATGCTCAAAACATGGATCCTCACAGGGCCATTGGACTGCATTGGGTTTAATTAATGTATATATTTTTTTTTAAAGCAATATGGAGAAAGGGCAGGCACTTGCAAAGTCAAAGAGTAAAATCCAATCTATTCAAGTCATGTTGCTGATTAAACATAATTATTTATAGAATCTATTATTTCCAAATGTAAGGAAATATTATTATGATCAACCTGATGAAAAAAGGCCTTGTCTTGGTAAATATAAATCTATCAAGCCAAAAAAAAAAAACAGTTGTGACTGGATGCTCCCTGGATGGTCAGGCAGATCTACTTTATAGAAGTAGGCCATACCATTGACTCAAACCTGATAGATTGTTGACATAGAGATAGTGATGCTCATTTTCAGCTGAAAAAGTATAATGCACAATATTTCAGTGTCTTTGTCTGCTTTACAGAGAAGGTTCAAAGGACAAAGCTTAATATATTAAAGAACACTGAATTAAGTAATATCAATGCATTACTCTTTTAATGCATATGCATACTTGTGCTCAGGATAACAAGAGTTCAGATCCGGCTTCCAGGCACTTAACTAAAGCTGTGCAATTTCGCTGTCATTATATCATGGTTTCGATATATATATATATATATATATATATATATATATATATATATATATATATGTATAAGGCCCATTGTATTATAAATATTTGTTAATTCTAGTAAACTCATTTTGTATTTTTTGGCGGAATTTCTAACAAAGTTTCTTTTCTTTTGCTGATATGTAATTAACATATTGCTTTACAACCATGAAACCATGTTATAACTTTTGTATGCAGTTAATTCAATGTTCTCAGAGCAACCAATCCCAATGCAATCTTCCAAAATTTACCATGCAGGTCACTGAGTCTACTTTAAATCAAACTCAATGTGCTCTAGATAAGTCTGATTCTTAGTTTTTTGTTCCTCAATTGTCTACAGGGTGTTTACCAAACAATCAATTCATTCTTCTTAAAAATATAATTTCATGGTTGAACTTAATTTCCTCGGACTAGCAGATTTTATTAAACCTTACAGAACAATGATAAATATCATGCGAACTGTCAAATTCAGAGGCTTTATTTAGAAAGCTTTATCTAGCTTATTTAGAATGATCACACAAAGAGAAATGTTCTCTTATGCATGCAAGTATGTAAGCTACACAAAGGGGCTGATTTACTAAGGGTCGAAGTGGGTCGAAGTGAATATTCGAATTCAAAAAGTTTGAATTTTTTTGGATAATTCGACCATCGAATAGGCCAATTCAACCATTCGAACAATCAATTCGAAAAATTGAATAGTAAAATCCTTCGACTTCGAAGTACTGTCTCTTTAAAAAAACTTCGATTTTAATACTTTGCCAAATTAAACCTGTGCTATGTTAGCCTATGGGGACATTCTAGAGCATTTTTCTAGTTTTTTTATTGAAGTAAAATCGTTAGATTGTATGCAAAAATCGTTAGAATGGAACGATTCGATTCGATATTTCACTTCGATGGTCGAATTTTGAAGTACTTCGAAATTCAAGGCTTAGTAAATCAGGCCCATAGAGTTTGTAAAGGATTTTTGTCAATCAAAACATTAATATTTATTACTTTACCACATTTTTATTGATACAAAATGCTTGTACTTTATTTCTTAACAAGAAAAAAATAACTTGCAGTTATACCATGTGGTTATAGAGTGTCCAGTTCTGACAATGCAAATCACTTTTGGAGAGTCCATTTTTATTATACTTTGCATGGGGTAGCAAATGCTTCTGCCTGCATAACTTCAACTTAGCATAAATACCCTAACCAGTATAGGACAGCAGAATGAAAATACAATTACTGATGACAGCTCCATTGGTAACGTAGCTTTTTCCTCTGCTATGGACACTTTTTATATTGTGTGGTTTTTGCTATATGAAAATAACCTTTGGACATGTGAATTAATTATTTGGCTATAAGCGTTTTCACATTGCATGATAAAGTTACTTATGGGCTCATATCATTATTATTTTCATTAAAATGCCCAAGAATTTCTCTGGACACTCACTTATGGTAAATGTGGTAGTTCTGTCAACTATTCAGATTTTTTTTTTAAAAAAAAAAGCTTAACCTCATTGTTGATTCAGATTTAAAAGAAGCAATCATCTATGTAGCACAGATATGTATAAATTTTGCAGTTGTACTGGCATAGATATAGATTTTTTATAAGTATCCAGAAACAAATTGGCATATGAGGAAGTGACACTATTGCCCACTGCAGTCCCTGCTTGTTTATAATTATATAAAAGTAGTTATAATAAAAGACAGTGTAGTAGTGATCTTAGAAGAGGTGCTGCAAAGTCCAGCTATACTGAAAGCCTCTTGGACAATTACTAGAACATCACACTAATCATGTATACACACACATATATGTATATATATAATTGGGAGTCAGTTAGGACTGCTGCTATGAACTCTATGCTCAGAAACCCCACTATTATGTCACAATTGTTAGGCTACTGGTGATTAGTGTTTGATTGTATTCTCTGTGGAACATATGTATGTTTATTTAAAACAATATTCAGGATTAAAGCAAGGGTATTTTAGTGTCTTCAGATACAAAAATGTCAGGATGTGGATTTTTTTAAACCAATTAAATAAAGACATATTTTATCTCAACAAGTGCTTGCCAATTCTTTTTGCAAGGATATTTGTGTGCCATGTTTGCTTAGTTGTAGGTGTTATTATATTTCATATACCTGTAACCGTTTTTATTGGCTTTTTTTTATAAACAATTCTATTGTCTAAAAACCATTTACTTTATAAAAGGTGTGCCCAATGTAATATTTTCTGATACTAAAACTTCTAACACTGACTATTGGTCGAATTTCGAATTGAAAAAAAAATCGAAATTCGACCATGGGATATGGGAATAGTTAGATAATTAAAGTCCTTTGAATTCGAATTCGAAGGATTTTACCGCAATTCGATTATTCAAACGATCAAATTATAAAAATTTGATTGAATTTTTATAATTCGATCAAAATTCGCCAAAGACACTTCAGTAGGTTGAAACTGGCGAACTAGACAGTCGAGTAAAAATTTATAGGAGAAGTAATTCGATTGTCGAATCGAATAGATTTTTATTCGAATTATCTGAATCATTCCATTCAATTGAATTTACAGAATTCCCTGGTCGAAGTCACCTAATTTGCATATTCGAAATTCAAATCTTTTTGGAAATTCAATCAAATTTCGAATCATTCATGTGAATTTAGTAAATCTGCCCCTGAATGTGTTTTTACTTTTCCTTGTTTTTTTCCTGAAATACTTTCTATTGGATTTTGACATTATATCACATAATGTTTAAGAATTATTACATAACATACAAGGGTTTACACTGAGTTGGTGGAGGTGGCACTGCCATCATTTACCATTCCTCAGTTTTAATGGACTGATAACAGTATAACCTATAATTTATAATAGTTGGTGAATCAAACACAGTTACAAGTGTAAATGTCACATAAAATAGGCTTGATGCATTATGTCCCCTTCTGCACACCTCTGGTATGGCCAGATTTATTTATTTTAAAATGCTCAAACCTTTATGAACACTTTATAAATAGGCGACACATTCTTTAAAACTGGGAGTCATTTAGAATTGAAGTCCTGAATTGAAGAACTGAATGTGCCGTGAGCATTTGTTCAATGTCCTGCTGTGCACTTTAATCTACATCTGTTGCTGAGTATCACACATGTTATTTCTGACATTGAAAACTGAAAAAAAAATGTACGAGCATCCTTTGTAGTTTATTGCTGCACAAGCTACAGTATAAACAGTATACATTATTCCGCTTTGCCTTTGGATTAATACAAATAAGAGAAGTGGTGAATGACTTTTTATGAATCAATGACAGATGTTTCCCTTTTTCTTTTTTTTATTCCTCTTTTTGGTTTCCATTTGTAACTTTGTGCAGTTCTTCGATGAAATCCTTATTGTGCAATAAAGCCTTAAATTGTAGTGTCTGAGATTTCAGTTTGCTACTCAGTAAGTGATCAGGGTGGCTTATTTTTGTTCAGCAGTCTGGACCTTTTCTTTTGGTCATTGTTTGGATGAGATTTTAGAGGTTTCAAATTGATTTGTTGACAGCAAAAACAAGTTAACTGAAATAAATCCATATTCATCTATAGGAAAAGAAAATTGCAGGAAAAACAAAAAAGTTTTTTCTTACTTTCTTACAAATTGGCAATGCATTAGCTTAACTTACATTACTAAACCTGATCCCTGAATCTAATGAGTGCCATTATTCAGTGGGGAAAATCACAGCATAATATATTGGTTCTATTTGAAATATGGATAAAAATATTTCTCCCTGTTCTCCCCAATTTGATTCTGTCATACACTTTTATTAAGGAATGTGGTATGTAGTTATGTGTATATTTATATAGTAATACTTGTGTACACAGCACTGTACATTAAAACAACAGATTAATATACCAGATGATTTCAGTAGAAGTAAAATTAAAACAAAAATACAATTATAGTCAACCTAAGAACCATTGTTATGTGACAAGTAAAAGAAGCCCATGCCCTATAAATCTTACAATTTAAGTGGGTATGTAGATTACAGGGGTATCCAGATGCCATGACCCGGTAATGTCATAAGGACCAACATAATGTTGTCATGAAGGTTAAAGAGTTAACAGGAGGCTAAATCCAAAGTGTAAAAAAAACCTGCAATTTACATTTGATTTCCATAATCATACTTTTCCCCAGAATTTCAGCATCTTTTTGAGGCCTTCTGAGGCTTTTGAGAAAGTAGTTGGAGTCTACAAAATGTGTTAAGCATAATGGTTCTGTCCACTGATTTTTAAATGGACTAAATACATTTTTAATTTTTATACTACTCTACGTGGTGCTCCATGCTTTGCAGATGAATCCTTGATTGATGCTATCCGGAGCAGTTTCCATGTGCAGCACATTGTGAGTTTTATTTTTCCTTGCTGGGGAGCTCCCTACAAATTACCCTGTTTTACAACATTTGCACTTGTTTGTAAATGCCATAGAAATTGCATTCTCATCAATGTGTACCATTTTTAAATCTGTTTCGCAGGCCTGTAATAAATACTGAATAATAATTAGAAGCTTGGGAAAGGGTTGTTTTTTTATGCTGGCACAAAACTCCCGGCCGCAAGGCACAGAGGAGCTCTCAAGATGGCGCAGAGTCTGATGACTTGCCTTCCGAACTGCTCCACACAGCTACTTCACCCACCGGCTCAATGAGTACCTCGATAACCTCAACCCCTGTGCATCAATCCCCCCAACATTCCCCCACAGATGCAACACATGTTGAGTGCTCATTAGAGCAGCCTGTGACTGCACAGATACTGGCAGAACAGCTCTCCTATTTACAGTCGGCCCTCACCTTCCCCATTACGCAAACGGTCTCTGCGGCCGTAAATGTTGCAATTAAAGAGATCCAATGGGAGGTCACAGATATTAGGGACCGCACAGATAAATTAGAAAACCTCACTGATCATCTGGCGCAGTGCCACATAAATGTTGAGGAGGACAACGCCACGCTTAGGGAGGAAATATTCGAACTGCAGGACAAATATTCGAACCTGAGATTCAGAGGGGTCCCAGAGGAGGTATTATCCTTGGAAATACCAAGTTACCTCAAGGACCTGTGTCCTCGTGTTCTCAGATTTGCCCAGATATCCAGGCTGCTATGTGGAGATTTGATAGGGCCCACTGCTCCATAGGCCCTAAGCCATCCCCTACTAAGCAGCCGCGGGACATCATAACCTGCTTCCACTACTACCAAAGCAAGGAAGCCATACTGGCAACTAGGAGATCCACTTTGGACTTTCTCAAACAGAAAATCCAGCTTTTCACAGACCTATCCCCAATTACCTTGGGTAGAAGGTGAGAACTGAGACTCCTTACACAAAATCTTATAGAGCATGGGATTCCCTACAGATGGGCATTCCTATTTAAATTGGTGGTCAGTTGAGCAGGCCACTCATACATCCTGCATAACCCCCAGAATGCAGACAGGTTTCTAAAAGTGCTTGCCCTACCCACCAAAGAACCACCGACACCAAACAACAAGGAAACCCAGCCACAACTGATGGCCCACATTGGGTCCAAATGGGCAACAGTCAAAAGTCACACTAACTCTCCAAGGCTGGCACTAATCCCACAGGGAAACCTGAAAATATCTTACCCTGACCTTTAGGACCTGCAATTTAATTAAGGATTTTGTTCCCAACATACTGGATCCTCTGGACCGGAGGCGAACCTTACTGCTCCAAACAGTACTTAATCTGGATTAAAATCCACCAGGGCATGCTATCATACCCCCTCTTGGAGGAGCCTGCCTTGCCCCTCCAGACCTAAAATCTGCACCTTACATGTCCTACAGGCTATAAGCCTTTCTTTGTTCTAACTGCTTTACAGTTGGCACAGCCCAAGCCAACCCAAGTTATATTCTTTTTCTCATTATTTTTCACTACAGTATTTTTTGATTAATCTGGTTGTTTAAATATGTTTCCAGTTATGATACTGTCAATAATGTTATTCCTCATACGCAAGCATTGTATTTCCGAGAGCTACTGTTTAGACAGGGAGGGCAATGTGGGGGATGCAGATGCTATGATCAAAGATTTCTAAGGTATAGATTTATGATGTCATCTTTTCTATGTAAAGGTAGGGGAGAGTCTGGACAACTTTACTCCATGCCTGAGTCTCTAAAAAAGTTATACTTTGAGAAGCAACTCTTTAACCTAAACGATCATGGCTAAATTAATCTCTCCAAACGGTACCCCAAAAACTATTATTCCTCGAGTCTGCATAAAAAGGCAGGGGTCGCCATCCTTAAACATAAGGACTGCCCATTCTCAGTTGACCAGGCTATCCCTGACCCAAATGGTCACTATCTACTGCTGCCAGGGACATATGCTCAATTACCAGTGATGCTTATAAATGTGTACTCCCCAAATAGGAAACAGATCCACTTTCTGCATAAAGTTATCCGCAAGGCCCAAGGACAGAGCCCCATACATGTCATTCAGGTAGGGGATTTTAACCTAAAATAATCCCAAATTTCAAACAGATCCGTCATCAGACCAGACTGCCCATAATCTTTCCAGGCTCATTAGGCAAATTATAAGACAAGTTCAACTATTTGATGCTTGGCATACCAAGCACCCGACAGACAGGCAGTGCACTTTCTATTCCGCAGTACACAAAATTCACACCATATTGACTACTTTTTTATATCACACCCATGTCTTCACCTACGATATTCATCTGAAATCCTTCCAATTTCATGGTCTGACCATGCTCCTATCACCCTCACCTTGCAATTATCTAAACCACCCCCAAGAGAAAAGCATTGATGTCTTAAAGAGACCATCCTACATGACACAGAAGCTTTTAAAGAAATTGAAACTAAACAAAGAATATTTTAAAATCAACAATGGCACTGTTGACACCCTGGCCATGCTATGGGAGGCCCATAAAGCCACTATTAGGGGCCATCTGATCACCATAACGGCCCATAAAAAGAAGACACACAAAGCCAACTACCTTATACTTCACAGACAACTCCAAGACTTAGAAACACAATACAACATATCAGGATCTGAAACTTTATTGAGGCAGCTTAGTAAAAAACGCAGAGAATTGGCAGTTTTAAAGTGGACCTGTCACCCCAAGAAAATATAAAAAATCATATTTTATCACATTAGTCAAGCAAAATGAACATTAATTACACTATATAAATTATTTTAATCTTGTTTCCTTCAGTCTGGGAATTCATAATTATAGCAAGCAGGCAGGAGCCATTTTGTGGACACTGTTATTAAGACAAGTCTTGTATCATCTCAGAATCTTGTTTGTGCACCAGAATGGGGGACCCGATGTCTATCCCCATGTCCTGGCTACACAATTAAATGGTTAAGAGAACTGGGGGAATGTGTGGGGAGCAGTGGCATCTAGGAAGTGCTGAATGGAAAGTGAAAGTAATTATCTGCCCCGCCTCTATGCCTAAGGCATAGAGGAGTGGCAGACAATATTTGATTGACAGCTGAGATTTTTAAATGAGCTTAAAACAGCTATGAATGCTTTAATAAAAATTTGAAATTGTTTTTCATGTTTAATTTGAAAAGGACTTTTATTTGACAGATTTTTGTGTCTGGGTGACAGGTCCAGCACAATCTGGTCAAGAAAGCCATTCTCTGGACTAGAAACTTTTCTATGAAAAAGCTGATAAGCAGCATACTCTATTAGTCCGAAGACTAATAAACCAACAAGCCCAATAGAGAATAACCTCTCTCAAACTCCTCTCAGGCCAACTGACCTTCGACCCAGAGCAGATTGGCTCCCAATTTTTTGAATATTACTGTAGACTATATAATTTAATTTCACCTTATACAAAAAAGGGGACCCATAAGGAACTGATCTCAAATTTATTGGAAACTCTTAAACCCCCCCGATTCTCCGAAAATGACCTCTCCTCATTGAATACAAATGTCTCAAGCAAATGCCCAATGGGAAATCACCGTGGCGGATGGCTTACCCTACAAATACTATAAGTTATATGAACACATACTAACACCCTACCTGGTAAGACTCTTTAACTATTACCTACAAGGCAAACCTATCCCCTTGACATCATTGACCTCCTACCTATCTTTAATACCAAAAGAAGGAAAGGACCCTACCCTCTGCTCCAACTATAGACCCATAGCCTTACTAAACACTGATTAAAGTTATTCTCCAAAATACTGGTGAATTGACTAGCTCCCATTCTGTCAGGATTGATAAACAAAGACCTAGTAGGCTTCATTCTGGGCAGACAGGCAGGGTACAACACCACTATAGACCGGATTGAGATAATCCAGAGAAGAGGTGAGCAGTCCTTGAGTTTAAGCCTAGATGACGAGAAGACATTTGACAGACTTGACTGGACCTACTTATTCTCCCGGCTGGAACATCTCAATCTCTCAGGCCCATTCCTCGCTGATATTCATAGCCTATATAGCACACTTTCACCTAAATGCTTATATTTGGGATCACTCAAACTTTGTTCAGATCCCCACCTCTGCACTGCTACCCAACTCACTTGCTTAATATGGCACAAAGCCAAAAACAAGCACAATCTAAGTTCATCCTAGTCAACCCTGACCACATTCCTCCACAAACTTGCATTCCTCCCGGGAATGGAACCCTCATTCTACACAAAATGGTCTAAACTCCATCTTTTCACGATCCGGGAATTACTAATTCCTCTAACTCATGAGATCTTACCACTCCAAACTATCCAGGATAAACTTCCACAAACAACCATCAGACTTTTTAAAAACTTCCAAATTCAATATCACTCATGCCAAAATCAACCGCCCCATGGCTTTTGAATTCCTAGTGGCGAATGGCTTACCACAGAAAGGCCTCATCACTAGAATCAGCTACTCTCCCTCCCTTCATGTCTGCTACAACATATAATTATATGGACAAATGGGACCAAGCCTTACCATAACCAATAACATCTGACGATTGGTCCCTTATCTGGGACAACTCTAGGTGAATGGTCTCTTGTATCTGTCAGAAGGAGAGCATTTTTAAGATTTTAATCTTCTGGTACTACACCCTGGACTGACTATATAGATTGTTTCCGAACCATCCACCAACTTGCTGGAGAAACTGCAGTGCCTGAGGCATGCTTCCACACATCTTTTGGGACTTCCCTCAAATACAACAGCTTTGGAACGAGATAGCGACTCTCATATGCTAGACGATAACTCGCCCAGTCCCATTGGGCCCGATCATTCTCCTGCTTGGTAAGCCTATCCTCAAATTACACAGATGTGATCAGGCTCTGGTAAGCCAGATCATAACAGCCACACATCTGGCAATTGCCTCTAAATGGAAAAACCCTTCACCACCTACAAAAGCTGAAATTATCCAGAGAGTAAACAGCAATAGAACTTTTGAATCAAATATTGCCTATATGCAAAACAGGATGGACCATTATCTCAAGGTTTGGTCAAAATGGGAATTGAGGTGTTTGGCCTCATAGAGAAATTAGTGGGCACCTGAAGGGGTCCCTTCAACAGAATGCCCTACAGCACTCCACCCTCCGAACATAGCCCCTGCCCCATATAAATATAAATGTTTTAAGCCAAAACTATGGCTGCTCTTTGAAAAACACATTGCTGATGTCTGTACATCATATGTAAGAATGCCTTTCGCTCCCAATTGAGCCTTTTTCTTGCTTTTTTTTTCTTTTCATGTTACTGTGCACCAAATTGTGCCATATGCTATTATTCTTCATATGTTTAAATTGAAATGTACCCTACTCACTGAAAGTTGCAAATAAAATATGTTACAAAAAACATGAGATGACTACACTTCTGGCTAACAGTTTTATTAATCTCAATGAACAGTGGGAAACTGTGTGTGCTATAGAAATAAATGTTAATAATAATAACTGTGATTGGTATTCATTCACTTCTTATTATCGAACTGCTTTGTTATGGTTTTTTAAGAATGCTAATATTCAGAGATAAGATTAACAAAACTCAATTATCCCCAAATATCTAGGTAAATATTCTAAACTTGATTTGATAGCATGCAGAGCAATTAAATCAGGCTGACCTTTTAGTCTATATATCTTTGCAATCTATTTCCCCAAAAATTGCTTAGTCATTGTTTCCAAGGGTTACTTGAGTCAGATTTTAGGAAGTACATAGTGTGGTTCTTGTGTGATTCACTTCTTTATTTCGCCTCTTGCTCAGTCTTTAGTTAATGCCAACTTACCCAACAGCATTCTGTTGGCCAGGCATGAGCTGATGCACTTCAGAAAGATGGTAACACTGATACAAATCCACTCTTTCCCGGTATGTAGCAAAGCTTTGAAGGTATCTGTCCATATTTATTTGAAGAATAATGCAGTGCAGGTATGGGATCTATTATCCATGATGCCTGACATCTGAGGTTTTCTTGATAGGATCTTTGCATAATTTGGATAAACAATATGAATTCAAACAGCTTAGTTAGCATCAAGTACAAGGTACTGTTTTATTAAAGAGAAAACCGAAATAAAAGAGAAAGTTATTTGTTTTAAATGGACTTTCTATAACTCTGAGCTTTCTGGACACTGATGCTAAGTGATCCCATACTAGTATTTATACTAAATGGATAATTAGTGATGTTAGGGTAATTATTTGATACTACAGTATTTTCACTGTGCATTTTGACCATTTTAGATTTAATTACATAGATTACAAAGTTTTTCAGTAATGTGATATGCACCATATACAAAGTTTTTATCAGTAAAAACTTAACTTACAGGTTTGGGTTTTGCTATCTGAAAATTTGTATTCATGTTACTGAAACTGAATGGGTGAAATTTCCATGTATATATGCAACCGCCTCTGAGGACTGACAAGGCCATTTAACACTGAAAATTGTAAGGGTTTAGGGCTATTCTGAATAAAAACTGTTTACATAAATATCAATATCAATGATTTGGGCATCACAATGAGCTGATAATACGATAGTGGAAACTAGTTTGGGTGAACATACAGAAAAACCCAAGTTTTATAGAGAGAAATATAATCCACTATTTTATGTGACATGTGGTTGTTAGCTACATGCCTGGTAAGGGAATGCTTTATGTTATAAGCACTGAATTTCTATTACATTTTTAGACTGCATAAATAGACTAAATGATGAGATTTGGGACTTTGATCACATTCCAAATTAGATACACAATAAATCATCCTATAGTTCTTAGATTGGGGCAAATAGTAATCTTTCATGTATATTTATTTTTTCCAATCCATGTTTACCTGGAAGACAGATCAATCAATACAGTATATGTGCCAGGTCTCCATTGTAAAAAGTAGTGCAATCTATGAACCTTTAAGATCACTGTTGTCAGCTACAAGTTCTTGCAGCTCCCCAAAAGCTTTTGGCTGTAAGTAGCTATTCAGAATTTTACTTCAACAGTAGCTGAAGACTGACAACATGGATAAATCTGATATAAAGTGTAACTTCTACATTCCTGCCCTACTGCTGCTATCTTGCGTTGCTACTAACCAGCATTGCCTAAGGCAAATGCCACCATTCCAAAATACAGTAGATAGCTCTTCCGTTAGGATAAAAGTTGGACATAGAAATCAGTTATTTATTGAAAAAGCTTTAATTTTCTAAAATAAAGAAAAAACATTTGTTTATTTACAAGTTACTCACCCCTGCTATCTGTACCTGCTGAGTTGTGTGAGCTGAGATGCCAGGAAGGAATATGTGGGTTTTCTTTATGAGACAGAGTAATGTAAGTTGTATTTCTTTCTGGTATGAGTTGGGAACCTGTAAAGGCCTCTCAACTCATGTCCAAATCCAGGAAATTGGGATATGTTTGCCATATGGTTTAAGCAGTGACTAGTTGTTTAAAGGTATTGGCAGCATGTTCCACTGCTATGTGTCTCATCTATTTTGTTCAAATATAAGCAAAATCATATATGCACTGTTCAACACTTATGTAACAGTTACATTTTATAAAACATCATGTTGAAGTTGGCTGTATTTATCTGCTTTGCAGATTTTGCATTAACAGAGTGTGGTTGAAAAATGTTGCAAGACCTATTCCAAGAAATGGGGAAAAGCATTGCTTCTATTAAATGTTGGGTTTCTAAAACTCCCACATTACTTGAGATCGAGAACTAAAACTGCCATGTTTGGTTTTCATTTGTAGTTTCATTTTTTCTGTTTTGGGCAGTGTCTACTTTCCAGTTGCCCTTAGGACACTGTATTTTGTACAAGCAATACAAGCAATAATTCTATTAGCTAGTGGAGCAAAGCGTTATTTTATCTTGAAGCAGCATGACATTTTGTAGGTTTTTCCATCATGCTAATTGGTTACTTCAATGTATTTTCAAGCTCAGGGGCTTAGTATTTTGTATTCTTTGTGCATTGCCTTCTGTATTTTAAGCTGTCCATACACAGGCAAATTTTGTCACCACCCTTTGAATGATCTCATCGGCTAACCAATTATTTTAACAAACGACTCATCCTTGAGTGGTTAATGATACGTGAGGAGACTTTTATTGTATCTTTCTAGTGTTTGCTGCAGGATCATACTTATATTAACCAATGGCTGTTCCTTTGTTTACTTATGCATTTAACTAAACCCTGCAAAATAAAGTCATTCACAATAAACATTTGTTTAACAATAATTATCTGCCAATTTCATCTAAATAGACTAAAAATTTTTAGATCTGTGCAATTGACTATTGGAACAATGTGGTCGGAATGCTTCAAGATAGGGCAGAACTCCACTTCTAGTAAGTCCCCGGGGTGCAAGGTAAAGTCATTCCAAATATAGGAAATCAGACCAACAACACCAGGATTTCTTAATCAAATCATTGTATTAAAAAGTGCATGTACAGCCGACGTGACGTTGAAGTCCCATCAGGGTCCCATCATATATATATATGCTATATATATATACATATATATATATA
>CM044436.1:71724742-71742889 GCA_024363595.1 Xenopus borealis
AAAAAAAAAAAAAAAAAAACAGTTTTCCTCCTGTAGTGCTTCATGAATGACATCTGATCCTCTTTAAAAATTAAACCATTGTATTATACACTGCCATGTAGACGTGTTTGGTGTTACTGTTTCCTTAAAAAAAACTGGAGGCAGGTAGAGAAGTGATTATTGCCATTTAGTCTACAATTACCCTCTGCATAATATTTCTTAGAAAATTTTTTTTTTATGTTTTATGGATATATCAGCTTAAAACTTTACATCTTTATTTTTCAGGTTCAATCTCACCTGGAGAACCCAACAAAGTATCATTTGCAACAGTCACAGAGGCAACAAGTTAAACAGTATCTCACCCTTGGGAACAAATTTTCAACCCAGACACTTGCATATTCCCACCCTCATGCAGCTCAGCCAACTGGAATTGTGCCAACCTTACGAAATGGGCACATGTCCCCTGATACAGATAACTGTACAACAGATAGCCCATTCACAAAACTGATGCCCTTGGGAGCCAACAGGGAAAATGAGGTATTCCAGGTGTTTGTTATTCAGCCATAATGCTGTGTTTTTGCAATAAAAGAGGGATTAGGCACACTTCAGCTATTCAGCAATGGAGTGTGAGATGAACCCCATATCAGTGTAAGATAGTGTATGAATGCTAGGAATTGTAGTTCCTTAGTAGATAAGGTAGAAATTGGTAACACTCTTTAAAATATAGCATTGTTTCTAAATGCTGTCAATGATATATAAATTAGAATCAGCCGAATGCAGACGAATGCAAAAAATGCCACAATTTGGCCAATAATTTGATCATAGTGCTGCTCAGACAAATCTTTTGATACTTAGATATCTTACACAGTGCAAATCTAGTTGCAAGCAAAGAAGAACTTCAGTTATTACTGATCCCTATCCAATTTTCAAGGCCAAATTGGTGCAAAATGGTGCATAGAACCAAACCAAGTAACAAGAACATCAGAAAACAAGAACTTACTTCTGAATATCAAACAATGCATTTAACCTGGCAAAGCATTTTTAAATATCACAATGTTCAGAATTCCATGCAGAAATATATTAGATTTGTTGGTAGTTATGTAATTTTGGGTTGGGGGAGAGGAATGCATCCAGTGAAATCATTTGAAAACCATGAAATAATTTGAAATAATTCATAGTTTTTTATCTGTAGAGTTTAAACCATAAGGAGTCATGTAAACTCTGGGGGACACAAGTGCAAAAGCACTGAGAGGCATAGCTCAGCCCTGTCTTTACTGCCTTAGGGCAGGTGGTAATTGCAGCACCCTGATGCTAGCTACACATTGGAACTGAGATCAAGGAATGAACTAACTTCTGTGTTGAGTTAGGGGTATTGTGATCATTTACTAGCACAGGTGCTACATTGCACTGGTGCAAACCTTGCAACCAGTTAGGCATTAGCTTCATTTTGTCTACTACAAGCTGGTAAATAAGTCTCTGTTTATAGAAGGTTACTATGTAAAATTTGTCTGATAATGCATTTGCACAACCTTAACCAGTCCACAATCTTGTAATCTTCATGTTGAAGTATGGCCCAGACCATCAAGGGGCTTTTTAAAGTTAATGTAAAAGGGTATAGTAGTCACTTCTATTGTATCTGTGTGTAAATTCATTTCTAAAGCAGCCCCTTGAATTACTCTGTTTCCATTTGCATAACTAATTTTACCCTTTATTTATTTTGTTCTTATTTCTTAACAGATGGAAGAAGTAATTGATGACATAATTAGCCTAGAATCAAGTTTCAATGATGATGGCTTGAACTGTTCAGAACCAACACTTTTGATGTCAAGCAATGTAAGTTTCTCTCTGGAGTATTTTTTGTTAAATAATATCAGATTTTTCATATCCTCATATTTTGCAGCCTTTTTTTACAATTTGAAAGGCACCCTTGTTTTCCCAATATTTCAATCAGAATAGATTTTGGGTGCTAAAACTGATAGAGTGGTCCTCCCCAACATGTACCACTGGTCAGCCAAGGCTATTATATACAACCAGCTTGATGTATCATGAAGGTTTGTGTGCACTCAACCTAACTAATTAGAATTAAAATAATTACTGTAATGCTACAGGTAGAAAAAGAAAAAAATATATATGTATACACATATGTATATGTGGAAAGCAAAGGGCAGATAATACTGTCTGTATTTTTTAAACAATGAAACAGACTGCATGAAGAAATGTTAGAGTGGATTTGAAAAAAAGTTGCTGCTAGTGAAACCGCAAATATTCCGCTAGTCTTTATTAGGAAAAAGTTCACTGATCCCTAGATGTTAGTAAAAAGAGCAGAGGTTTACTGCGATATTGGGAATTCTGTTCTGCATTTGCCATATATTTCTTTTAATTCAGGATTCATCTATCAACTCAAATTGTTGTTACCAATGGCATCCAATCATGTGATCTATTTCATTGTGTATTTGCATGTAATTGAACAAAACTAATCACTGATTGGTACCAAGGCCTAGGTGCAAACTTACCCAATATTGACAAATGTGCTTGGCTTGGGCGTGCATGCCAACCCTGACCTCTCTGTTACTCCTGGCTGGGGTGCTACTGCCATGAGGCATGCTGAGAAACTTGTAAGCGCAGGGAGTTGGGGGGGGGGGCATCCAGAATACACATGGGTGATGTGGAGGCCAGAATCATCACTCACTTCTGGAAAAGGTAAATATTTTGTAAACAGCTGCTAACAGAAACAAGTTTGACCAATTCAGCAATTTCACTGCAGATAGAAAAATAGACAGCCAAAAACAGAACTTACAGAAATTGCCAATGTATTTTAAACAATTAACAAACTGCAGTGTAATATTTTATCAATATAGCTTTGTTTTAAAATAATTCTGCCATTTTTAGCATGTTTAACACCCCCCTTATTCAGTATGATTTACAGGCATCCAATTGCCTTAGTCCAAACAAGAGAAGTGGTTGCCTAATTCCTACAATGGCATCTGCCTTTGCTGGGAAGTAACAAAACAAACATTAACATCACAGTTTGCTAGCACAGAGAAAAACAGACTGCCAAACAAGTATACCAAGTTATAAGCAGAAACAAAGGTCATCTGGCTGCACAAATGATAGCTCTTCTCAACCTCCAGGGCCATTTAGATGACTAGGGGCTGTAAGTGTAAGAAGGAATGGGAGAGATTTGTTGCAGAACAGTTTAATCTGGGGAGAAATTGACAGGTAAGAAATCACTTAATCTGTTTTAGCTTTATATGGGGCATACCTGTATGTTTATATTATACTATACTTTATTTCATCATTCGTTATTAAATACAAAGTTGTGGTTTGTATTGGAATTAGTAGAAAAAACTATGGGTTGCTTTTTTGTCTTAGACATTATATCTGCTATTATTTTTATATAATTTTATATAATACAATTCTAACAAATGTATAAAATTATGTAGAAAACTATATATGAAATTATTTTGCAGTCACATAAATCTACATATGTCTTAAATTAGAGCAGGGATTTATGACATATGGCTTTCTACTTGTTGCTTAACTACAACTCCCGTAATCCTTACTGGAAGCTTCAATTCACTAACAGTTGCTTTGTTCTATGCAGAAAATTTTAGAAACAATGCAAAGGTAATGTTAAATATGTTATAAGTTTGAAGTTAGTGTTGCAGGGGTATCAGGAACCTTAACCAGATGGGTAATGAAATAATACATACAGAGATACATTGCTGCTCCCTTTAGTTTAGCATCTGTTGGATCTATGTTAGTGACATAACTAATGAATGGGCCTCACAGAAAAAATCTCTTTAGGCCTAGCCAGAAAATCATCAGCATGGTAGAAACTGAGGACTGACATGGAACTCTCTATATTCCTAACCCTCAACCACACAGCTGTAGGGTCTTCTATTCCTATTGCTAGACCACTGATTAAACATTGTCCTGTTACTTGATGACTTGATGATTGAAGACAAATCATTAGGTGACACAGGTTGAGTTGTGGGGTATCCTGAAATACATAGTTTTCTGACAACAGTGAGTAAAGTCCCTTAAAATTGCAAGTGATCCATTTCTAATGGTAAACATTTGTTGCTGCAATGTATTTCGATGAGCTGGAATGAGTAACTATCCTGGCTATTAAAACCTTTAGCATGAGCTAGCAAAGGGCACATGGACACGCTCATCGAACTCCATGAAATTGCAAACTAGCCTTTTAAATAAATATGTTCTGTTCTCTGGGTAGGTGATTTCATCCATTAATGATTTATAAGATCTCATTGACAAGAAACAAATTGATTTTATACTTAGTGTAGAATGGGAGTGACATAAATAAGGCTGTTAAACTTTAAATTGAAAAATGTGCTGAAACACTTAAATGCTAATTAATACATGATTGTTTAAACAATGCCAGCGAGTGTATGCATTATGTGTAGAATATTGTGCAGAACTATACACTTTTATCATGTGAAGTTCAGTTATACAAGGTTTCCATTGCAAATGCAAAACAGTTTTTGATGGAACACATCATTCCCTGTGAAATGGTATGGGTATTTGTACTAAAAAAAACATTATTTTGATAATATACTTTATTTGCACTGTATGAGGGGGGATTCCCTCTCTGACAAAACTAAAGTAATAGTGCTAAAAAGTGGTCTCGCATTTTCCCTCTTGTTCGTTTTTAAGTTACGTATTTTAGATTTTCCAGCCTAGCTCCCTTTAGCAGGAAAGTCAACAATAATGCAACCCCATGGGCCTGCCAGCACCTAGGTTACTATGCAAGTTGTTTGGCATTGAGGAGCATTCCTGTGTAGTATACATATACCCCCCGTTTAAGTAAATTTTTAGTATGTTGTAGAGTGGTCAATTCTAAGCAACTTTCCAACTTTCTGCATTATTTTTTATTTTTGCTTTTTTTATTCTCATTCTTTCCAGCTTTCAAATGGGGGTCACTGACAATCTAAAAAAACAAATGCTCTGTAAGGCTATGAATGTATTGTTATTGCTTTTTTATTACATTTTTTTTCAAGCCCTCTCTACTATTCATATTTCTCATTCTTAAATTTCAAACAGGAGAGCTGCTGAATAAAAAACTAAATTACTAAAAACAAAAATGATAAAAAAATGAGAACCAGCTACAAAATTGTCTCAGAATATCTCTACCTCATATTAAAAAATAACTCAAAAGTGAACAACCCCTTTAAGCCTGTGCTTTTAATATGTTGAGTACTGTTAGTGTAATCTATTATTGTCTCACCTGAAATGATCCCAATATATCCAACAGACAAACAGTAGCTGATATAGCCTTGTCCCTTACATCAATTCACTTTTTCTGTAGTTAATATCTGACATGTTGCAGTACAGTAATACTTTGTGTGGTATGCAGTGTGCCCCTAGCACCACAATACCTCTAGACAAAGAGTATGGCTAGGGCTGCTGGGACTTGTTTTTTTCCAATAAAAGTTCTCATGTTATTTCTAATAACATTAAATTATATTGCTTTTTATGGATGTCTTTCAGTTTCCACTCTCAAGCAGTATTCTGGATATTTACAACAGTGACCAAAGCTCAGACATGGGACTTTCGAATAATGCTTGCCCTAGTCAGGGAGTGAAAAGAGAAGTTACAGGTAATGTGCTTATAATAAAATATATAGTTCTAGATTTTAATAATTTCCCCTAAAGATTAGTGTCATTCTGTAGTAAACTCTATTTTGGTAACAAGAGGGTAGAGAGGAACAGACATGTTTATACTGTACACTTAATTTAGAAACTAATGGACACTGCTGGTATTGTGATCTATATGAAAATCATGCCGTTCTGAAATCAAATTATTTTGGGAAACACAAGATTCATTGAAACGTTGGCTTGGGATGAACTGTATAAATTAATTATCTCCTATTTAATTTTTTCATGCTAGAACAAATGGCTTTTTTTAGGCTTACAAAAACTCTATTCAACAAGCATCTATATTAACGGATTAACGGCTTGAAAAGTTACATTCAATTAGTCGTCCAAATCCTAAAACCTTCTACTGTTTGTTAATGTCAGGGGAAAGAAACACAGGGTTCTTTCAGTGGAATATTTAACAAATCTGATTATAGTTTAAGTAAGGGAATGCACACAGCTAGAGCTACTGCTTAAAGGCAAATAATTTTTTTTTGTATAGAAAAATTACTAATTGCTATACAGACAATATGCTAAGTGACACTGACACTCAATTTTCTCAAATATATTTTTAACTAGTGCAGAACCCAGTATTGGGCCAGATTCAAAAATTTATCTTTTAATTCAATTCCAGGTTGTCCCAAAGAGCCAGATACGTTTTGCATTCAGGTCTGTCCATGTCTGTAGGCTTAAAATGTTGTAGGACAAATAGGACTTCTGTTTATACTTTTTTTTTCTAGTACAACATCAAGCTAAGGAACTGTTTGTTTTGGTAGAATATATCCTTGGATTCTCAGTAGTGGAATATATTTTTACATTCTTTTAGCTTTCACGGACTTTGATTGCCTCTTATGCACAATGAATCATTATTTTATAATGCCTCTCCACTAACTCACATTCTTTTTTTAGACACAGATACTCGAGCCATGGCGAAAGAAAGACAGAAAAAGGACAGCCATAATCTTAGTAAGTATACTTTTTCATAACAACTGAGGAGTCATTGACAATTACAACAGTTACAACTGCAGATTTATTAACAATACTTGTGCCAACATGCATTACTTGCACTTCAGTATACTTGCACTTGGTGCTGCTGCCTTTCTTTTGCCTTCAGTTCCAAATCAAGTGTTACTGCAACAATTTTTTTTCAAGGCACATTTTCCAGGTCTCATTAACTATTTGAAAACATATATAAGGTATTATATATAAAGTATTATATATTGCTACATTTAGACCTAGACAGAGGCCTGTGCAGGCTGCTATGATTTATATGCTAATAGATGGCAACACTCCCCCTCAATTATGCAGCTATTAATCTCTCTTTGACATAATCTTATACTGCCCCTAGTTCCATTCTGTGCAAATAAACAGGAGCAAGTATAAGGAGGTGGTACTGAATCCTGCCTCCATCCTTTGATGACCAGGGTTAGACTGGGCCAGTGGGACACCGGGAAAAAGCCTGGTGGGCCCCAGCTCTTGTGGGTCCTGCTGGTGCAGACTAGCTCCCTGCACAAGTAATCTTTCTGCAGCCAACCTCCTGCCCATCATGAAAAATAAATATGCGCTGTGTCACAGGGGTGGGGGGGCTCAAGCGGGGTAAACTAAGAGTTGCGGCAGGGGGCCCAGAGGGGGTGTGTGAAACAGCAGCCCTGGTGGAACCCCCTAGTCCAACCCTGTTGATGACAGTGAGTGATGTGAATCAGTAAGAACAAAGTATACAGAGGTTTGTTTTTTTCAAATTCAAGAATGCAAAGGGTACCCTATCTATTTTAAATTTCGATGACATATCTAATGGAATACAGGGAAAAATGTATAGATAGGTGGTGCCTTCTTGCAATTGAAAACCCTGTGAAAACACTTACTTACTACAGTAATATCACTTCTGGGAAAATCTGTTTGCAATAAAGGTGCCTGTTGTTTTCCAACAGTTGAGCGACGAAGGAGATACAATATTAATTACAGAATTAAAGAACTTGGAACACTAATCCCAAAATCCAATGATCCGTGAGTATAAACAAATTTCTTTTACTGAGGGGTGGATATGCATTTGATATATTTCGTATTATTTTTAAGGTGCACAAATATTGTGAAAATATGTTTTTTAATTGTTATTACTACATGATAGCTCCAGTACTTCTGGAACTAAGCTATCTATACTGCTAACAGTTTTGTGGGGTTCATCATATTCCTCACTAATCACAAGCGGGTTGACGCTCAGGGGGTGCTTTGTGCCTGGGGTGGGGGCCCCAAGGCAGTAGACCCAGTAGTCCCTGGGCCCCCTTTTCCAACAGTGGGCATTTATCATCCTATGTAATACAGAAATCATTTAATTAGATTTCGAATCATAGATCATGTTCAGTAATTTGTTCCCATTTATAACATATTCCATTTGTTGTTATGTCGCTATACACATCACTCACTGAAGTAATATGAGTAAAGTATGTGAATAACTCTTCAAATTAGTGACATTTCTTAAAGGAACAGTTCATTGTAAAAATAAAAACTGGGTAAATAGATAGGCTGTGAAAAATAAAAAAAAAATCTAATGTACAGTAGTAAAAAGGCTGGAGAGAACAGATATCTAACATACCAGAACAGAATGCTACTTCCTGCTTTTCAGCTCTCTAACTCTTAAAGGGACTTAAAGGGTGGCCATATGAGAAATAATTGTTCATTGAGTTTGCTTTTGAATCTGACCTGCATGTTTAGGATCAATTGCAAACAGTTATGACCCATGTTCATCCCCTCAAGTCACTGACTGGTTACTGCCTGGTAACCAATCAGAGGAAACCAAAAGAGATGCAAAGCAGGAAGTAGTGTTCTGACTATTATGTTAGACATCCAGCCTTAACATTATATTTTTGTCTAACTAACTATATTGAAATCATTTTTTGTTTTGCACAGCGTATCTATTTACCCAGCTTTAATTTTTACACTGAACAATTCTTTACAACATTGACTCCACTAAATCAAACAAGTATTCAGTAACTATATTTAGAAAATGTTCCTCTGCCTTCTACCCCCTATGAGAATCCCATGCTGAATTGAAAATTTGAAATGATCTTTAAATAAAAGAATCCTGAATTGCAGGCAGTGAGCTATTAATATGTCAGTACAGCACATAGATTTTTTTTTTTATCATAAATGTAATACTAAAAGTAATTTTCACTTATAAAAATATAAAAACTGTAATGCTGGAATAATGCTGGAATCATGGTAATGCATTTAGTGTTCCCACAAAAAGTCACTCTTTTAGTTTCTTTTGACACACATTTTCATTCTAGGATCAATTTTACTATACAAGGGCTTCTTAACTATTCTATTAAAATTTCCATTCAGAAGCAATAAGATGTAAGAGTGAATAATAGTCATGTAAATCATTATTTCAGGTTAATGTAAAAGATTTTGTAACTTCTTATGAATTCTGCTGATGTGCACAATTGAGGAAAGGTTATTTCTCCATTTTGCAGCGATATGCGCTGGAACAAAGGAACTATTTTAAAAGCTTCGGTAGAATACATCAAATGGCTACAAAAAGAACAACAAAGAGGTCGAGAATTAGAACACAGACAGAAAAAATTAGAGCAAGCGAACAGAAGATTGCTGCTTCGTATTCAGGTTTGTGAAAGATAAGAATGAACTACAAAGTTATAGAAATTGTCTTCATCAATCTTATCTAACGATATCACTTATTTATTGTTCCCATTTAACACCAGGGCCATCTGCAGTTTCCAAAGGGTGCTTAACCTACTACATAGATCACTTAATTGAACATATTCAGATATGAAGAATGTATACTGTCTAACCATGGTCATTTGCTTTAATTTATATCAGAATGCACTAAGTCTGAGATGAAAAGATAAATGGCTCAAAGATAAGGTTCCTTTAGGAAGAAGCTAATATCATTTTAATGTGAAGTTGTTGCTGTACATTTTGGAGAAGATCTGGGATCAAAGTTTTCTTTTACTGATATCAGAAATCAGGGAATAAACTTTGATGAGGATAATGATGACTGATAATGTTTTAAAAGATGGCAGAACATCTACTATATGTCTGTGGTAGCTTTTCCCCTCCTTTTCCATTGTGATACCTGACTTATATAAACTAGTTTCCCAGTGTGTGTGTGTGTGTGTGTGTGTATATATATATATATATATATATATATATATACAGTGGTGTGAAAAACTATTTGCCCCCTTCCTGATTTCTTATTCTTTTGCATGTTTGTCACACAAAATGTTTCTGATCATCAAACACATTTAACTATTAGTCAAAGATAACACAAGTAAACACAAGTAAACACAAAATGCAGTTTTTAAATTAGGGTTTTTATTATTTAGGGAGAAACAAAATCCAAACCTGTGTGAAAAAGTAATTGCCCCCTGAACCTAATAACTTGTTGGGCCACCCTTAGCAGCAATAACTGCAATCAAGCGTTTGCGATAACTTGCAACAAGTCTTTTACAGCGCTCTGGAGGAATTTTGTTCTTAGTTATTTTTATCAAGGGGGGCAATCACTTTTTCACACAGGCCCATGTAGATTTGGAGTTTTTTTCTCCCTTAATAACGTAAACCTTCATTTAAAAACTGCATTTTGTGTTCAATTATGTTATCTTTGACTAATAGTTAATGGTTTTTGATGAGCAGAAACATTTAAGTGTGACAAACATGCAAAAGAATAAGAAATCAGGAAGGGGGCAAATAGTTTTTCACACCAAATCATGTAAACATTAAATCAACCCAAAAAGTTGGTTTTGCTTCCAATAAGGATTAACTATACCTTTGTTCGGATCAAGTACAAGGTATTGATTTACTATTACAAAGAAAAAGGTAATCATGTTTAACAATTCGAATTATTTCATTATAATAGAGTCTGTGGGCCATTCTGTAATTTGCAGCTTTCTGGATAACGGGTTGCCATATAATGGATATATTTTTTCCATTATGTAGGCTTTATTATGTATATGTAATATCAAAGTTTAAATACCAGCTAATTATTTCATATTCTGATTTTAGGAACTTGAAATACAAGCTCGAGCTCATGGCCTTCCCATGCCAACACTTTGTACAGTTGAAATAGCACCCCAAGTTATCAAACAGCATACATATGGGGATGATATATCTCAGGATTATGCTTCTCAGCTTCCAGTTTCCATTGGACAAACCACAGACTTGTGTGATGTATCTACATCATTTTCTGATCCACTGTCACATTTCACGGATCTATCCTTTAGTGCAGCTTTAAAAGAACAAATGTTGGAAGAAATGTCACCATATGGAGCTGATCCCTTTCTCTCAGCAACATCACCAGACCTTTCCAAAGGCAGCAGCAGAAGGAGCAGCTTCAGCACAGATGATGGGGATGATCTTTAAATAAAAATGATAATTAAGGACTACATTGCTTTTTCAGCTGAAAGTGTGTTTGGTTCCAGCCCTTATATTTTTACATCCTCAGAGCAGACACTGCCTGTACCACCTATAGCCTTCTACATAAGAATCCCAAAGATGTCTTCTAATTATGGGCAATTTTATGAGTCAACTTTTTTACTTTGTAAATATTGGTCAGAAAGCATAGATAAAGCATTTCTTGTAACTGCATTATATCTATTCAATGAAAGGAAATCTCTTTTACTGTTTTTACTTTGTAGTGTATATATGTTATTTTTTCATTATGTACATTTGACTCAAATGTTCATGTTATGGTTTATGTTAAAAGAAAATACATTTAGCCCATATTCAGTTGTAATATTCTCAATTGATGTCTTTCTTATTAACTATAGTGATGGGCGAATCTTGGGCGAAATGCGTGAAAAATTCACGAAACTTGACTGCGTCTTGTTTTGGACGCGGGCGTCAGCTTTTGGACGTGGCGTCAGCTTTTTTTTTTGACGCCGACAATGGACGCCTGCGTCCAACCAGCAAATTTTTGCCAGGTGAAATTTTTCTGGCATTTTGTGAATTTATTCACCTGCGACTAATCACAGGAATTCGCCACAAATTCGCCCCAGCCAAATAAACCAGTGCATACTAAATGGAGCACAAAGAGTAGCACTTGTCTGTGTATGAAGTGGTGCCAACTCCTGCTGGTGCTTCATACTAGAAGGGTGCTTCATTTCGGTATACAGACTCACTGTAAATCCATTTGGGATCAAATGGATTTGGGGTAAGGTTTTAAAAAACTAAATGTTTTCACAATGTGACTAGACCTGATGGATGGCATTCTAATAATTAGTGCTTGGATCTACAGGTAAATATAACACTTTTGTTGAATTCTGGGCAGAATATATCTACCAAATAATCAAATATCAAATATATATATATATCCATGAATCCTGAAATATGCCCTGTACCATAAAGACAACCTCTGTTATGCAAGGGGTATGTATCTCATTGAACTTTAAATGTAATGGGACAATGACTTCATACCTGCATACCTTCTCTAATGTCCCTGTTTAGATTTCTAATGTCCCTGATCAGTTTATAACTTTATTTTCACTTCAGGATATATGATATATATGATATATGATGGCGTGTAAATAAAACAAACAAACAATAAAAACCAAACATGTTAATCTTAACACCAGGGTATACAATATAAAATCATGCATATTTTTGAAGTACTCTAATGATTTAATGCAAATGAGCAGCTGAATATAAATTATTGTGCATCAAAAACTCCACAAATATGACGGCACGTCGTTTTGGGAATGTGTCCCTTAATCATAGGCTTATGAAGCCTATGATTTAGGGACACATTCCCGAAACGCGTTAGGCGATTTTGCAGCGGTCTTTCCAAATAAATTGTACCCAGACGTGCCGTCATTTTTGTGGAGTTTTTGATGTGCTGCAGTGGGGACACTGATTGACTGAGCACCTGGATCAGGAGCAAGGGAAGGATGGTGAGCTGGAGCAGTTTTTTCTTGTTTTTTTGTCTACAGTAAATTATTGTGCAACTTTAAATTTACCCATTAAGTTCAATGGGTAATGCCAGGTCTAGAGGGGCATACAACAATAGCATTATTTTGTTACATTTTTTCTTGCTAATACAATTAGCACTTTATAATACATTTCTCAGTTATTGCAGTTCACCAAACTAATTTATATATAAAGCCAACAGAGTTTTATAAATACACTTTTTATTTTCAACTAACGCTCACATCATTTTTCTTTTCTGTTTACTGTAAAATATTTGACACTGCACTGATATTCTGTTCTTATAGCAGTCTGAGCAGTTACTATAAAAGTTCAAATTCGGTCTAAAAAGGATAAATGCTACACAATGTCCCCATGTGGGACATTGTGTTGTAAAACATATACATGCCATTATTATTATTTAATGGTCTATTCATTTTTATATCTTGCTGGTGGTTATGCTTGTTGTAAATATTGGTTTGCCAGTCATTCTTGCTTGCTGGCCTTTAGCTGCCTCCTGCTTCAATCAGGAGTTAAAATGTTCTCGTTGGTGCTCTGAGGAGCATTCAGTAAATTAACCACAGAATTTTAAGGAGATGAAGCTGTGAAAATGCTCAAGCTCAAGTGAAGTTTCATAAAAGAGACTCAGCACCTTATTGCTCAACCAAAGTTTTTTGCTCAACCAATGCTAATATGAGTTGTAATGAGTTGTACTGTAGCATGTCTTTGACATATTTCTATATTTTCTAAGTTCAAGGGATCTAGTATAATGGATCACCTGTTTATTGTACAATAAACACAACAAATTAAGGAATGTGTTGGAGCAACAGTTAAGTACCTAATAGTGATCTGGGTTGTGTCCCACGTGTCCCCAGTATTGTATGCTTTATTAGTTTGCCCAAGTTTTACTACAGTTTATATAAGGTCTCTATTTGTTTAATTCGCAAACTGTGTGTGTTTTACTGGAATCCCCCTGAGCTGTGCTCCTAAGTGTTCCATAGGTGGAGGCACTGTACTGTAATTCCCAGTTCCCAGTACTTTTCATATTCAAAAGGGACTCAGGGTACCTGGATTGCCAAGGGTAAGTTGCTATTTAAAGAGACAGTAACCAAATTAGGGTTATACTAGTGTAGTACAAGTGGCCATCAAAAGCCCATAAACATTTGGTATACATTTACTAATCCATATTAAAATAAATAACACAAACAACCATATGGAGTAGGATACATTGCTTTATACTCTTCATGAATACCAGATGCTTCCTCATAAGTTAAAAATTCCCTGGCATTCTATTCAATATTTACCATTATTCTGGTCTATCTTTTTAATGCTTATTGCAGGCCTGCTTTGAAAAGTAGATTTAATGTTTAGTCAAGTGTTTTGCTTAGAATGGTGTCAGCAGTGGAACAGTGTCATCACCAAAGCTGTGCTGGACCTGCAACAGAAAGAATACCTCTGACTCACTTTTTTTTTAATAGGGTTTTATTTTGCATTTTAAACAGAAAGAACAAACAAACAATAAATTAACAATAAATGCTAAACTAAGAATCATACTGAACGTTTTCAAAAAAAACTGGGTACCATTGTTTGTATATATAGTTACATAGTTAAATAGGGGTGAAAAAAGGCAAAGTCCATCAAGTTCAACCTCTCCAAATTAAAACCCAGCATACACGCACACATACCCACACTCTTTCACACAAACCATATATCACCCATAGCTATAATAACTGTAGAGTTTAGTATAAAAATATAGCCTTTGATGTTATGTCTGTCCAAGAAATCATCCAAGCCCCTTACATTATATATCTTAACTTAGGGGGTCTTTGCTCTTAAAATGTTGTCTTTTTCTATGTTTGTTTATAGCTTTTGCAGTATAATGTGTATTGTAACTGGGATGGATGGCTGCCATGCTCAACTCAACTTGCATTGCATTTAGAAAAGCAAGCCCCTTCTAAAAGCATCAACACATCACAACACCCGGCAGTGCATTCCACAACCTCACTGTCCTCACTGTGAAGAACCACCTACGCTGCTAGTCTGAAGGGGTGGCCTCTGGTTTGGTGATCCTCTTTATGTGTAAAAAGGTCCCCTGATATTTGTCTATAATGGCCTTTACTGTTTTTGTAAAGTGTAATCATGTCCCCTCGCAAGCGCCTTTTTTCCAGAGAAAACAACCCCAACCTCGACAGTCTACCCTCATAACCAGTTTAGTTGCACATTTCTGCATTCTCTCAAGCTCATTTACATCCCTCCTAAGGACTTGAGTCCAAAAGTGCACTGAATATTCCAGATGAGGTCTTACTAGGGATCTATAAAGAGGTACTGTATAATTATGTTTTCATCCCTTGAGTTTATGCCCTTTTTTATGCAAGACAGAAGCCTATTTGCTTTAGTAGCTACAGAATGACACTGCCCAGAATTAGACAACTCATTATCTATAAAAACCCCAAGATCCTTCTCACTTAAGGAAACTCCCAACACACTGCCATTTAGTGTATAACTTGCATTTATATTATTTTTGCCAAAGTGCATAACCTTGCATTTATCAACATTGAACCTCATTTTCCAGTTTGCTGCCCAGTTTCCCAACTTAGACAAATCACTCTGCAAAGTGGGAGCATCCTGCATGGAACCTTCACATTTTAGTATCATCTGCAAAAATAGAAACCATACTTTCAATGCCCACATCCAGGTCATTAATAAACAAGTTGAAAAGCAAGGGACCCAGTTCAGAGCCCTGCGGTACCCCACTGGTCCAATTGAAAAATGTTCCATTTACCACCACTCTTTGTAGTCTATATTTTAGCCAGTTCTCTATCCAGTTACCAATACTATGTTCCAGGCCAACATTCCTTAATTTAACCAGTAACTTTCTGTGTGGCACTGCATCAAATGCTTTAGCATCCACAGCCATCCCAGAATCGAGGTCCCTGCTTACCTTCTCATAAAATGAAATTAAGTTAGTCTGGCAAGATCTATTATGCATAAAACCATGCTAGCACAAACTCATAGTATTGTTATTTGCTATGAAGTCCAGTATCCTATCCTTTATTAATCCTTCGAAAAGCTTTCCTACCACTAACGTCAGACTAACTGGCCTATAGTTTTGAGGCAGAGAATGGGATCCCTTTTTGAATAGCGGCTCCACATTAGCAATTTGTCAGTCTTTCTGCACCATGCCAGACTTCAATGAATCCTAAAAAATTAAGCAGAGAGGTTTGGCAATCACAGAGCTAAGCTCGTTAATTACCCTGGGAGGAATCCCATCTGGTCCTGGACCTTTGTTTATCTTAACATGTTCTAGTCTCTTTTAAATTTCAGCATGTGTGAACCATGCATCATTAGATGTATTATTAGAATTGATACTATTAATAAGGAAACCTTCATTAGCTGGTTCCTTATTTGTGTAGACAGACGAAAAGAAGACAGTGGTTGTCATAGCACACCAAAGTGCTCAAGGCCACAATTCAACTCCGTGTATTGCAACTCTTATTTGGGTTTTAGGTATCTGATAACAACACCTGGGGGTTAACATCAAGCCACGGATTCCATATTCTCTCAAACTTATCAGGAGTTCCCCGGGCATTATAGGTCATCTTGATCAGGGGCAAGGTAGTGTTTATTAGGTCAATCCACTGTTGGAGTCTGGTATCATCAGGACTCATCCATTTAATAATTACCAGCTTTTTGCATAAAACTTTAGTTTAATTAGAGTGGAATAATATTCTAGTTTTTTTGTAGGGGTATTATTTCATTTATTATACCTAGTAAACAGATTTCAGGAGTCCTTATTCCAGGGAGAGACAGATATGCATTACTATAACCTCCTTCCAATATGATACTACCTTGGGGCATTCCCAGATGAGATGTAGGAATCCTGCCTCTTCTGTGCCACATTTTACACACTTAGCTCCCTCTCGTCTACCCATGACCTTAAAGAACAAGGAAAGTCAATAATGAAATAAGGCTAGAAATGCTGTATTTTGCATACTAAACATGAACTTACTGCACCACAAGTCTAATCAAACAAATTATTTATGCTTTCAAAGTTGGCCACAGGGGGTCACCATCTTAACATCTTTGCCAGACCAAGACTGCACACATGCTCAGTGTGGTCTTGGCTGCTTAGCGATCATCATAAATTATCAAAATAGGGAAACAAACAAAGCTGCTTGAGTTCTGCATGACTGATAAGTAAGACGGGGGCTCCCCCTGCTGTTCATAAGTATTACTGTTTCCCTGAGGGACCGTCTGGCAATTCCTATCCACAGATGTAAATGAAGGGAGAATTTCACTGCATACAATCAGGTTTATTTTAATTAAAGTATATTGGAGATAGGTTTCTTTTCCATTAAACAAAGTAAAAAAAAAAGGGGTTTTCTTTTTTTGCCTTTCCTTGTCCTTTAAGCCTCTGAGGTGTGATGTATATTTAATTAATCATCTTAAATTGGACCATTTTATCCCTTAAGGAGATTAAAAAGGCATATAAATTATCTATAACCTCCTCCCACTGATCTTCATTTATTGAGAGGAATATTTCCAACCTGTCACAATCTGCACCCTAATCTAGAACCGGGTCTAAGCACACATGGGCAAATGAGAAACACAAAAGGTCTCTGCACCAATAAATGCTGGAAGTGCACGCCGCGCATGCACTAAGAAGCCAGTGCTGGGGAGGAAAGCTCACTTGGCAGGCGTCCCCGGCGCACCGCTAGACCACCAGGGGGAGTTTTTATTCCACAACCATTTCCTTTTAACTTTTTCAAATGGCACTGATTGTGAGGTCTGGATTATGCTATATAGTTGTGATAGTATTTTCACTGGGGCTGGGTCCCAGAGTCTGGCCTCCCACGCCTGCTGCGTTGGCATAATCTGGCATGATTGGAATTGGACATAGAATGCATGCCTCAGTTGAAAGTATCGGAACTGTTGTATGTATTCACAATTAAATTTAGTATTAAGCTGTTCCAGGGAGGGAAAGGATCCGTCAACTAACAGGTCTTCTAGGTGTCTAATTCCTAGTGGCCAGTAATGAAATTCCACTAGTTGTACCATTTGTGATAGGTGTTGTTTCTGATATTTTAGGATGGAGGGTGCTGTTAATATATTTTCTTTATGCCATATTTATATGACCACATTTGTATGAGAACAGCCTATTCCGATGACGGGCCAATGGTTATGTGTCAGAGTGTAAGAATAAGTAAGTTTAATATCAAATACATAAGTCCCCTATCATTCTGATGCCACAATGCCAATGGCCCAAGGCAGGAAAGGTGCAGGGAGGGGTGATGTTCTCTCCAATAATGATTTCTCCATTGTACTGACAGAGTTCACAAAGTGAGCAGATGTTAAAGGGGTTCTTCACCTTTGAGGTAACTTTTAGTATAATGTAGAGAGTGATATTCTGAGAAAATTAGCAATTGGTTTTCATTTTTTATTGTTTGTGGTTTTATAGTTATTTAGATTTTTATTCAGCAGCTCTCTAGTTTGCAGTGTCAGCAATTTCGTTTCTAGGGTAAAAATTCCCCTAGCAACTCTGCACTGATTTGGATAAGAGACTGGAATATGAATAGGAGATGGACTGAATAGAATGATA
>CM044436.1:71745072-71776521 GCA_024363595.1 Xenopus borealis
CTGTGTACACCCATTTTAAATTCCTTCTGATGTCTATATAATCCTTGGACCAAGAGGTGTATCTTTGGTGAGCCCTCGCGTACCATCTAAGAAGTCATGCTCCGGTGGTGCTGCGAAAGCTTACCCAGGCAAAACCTATTGTCTTGTTTTGGACTCAATAAACTACCTTATTGTATTTGTAAGTGCCTTATCTCTTGGTTTTGCTTTACATACGAGGTCATAGAGGTAGAAATAAACCAACAGTGCTAACTTTGGCTTTTACTATTGCCCATACTTTAATGGGAGAAGTGAGTACCCCCGGCAATGTTGGGAGTTCACCCCCCCTCCTTTAGGGGGCATTGCGTATAGCTTCCAGAGAACCTATAATTGTTGCATGTAAGTTTGTCAGTGAATTGCTGTCATCTGGGTTGAAAAAGTTTTGTATGTACGTTAACTGGGATGCATAGTAATAATTTTGCAAATGAGGTAGGGCATGTCCTACTTGTCCTTAGATGCAGTAAGTGTGAGCCATGACACTCTTGGTGCTTTGTTGGCCCAAATAAATGAGAGCAACTCACTGTTTACTTTCTTAAAGAATGGAATGGTTATGTAAATCGGTAAGTTTCGGAGAGGGTAGAGGAACCTTGGGAGATACAGCATTTTAAAGAGGTAGAGTCTGCCCCATAGCATCAAAGGAAGTTTAACCCAGTGTGGAATTGCATTTTTGAACCTTGCCAGAATTGGGTCTAGGTTCTCAGCTACAAATGTTGTTGGATATGTATTTATTATTATGACTAGGTAGCAGAATCTTGTCACCGGAGTAGTGACTTTTATTGATCTATTAGTGAGTATTTTTGCCAGTATTTTGGCATTTATAAAGGATATTGGCCCGTAAGATTCACATGAGTATGGGTCTTTTCCTTCCTTAAGTATCAGAGCAATTATTGCCCTATAGCATGAGGGGGTAAGTTCCCCTTTCGGAGTTGCATGGATAATGTATCTAATAGCCGAGGGGATATTTGATTATTGTGTAGTGTATACCAAGCAGCCGGTAGGCCATCTGAGCCTGGTGTTTTGTTCGCTGGGAGATCTGAGATGATGTCTGTTTTTGTTAGTGGGTTATCAAGGAATTGTCAATACCCTCCCAAAACTCTTCAAAATTAATGTTTTGGTTATTGAGTTGGGGGGAGTAAATCTGTTTAAAATATTCTGCAAACATATTGGCCATAGCCATCCGTTCCTCCATATAACTGTAATCTGGTCCATTAGTTTTGCCATATATGCTAGAGTTTTATTGTTTTTGTCCCCAAGATCAACCCCACGTTGTTTGGAATATAGTACTTTTTTCCTGGTGTTGTCTGATACCAGGAGATCTAAGTCCCTATGGCTATAGATCTGTTCTGCTTCCTGTAATGTTTTTTTCTGCAGCATTAATATCTGGCTTTTTTACCTACCTAGTTGCATGGATGGTAGCAATTAATGTACTCCCAGCCACATCCTTGGCTGCATCCCAGACTGCGAAGGGCGAGTCTGTATTTTTGGTTAATTTCCCAGTAATGTTCAAATTCTTTCACACAAGCCTCCACCACCATTTTGTTTTTTAGCCATAATGGGAAAAGATGCCATAGTTTCTGGTCCTAGTTAGAGTTCCACCCACATTGGGCAGTGATCAGAGTGCATCCTAGGGATATAGGATATAGTTTGAACCAGGAGAGCCAGATCCACTGATGCCAATGCCAGGTCAATCCTTGAAAGTGTTGCATGACCAGAAGAGGAGCAAGAGAATTGCTTCTTTTCGGGGTGCCTATCTCTCAACATGTCAGAGAGGCCCACCACCTCCATCCATCTGAAAAGCTGAGGGTCTGCTGGGTCTACAGCTGAAGTTCTATCCATTGTGGGGTTGATAGTGGCATTAAAGTCCCCCAGCATGCATAATGGATCAGGGGTAGCACAGCTTTCTTTTGAAAAAAGAATGCAGAATTTCTATAGAGAATGGAGGTGGAATGTATACATTGACCAAAATTAGTGCTTGATTATTAATACGACAATGCAGTATTATTTAATGGCCATAGAAGTCCATGTAGCAATTCAAATACCAATGATTTTTTGACCAAGACAGATACCCCTCTAGAGTAGGATGAGAATAGTGCATGATAAACATTATCAACCCAAAAAAAGGCTAGTACCCTTTGGTTGTCAGTGTATCCTGCATCCAAATTATCTGAATTTTAGATCTCTCACTAGCTAAATGTACTTTGATCCTGCAATACTTAAACAACTGGTTATTATAGCTAATTCTCCTATCCATATACTTAGTGACATGTCCCGTTAGACAATCCCTGTTCATTTGTTTATTATTTGATTACTTATGGTTATCGATATAAACTAGTAAGCGATAGAACTTCACATTAGTATCCCTTAATATAGTAGACATATCTTCAAATAAAATAATACGTAAAGTTTATTAGTTACAAGGACTCAAATGCACTGCATATATCTTTAATAGAAGCAAATATTTCATAAGAATGTTTTAATGTATAATTACAGCTATTAATCAATTCTTTATACATTAGTTCAGACCTGGGCCATTTTTCTGTTTTTATCTTGTGATGTAAACATTTTACTGTTATTAACAAGATATGTCATATTTATGACTGTATGTTCTAAAATTTCAATAAAAATATTGAAACCAAAAGGCTAGTACCTTCTGTCCAGTTAAGTGGATCTCTTGAAGCAGTGCTATATCGGGTTTGAAATTATGTATATAGTTGAGAATTAAAGCTCTCTTAAATTTGGAGTTAAGTCCTCTTACATTCCAGGACAATATTTTAACTAATCCAATCACTGCATACCCATGAAACTCAAAAGGAGTCATCCCAGTAGTCTGGACAATTCAATGAAGTACGATTAAGCAAGTAATAGTGCGTTAAACAAGTTAACTAAACTAAAATCCAACCCTTCCCACCCCAAACCTGGGTGGGCTTTTACCCATAACCAATTCCTATCATGAGGGGTATTGTTTTGGTGACCTAGACAGCGCCCCTACTTGAACTAGCAATTCTTACATATTGACAAGAACTATGAAATGCAGTCACAACAAAATCAAAACATTAACCAGTTGCTACATGAAGCAGCTCCCCATACACCCATATTAATGTCTCATGTAATTCGGGGCAGTTCTTCTGGAGTAAATACTCACTCTGGGACTACTTAGGAAGGAGTATTTCTGGTTTGAACCAATGATGGATTGGTATGGCTAGTCTGGCTCAAAGCACAGGCTGGCAAATCACTTTAGTGATGTCCAAGGTAACTCATTTGGGACCAGTAGTTTGTTTAAAGGAATGGCATGGTGGAGGGTTCACATTAGTATCACCCTCCCATAATTGTATTCCATGGATCAGCATAACAACATACTTAGGAAACCTGTGAGGAGAAGGTCCTACCATCACTGTAGGGGAATCATATCTTGGGTACCCTCACTACCTTGTAGGGGTTGGCCCAAGCAGGAATTAAGTTGGTGCTAGAAAGGTGTTTGCGCAGGGCATAGATTCTTGGGTACTCACCACCCCAGTAAATTCTAGATGGCCATGGCTGGGAGAATCCTGCAGGGGGTGGTTATGCCACTCTTAAAGAGACCACGTCATAAGTGCCCACGCCCATTGTATAGAGACTCATGTGGAGAAAATGTGGGTTTGTGTCATGCCTGTAATATCAGTTACTCCCTGCCAAAGCAACTTCCAGATGTGCCCCGGTGGCAAACATGGGTATAATAATCCTGTATCTACCAGAATATTGAGCAATCCTGCATTTAAGTTGCAAGGAGGAAATCTCCTTGGGTTTTTTTCAAGTGAGCCAATCATCCACTTCCACTGGAGAGTTGAAGAGATGACTCGGTCTCCATCCTGTATATGCAGTAGAGCTGGATAGATCATACTGTAGGGGATTTGGGCATCTCTAAGTCTCCTCTTGACTGCTTTAAAGGTAGCACTTTGCTTTTGAATGGTAGGCGAGTAGTCTGGAAAGAGTGAAATAGTGACACCAATACAAGAGAGGGGCTTTTTGGTTCTGGAATGCTCTGAGGGCCGCGTCCCGGTCCTTGTAATTTAGCATACGGATGAGTAGTGATGGAGGGGGAGCTCCTGGTGGCAAGGGTCTAGTCGGAAGATCTTGGAAAATGTATCAGCGCTAAGTGTTTCCCTTAGCCAGTTTTCAATAAAGGTTGCTGGGTGCTGACCTTCTGATTTCTCTGGCAGTCCGACTATACGTACATTATTTTTGCGCAACCGATTCTCAAGGTCATCTGATTTGTCTATTGCTGTTTTAAGCTGCTGCTTAATCTCTGCATGTATAATTTATGTATAAAGGTATAATTTTTTTTTATTTATAATAAAGTCTAACATTCAAAAGTAAACAGTCCAAATTGGCAAGCAACACCAAAGGGGTAGGAGGAGGGAGATCCTACTCCGGCAAGGGAGGATAAAAGAGGAAGGAGAGCTGTACGAGGACAGAGCTGGAAAGGAAGAGGATGGAGATAGAAAGGAGATACCTTGGCCCAAATTCACTAAAGTGTGAAGCGTCTAACGCTAGTGCTAATTCGCCAGCGTCATGTAATTTCGCAACTCCGCAACTTCGCAACTTCACAAATTCACTAACACCGACTCTGGCGAATTTTCGCTAGGGAAGTAGATAGACTTGTGCAACTTCACACCCTTACTTTTTGGGGGGGTTACCCTCCTTTCCCCCTACATTTAATAACATATGGCAACACAATTATACAGGGGGCACATGTAGGGCAATAGGACAACTTTATTTAATTTATTAAAGGTTTCCTGGGCTTGTGTAGTGGAATGTAGTGGCTGTAACATATATTTCTATTATACGTTAAAGTTCCCGCCGTATGCAAATTAGGCATCGCTAGCGTAAATGCGCTTTGCCTGGTGAAGTAACATTAGCGCAACTACGCTACCATTCGCCGACCTGAGCGTAACTTCGCACTTTAGTGAATTTGCGTAACACTGGTGAAAATTTGCCTGGCAAAGTGCGGCGAACAATAGCGAAGCCAACTCTAGTGAATTTGCGCATCTTAGTGAATTTGCCCCCTTGTCACAGTTTACAAAGAGGTTGGCGAGTAACCCCTTATGACGTGGAGGAAATTGTGCAAGCTACTTTAGCTCCACAGTCCCTCCTTTTATTAGACATTTCAGTACTTCCAGAAGGAGCCCTGCAATAAGGACACCAGAGATCTAGTTTTAAAGGAGAACTAAACCCTAAAAATGAATAGGGCAAAAAATGCCATGTTCTATATACTGAACTTATTGCACCAGCCTAAAGTTTCAGCTACTCAATAGCAGCAATGATCCTGGGCTTCAAACTTGTCACAGGGGGTCACCATTTTAGAAAGTGTCTGTGATACTCACATGATCAGTGGGCTCTGAGCAGCTGTTAAAAAGCTAAGATCAGGAGTCGTCACAAATTATCAAGCATAAAATTAGGTTGGCCTGTAATATAAGCTGATGCTACAGGGCTGATTAGTAAAGTCTGATGCTAGTTGCACTGGTTTCTGTGCTGCCATGTAGTAATTATCCATATTAATTACGTATCAGCCTTATATTGTAACATTTATATTCTTTGTGTTCTTTACATTTTGAGTCGGTCCCTAAGCTCAGTAAGTGACAACATCACAGAGCATGTGCAGTAAATCAGCAGAAAATAAGATGGGGAGATACTGGAGCATCTTTGGAGACACAGATCTTTATTGCTAAAGGATTGTGCTTGCCTTGGGCTGGTACAGAAGCACAAAACATAACATACAACATTTCTAGCCTACTTCTTTAGTTGAACTTTCCTTGTCCTTTAAGCTGAAAAAAGGTAAAAAGTATAAAACAAAGGGCAGATTCGATAATGGGCAAATCTTCGCCAGCATCAGTTTGCACCCCTCGCACCACTTCTCCAAATACTCTTCGAATACACTAATTCAGTAGAATGCAAAGTTTCGCCCCGAACGTCGAGCGATAGTAACTTTTCACTAGTGTTAATTCAGCTGTGCGAGCATTTTATAGTGCAGATGCGCTAGCGTTCATTTGTGCCTATCGAAAATTTGCTAGAGATCTTGTGCTTAGGTCAATTTGCATAGGGTGGGAAATTTAAACTTGTATGGAGGTCTTTATTATACATGTTGGTGCAAATGGTTTGTTACCACTTTTTACTACACATGTCCAGGGAACCTTAATAAAGACAAGAGAGTTAATATAATGCCCCACACATTAGCCCACTGTAAAATTAATGTTCCATATGTTATGAAATGTCTAGAGAAAACTGGTTACTAAAAAAAAAAAAACACAGGATATGATGTAAGTGATAGAAGATTAAGGAAGATCTAGGTAATGTTCAGTAAAATCCACACTTTATTGAATTTGCAGAGTAACAATCGTTTGCCAGAGCAAAAAAAAATGAATGCTAGCAACGGTTTCTTTCACTAGCAAATTGGCGCCTGCACTTGATAGTGAATCGGCGATTTCCCTGCGGGTGGCAAAGCTGGCAAACTGTCACTAGCATTAGCCACTTTGCCCTTTAGTGAATCTACCTCAAAGCGTTTAAGTGTACTTCACAGAATGTAGCCGAGATGTATATGTAATAGCAAGGAGAACAAAGGTGTTAAAATATATTCTGTTTAAGGATAAGGAAATTTTTCAGGACAAGTAATTCCTCTAACATAGCTTTCCTTTACTTATGATAAAAGTAAATAAAATCTCTAATTTCTTTTTATGGTTGAAATACTGACTAATCATATTTTAAAATATTTTATGTTACTAAACAATAAGCAGGGGGTAATTTCCTTCCATTACTGGAGTTAATGATGGCTTAACATCAGAAATGAACAATGTAATCTAAAATAACTATTATTTCACCTTTGCAAAACCCTCTCTTGCCCCTATGCAGAACATTTCATTACTTTCTGAGGGCACGGGATTTGCTTTCTTATAATAAAACACATCTGGCACAATAGATACGGAATGATGCAGTAAGCAACAGCGCCTTAAGCCTTCTTAATCATCAAAGTAGAATATGAAACCCTTATCAACAGTTAATAGGAATCCTGTTGACAGAATTGTAAATAACAATATGTGGCACCTGATTCTAATGATGCAGTAAAGGTTCAGACTTTTACTGCTCTTCATAAACTGTCAGTAGACCTTTCCTGATCCATGATCTCTTTAAATTACTTCTCATATTAAGATTAGTGATGGGTGAATTTATTCGCCAGAATAAATACGCGAAACGCCAGCAAAAATTTGCCAAAAAAAATTAGCCGGAAAAAAACGAGGCGCGCGTCGTTTTTGACGCGAGTCGTAAACGACGAGACGCAACGAATACGACGCGACGTGCGTCGTAAACGACGCAACGAAAAGGACGCGACGCGCGTCAAAAACGCGACTCGTTTAGTGAATTTTTTCACCAATTCGCGAATTTCGCTGGAAATTCGCGAATTTTTGGGCGAAGCGAAACGGGGGAGATTCGCCCATCACTAATTAAGATTTGTGCGATGTATTGTCCTGTGAAACAAAATGTGGCTGTAAGATTAACATTAAACACAGACTGTTGTGGCCCGAAAAGTGAGCATAGTTGAGAGCGCATAGACCAAGGTTAAATGTTACTAAACATTACACTAGATATTGGCAAACTTTGAAAATATTTAATATCTTATATCTAGATTAATCATACCAATACCAGCTTTCAAGGACATACACTTTAATGTGAACATGATTCTTCATTTTGTTTTTTTTATTCAGAAGTGACCCTGTCTGTCTTTGTATGCTGACAAATGAAACTAGCAATATAATGCTCAAAGCTTCTTATGCTTTAAATGATTGAATGTGATAGAATAATATGGATGGCGCGAATGTCGGAAAAAAAGTTCGCGAACATATTCGCGAACTTGCGTCAAAAATGCGAACGGTTCGCGAACGTCGCGAACCCCATAGACTTCAATGGGAAGGCGAACTTTAACAGCTAAAAAAGACATTTCTGGCCAGAAAAATGATTTTAAAGTTGTTTAAAGGGTGCAACGACCTGGACAGTGGCATGCCAGAGGGGGATCAAGGGCAAAAATGTATTATAAATGGTTATTACAGCAGTCAGCACACAGATGAGAATGAGATCAGAAGAGATCAGTGCCCACAGCAGCTACATACAGAGCACTGCAGTAGAAGGTAGATTACTAGCCAGCAAAGCTACCTAACCTAAAATGTCCCTCAAATCCCTGCAGACTTGGCCAGTTCATGTATAAATACCCCTAGCGTTCACAAAAGATGGCCAGTTCATGTATAAATACCTCAGAGTTCACACAAAGATGTTAAAGTGGCCAGTTCAGGTATAAATACCCCTAGAACTCATAGCAGAATGGCACAGTTATTTTCCATGATTTACTACATTCACAGCTCCCTGGCTTTGACTGGAAAGTGGACCAGTAGCCAGCAAATCATCCAGGCACAACTAAAATACAAAAGCAGAGCCACTGACCATGTGGGTGGGAGGGTGGTGAGCAGACTGCAGGCTGCAGTATTTGTGTTATAGCAGCTCCTTCCTTTTTCTTTTTCCCTGTGCTGAAATCAGGGAACTGTCCATTGGAAGGGGAGTGGTCCAGGGGGTGTGGGGGTGGTCCAGGAGGGAGAGCTTCCTGATTGGCTGCCATGTATCTGCTGGTCTGAGAGGTGAGAGGGCAAAAAAAAAGCGCCAACTAACGCGAACCCAAAATGGCGAACGTCGCGCGACGTTCGCGAACTTCCGGCGAGCGCGAACAGCGAACAGTTCGCGCCATCCCTATAGAATTAGCATAAAAATCTATATCTTCAATGAATACTCAGATTCCACTTTTGTATATTATTTACTAAAAATAAAGCAGGAGCGATTAAACTTCCGTGGGAAACACAGCACAAAACATATAACAACTGGTGGGAGTTGTGTAAGGGATGATTTGCAAAAATCCCTCTTTGCCATAGCTATACAGCATTTGCTTGGCAGTACAGCACGATATAAAAATTCAGTAGTGGCCATGTTTAAACACCATTTTCTGAGCCCCTACAATATTTATGGAACTATTACATTTCCTGTAGTAAATCTGCTGTAATATTGGTAGGACTAACCTATGCAAGTCTCCATGTTTATTGTTTTCTTTCTTTATTTATTTTGCTTTGGGCCTTAAACTATGGGCTTTCTATATGGGCATGTGAAAACCTCTCTCTTTCCCTCTTCCCTATAATTTCCTCATTATAACAATATCTTAGTTCTTCCAATGTCTCCCACTTTTTTTTTACTTCTTTGTATTCTCTTACTACAAAGAAACATTAACATATTCTACATACCTTCTCTCTTTGAACATTGTCTATTTGCCCCTTTACTCTTTATCCTCCTATATTCTTGTTTATGTTTCCTTTATTGACTTTTTTTGTTTTACTTACCTAACAGCTACCATGTGAGGGAAAATAAACAAAGTTTAAAAATCCATTGTTTTAAATAATCCAATCTACAATCTAATACCTGCTTCCACAATCTAATGTGATCTAATTTTTACATAGATTGTGGAAGGAAATATTGACAGAACGGGCTGCATACATTCCCACTGTGATCTAGTTATTAGAGAGACTGCTAAAAGGAACCAACTCAACTCACCACTTGAAAACCCAAAATGGCTTAAGATTTCCTTATTAACCTTAATATAAGTAGCATAGATGGATCTGGCCACATCATATAAAAAAAATTCAAATTTCAAAGTAAGTTTTGGGTATTTAGACTATTGATTCGGCCAAAATTCAATTCAAATTGAAAAAATTCGACCATTTAAAAATCAAATCACTGTCTTTAAAAAATTCTAATTCGACCCTTCGCCACCTTAAACCTGCTGAATTGCTGTTTTAGCCCATGGGGGACCTCCTAGAACCTCTAATGATTTTAACGATTTTAATTCAATAAAAAATGGACCTATTCTACCGAAAATGGTAAATTTTCGATTGAAAAACCCCTTCCAAAAAAAATCGATGGTCAAATTTCGAAGTTTTTTCTTTCACTTTGAAATACGACCCTTGATAAATCTGCCCCTTAGCATTGCAGTCTGCCTTTTATCTCTTTCACAAAAATTCAATCTCTGTAGACTACAGAGATCATTTATGCAATTTTGAGTGCTATCACCATGTTTTTAAACACAATGCACCATTGCCCCCTCAAGGGGGCAGATTCACCAAGAGGTGAAAAAGCGCTATTTTTCAGACTATCACCCTACAAAAGGTAAAAACGCCAGCTTTTTTTGGGGCTTAGAAAAAATTTCCATTTTTTTTCAAACTCCTATCTATTGTATTGAACTTCGCCAGGTCTGACCTGACGTCTAGCGTAAGTGGTAACGTTCATCTTAGTAAATTAGCGTAATTACGATCCTTTGTCAGTGCGCAACTTCGCCTGGCGTTAGGGTGCAAAGTTGCGCTAGTCTATCTACTTTGCTAGCAAAAATTCACCAGAGTCGGTGTTAGTTAATTTGTGAAGTTACGAAATGCCGTCACGCTGGCAAATTTTAGCATTAGCCACTTTGCCCTTTAGTGAATTTGCCCCAAGAATTCTAGCAACATTGTGGGTGCAATGCAGGCATTTAACTAGATTCGGGTGCAGTGCGTCTGACTCGTGTGTGCCAGCCCAACTATCTTTGAACTGCAGTCTGCCTGGTGTCTGACATTTGAATGACATTTGCACCCAATTCTTTAGGCACAAGCATGCTGCATCTGTTGATGCAGGGTGCTGATAAAACCCTGGAGCTACCACCTTGTCAAGAGATGATGAATTGCTCCAGGGTGTACACCATAAAGATGTGCAAAGAGCACATTTGGATACACTCACCTTCAAAAAAGTGGTTTTAGATGCATCTCACTGTGGGGAAAAATGCATTTTGCCCATTACATCTGCAGAAATAAATGAGCCATTTTATTTTAAATTATTAAAATTTGGCATCATCCAAATGAATGGATGGATAAATTTAGACAAATAAAAACCAATTACAATGAGCATGCTGTCAAATTGCGTGAAATGTTTTCAGTGAAAAAACTTCTGTTCATTATACAACTGTGTTCATATAACATCTATTACCATTTAATCTTATATTACATTTGTTCTTTTATCTGTGAAGCAAACATTTACTTGAAATTATACTTTTGGGATAACGGTTATGCCGTTTTTCTTTATGTGTCACATATTCAGAACCTGCAGAACCATGTACTAATCCTCCAAGGTAAAAAGTTTAAGGCATAAAAGGTACTTAAGTTAGAGGTACATTAATTTTGCATTCTGCTTCTATTTTTCTAGTCATATTGCATGCTTACGGTTAATGTCGTTTTGCAATCTCAACCATAGCATTTTATTGCATTTGAGGGGAAAGAAATAGGTATGGATTATAATCGCTCATTTCTTTTTGAATAAAACTGAGCTTTCTCAATTTCTGTGTTTGTATCAAACTGAGGTGTCCAGGATCTGGCAGGTTTTTATATAAAATGTTTTTGATATACAGCAATATAGAGCCCTGTCATAAACAATCATACATTCTTCCAATGTATTGAATGTTTAAGACAGTTAGGATACAGTAGTTCTTATCTTGAGAATATGACAGCTGCTGGTAGTTGATTTCAGACTGACATAAACCAGAAATTTTCCTCATGTTACTCCAAGGAATTTCAGACTGACCCTGATAAGCCCAAGGTTATTTGCCGTTAGGATGCCTGGTGGAAAGGTTATTATAATAATGATCATAAATAGGTATCTTGAGAGAGCTGTGGTCATGGCACATCACTGGCAGCTAATAGATTTTACTCTTTCTGTATCAAACTGATCTTTAAGGCCACAGGTCATATACCTTGCTTAATATTTAAACAAAGATAGTTGACTAGTGCATGAAACAGATTTTTACTAGTGAACGAAGCTCCATTATATACAGACAGCTTCACAAAGATATGCAAATCCATTCCTTCTTAGAATGCAGGCAAAATTTTCATAATTCCATCTGTACCTTATGTCCTTGGAAATGACAGATGCAAAGTTATAAATGAATTCTAATATAAAATAAGAATGAAATTTTTTAAGACCTTAAAGTAGAACAAAAGTTTAAGATACATTATTAAACATTAATGTCCTAGGCATGTGCATCACAAGCTGCGCCAGCTGAAAATAGAATTCTTATTTTCATGTAATATATTATAGCACTAATAAACAATATTTTAAATTAAAGCCTTCTTTAATTTAATTGTTGGAAAAGCTGTTCAGAGAAATCTTTTATTTATTCTAAGTGATAACTGCACTATTAGAATCATTTAGGACCACTTTTGCGGCCAAACTAAAATGGAAACAAATGTTGTACATATTTCTGCCATTGATTGAAAGTACTTGTGCAAGATAAACTCTATTCTTGCAGCGTAAACAGTGTAATTTAAAAATAAAATCTACATCATTAAATCATGACAGAATCCCTTTAATATCTGCTTGGGGATCAGCCAGCTATAAACTGGACTGAGTGGTAAATTCAATTAGTAAAGGACTGCAGCTGGAATTAGTCCTTGGTTGAACAGCCTGCATGCTTCATGTATTTGATGAAGCTGATGATCATATCATACCAATGTGATTCACATTTGTGAATGACCAATGCCCAGGGCAGGAAGATGCAGGTTAAGAGGCAGAATGCCTCACCCTTAAAAATAAAGTAAGGTAACAGGCCCTGGTTTCTTAGATTCTTCATGTGTAGTGGAAATAAGGACAAGTATTAATCAAATTACTTTACAAATGATTACTTTGGCCTAACCTAACCAGTAGTGAGCAATTTCCCAATTACTGTGTATACATAGCAGATTCTCAAAAGAAAGCTATCCAGTCACTTAAAGTAATCCACGCATGAGACCTGTTATCTAGAATGCTTGTGAGATTGGGCTTTCCATATAATGGATCTGAAGCTTCATACCTTAAGTCTAATAGAAAATCATGTAAACATTAAGGGGCAGATTTACTAAATTCACATGTATTCATGTGAATAAAATCGAATTCGATCGAATACGATGGAATATTTGATCGTAGGATCTATATTCGAATGGGTGAATATGCAAATTAGGCATATTCGATCATCGAATAGTGATTGATCGAATGATCACATAGATTCGAATGATCGAATATTCGATCATTCGATCAGCAAATAAAATAAAAATTTTAAAATATTTGACTGGCTACTTCGCCAGATTGGACCTACCGAATTGCAATAGAAGCCTATGGGAACCCTCCCATAGGCTTCTGAGTCTAAGTCCTGATCGAATTCTAAGTCCTGATCGAATAGGATTCGAACGATCGAAGTCTTCGATCGTTCGAATCGTAAGCGTTATTTGAATGATCGAATGATTTATTTGACTGATCGAATAAATTTTAATTCGATCGCTGAAAGACCAAAAATAGAATAAAAGGTAGCCTAAAACTATTAAATTAGCATTCGACTATCGAATGCTAATCGAATATTGAATTTGGTCAAGCTAATTATGGGGAATAATAGTAAATTTGCCCCTAAATATACCCAGTAGGCTGGTTCTGCTTCCAGTAATGATTAATTATATCTTTGTTTAGATCATGTACAAGATACTGATTTATTATTACAGAGAAAAAGGAAATCATTAAAAAATAATCGATATTGAGATTTTAATATTCAGAGTCTTTCATCTTCGGGTTTATTACATAACCCAAAAATCATGATTTTAATAAAGGCCTATTTAAATTTTTTTTTCGAATTTTCAGAATTCAGAGCTTAATAAATAACCCCTTATGTGTTAAGTGGTACTGCCCCCCTTTAACCCCTTTTAAACTTGGCATATATCTTTAAATTTGGCAAATATTTACCTTTTGTTGTTAGCTTGTTTTTTCCAGAAAGTGATTCGCTCAAGGAATGGATTGTTGATCTTAGATTTATTTTTTCAAATAAATTTTTAAGCATATAATTCTAAGTCCTGCTGTAACTAAAATATTTTTTGCCTGCACACTGTATCTATTTGATAAGCATTTTGAACTAAGACCCTGTTAGAGTGACTTAAGTTAACTAGTTTATAAATTCTATATCCTATAGCATCTCTACATGAGACATCTCTATGTCTCACAGGTATTTCCTCTCTTATATTTATTCACATAAATCTTGCTTTTTGTCATACATCTTAAATTAGCCAGCATAGCAACCTATCAGTCACCGTGTTGCCTTTCATGTCATTTTTCTAAAGCCTTTTCACAGGTAGTCTGTCAATTTCTGATGTCCCTCTTTGTCATGCTTTGCTTTCTGAGCTTTGTCTTTCTACTGTAATATTTCCCAGTTAGCATACCTCAATGCAGTCGTTCAAAGTCTCATACTGTCTGTTTTTTCATGTCTACCTCTTATGCATTTTTATTTGTATTGCAGTTTGTGAAGCGAAGGTTTAGGGAACTATTGAGCATTTTTATTTGTATTGCAGTTTGTGAAGCAAAGGTTTAGGGAACTATTGAGCTATAAATAGAGATGTGTGCACCAACTACTTATTCCACCCAAAGCAAGCCCCATTTGTGCAAGTTGAATTTCTGAGTAACTCAATAATGTTAGGCTACTTTCTCTATTCAAATTCAGAAGTTCAGCTTTAAGTGAATAGCAATGCTCCACTGAATAAAACCTATGCATACAACAATGTATAAAAACATATATTAAATAATAATTTAGAAAATATATACAGATATGGAATCCATTATCCGGAAACACATTATCCAGAAAGTTCTGAATTACGGGTTTCATTAAATGCTTAAAATTGTTCGAATCGATCGATTCGAATAATTTTATCGATCGGTCGAATGTTTTCTATTCGATTGTTCGACCAATTGCATTGCTGGAAGGATTTTACTTCCCACACTATTCCCATCTATTCCCATGGTCGAATTTGAGGGTTTTTAACCCTCGAATTCAACCCTTAGTAAATGCACGGTACATAGGTACAAAGACAAATTAAACAGATTGACCATGAAGTGAAGAATTATGTACAGTGCAATATCCAACCAAATCCAAAATTCCTGCTCACCCCAAAGGCAGCTTGATGTCTGATCTTGTAATAGCATGAGATCACTGAGCATCTCTTTTGTATCATGGCTTGATCAAGAAGGCTTTAACAAGTTTCAGATCTACAGGGGCAGGTAGTATTTTGTTTCAGACAGACTGACTGTTGTTTAATAATTACACTGTAGAGACTATAAAGAATAAAAATCATACCTTGAATGTTAAAAAATACATGTCAACCGGTGTCAACCACTTTAACAGCACCAACACAAGAATTTGTTTTTACCATTACACATATATAAAAATGGCATAGAGTCCTAGGAATAAAACATATTGAGATGGATAAGGCTAAAATAAGGATGAGTACTAATCAGTCTTATACATTCTGTACAGATAATATATTGTGTGTTGGTCCATAATCTCAGCACACAGCATGTGTAGTGACAGAAAAGAAGATGGGGAGCTACTGGGGTATCTTTGGAGACACAGATCTTTACTATTAAAGGGATGTGGTTGCCTTGGGCTGGTACAGAAGACCAAAACAAAATGTACAACATTTGTAGCTACTTCTTAAGTTAGGCTTTAGTTTTTCTGAGAATTTTAAGAGCTATTAACATATAAGAAATTAAGTTTATTAGATTAACCTGTTTTAACTATTGTTCCCTTTCCTCTTTCTTCAATGCTCCTGTCTGACTTTATCCAGATCTGGACTGGGAGTCAAAATAGACCCTGTAGTTTTGTAGTAAAAGTGACTCTCTCTGGCATCTTACAGCAGCCCCTAGAATCCTGCTATTCCAGGCCTGTCTCTAAGTAATTCTCAGTTACAGTATCGGCCTTACGTGAAAAGACAAGCAACAATTCCTTGTAAATCACTAACCAGGCATTTGCTTTATAATTATTCACTATGCCAGCCAAATATAAGTACAAGTATGGGACCTGTTATCCAAAATACTCAAGACCCCAGATAAGGGGTTTTCTGTAATTTGGTTCACCAAATTTGGCACAGGTTATTCCTGTCTGTGTTAGGTTACCTTGTTTTGGCTTGGTTGTTTGTGTTTGCTTGTGTTGATTTGTGCACTGATTTTTCTCAGTCGTTGAAATCGAGTAGTCAGCTTTACTTCCTGGGTTTTGTACTCTTTACATTATAACATGTTACTAATACAATTTCATATTGAACTTTTATTAGATTATTAGATTGCACTGCTCATATTTTGTACTTTTATTAGATTACTTAGTCACAGTCTATGGCAATGATATCGAATTTACCACACAGGCTTGGACCTTAAATATAAATCTCTTGGATTGGCACATACTGTACAGTTCTCTGTCTTTGGTATGGAACTGCAAGTAGCGTATTACTTTTTATTTTGATCTTATAATGCATTTCTTTATCAGACAAATACGGCATGGTGTGTGTTTTGTGCTTACCTGTGAATCCACTATAGTGCCTATAAAACCAGTCAAACACACAGAGAAGCTTTCTTTAGTCATATATAACTAGTTATAATAGTTTTGTATGGTGGCTCAGGAGCTGTGTTTAAGCAATGGCAGATGGCTTTTTTCCTTTTTTTTTTTTATGTGATAAAACAACTTACATTTATCACAACAATACATGGACAACTTGGTGGATGTAGCTTACATTAAGAAGTTATAAAATAATATGAAATTGAAAATGAAAATGAAATATAACAAAGGGAACATTTTCTTTTACATCCAATAATTGTATGCAATACATGTTAAAGAAACATTTCTATAGCACCTTATAAACTAGTACCTGAACAATATTTTAATGATTTATAACATAAATTAAAGAGACTGTCCATTAAAAGCAGAACTTCCTAATAATAAAACAAAGAACGACTTGAATACATACATATTCTATCCACAAGAGGTCTCTCTTGTAACAAGTTTCAGTTCAGGAAGATTTTTTTTTATTATTTTACTCAAAGGGATGTTTCTTCCTCTTAGATCAAAATGCTGCACGTTAAGTGTTATGCTAGAAAAGATATAATTCCTCCTTACCTTGTTCTCCTGCTGATGAGTAGATGATGGTCTGCCTGAATAAATCATCTTAGATATTTTAATAAAGAATAGGTATACTTTACAAAAAGTTTGAGCTTTCACCTTGTCTCCAAAAGGTTAGGGATTTGACCACAACACGCTTTAGTAAAAAGTGACTTTTGATAGAGACAAAACAGCATGATACTTTAAATTGAAGAATAAGAACACCTTGGATCTAATATATGTACTTAGATCATATCATTGCAAGCTAGAAAGCTTTCAAATTCATTTTAGGGGGCATAACCAGTTTTATTCTTCAGTGATGATCCATTGCGCCTTTGAAAGTGTAATATGTGGTTTTGTTGTCATTCATCCACTAGGTTTTAAAGATACATCAAACACTGAGCTGAAATCTTGTTTATAAGGACTAGACGAGCTTGGTAATAGAATGTGGCCAAAACAATGCCATGCCTCAAGCCAAATAGCACATAATGATTTATCCCTGACATAACACTGAGTGTTTCTATGTCCATCAAGTAGCCCTAAGATAGGGATGGGTTACAAACACAATACAAGAATCTCTGGGAGATGGACAGCTGCAGTTTCCTGTGATAGGTGAAAAGTACAGGACTTACTTGAGAAAATTACTTCCACTGTTGTACCAAGGAAATCATCTGGGTTAGAAATCAAATGATCTACAAAGTGACTAAACACTTCATATGACAAGGGTCATCATGAGATCCATTTTTAGATAGAAGATGGTACAATTTGCTGCAAATAGAATATTCACTGACAAGAAAATTGCCCACATTGAAATATTTATTTGATTACTTGTCCCTCTTTACAATGAGGCATCCTATTCAAAAGTTTAATAAATGCAGGTGATAGGCTTTATAAGGCTTGAAAAAGATACAGAATATATTATTATTGTTATTTCTATTTATACCTTTAAATCAGATGCATTATTAGTTTTATTTAGATTCATTTTTATTTCTGCATCAGAAGGAACCTTTTATTGTTCAGCCATAATAAGGGTTATATGAAAACCATGCTTTCAAAGTCATAGAACAGTTTAATAAAAACTATTTACTAACTTAGGGAAAAGCATTTAAACTAACAACAAAGTCCAGAAAGACCAAAACAAACAAATGTGACCATTACAGAAATAATGATCAAGGTTTGATGTGAAAACACCTTATAATAATTTAAAATGCAAGTTAGAAATAACTAAAATAGTGAATCAAAACAAACAGTGCATTCATGAAAGTATACACAATGCCTATAGATTCTAGTAAAACAGATAACCCAACAAATTGCTGCTACTATTTCTGGAGAAGTGTGAACCCTTGAAGCCTTATTGTGGTCAAATAATACAAGAGATAAACAAGTACATGCATTGTATAAATATATACAGGATGATCCTTTTATTAGCTTTAAACAGAAAATAAAAAATTAAAGGACTGCATACAAACTGTCCGTTCAAAGAACTCTGAAAAAGAATTTAAATTAACAACAAAGTCTGGCAAAACAAAACTTGATCATACTGGATGTATTCATCAGATTAAATTTCTGGTAGCTACATATTGCAAGCTCATGATAAATAAAGTGTATGACTTCAGATAACTCATTTAAAAAGATCTCTTATAGGCAACAAATCAACAGCATGCTTAAGGGTTAAAGTGCTACAGTTGCCCACAGCCAGCATGTGCAGCAAAGATATAACTCCTAGCAAAATAACCTAAAGCAAGATGGAATGATAGTTAAGTGTATTCTGTTTATTAAAGAGTTAATGTTAAATGTCTGATGCAGTCAAACTGTTTTGTACAATGTCTATCCATATTTCAGTGCACTGAGATTTGCTGGCAAGAAGGTATAGGTTATGCATACAGTGGCTTTAACAGGTATATTGAGAAACTGTGCTTGCGTGGAGTAGATGAGAGCAACAATAAAATTATAGCTGGCATTACAGCAAAGGGGAAAGGAATTTATTCTAGATTAAACTTATTCACGCAAAAATATAACGTTACTTTGGGAAATAGAATGGATTTTAATCTTTATAATGAGTGGTGTTCTGTGGTGGATATACTGCTAAGTGCAAATAAATAAATACCTTATTTAATAGATAGTGGTAGTATGTATTTTTTGTACCTTAGTACTTTGAAGATGGAAAACAAAGTATTTCATGAAACTTTCATGTTTGCTATATGAAGGGGTAATAGTAATAGATAGTTTGCAGATATTAAATCTGAAAACAGTATCTAGAAAGATCTTAAATACAGGCATGTCATTTTCTATAGTCTCCTCTTTAAGCAAATAATACACATTTTTGCCCATTCCCTTTTTTTTGTAACAATAAAATAGTACCTTTTACGTTAACTAAACTACAAATATTCCTGTTGGCTGCAAAACAATCCTTTATTTAATGCTGAAATGTTTGTAGTAGCCTAAAGAATACAAAATTATTTTTTAAATATATTAATAGTAAAAAAATAAAACAGGAAGGGTTAGGGCCTTTATTATCAGAGGGGTCAGCTGGTTGATGAGAACAAGCAAAAAGCTCAGATTCTGAATACACAAATGAGGAACCAGCTAATGAAGGTTTCCTTATTAAAAGTCCCAATTCTAATAATACATCTAATGATGCATTATTCACACATGATGAAATTCAAAAGAGACTAGAACATTTTAAGATAAACAAAGGTCCAGGGCCAGATGGGGTTCATCCCAGGGTACTTAGCTATATGATTACCAAACCTCTCTACTTAATTTTTTCAGGATTCATTGAAGTCTGGCATGGTGCAGAGAGACTGGTGAATTGCTAATGCAGTGCCGCTATTCAAAAAGGGATCCCATTCTCAGCCTCAAAACTATAAACCAGTTAGTCTGACGTCGGTGGTAGGAAAGCTTTTCAAAGGATTAATAAAGGATAGGATACTGGACTTCATAGCACATAACAATACTATGAGTTTATGCTAGCATAGCTTTATGCGTAATAGATCTTGCCAGACTAACTTAATTTCTTTTGAATGGAAAGGTATGCAGGGACCTCGATTCTGGGATGGCTGTGGATGCAATTAACTTAGACTTTGCTAAAGCATTCGATACAGTGCCACACAGAAGGTTACTGCTTAAATTAAGGAATGTTGGCATGGAACAAAGTATTTGTACCTGGATAGAGAACTGGCAAAAAGATAGACTACAAAGAGTGGTGGTAAATGGAACATTTTCTAATTGGACCAGTGTTGTTAGTGGGGTACCGCAGGGCTCTGTACTGGGTCCCTTGCTTTTCAACTTGTTTATTAATGACCTGGATGTGGGCATTGAAACTATGGTTTTTATTTTTGCAGATGATGTTAAATTGTGTAGAACTATAGGTTCCATGCAGGATGCTGCCACTTTGCAGAGGGATTTGTCTAAGTTGGGAAACTAGGCAGCAAACTGGAAAATGAGGTTCAATGTTGATAAATGCAAGGTTATGCACTTTGGCAAAAATAATATAAATGCAAGTTATGCACTAAATGGCAGTGTGTTGAGAGTTTCCTTAAGTGAGAAGGATCTTGGGGTTTTTAAAGATAACAAGTTATCTAATTCTGGGCATTGTCATTCTGTAGCTACTAAAGCAAATAGAGTTCTGTCCTGCATAAAAAAAAGGCATGAACTCATTTATAATTATACCTCTTTATAGATCCCTAGTAAGACCTCATCTGGAAAATGCAGTGCAGTTTTGGACTCCAGAACTACTGGCCCTTTAAAAAACCTTTTAATTCTACTATTCGCCACCTTAAAGCTGCCTTATTGCCATTGTAGCCTATGGGGGCCTCCTAGAACCTGTCCTAGGAATTATAAGGGTTTTGTGCAACGATTTTTATTCGATAGAATACAGCAGTTTTCGGTCAAAAACGGCTATTTTTGATGGAAAATGACCCGCCCCCCAAAAAATCCGATGGTTAAATTTCGTTGTTTTTTCACTTTGAAATTTGACCATTAGTAAATCTGCCCCTAAGCATTGTTTACAAGATATTCATAGCTCGAGTAATACTGTATATCTATTTATAGATAAGGTATATAAAGAATGACAGTAAAACCACACAGTTTTCAACATGTGCTGATTTCTTATGAGCAGTATTACTATACAAGTTCCATAGTTATTTCAGTCATATCTTTTGCTGTAATTATCTCACACATTCATTCATGGAAATGAAGTTTCGGTTTAATCTTTACCTACATGGGAGGGTTTTTTTACCTTGCCCTTTATTCTTACATTCGTTTCTGCTAAAAATCACAAAGCCCTGTGGATATTCTGCTCTCCGCCTTGCTGTTTATGACATGCTATGTCTGAGCTGGAATAAAGCCTAATGAAATTTCCTTGGACACTTAGCAGCTGTGCATCTTAAAGAGTTAGCTGTGATGAAGATTCAAGATGTACCCTAGCTTATCGATTGCAGAAAAATCATGGTAATATGCAGAGTCTGAAGCCAATGTAATGTAAGGTTAGGCCTTCAGTCAATAAAACCGAGATCTAATTCACTTGAAACCAATAATACTAATGGTAATTACAGTTAAACTGTAGACTGTGTGCCATGTAACATGTGAAGTTTGACAATATAAACAGAAATGTCTTAAATATATACCAAGTATACTTTACCATTGGGTTATAATCACATTATCTATGGTTTCCTTTTTCTTTGTCTATAGAAAAATTTCCCAAAGGCAGAAATCCTAAGCCGCCATCATCAAACCTGTAAGATCCAGCACAGCTAAAACGGCCCCAGAGGATCACTGACTAGTACCAAGTATTGATTTCCACATCTATATTAATGCATACATTCACTCTCTTGTGTACTTTTTTATTATAGACCCACAAAAATGTACCTCATAGAGTATAAGAAATACAGGAAGCACATCTAAATTACATATGTTAGGACCATGCACATAATTTTATTTCATTATATAATTGTGGATACATAGAGGACACTAAATATATATTGCTAGCGGGCCAATTTTTTGCAAGCAATGCTACCGTGTAAACTTAGTACCACTCAAAACAAACAAATCCTATAATCAAATAACTGTTTGGCCTTTTGCAACACTGCAAAAATAGTTTGCCGTGTCTTGTGTAGAGCTTAGTTAAACTAGCTGGAAGTAAAATACTTCCAGCAGCAAAAATATTCTCATGAGCTGCCTTGGCATAATGGCCTGCTATCAAACAGAATTCATAGTAATCATAATTTCACCACAAACCATGTACAGGTATGGGATCTGTTTTCCGCAAATCTGTTATCCTGAAAGCTCAGCATTGTAGAAAGGTCATCTCCCACAGACTCTATTTTTCCTTTTTTTCTGTAATAATAAAACAGTACCTTTACTTAATCCAAGCTAAGATATAATGAATCCTTATTGGAAACTTGAATGATTTTTGAGTAGATTTAAGGTATGAAAATCCACATTAGAGAACAGTTATCCAGAAAATCACAGGTCCCGAGCATTCCAGATAACAAGTTCCATACTAGATGCACCACATTCATTATGTCAAAGCATTCCAAGCAGGTATCCCACATGCTTAATTTAGCCACCTACATTTGTACATACAGATTCGGTTTTTTTGCCATAGCACAACCTACACAATTTAGAAGCAAACATTTTTCTTTTCATTCCACTCTGATGTTTTGTTGCATACTCTTAGGGGCAGATTTACTATTATTCCCCAAAAAATCCTCATCGAATAGTTTTAGGCTATTTTTTCGAAGATATTCGATCCCTCGATAAAATCGTGCGATCACAAAAAAAATCGTACGATTCGAAGGATCGAGGCGTTCGATCGTACGAATGGTATTTGAGCAGGTGATAGAAAAAAAAGCCTATGGGGGGATTGCCATAGGCTTCTATTGCAATTCAGTAGGTTCAATCTGGCGAAGTAGGCAGTAAAAAAAAATTTGAAAGTTAAAGTCCTTCGAACATTGAATGGTCGAATGATCGAATATCCGATCATTTGATCTATTCGATAATTCGAATTTTTGGTATTCGATCATCGAAGTAGCCAAATTTGCATATTCGACCATCTGATTAAATCGTATGATCGGAATTCGATCGAACTTTGATCTATTCACGGGAATTTCATAAATCTGCCCCTAAATTACTCTGTTAGTGGTAATTATGAAAATAAAGAGAATCAGATTATAATCAATTGCTGTTGGGTTGTATCAACTGTTGCTGGGTGGTATCTGAAACCTGTCTCCTCCATAGACAACCTTGTATTCACCAGGCTTTAATGGAGCATAAAGTACCATTTGCAGTATTCATATATTGTATAAAGGTCACAGGACAGTACAGTAGTTGTACAGTCCTCTTTACAATTTACTAATTTTGTATCTGTGTCCTGGGCTTCAAGTTGGAAAAATTGAATAAGGTTAGAGCAGATTAAAAGCTGCTTCCCTCAATAAATTAGTTTAGGTTATGGGTGTCCCTATGTAGGAATATATTGTTGAGAAGTACCTCCAATACAAGGATTGGAAGGAGGTGTCAAGTGTGTTTTTTTAGTATTTTGTCTGTTAAACCAATTTCTTTAATTACATTTTCACTATGCCTCCTAGGAGGAGCTAAACATGTTCAAATTTATGGCACCATGATAGTTATGAAGTAAAGAGGCCCAGATATTTTTTTTCCCTTTGTATTAACACTTGCTACTTTTAAGACTCCAATTGTGGAACAAGTGCAAAAACCAATAAGGCTTTTTCCTTATCAAATTGGATTTATGTGGCAAAAGTATTTTCCAAAGTTGTGAATACATAGTTTTGGAATGCTGCCAGGATGTTTAGTCCTTAGGACCCACAAGTATGCAAGGGAGCCCTGGAGCTTCTGGCACAATTTTTGGTCCCCACAACAAGTTATATAAGTAGGTGCAATCGATGCCAGTAAAACCATGTAGCTGCAACATGTACCTGATTGACAAAAAAAACTCTTGCAGGATTGCGCTCATTTGGTCATTGTGGAGAATGCACATTGCACTCATTTGAGATATTTGTGATCAATGCTTCTGCTTAAACTTTTGCATAGTTGGCCTTAATACTGCTGCATCTGTTCTGCCTCCCGCTTCATATTTTGTGCCCAATGATGTTCAGACATCATTTTGATGCATTGTGCCAGAAATGACATTATCATGACTTCAAGGGTTTCCAGTGCGATTGATGAATTTTGTTTGCACTGATGCATTGAAAATAATTGAATGCCCCCCGTTACACTGGAATTATAGGGAAAAACACTGATTAATGCTAGAAACATCTAGACTTATGTCTGAAATTGTACTTAGCACACTACACTTATGCTTGTAAATGAGGCCTCATGAACCTGCTAACTTGTGGTACCCAATGAGAATTTTATTCATTCTTCACACTGACACTGAATTCAGTTTAAGGGAATCCAAACTTCAAGAACAACTTAAAAAAATATCAGGTTGTTTATGAGTAGTGATGGGTGAATTTTTGAAAAAGAAAACACCATAAAATCACTTTTATAGTTAAATAATACATTTTAGACTAAACAAGAATTTATGGGGAACTAATAGATAGCACTACAAATAGTGATGGGCAAATTTATTCGGCTGGGGCCAATTTGCAGCGAATTCCCGCGATTCGCCACCGGTTAATAAATTCACAAAATGCCAGTAAACATTCACCTGACGAACATTTGCTGTCATCTCGTTTTGGACACGGCATGCATTTTTGGACTCCGGTATCCGTTTTCTTGATGCCCGCGTCCAAAACGAGACAAATTTTTTACAAACAAAAATGGGAGCAACAGTCTTTTTTACTAGCCTCTGCTGATATACGGTAGCAAATGAGTATAAAATGAGTACAACAATTTTGAAAACTGATGTTCTAAAACTGTTTGTTTATGACTTCTGCAGACTAAGCAGGATTGCTTTTCTTGGGGTTCTACATGAATAATTTACAATACTTTTGTTTTATGTATTTTACTTGCAAAAACATTCATGTGAAATGAAACTAGGTGTGAAAGAACAAATTGTTTGGAGAATGGATTCATAAAATATTGCTAAGGCAGTGCATTATAAACACAGCTCCAAGAAATGTTAAATTACAAATATTTTCTGTTATCACTTTCTAAGCTTAAATAAAGTGGGATGTATATTCATAATTTGATGATTATTATATTCTTCTTTGATTATTTTGCTTTAAAATAACCACTGATGATGATGACCCAATAGCATTTTGAAGCAGTGTACACATATGTCAAACACCTTTATAAGTTATTCTGTATTAGCACTTTAATTATAACACTGTCTGGAACAATTCTATTGTATTAAAAATGTATAAGAAAATTTATTAACTAAAAAGGAGAAAATGCCAAGAGACAACATGTTTCTACATTAAGAAAAAGTAATAAAATGCACTTACTATGCTAGAATAAAGTTTGACTTTTTTTAGTTGCTATCAACCACTTATTCTCAAACAGCACTCCAAAAGTCAAACAATATTTAGCTTGGACCAGCACTGTGGTTACCCAGAAATATCTGCAGGGGGTTGTTCTTCATTTTCCTTGAATTTCAGGTTTGGCAACATCCATTTATGGATTTCAGGAAACACCAAGATTTTTATAGAAACATTGAATCTGTTTCTTAAATGAGCATAATTGTAATACAGCGTGCAATTAACTCTTAAATGACAGTGGAAGAATTGCAGTTATTTTCTATAGCTTTTCTTCTTTATAATTGTCTCTCCTACTAAATACAAATAACTGACTAGTATGTGATCACACCAATAATTGCCCACATTGCACAGTCTGCTTCTTAAATTATTTGCATGTCTTTCTTTTGTGCAGAAACTGAAAATTGAAGTGAAGCATTTTGATGAATATCTTACCTTTCTTCCAGCTTTAATAAGATGGTGGAACTTAGGATGTTAACAGTACAATATATTTAAATTTAAAGTACATAGCATTAAAATCAAAATGACGCAGAACGTCTTGAATATATGGTTAAAAAGGTTTACACCAGATTACTAATATCAGCCTGACAAATTCCTTTTGTATGATAAATACATGAAGTCTGTATCATTAGCACTGAAATAGACTGTATCTATTTTTCTCCTTTATTTAAGGTTTACATTATTCTCTTTAAAAGAAGTCACCTGGTGGGAAGTACTTTGAATGAAAGTTTACCTCATGTGAAGAACTTACTAACTTCATGCAACTTGCTTGTCTAATAAATTTGCTGTCTTAGAGCTTTGTCTCCAAGGTCACTACAACTTATAATTTAGCATTAGCAACATTCTGGAATATATTATGATTGTTTTGAAAACCATGGATTGACATGGATATATTTTTCATTTGATACATATATTTTAGTAGAATTTAAAAAATCAATCAATTAGAGTAAACTGTAGCTCACCCTTAGTAATTGTATGTAGATTTTCCTACAGGGATGCCGTGTCCACAGGGATGTATTCAGAAGTAGTGGTAGTAGAAAGCAGGACAAATCCACGGGAGTCATGCTGCAATTTTACCCAATAAAACACTTTGCAATCAGAGTTACTGCAGTGGATTTGTCCTGCTTTCTACTACTACTTCTGAATTTTAAAAATCCACCTGATTAGGTAACTTCCTTTGCTTATTTTTTGTCAACATTTATTACTGTACTTCTTACATTTATTTTAACTTCATGCTAAATTAAGTCTGCATTCCAAAAGATTATAATTACATATTTTCCTAAAGCAGTTTTGTTTACACAAGGAGGTCTATATATTAAACATTTTATTTGCATAGTTTCAAGGTTTCTTCAATCACAACTAAACTCACATTGTCTACTTATTTATAAGATGCACTAACAAAAGTGGAACAAATCCGAATAAAACTACAGAAATTTCGAAATCCTTGGTTTCATTTTTAATTTGTTTACAAAAATTCGAAAATCTCATAGTAAATATTGAATATGTAGAGGCTTATTTATTAAAGGTCAGATTTTATGATAAAACAATGCACTTAATTTATGATACTGTATTTAATGGATATATACATATATAATGGATGGTTGCTGAGACTCATGCACCCTATGTCAGAAATCAATACATAGAGACTTTCTAATTTCAAAAGAATTATCCCATGGATACATCCACTGATGGTAATCTACAGCAAGCTTAGCCTTTGCCTGTGGTAACCTGGAATATTGGCAAAGAACATCTTAAATAGAGGACATATAAATACTACATGAATTTTCATACCAGCCTTTATAATAGGTACCTGTTGGGATATTCTTAACCTGGAGCACAGAACTAAATTGTCTCAACATCAGAAAGAAAGAAAATGATGTTGGCTATAATGAAAGAGCTAGGAGTGCAGAGGGACTGAATTGGCAGGGAAAGAAGGAGAATAATCTATTCTTTATCATTATCTAAGGCATGTTTTGAATGAACACACCACAAATGAATTGCATTTAAATGAAAAGTAAGCATTTACATAATTGTTGTCTAAGATTAGCACAGCCAAAAAATTGATTATTCAGATGAATTAGTGATCTTACTCAAAGCTGTGTGAGGAATATCCTGTTCAACAATCAGTTCCTTAAGCCACTTAACAAGATACGGAAATACTCAAAGTAAATGGCAAAATGGAATAAACTGCACAAATATATTTCAATTATTGTTTTCTAACAGTTTGCCCTTTTTCGAAAGACTGCTGCCAAACTGCAATATGCTGTCCAAGGAATGAAACTTCGAAAATCAGAAATTAATGTTAAGCTTTTAAAGATCTATAAATACTTTGCTTTAATATACAGTATATCAGAGTTAGCTGGAAATTAATGCATATATGAAAGCCTTTCACCTTGTAAGGGATAGTTGTAAGTTAAAACATCTCCTTGTGTGCAGCCCTCTGGGGTTTTAATACCATGTAACTAGAAAGCCTTGCACTTCAGAGGTATAGGTGATTTTCTTCAGTCCAATGGCTCAGTTAATCAATTTTAAAGCATTAAAGACACCATTTTACCTGGATGGTAATACAATTTTCAGTATGTTCAAACTTTTTTTTTCACAAACTATAGAAATAAATGTAAAATGTAGCAGGATAACTTAATCTTATCCGAGCAGCAGGTATTTAAATGTTTGCTGTTCAGGAAGGACAATGGATTTCCTCAACAATTCAATTCTTCAGCAACTTCTAACTCCCGTATCACTTTAATTCTACCTCCCTGTTAAAATCCAGTGGGTGACGCTGATAGCAAAAAACACACAAAATTGCCTTTTGGATCACATTAGCTCTTTTTCAAGAGCAGACACAACTTGGAACCAAACTTATTTGAAATTAGTCTTTTTTGCATGCAAAGCTGATATTCCATAAATACGGAACGCAATAAAAATGAAAGGGGCACATAAAAATATCAGATCTTGAAAAGCATCAACATAATGTTCCTTTTAGTTTTATGCTTATTTATTTAAACATTTTATACTCACTGATTTAAAGGTATGTTGAAGCAAGGCAGAGAATTGGAGGCCATTTTTAGGGGCTTCATTTTTGGGTATTGTGATGTTAGTTATACCAAACCCAGAACTAACCCCAAGGTCCCAGTAATGGTTCACTGTTTTGCCTATAACAACCGCCTTTTGCTTCATGAGGAGCCCTCTGCTACATGAAAGCCGCCAGATCTTAAAGTGAGAGGAGAGGCAGAACAATACAAAGTCAAGAGGCAGAAGTGTTGTCGGGGTCAAAGGTCAGGTTGGTAACAAATCAGGCAGTGCAGTACAAAGTAGAGAGTCAAGAGAGCAGTTGAGGTCAGAGGCCAGGTTGGTGCATAATATAGCAGAAATAGACAGGATACATAAGAATGGTCAATGCACAGGCAAAAGTTGGGAAGGGCAGCAGATAATGCTTGGTCAGTGACAGACAGGGTTAAGAACTAGTCAGGAAAACTAATAAATCACATCCAGGAACTAATGAATAGACCTATGAATAGACCTATGTTGGGAAATAAATATTTGCCGACGAGCCACTTAAATATTAGAATTTTCGTGCCAGTGTGCAATGACATCACACGTCGTGGCGTAATTTTTTCACCAAAAGTTTTGCTACATTTCGCTCCTTCCAAACTGACAAAATTCCATTACAAATGTACAGCAGACACAAAAGCCTCTTGTTGTCTATGTCATACCTTCCATATTAATATAACATACAAGTCACTGCTATTTATTTATATTTATTTGCCAGTGAATAGCCCCCATTACAAGTAAATGGAGAAAATAAACTAGAATAATTAAATAAACTATTTTTATAACATTATGCTTAGTGATGGGCGAAACGGCCGCGTTTCGCTTCGCCGAAAAATTCGCGAATTTCCAGAGAAATTCGCGAATTTTTCGCCGATTCGCGAAACGAGTCGCGCGTCGTTTTTGACGCGCGTCTCGTCAATTCGGACGCGTAGCGTCATTTCCGTCGCGTTGCGTCGTTTTCGGCGCGCGTCGCGTCGTTTGCGCGCGACTCGTTTTTGCGCTGCGAATTTTCTTTGGCGAATTTTTTTGCCAGTTTCGCGAATTTATTCGCCAGGGGTGAATCGCGGGAATTCGCCACGAATTCGCCCCTGGCGAATAAATTCGCCCATCACTAATTATGCTTGCATTGGCAGAACGGTGATTTGCTTGGCAAGAGATGATAAAGTGTTGTACTCTTTAACTGTTAAAGGACAAGCAGATTTTGGCAAAAATTGAAAAAGTAAATCATAATTACACTGCAACTATGCCCCTGTAACTGTATCACCTGGGCAAATTCCTTGCCTGCTTACCCTTACCCATTTTACAGAAGCATAAGGTAGCTATGGGACACAGCATGTTGGATAGAGGAAAACTAGAAAGTAGCATATGGACTAATTTACAGAACTATACAAATGTTTCCTGTAGATATAAAGACCAAGCTAAGGAAATTATAGGAGAGACCATATTGACTAACTAGTAGTTTATTGCTGTGAAAATTCTATGTTTCTCTGTCTTTTAATTGGTGATATTCTGCATTCTCAGTCATCTAAATAATTTGAGAAACAAGCATACTTATTCGTAGGTCACATATGGCAACTGAAAGCCCCAAGATTGTCTGGATTTAAGTATACTGTAGCTGTGTGATTTTGCCTATAGCAACTTTTGGATTTAGAAAGGGAAAACTTAATCCAATCCACCCCCATAATTAAACAAGAACTAGTAGAAACAAGAACTAAACTTAACTAAAAGCAATATAGACTCAAACTTTCAAGGCAATTCTATTATACAACGGGAAATAAGGCCAATAAACTTTTGGTATCCCAACTTAAACAAAGGCAATCAAAAATATGGAATAGCCTACATTTCCACACTCACAGCCAAATTTACTGACCCCAAACAAATAGTGAATCATTTTGCAATTTATTATGCTAAATTCTGTAATCTACAAAATGATCCATTAGAATCCCACCCCACGAGGGCTCTAATATTCCAGTATTTCAAGAACTTACAGCTTCCCCACCCCACCCCTCAATAGCTAGACAACCTAAATATGGAAATCTCACAATAAGAAGTGCGTCAAACAGTTAAAGAACTTAAAAATAGCAAATCTCCAGGGGAAGATGGATACACTAGCCTATATTAGAAACAGTTCAAACAAGTACCCCTTCCACACTTAACCTCCCTCTACAATAATGTTAAAGAAACAGGCCAGATCAAGTCAGAGTTTTTGCTAGCCCAAATTGTAAGAATCCCAAAACCAGATAAACCTATAGACCTATGCCAGAACTATTACCCAATTGCACTGTTAAACACAGATTTGAAAATGTACTCTAAAATACTAATAACTAGACTAAACTTATTGCTCCCAACCTTGATAAATAATGATCAGGTAGGATTTGTTATGGGAAGACAGGGATCAGATGGAACAAGGAGGTTCCACAGATTATTACACATAACCAAACATACCAAACTATACTTCTTTCTTTGGATGCAGATAAGGCATTAGGCAGGGTTAATTGGCTCTACATGAATGAAACACTCCAACAGTTTGCCCTTGGCCCCACATTCATAAAAGCAATTAAGCCCTCGTATCATCCCTGACTGCCAGGGTGGGTACCTTGGGGGGCCCTGTTGGACGTCTTTTCTATCACTAATGGGACTCATCAAGGGTGCCCACTCTCCCCATTGATATTTGCCCTCAAGGCTGAACCACTGGCCCAGATAATTAGAGCAGACATAGACATTGGTGGTATAAAACAAAGATAGATACACAGAAAATAGGTCTGTTCACAGACAACATTCTGCTAACTTTAACAAACCCCACAATATTAATGCCAAACGTCCTGAGACAACTAGCAGAATTCCAAAACATCTCATGGTTACATAGTTACATAGTTACATAGTTAAATTGGGTTGAAAAAAGACCGAGTCCAT
>CM044436.1:71785874-71805161 GCA_024363595.1 Xenopus borealis
TCAAGGCAAGTGTTAATTCTAGGGTTACCTTTTGTCCATTATATCCTCTACTTTGCATTTGCATGCAAAATGCTATTTATGCGGATGTAATAAATAAAGGTAAAGATATCGAAGCAACAGTACATTCAGGAGATATTTTTTGGATACATTTTCTGTCATGTTCCCAAAGTGCTGTAAAATACATCATAGATTCAAAATAAGGTAAAATCCAGCACTCCCCCCATTTGAGCTTAAGGTGTGCCATTTAGAGTGTCTATTTCTCTGTATCCTAATATAATGTGTCTGACTTTTATAGGAATGTAATTGCAAGTGAAAGAGAAGCCAAAGAAAGAAAAGAGAAGAAATGAATTAACACACAAAAGATGAAAGGTGCAATAGATGTGATTTACAGTTTGTACATGGTTAGTGCGATTTATGGATGATTTGGAAAGCCACTGAAAGACAGCTTCAATAGGCACAACAACCAGAAATCAGTTTTCCCTGTTTCAGTACTTATTATTTTCCACCAAGATGTGTGTAATGCAGGTCCCACTTTCCATTTTTTAGTAATATCTACATTTTAACTCTTTGTAGCACTTTATGCCTCATCACTGCTGAACGTTCAATTACACTGATTGATTGATTAATTAATTCATTCATTATGAATTCATTACAAAGAAGCATGTTGTTTTATCAGTCTAGTTAATTGTACAGAATGTTGACATTCTGAATATATTAATGTTGTAGGTTTTCATACTGTATATTTATACAGTATAGGATTTTTATTTCTAGTGTATAGAACTGCACTATAGCTCTCCTCTTCTGACTCCAGTGAGTCTGCATTTGTCATAGAAAAAAAAATCAGTTCCAGTTTGAAGGTTTATTGAAAAATGATGCTATTTTAAATCAAGAAATATCAGATCACCCACACAAAAAAGCATCAAATTTAATTATGAACCATGGAAGAACCATAAAGCTTTGACAGCTATCTGCAGATAGGTTGCTCTTTTAACAATATTAGCTCATGCTATGGTCTATTACTGTCCTTCCGTCTCCCTCATTTGCTTTCTTCTCTATGTATTGATTTCCATCACCGTCTTTCTTCTCCCAGGATGCTTCAATGCTCCCGCTGGTTTTGTGCTCAAGTTAGTGGTATGCAAGTTGTGTGGAAAATGATGCTTTACCACTTGCAGTGATTTAAGAAACCAAGAAGACAGCCTCCTATAAATATTGGCTTAGAATTCTTAGAGTCCTTTTTACACTCATTATTATTAACATGTATTTATATAGTGCCAAGATATTGCGTAGTGCTGTAAAGTAAATGTGTTTAGTAAACTAAATCACATGAATTATATACATAGAACATATTGCAATCAATACAGGTATAAAAGGTGAGGAAGGTCCTATGCAGAAAGAGCTTACACTCTAAAAGGAAGGGCGTTATACACAAGGTGAGGGAGTGGGCAAGATCAAATTAAGTTGGATGAGGAGGAGAGGGTGATTTACAGCGTCAAATGCAGCTGAGAGATCAAGCATTATTAATAGAGAGCAATGACTACTACCATGTTTGTAATGTTTTGTGCCTTAGTGTACCTTAGTGTGAACATTTGAAACATTTTTACAGACTTTAGGGAAGAAAAATACTTAAGCTCACAGTTGCTGAACAAATTAAAGAAGTTTGGTCATTTCCAAGAACTCTCAGTAGAAGAAAATAAAAAATGATGTTTTTACAGTGTTAAAGCAAACATAAAAAAATTAACCATTAAGCAATTACATGTAATTAAATTACATTAAATGACATAATGTACCTTATACTTACAATTATAACAGGTGATAAATAAATTATAGGGTACCTAGTCTGAGCAACTGCATTTAAGCTTTGCTGCTAGTGATGCGCAAAAATTTTTGCCAGGTGTCACTGAAACGGGTTAAATTCACCCATCATTATTCGCTGCTTTTTATTAGGAAAATAATTTGGTCATAAGAAGTAATGAATAGAGTCTCCAAAACACCCAATAGTATATAGTATAAATGTATAGTCTGGTGTTCTTTGTAATAGTATTATCATTTTTTATTCAAGTCTTTGTGGCAGTGTCCTGCTAGTCCTGCAGGAACATCATCTTCTCAACATACTTGTATACCTGTAACAACAACAAAAAAAATCATTAGAGGAAAAAATAAAGTGCCTTGATTGCCTTGACTTGAGAACTAAGTCTAAACTTTTTACTTCTTGCTAAATAATAAAACAGTTTTTTGCAAGTTACCATAAAGTTTTAAGATTTAGGAAAAATCAGTTACTGTATGTTCAGATCATACTTTTTAGGTAGGCCTCTTTATATAGCATTTAATTTCATATTAGATCAATACTTTGCTGGCACAAGATGATTTGTGAGTTAGTGTGATGCAGATAAGTCAGATGATCTGGATTGATGAAAGAATTATACCTGCAAGCAAATATGAGCATCTCTTTGATAGTTAAAGTATAAAGGTAAGTTGTTACTTCAAAGTTATATTAATAATGATTCATATATGCAAGGAAAATGACAGATCTCAGGCTACTAAACTAGCACAGTCATTAATTTTAACAAATTACAGTGAATTTTAGAATATTTGAAACTCATGAATGAATGAGCTTCATTAGCAACATGGAATGCTGTAGTATGCCCATTCCAATGCTGCTAGTTGTAACTAATGTGTTGGGTGCAAGTGCAACAGCATTAAGAGGTCCAAGACTGCACCCCTTTGTGCTCTGCACCTTGTATTAGATGAATGCACATATACTAGTCTGGTTTGGGTGCAACATTGGCTATGAGCATGGTGCAAAGTGCAGAAAACTGGCATATCACATCTATTCCTTCTTATAAATCTAATATGCTCTTGGCTATCTTCACAATATCTTAATTTCATATCTGTTCTGCTGCAACAAAGTTAATATTTCAGGACTATTGGGGATTCAAACATTGGCCTGCATGATTTATCATGATGTGTTAAATCTGCTGAGCCAATGGAGGTGTTTGGAGCTTGTTGCTCGCAACTATTCATATAGAATCCTGCTACCAATAGTTACTCTGTCTCCACCCTCACACTCAATAAGGCCATGTGTCTACAATCTGGTCATTATGAGCCTATATAAGCCAGTCCCTTTCTGCCTCCCTTTGCTGAATCATTGATGTCAGTTTGGTGATCTTGCCTCCCATGCTTGTTTTTGTTCCTGTTTCTGCCTAGGTTCCTCTATGCCGGAATCCTTGTACTTGTTGATTTCCCGGATCTGACTTCTGCCTGCTCCATGGACTTATGCTTTATGGCTGCCTGTCTTGAGCACCACCTGCTTCACGGATCCGATTCTTGCCTAATTAAAGACTTTGTGTTATTTTACCTTTTGTCTTCAAATCACTGGTCACTGGTTTTATTTTCATCTTCTGCTATTTGCAATAAATCTAATTTGCTCACTATCATATTCTAATCTAATCTTCTGATATATGCAATAAATCTAATTTGCTCACTATCATCAGAAAAAATTACAAAAAATGTAAAAAATAAATCTCTGACAATTTTCAAGCGACTTCCCCCACCCCAATTTATTAAAGCAGTTGAGATTTTCTGTCTCATTGAAAAAAAAATATTTTGATTTTCATTTTTTTGTGTGCAATATTTTTCCATGACTAAACATGACCCCCACTATACTGTCAGAATATTTTCTTAAATATGTTAGGACTGGACAATGAAAAAACACTGAAAAATACACAAACAGATAAATCTGTTCCTAAGGTTACAATAAATGCTATACAGTGTGAATGTGGAATGTCAAGGCAAGGGGCCTGGGCAGATAGCAAGTAGTGAAATTACATATCCATGTGGAAATTCAAGTCCAGAGATCAAGCAAGAGGCCAAAACAGGATTCTGAAGGAATAGTAGACAACTGCTGGGTATACACAGTAAAGAAGGGTGTCAGTGTAAAAGTGCTTTGGCACTGGAGTGGTATGCTGGAATCATGGTGTGCCACTGCATGCACTGGACCAAGAGCCTTACACTGAAGACAACTTTTCATGCTCACCATACTATATTAAAGCTCTTCTTCATCATGCACTTGTTGTTATTGGAACATTTGAATTTTTGCTTTGGTAATAGTATTCAGAGATTCTATTTTACTGGACTAAATGCTGCTGGTGAAATTATGGCCTAATGACTCGAGATCTCAGCTGGAAAACCTGCTCTCCAGCAATTATTTGAGGCCTTTATATAAGGTGGCTGAAAACACAAAAAACACAGAAATAAAGTAAATCTCCCAATCTTCTAGAATTCTCCTGTTACTGTCATCCTGTTGCTTTCTGTCACAGTGCTGATGGATATAATATTACATAGCTACTGCGGCTCTACCTCTAATATCTGCTAATGATATTGAAGAATGAAAACCTTAAAAAGATTTAGCATTCTCTAGTAGCTTCATTATTTGAGATGTGACAGTTGACTGTTGATATCATTTATCTGCTCTTCTTCTTAATTTGTCATGTATGTGGTTCTTTGCAACATGGACCATTATATTTTTCAAAAGGTTTGGCAGCTAAAAGTCAATCTATCACATTCAAGTTGAAAGTGAATTCCTGTTTTTTTCTCTAATACATTATGTCAGGTCTAGGCATGGCACAATGTCCCTTGTTTTATGTTTCCTCTGGTATTATCTTGGTTTCCACTATTTTTTGTATTACTGGACAATATTGTGAGTTAATAGCATTAAGTAGGTGGAACTGATCTTTTGAGACAACGCTTCCAGCTACCATTCTAAGCAGCACATGATTTTTTGACCAATCTTAATGTTTTATTAATCTTGTGCTTCACCTTACTGTCCCCTAACTGACTTCAGAAAACTAAATCTTATTTAAGGATGATGGCAAAACAGGCATATGCTCAAATTATTTTCATTAATTCAGATGTAGTATATTACCATAATGAGTGCAAACCCTTGTAAAGTTCACAGAAACTGCTGAATGACAGCTGTAAAATATTTGTATGCTGTCTCCACTAAGCTTACTTTTTTTTATAAAAAGAAAAAAGGGTTAAATCCCTACTGTGCTTAAAGAACAAGGAAAGGGTACTAAAGAGGGAAAACCCAATTTAGAGGAATACCTCCAGTGATGTAATTGGTGCTCTGAAGTATCCATATAGCCAACCTGTTTTGCTGATCTGAAGCCTCATAGAACTGGGTAAATAAATAAGCTGTGCAAAATAAAACATGTTTTCAATATAGTTAGTTTGGCAAAAATAAGATGTATAAAGGCTGGAGTGACTGGATGTAAAACATTATAGCTAGAACACTACTACATTGCTTTGTAGCTCTCTTGGTTTCTACTGATTGGTTAACAGTAACCAGAGACTTGGGGGTGCCACATGGGTCATAACTGTTTGCTTTTGAATCTGAGTTGATTGCTAAGGATCTATTGCAAACTCACTGAATATGTGTATGGCTTGATGAATAATGCAATGGATTACATCACATAAAAATAAAATGATCTATTACATTATTATAAGAAAACATCTCAGATATTAAGAAAAACAAAAAGTATGACTACTTTTATCGATGCCTATTTCATATGTAGATGATGAATTGACTAAAAAAATAAAATCTAATGTTAATGCAATTAAATGACTGCCTATTTAGACACTTTGTTGGTGTTACTAACTGCTTGTTTAACATTTTTCTAATGCAATCATTGATATAGACATGGATAGTGTTATTCATAGTATATGAGATTTAGAAATACATATTCATTCATACTGAAAATAATTATAAAGCAATACATTCCTCAATAACATAAAACACTTTGATTGGGGCTCAGGACAATATCTTAACTACAAATTAAATATTTGGGATTTTTTTTGTTTGTTTTTATTCCATGATAAATCCATGAAATATTAAATACTGTCATATGTTAGCTGATACATGGGATTCAATTTTAAAAATGTCAATTATTTGATTAAAATGGAGTCTATGGGAGATATAAGTCACATAATTTGGAGCTTTCTGGATAACAGGTTTCCGGATAACTGATCCCATCAAATATATCTTTGTTGTTGAAAAGAGTTTACAGTTTTTCACATTTTGGATTTTTGATGTCAAGGATAAAACTTCTAACCTTTGCACCCTAAACTTTTCAATTAACTGTTTTTATTCTGTGTTATTTGGTCTTAGACAGTGCTACTGCCTTTATGGTTCCTAAACGCAATGGGGGACATTTAATAAAACTCTCAAAGAGAATTTACAAATAAAAATGTACTTGTCGCAATGAAATTGTCAGGATTGCGCCGCCCGGAAGCTTACCTTTAGCTCCGGGCGGCGTGTCCTCCTTCTCCGGTGTCCTATCCACAATGGAGGCGCCCATAGCCGCCACGTGGATAGCAGCGCCGGGTAGTGAGGTCATCGCGTCACGCCTGACGTGATGATGTCACGGCGCTCGTTTTTGGCGCCAAATTCAAATATTTAAAGAGCCATTGGACGCCATTATGGCGCCCAATTATACGACCACATTGCTAATGTTCCTGGGTGTTGTGCTTTGATCTTGTTCCTTGTATTTTGACCTTGCCTGGACTTTGTTCTATTTTGCCTGCCAATACAACCAGTTGTCTGGACTTTGACCTTGTTTCCTGCCTGATCCTTGCCGGTGCTACGCTATTGGACCCTTTAACCCCTAAGCTTCTTCCTTGGTCCACTACTTCCCTAGGGCGCCTATAAGGCCTACCCGTGACAGAAATATTCTTCATTAGGCTTTTATTGCACTGCAAACCTGTAACACTTGCTTAAAGTTGGCGTATACTTTTGGAGTAAACGTTACAACTTTTTCATTAAGAAGTTTTATGTACACTGCGCACTATCACAAATGATAAAATTCACAATCGCTATCCTACAGTCGCATGAGGGGCAAAGTGTTCACAAAGGCAAAATTGTTCACTTTGCATTATATTTTTGTTGTTATTGTTTTTAAACACTAAAAAATACTAAGTAAATCTTATGACAATAACACAGTAGGGTTAAAAATGTAAAACATATGCAGTGGGTTAAAATTATCTAGACAATGCATCTCCCTTGAAACTGACAAGGAAAAGCAGCATTTTTAGTCATATTCTAAAATGAGTCATATAACACAGCAAAATAAATAATATTATTGTAGCTAAACAATGATTATGTGAGAATTTGGAAGTGGCAGCATTCTTTTACTGAGATCTGTATAAAAAGGATGTCTGCATATAAAAGACAAGCCAAAGATATCTTTGAAGCTTTTCTTCTAAAGCAACTCAACTACCCTGATTGTCTGGGGATCTCAGTTATTAATTGAAGTTAATTTTCTAGGATATTAGTTTGCTATGCACGTGGATAAGATTGATAGCCTCTATGATTCTCATGAGTTTTAAAAATGACACTGTTCCATCACCAGGCGCCTTTACTTTTATCATCGCAAATCAAATTATAAACATAGGGGCAACCTTTCTGGAATCTGGCTTCAGGAGATTTCCATAAGATTAATTAGGTGGCCAAGGCAAAGATGGTAAAACAGAAAAAAAGGGGGAGGGGGTTAAGAAAGAACCATTCATTGCTTGTGAAATGGGAAGTCAATTCAACAATGGGTAATTAGAGTGGGCCATGGATTCTCAAAGGCACTGAGGACACTGGACTCTTTCTGTCACTCTGATGTTTAGTGCTGTATTGTGGACCCCTCAATTAATTAGTGCACTTTGAAACCCACAGGACTATCTTAAAGCTCCAGGGCATGCTAAACACAGACTGACACCAGCAAGAGTCTGCCTCCTTCCACTCTAATTAGAGACACAATGAGCTGCAAAGACAATGTTTTATTTGAATGAGTTTTATTTTTATTTTTTCGTCTTTAATTTTTTTTATGCAGACACCTCTGGCAGGAAACATTTGTTTATTTTGTAATTAAACTATTGTTCAAATTCAGTGGTTAGCAGGCGTTTATGTGCCCAAGGCAAGGTCCCTTGTAGCTGTATCTATTTTATTTAACCATACCTTGGCTTAATCAAAATAATAGTATATATATATATATATCCTAAATGGAAATACTTATGGGACCTGCAGATTCAAAATATCATCATCAGAATCATTTATTTGTATAACGCTGACAAGATACACAATATTTGGTTACATTGGCAGATTTATTAATGAACTACCCCTTTGCAGGCCACTTTATGACTGGTTGCTTTTTTTAAAAAAAATATATATACATGTGTGTGTATATATTGTGGTAGAATGACTAGGAAAAGGTCACTCTAGCCCTTAATTTCTCTCTAGGGACTGAGAGAGGCTCCAGGAAGGGAGTTATTAAACAGAGAATCCGTGCTTTGTTTAAAGACTTAGTAGCCAGGGACTCCATTCCACAGATCCAGTCCAGACATTGGGGTTCACCTTCCACACGAAAGCTGTCCTATTTAAAATAAATTAGAATGGGAGTGTGTGTGTGTCTCTCAGCAGGGCATAGCAGGTAGGAAACCTGGCTGTGTTAGGAACTCCCAGAGGAGCTGGGGGTGCTGCCTGATACTACACGAAGCAGAGGGAGCCCAGGACAAGGAGGAAGCCAGGAGGCTGAATACTATCAGGAAGGATTCCTTAGAGTACAAGGATGAGCCACAACATTGATTTGTTTGTGTGTAGTCCACAAGGGGCCCAGCTTAGTCAGGGACTTCTCCAAAGTTTGAAGGTAGTGCCCAGTTGGCTAGGTTTTACCTTATGATTTGTTTGTAGGGATGATACAAGGGTCACCCCTGTGACTGTTTAAAGTGGGAAAATAAACTGCTGTTACCCTTGAAGAAGCCTGTGTCCTTGTCTTTATGCTCCTTTGTCCTATGCTGCCTGCCTGCCATTGACTAAGCCCCCCAAAAGTTATGTATGCAAGCTGCTAGTGTGCCACAATATGTATATGCAAATATATATATATATATATATATATATATATATATATATATATATATATATATAAAATAGATGAAGTCAGCACTCACAGGTCAAAGTCACTTTGAAAAAGGCTGGGTGATAGTGGAATTGTTAACTATGATGGATACTTCTGGGATGTTACTGTTGTTAGTTGGAGGTAAAAGAACCATTTCAATTTTGGAGAGTTTTAATTTAAGGTACCGTTGTGAAATCCAAGTAGAGATAGCAGACAGGCAGGAGAAGACACGAGATAGATCTGAGTATCGTCAGTATAGAGGTGGTAGTGGAAACCTTATGAGCTGATTAATTTGCAGAGGGAGGAAGTACATAGAGAAAATAATAAGGGTCCCAGGACAGAGCCTTGAGGAACTCCAACAGAAAGAGGTAGGGGGGAAGATGCTACTCTGTTGTAAGAGACACTAAAGGAACGATTGGTAAGGTAAGAAGAGAACCAGGACAGGACTGTGTTGCAAAGGCCAAGTGAATAGAGGGACTTGAGGAGGAGAGGGTGATCTACAGTGTCAAATGCAGCTGAGAGATCAATAGATACCAGAGGGAACCACTGTAAATTACTATAATAGTCTCTGTTTTTAAGTATGATTTTTATGTAAGTCAGGTTTATGTAGCTCAAGGACTCCTGTATAAGGACCTGTATATATACATTTATATATTTTTAATCTACTGGCAGAAGAAGACATTTTATTATCCATCATACAAAACTGTCAGAGAGGCATCCGATTGCACCACAATTCATTCTGCATATGACAATGCCCATAAACACTCTGTCAAAATCAAAAAGAACTTCAGTATATGCAGTGGAAAGAACAGGTAATTCTGCACATACTATATGACCGCTATATAGTTAATATCATCAAGCCAGTATGGAATAACTTTCAGAGACAGAAGAAAAGTTTTGAGCACTTCTGAAAAAATGTAGAACCTAAGAATGCTTTCATAAACAATGTCATCATTGTTTTTCTCTACCTGAAACTTTGGCACAGTACTAATATAAATTAACATTTAGTTAAATGGTTTGTACAAAGAATGCAATAGCTCATGTATTCCATTAAGGCAGTGTCCTTGCATCAATCCTCAATAAGTAAAAGAAGGGAATTATCCTTGGATTTGGGGGAGAAAATTAGATTTAATCATTAATTAAATTCATTATGATTGTTTTGCCTCCAATAAGAATTATCAATGTCAAGTTGGGAGCAAGTAAAAGGCCTTTGCATAATTCAGAGCTTTCTGGATAACGGGTTTCCAGATAAAAGATCCCATACACAAAGTAGTATAAATTGTTCAAATGCTTACAATGCAAATAAAGTAAGCTATTTGCCATTTGTAGGCCCTATGTGGACTGGCAGCCTATAGGAGGCTTTGTTTGGCAGTAAACATGGTTTTTATGCAACAAAAACAAACTTATCTCAAAGTCAATAATTAAAAAATAAGTTAAATTGTTAAGCAACATTATCCTCTGTTTAGGGATCACTGCCATAAGGTTTGGGGTTCTGTACCAGCCCAAGGCAACCATAGCCCTTTTGCAGTGAAGATCTTTATCTTCTTTATTACTGAATGATTACACATACATGTGCTTCTGACCTGAGTTTAGGACAGATTCAAAATATATTATAAAGAATATTAATGTTGAAATACAATGCTGATATAGAGCAACTCAGAGACCAGGGTAATCATCTATAACAGGCCAACATCATTTTCTGCTTGATAATATGCCATGATCCCTAATGTCTAGTTTCTCAGCAGCTGTTCAAAGCACACTGAGCATGTTAGTGTGCTACAGACACTTCTAACAAAATCCAAAATGGTGAGCTCCTGTGACAATTTTGAAGTAGGGAGGGGCAAATCTGACTTGATTTGTTTACTGAACATTCATGAAGTGGCAAATAATTTGCTAAATGCTTTGAAGTCTACTGGGTGCTTGTCACACAACATTTTTTCAAACCGCATAACATTTATTTTAACTATACGTAGGACTCCATTTGCATTTTTTTGTCAGCAAAATATTTTGCACTTTGAAGGCCTGGATCATTACCATAGAGATGCTGACGCATTAGTCTGGTGCAATATGTTTGGCATATAAAATATGGCATTTTTAACCATACTCATTTGTAGGGTGTAGTTCTTTAAATTTAAGGAGGTAAACTGTTAATAAAGCATTGCTCAAAGTCAACTTTTAATGGGACGAGTTCTCTAAAATCTTTTTTTTTATTTTTAAAAAATATTTACTATCCATTTAATGTTTTGGTATCAACAGTGCTAAATGTAGCTCACCAGGCATATCAAACACTTATCTAAAAACCCACAAATCTAACTGGGATCTAAAATACAGTTTTTTACATGCATGCATACATCACAACCAATTATTCTGCTTTTGTAAGTTCTCTTCTTGTGGAGTACATTCATTCTTTGCTGTTATCTGTATTTAGGGTTCATCAGCATGCAGTACATTTTATACAGGTGTTTTAGTTCTAAAGTATCTATTGATTTTAATGATGTATTGTTATACTAAAAGATAATATAAAAGTAAAGCACATATTCATACTTTATACTTTATAGTCATGGAAAGCCATACTGCAATGCGCCACATTCCTTCATAAGATAAATGAAAAAATTACCTCAAAGGTATGCCATTGTTATTTATTTTTATTAACAGAACATTAAGAATACCACATATTTTGAAGTCAGTTACCAAAGAATGGTTTATCCATGTCAAAAATATTATTTTTGGAAGAAGTCAATTTGCATCTTTCATCTGCAAAGCATTAGGGATAATATAGTTAACCTTGCACATAAGTATTTCTGAAGCATTCCCATATGTGCATATATTCTTGATCTCAGATTCCTTTAAAGGCAGATAACTGAGTCAATAAAAGCAATCTTTCTTTTATTGAATATTTGTTTTGAAAGAAATACCTAAAATATTCTTTTTTAAGTAATAAAAACTAGTATAGCCAGTATTAGGCTTTTTAAAGAAAAGTTTATTTGTATTTGTTGTTAAGTATATGATCCTTACATTAATAGCCAACAAATGTATTTCAGATATTGAAAAGTACTTTTTATTGCAGTCCTATACAGAGTTTCACTTTGTCTCTGATTATACTAATGTTACCCCATGTAGTTTAAAGGTTTAAAGCCTTTTATTTTAAAGGGATACTGTCATGGGAATTTTTTTTTTTTCCATAATGCATCAGTTAATAGTGCTATTCCAGCAGACTTCTGCACTGAAATCCATTTCTCAAAAGAGCAAACAGATTTTTTTATATTCCATTTTTAAATCTGACATGGGGCTAGGCATATTGTAAATCTCCCAGCTGCCCCAAGTCATGTGACCTGTGCTCTGATAAACTTAAATCACTCTTTACTGCAAGTGATATCACCCCCTCCCTTTTCCATTTTCCCCATGTCCGACTGCATACTATTCAGTTTCATGAAGGAAAAACAACAGCCTGCCAGAAAGCAGTTCCCTCCTAAAGTGCTGGCACAAGTCACATGACCAGTGGCAGCTGGGAAATTGACAAACTGTCTAGCCCCATGTCAGATTTCAAAATGAAATATAAAAAAAATCTTTTAACTGATGCATTTTGAAAAAAACATGTTTTCCCATGATAGTATCCCTTTACAATTACTCTAAGCAGCCCCCAAAATAACATACCTTTCTCCCTGCATTCAGATTTTGTTTTGTTTTCAATTTGTTAATTTCTTTATTACAGCCAGTTCCACTGCAGTTCTTATAGTTAATTCCTTGTCCTGTGTGAAGCTCTGTCCTTTTACTTTCTGAGCACTCCTTCTACTGCACATGCCTGATTCATTTTCTTTGGAGCAGACAGTGAGCATTCCCAGTAGGCACCTGTTTGTGGGCTTCACAATCATGTAGAAATTCCAACTGTATTCTTTACAGCAGCTGTAAGAGATATAACCACAGTAGAGGGTCCAACACATAATTTTTATATTTTTCTGTGAGACATATTGCTTCAGTTAGAGCAGTGATCACCTACCAGTAGCTCACGATCAACATGTTGCTCTCCAACCCCTTGGATGTTGCTCCCAGTGGCCTCAAAGCAGGTGCTTATTTTTGAATTACTGGCTTAGAGGCAAGTTTTGGTTGCATAAAAAACAGATGTCCTGCCAAACATTCTCTCCTGTAGGCTGCCAGTCCATATAGGGGTTACCAAAAAGCCGATGTGGAGCTCTTATTTAACATCCACATTGACTTTTTCATGCTTGTGTTGCAACTCTTTTTTAAATTTAAATGTGGCTCACGAGCAAAAAAAGTTGGGGACCCCTTAGTTAGAGTATTGATGCCATATAGAACATATTCTCCTAAATTGGTCTATATAACAAAACAGCAAACACGAAATTGTCCAATACTGTTGCTATATTGGAAACGTTAAATAGAGCCAAAAGTGGTGATTTTCAGGGAATGATATCATTACAATATACCAGGGCTGGGCCATACCGGCCATATACGTGCCCTATGCAACCCAGCTGTAACCCTCACTCCACACCCGCCTCCCTACCATGAAAGCGTGAATGTGTGACCAGAAGAGAGATATGGGGGGGCAGGAGTATTGGGAGCAGTGAGTGGCTGGTACTGGTACTGGTACACAAGGGCCTTGCCTAGGGGAATGCAGACAAGAGGTACAAACCCATCGCTATGCTAGCGTTGTGCACTAGGCATGTGCATCTTTTGCCTACCCCTAGTTCTGGCTCTGCACTATACACTAAATAAGATTTTCATTGTATTTAGCCACTGAAACTTTCAATGGAGATGTATTGTAGGTGCTGCCATTCCCTTAAGCTTGCAAAGTCAATTAGTCACGCTTTATACTTTTGTAAGGTCTGTTCCACCTGCAAGTGAAACAAAACAATCCAGCTGGAGTCTGTTTCCTTACACACATTAACTAATTGCTGTCTTCATGTTGGAAGAATGGTTTTAAACGAATTGTTCAATGTAACAATAAAAACTGGGTAAATAGATTGACTGTGCAAAATTAAAAATCCATAAAGGCTGGAGTCACTGTATGTCTAACATAATAGCTCTTTAGACTGATTCAGCTTATCTGCCCATGTGTGGGGGCTTCCAACAGGGTCCCCCCGATCGATATCAAGCCTAAAAATTATCCTGATATTGATCATGCAGGTTTGATTTTTCCTGAGATTGAGGACTGCATCACCTAGTTGATGTGGTCCTACAACCATTGGCGCCCATTATCTTTGCTGTAATGCAAACGTTCTGCTTTGGATTAACCCAATGTCGCCTTGCCATTAGCAGGCATATCAAGAAGAAATCCCCTCACTTGGCGACCTCACTAAATGAGCGGATCTTGGCGACCTCACTAAATGAGCGGATCTTATTGTGTATGGCCAATTTTAACCTGAGTTAAAGCTCTCCAAAACAGGAAGTTCTGTTCTGTCAGATATCCAGTCACTCCAGCCTTTATACATTACATTTTTGGATAATTACTATATTAGCCATATATTTTATTTTGCACAAGCTCTCTATTTACCTAATTTTTAGTTTTACACTGAACTGTTCCTTTAATTGTTATGAAAGCTAGCCATAAGTGAGATTACCCAGACAATAAATGTGTTTATTATTTTTCTTACTACCATTATTAAAATACAATCTTTTGACTTTGTACATATTTTAGGATATTGTTATTGTGCTTCAGAAATAAATAGAAAAGAAAGCACAAGATATATAGATAGATGGACAGAAGTAAAATGCAAAACATAAAATCCCTGAATCAATGCAAATATCATATAATGTTGCGATAAATAATAGTCTCCTGGCATTTTAAATTTACAGAACTGCATTTGAAAACTAATCAAAAACAATTTCTTAACAGAATCTTTAGCCAGGGCTCTTGGAGAGCACCTTCGGGACTCATTCCATGTCTGTCACCTTTCTTGTCTCATTGACACTCTGCTTCTTTACCACCATTACACTGTGCAACTATTTCACTTTACACCTCCTGATTAGAATATTAAAAGGAAAGAATACTGCACTACCTTATCCAAACTGTAGAGTTGTTTTTGACACTTACCAAATAAATTGTCACTGGAATATGACAAAGGCAAGATTTTCACCATCTGAGCAGAACATTTTCTTGTACAGCTAATGATATTCCTCACATGACAGATGATTTATTTATTTCATTGAACATGGTTTTAACTGATATTTTTTGAATTTTTTTCTGAATGTATAAACTATAAAGATATGATAACATTCTCCTTCTATTCATTTTTGTCCCATGAAAAGAATTAGATATTTTATAATAAAAGCCAATCATTTTCAACCAGACAGGAAAAAACAGTGTGAAATTAAATAATGTGCTGTGTTTTTCTTACATTCATTAATTTTTTTCTCAGTAAATTAGATAAAATGTAGCTTTGTATATTTTTAAACATATAAGATGAGAGAAAGCTGTCCCATAAGTTTGCACTACCCCATCCTACAATAACACCACTCAATAGAAAACACATTTTTTTAAAAACATAACTTTTACTAAATAAAAATAAAAATCCATAAAAAACATTAAAATAAAGGGAAGTGCAGGGAGATGGAAGGACCATAGATTAGGGTATAATGATATATGTCTATGACATTAGAAATGGGTCTCAGACCAGTCTAATAAGTTTACAACGCTACACACAATGCACAAATCAGCTGGTGGGGTAGTTAAGGGATATCCCATTAAATAGTCACCTCCTATTTCTAAACGGGTAAATGTATTAGACTGAGACCCATTTATAATGTCATAGACATATATCATCTCCTTATCTATGGTCCTTCCATCTACCTGCACTTCCCTTTATTTTAATATTTTTACTGATTTTTATGTTTATTTAGTAAAAGTTATAAAAAAGTTTAAAAAATAATTCTATTGAGTGATGTGATTGTGGGATGGGGTGGTGCAAACTTATGGGTCAGCTTTCTCTCATCTTATATGTGACTAATATATCAGTCCCTGCACACCATCCACTGTTTGGTGTGATGATTGGTGCTCCCTAGTGATGGGCGAATTTATTCACCAGGGGTGAATTCTCCTTGCGAATTCCATCGATTCGCGGCTGGCGAATAAATTCGCGAAACGCCAGCAAAAATTCACCAGAGAAAATTTGGCAAAAAAAACCGAGTCGCGCATAGTTTTTGACGTGACGCGTCGAAAACGACGCTACGCGTGCCGAAAACGACGCAACGGAAACTGAATTTTTTCGCCAATTTTTTTTTTCGGCGAAGCGAAATGGGTGAGATTCGCCCATCACTAGTGCTCCCTACTCTATATAGATTCACATTTTTTTTAAAATACTTTTTTTTAACCAAAGCTGTGTTGGTATAAGTGTTTACCCCCCAGAAGTAAGGGAACAAAATAATCTTAATGATTATATCTGTAGAAATAAGTCAACTCAACAGGACTTGCTGGTTGAAGACATTTTACCATTCATCCAAATGGCTTTCTCAATTCAGAATGAATTGAGAAAGCCAGTTGGATGACTGGTGAAACATCTTCAATGGAAAAAAACACAAGTCCAGTTGATTTAACTTATTTCAACAGATATACCATGACCTAGATGAATGTGAATCTTCACAAACAATCTTAATGATTCATTCTTCCCCTTTTTTTTAGCATTTTTTATCTAGTATGATACTCAGGATTTGTTCAAAATTATACAAATTTTATAAAATGAGATGTATTAAAATTTCAGATTTCAGTATATACTCATTTTAGCCATCATATGTAAAAGGGAATTATCTCAAATTACCATTTTTTTCTTCCCTTAAAAATTATACAAGAATAATTTGAGGTTTATAGTTATGAGCGGATTTGCGGCGTATTCCCATGATTCGCCGTGGGTGAATAAATTCACAAAAGGCCGGAGAAACTTCGCCTGGCGAAAATTTGTCTGCATCTTGTTTTGGACGTGGGCGCCCATTGACGGTGTTTCACAAATTTTTTGCCATTTCGCGAAGCTAAATGCCGCCGATTCGCCCATCACTAGAGGTTTATTAAATAGTCCCCTAAATGTAAGTCAAATCTCCAGTTTTTTCTCATGTCAAATACAAGCCAGTGAGTGTTTTTTCTCACCCTAAATGCATTACAGTCAATGGGTACTTTTACATTTTTTTTTCTGCAAATCCACTGCTGGCAAAAAAACAATATGATATTTTAAATATTTAGTCAACCCAAGGTTTCTAAAAATGGCTAAAAGGGGGGCTGGGGTTACTTATTAGATTGATTTTAGTGTTTGGGCTCTTCCCAGGGTGCACACATCAAGAACATGCATTATCTAAGCATAGGTTTTCAATTGAAGTGGGGCTCTGCCCAAAAACAGTTTTTTGCATAATGACTGAAAAAGTATGTTTAAGCAAAATTCTTTTATACATAAATCCAAAAGTGTCAGTGTTTTTATGTTATTTTTAATGTAATCGCTATTAAACACAGAATCTGACTGTTCCTTTCTGTTCTCTGCACACCTGGTTCTGATTCTCACACAGCTGACTTGGAAAAGGCTTGACTTTTGCAACATTTCAAGAGTCAAAAACTTCTTTTAATTGCATTAACATTTATTGAACATTTTTTATAAATTCTTATTGAAAAGTTTGTTTTCCTTCATTATGCAAAACAACATGTGTGGTTGAAAGATCGATTTGAGGACTATTTAATTTGTGCTGCTATGTATGTTTTACAGGCACTGACATGTTAAAGTTCTAAAATATACGTAAACAACCATTCAGTGTATTGAGGGTTTTCTTTTTCAGTTTCATTTATAAAAGGTTTTATAGGCTGCACAGTTGCATTTTCCACATCATTTTATGTACTGCATGCAGATCATTCTTCAAGGGGCATGAAGTTACATGTCATTGAGAGTTTCCCTGTTTCCAAAAGAGATGGGGATTAAGTGACATTGTTTGGATGTGGGGGTCATTTATTAACACTGGGCAAATTTGCCCATGGGCAGTTACCCATAGCAACCAATCAAAAGGCTGCATTCATTGTTCTACTTGCAGCTGGCTTTAAAAAGCTAATCACTGATTGGTTGCTATAGGTAACTGCCGATGGGCAAATTTGCCCAGTGTTGATAAATGAGCCCCACTGTTTTTAGTGTGGGATCAAATGACTTGTATAACGATTCTTCTCTGGCAATCCATATAAACCAATAACATATTTGCTTCTAAACAATTGACCAGTCTAGTTCCCCACTTTATAGCCTATATGCCTATATAGCCTATATGTGAAAGGGAATGACAAAAGCTTTTTCGCTCTGTTCTTAGATTTCAATGCATGCTCCTCCAAGTGGAAAAATCCATAATGTATAAATATATGTGAACTGTTGTTTTCAGCTAAAATATATTACAATTATAACAATGAATGAGCTTCCTTACACAGAAGTAGCTTACACTATTTTCTCTTTGGTAATTAAACCACACAAAAATAAATGTTGAATACTTTGATGAAACAAAATTCAAACAGTTTACTAAATTGTAAGTTTTTGCTTTTCTCCATAGATGGGTCAAATTGCAAGTACTAGATGTTAAATACATATATTTCTAGCTTTATGAAACTAATTTAAAACCTGATGTGCACACTTAATTTAAATAGATGCAATAACAAAATATTATCTGTAATGTTCTTCTAACATACTTAATGTGAAGTCCTTAAAAAATCAGTTCAGGTACTCAGAATTATTAATGTGAAGGACATAAGGACATCATTGGAATATGAATTGTAAATATTTATTAACAGTTCACAATAAAGTAGATTTCACTGCAGGTACTTCACCTTCTGTCACTTGCAAGTATCAGGGGGACTGCTTCAATAATACTCTTGTCAAATTAGCTTTTTGTTATTGAACTCCCTAAACACAACAACATATAAATAGAGAGAAAGTGCTGATGATGCATCATTACCAAGAGGTAACTCATTTTATAAGTTAGTTCCTGGCTAAATTCAAAATTAATATTATTACTGCATGCATTTCCTAAGGCATTGTTTATCATGCAACACATCTCAGCAGAGAAATGAAAATGTAAATTCTGCTTTTCTGAACTTTATATCTGTTTTCATATTTCAAAATACAACTAAGCACATGACACCAGACATAGGACTGTGTATGCTTATTGTTAATTTGTGCTACACGAAGGGGGTTATTTATCAAAGCCAAAATGCCAAAAACTCAAAAATTATAAAATGATAATGGAGGATTTTAATTACCCAGATATTGTCTGGAGCAACAATACTGTCAGGACAGTTAACGGGAGCAAGTTTATAAAATCAAGTTTTAAAACTCAAATTTTTCTGGATTTATTAAAGCCCAAAACTGCAAAAAGTCTGAATAAAAAAATT
>CM044436.1:71807050-71821372 GCA_024363595.1 Xenopus borealis
GGAGGAATAGAAATAGGTTTGAACCGACAGCGAGAGGAGAGGAAAATTCCAACTCCCCCACCAAGTCCAGTGGTTCGGGGGGGGGTGAGAGAAAGAGAGACCACCATGAGAAAGTGCAGCCTCAACGGAGGTGTCATTCTGTGAGAGCCAGGTTTCTGTGAGAGCAAGGAGACAAAGTGAATTAGAGCAAAAAAGATCATGGATTAATGTAGATTTGTTAAGTAGAGAGCAGGTTTTAAGGAGGGCACCAGACAAAGGAAGACAGGGAGAAGGAAGAGTCGGAATCTGAATAAGGTTAGAGAAAGTAGAGGAATGAGATTTGTGCAAGTTGTCAGGAAAACGAGGAAGAATATAAGTTGGTAAGGACCCGGTTCCAGGCTTTGGAAAGATATCCCCTGCAGCCAGCAAAAGTAGGTAAAAGAGAGAGAAGATGTGGGAAGAAGATTTGAAGTGACTAGTGATGGGCGAATTTATTCGCCAGGCGCTAATTCGCGGCGAAGTCCCGCGATTCGCCGCCGGCGAATAAATTCACGAAACACTAGCGAAAATTCGGCTGATGAAAATACGCTGGCGTAAAAAAAAAAATGAGTCGCGTGGCGAAAACTATGCGATGCACCGCAAATGACACGTGTCATAAACAACGTGCGTTAAAACTGTGCCGTGATTCGTTTTTTCGCAAATTGGTGAGTTTTGATGGAAATTCTCGAATTTTTCGGTGAAGCGAAACGAGATAGATTCGCCCATCACTAGGTGACAACATATCTGGGTCTTGTTATTAACTGGAGGACAAAGGTGTTGTAAGTAGTTATAAAGTGTATAAGAGCTGGAGTATGTGGATTGGAGCAGAGAAGATGATATGTAAATAGATTACTGACAGACAATAGGACTGTTAAAGTAAGTAACTACCTTAGGGAGCACCGTGCATGCAAACAGAGCAAATACAATTAGCTCTGCCTTTGTGGTTTTCAGCAGGTAACTTGTAGCTTATGTCCTCAGTGGAGTATGACTGCAGCTTGTAGTGGCTCACAATGTCTTATAAGTTTGAATCAGTCCATGTCAGAGTCCACTGCGTTGTCTCTCCTTGTAGCCCTCCTTGTTGAACTTGTTAAACTCTTTCAGATCACTTGCAAATGAAGCACCCTTGCAAATGCTCACCCCAGCAAATGCTCTCTCCTAAAGAGGTCTTAATAAATAGGGAGAGTAGAAGCTGGAACTGCTGCACACAGGTCTGGGGAATCACAACTGATTCTAATTGATCAAACACCAAACTGATTCTAATTGATCAAACACCAAACTGATCACCCAGCTGTGACAGAGAGTGAGAGCAGAGCAAGGCTAAAGATGAATACAGAGATAACCTGACCTACAAAGTTTGTTTTGAGAGGAATTTATAGGGGGGGTCGTAAAATGTTACAAGACTACAAGGAGAACTTATAATCAATATTATGTGGCTAGTTTAGCAGTGACAAACGAATACATATGAAATATTTAACAAAACACAAATCCTACCTTACCTTATCAAATGAATACATTCATTGGAAAAAACCTGAATGAATACCTTGGAAAAATCAAGTTTACAAGCTCAAAAAAAAAAAACTTGAAAAACTTGAATGGAATAAATAACTTTTATTGTGAGTGAGTTGACTATCACGCAGGGTTTTATGCAAAAAAAAAAGCTTGGCAATCTTCAAAAGTTTGCCCAAATGGGCTTTTGTAACAAAGGGAAACCTCTGCACCTAAAAGCTGCCAAAGTTGCCAGAAATAAAAAAACTTCAAAGGCTATATCTAGTATATTATCATGACCTGATGAATGAAAATCTTCATAGTTACAAAGGCAATACCCTGTTCTGTAAAAGTAAGAGCTGGAGACCACATAAAGGTATGGGATCTATTATCCTGAATGCTGTGTTTCATCAATATCTGGATAAAGGATTTCTAAAAAAACTGATTTCACACCAAACTATTTTCAAAACTGCTATTAACCTAAAACATGCAACCCATAAAAATTGCAAAAAAAACAAAAGATGTTTTTCATTCTATACATTTTGAAAAAGACACAGACTAAAATATACTAAATATACTTACATGCTCATAGGCAGACATTGCATGTATGCACTGGAAATAAACTGATACAGATAAACAAAAATTACTGTGAATACCATTCACATTGTTACTAAAACTCCCAACAAGCATTTACATTTACGTACTGGAGTTTTGGCTGTATTTCTCTTTGTATAATTCTTTATTTTTAGATGCGGAGTCTTGGAAAACAAAACATAAAAATAATTGGTCTGAACAATGTGCCAAAACTAGTGTAGCTTGTCTTGTTTACATACACAAAATAAATTATTTCTTTTATGCATCTTTACATTGCGCATTTACACCCATAGAACTGCCGTATGGTTCTTGTTCATGATAGTTGGCATTATAGCTTAGGAGCAAATCAATGGAGGCAAAGTGCTTATTAACATAGATATATAGCTAATCAGCTGCAGAGGTTAAAAATACATATATGTCCAACATAACCAAAATTTTGCCCAAGTAAATCCTTCCTAATACAAAGTTGATCCAGATGATGAAGGCAATGTAATAAATGAGGCCCCTTTGTTCAAACCTGACCCTGGTATTTGCAAAGTTTCACAAAAACCCGGTGGGCCCTGGTGGACCCTGCCGGCCCAGACCCAATCTCTGCCGGCACTCTCCCAGGCTGCTGATCTCCCTCCCCCAACGCACTGAAGATATGTTAAATTAACGGTTGCTCAGTGGAGGTGGCTCAGCGGGGGGCCCTAGGGTGTCTTGCACCCACCAATCCAACCCTGATTATAAGACCAAAAAGAAGCACATGGCAAAGTAATTTCCTCTGTGTCCTATATTCCCATCCAGATATTCACATGCAGATCCAGTGGCAACTGGTCAACCATTTCAACCACTGGTCAACCATTTCAATTTGCTGAAAACAGGGCTATAGATGAGGCACTCAGATCAACTTACTTGCAATGCCATTACTATTTGGTTAGCATGGAATTCTGCAGATGTATTCAGTTCAAAATTCACTACAAATAATTCAGTAAAATGAAACCAACATCTCAGCATAAAAAATCAAATTACAGATCCTCTACCTCTAGTTAAACTTCCACATGCCCCAAAATCTTGATTTAGGTATGGGACCTGATATCCAGAATGCTCAGGACCTGAGCAAACAGATCTTTACGTGATTTGGATCTTCATGACTTACATCTACTAAAAAATCATGTAAACATTAAATAAACCCCTCTACTAACTCCACACAAAGCATAGTCTACCACTTCTCTCACCTCACCTCCCACTCTGGGCCAACTCACTCCTAAATCATTTATACAAACTACAAGACTTTTTTTATTGGCCACGGTTAAAAAGCTCTCTGACTTTATGCATGGTTCTCAGTTACCCTCCCAACAAGAATTGCAAGATAGAATCCTTGGTCAACAGATACAACTATACAGATATCTTCAACTCAAACACTCCTTTCAAGTGCAGTTCCACTCCACTTCCCCCCAATGAGTATGATACAGTACCTCAAGAAGGTAGTCTCTACTCCCCATCCTCAACCAAAATCCTCTCTAAGCTGTATATAGGAATTACAGGAGCAATCAAATCACCCTTTGATCGAGCCTACCTCCTGTGGACACAAGCTATCTCAGGGCTTGAACATGATTAATGGGAGGAAGCCATGGAAAATTCCTAAAAATTCCTAATATTGATAAAAGACAGGCATATACAATATAAATTCATCCATCAAATGTATATAACACCTCTTAAGCTAAAGAAATTTGGCAAAAGACAAGATGACTGCTGTCCATGATGCAAATCTCCTGGGGCAGACTTTATCTATATGGTCTGGTCCTGCCCCCTGTACCAGAAAATGGAGTCCCTTGCAAATAGTGGAACCAGCATAACTAATATTCTTTATTTATTTATATATATATATAACAACAACAACAAAAGGGATCAGCACTCTCAGGTCTTAGTAAATAAAAAATGGTTTATTTAAAAATGCAAGACTGACGTTTGGCCTCCCCTGAGGCCTTTCTCAAAGTGATGGTAGATTATATATATATATTGGTACAAAATGGAGTGGAGTGGTATCCCAATCTGTGACTTAGTCCAAAAAATAGACAAATCATATAATTAAACAAAAAAGTCCAGACTTCCAGATTGTGTGAAAGTAAAAATTATTTTATCTGAAAAATTTGCTGCACCGTTTCGAAGCTCCCGCTTCTTTGTTAGGCATTGCAAGGCATAATTACATTAATTCCTATTTAAAGGTTACTAATTAATACATTTAACAGGTGAAAAAGTATCTTACAAAGTTTAACTCATAATACAGTCAATATACATGCACAAATGTCTTTAAACATCCATACACAAAGAGGAAGTTTGATATACAAGGTCACTTCACATGTGACTCAGAGTATGTTGTTTACATGCTGAAATGCCCCATGGCCTGGCCTACATAGATGAGACCATACAATCCATGTTTGATATAATTAGTCCAGAACTAATGTATATATTATAACCTGAACTGTACATTAAAATGTTTTATTAATAATGATTGCTTACACAAAAAATTTCCACATTTCCAATAGGTGTTCTAGAAAACTGCAGGACTGCTGAGGACTAAACTTTTCCACTTATTTAAATATCACCCTGACAAGTTACAGTGAGAGACATCCTTCACAGACAAAAAGATGTTAGGGTTAAGTATATATAAATGGCCATTGTGACAAAAAAACCAGCGGCTTTAAAGTAATTGCCTAATACAGTAAGGATATTAAAGTCATTTAATGCCAAAAGGGAACACACTGATCCCTGACCTTGCGCCACTTTGGAGTAATCTAGTATTCAATCCAGCGTGTAATGACTGTGAGACCTGTCAATCCAACAAGCTCTCCAGTCAAATGCCTTTGGCTACTCTTGGCTTATGGAAAAATGACTAAAATGCTTAGAAAAAATGTTCATTTCAGGTTTGATGTAATAATGTCACTGCTCTAAAGCACCCTATAAAGTCCATGCATGATAAAGTCTCTTTAGACTAGGGCTGTCTTGAATCCTTTACTTAACCTTACATCATTTAGTTGCTAAGAGATAACGTAGGATCAGTTAGAAATTAAAATATTTATCCCAGTATAGTATCAAGCTAATTTTTTTAAAATTTTCCATTAAAATATGTGAATGCTTATTTTCTGTTAGTAAAATAAACGTAAGTAGCGATGGGTGGTTTACCGCAAAATTCACAAAATGGCGAAAACATTGGTGAAACGCATTGGGTCAATGGGTGCCAAAATAATTTTGATTCATGTCAATTTAGACGCGAGCGCAAGTTTTTATGCTTGCAACTATTTGGTCCAAATGCATTCAAGTCAATGGGTGTCCGAATAATTTTGACATGCAATGATTTTTTATGTGTTTGAATTGTCACCGCCATTTTTCAACTTAATTCGCTTGTGGCAAACCGCAGAAATTCGCATTCGCGAGTATTCTATGTCAGTACACAGTTGCAAGCAGCCAATAAAAGTAATAAGTATATATAATATGTTGATTGAGACAAAGTGGTCTATGCTGACATCCACTATTTGTTTTCAGTTCTTAACAGACCTTTCTGTAATTTGGATTTTCATTCTTTAAATCTACTAGAAAATCATGTAAACATTAAATAAAACCAAAAAGCAGAGTTTGCTTCCAATAAGGATTAATTATATCTTAGGATCAAGTACAAGGTACTGTTTTATTATTACAGAGAAAAAGGGAAAAATTTAAAAAATTTTGATTATTTGATTATAATGAAGTCTATGGGATATGCCCTTTCTGTAATTTGCAGCTTCCTGTATAATGGGTTTCCAGAAAACTGATACCATACATGTACCTGGACTGTTTTAGCCAAATATCATCAGTTCATAAGGAATAAGTAGGATATCAGTCTCTGAAGAATAGAGTCAAGAGTCTTATAAGATCCTACTATGTATTTATCAAACGATGATAAAGATGACCACGGGTAATTAATTAGATTCTACACAGGTACATGAAACACACGTCACAATGTTAAGCTCAACCTTTTCTTCCTGCTGTACAGTTCTTGCCATTACATTTTATATAGCACTTATACAGGACTTATCCATAAAAAGGAACCCCTAATGTCTTTCTTTGTGTATACTGTATTATATTTAATTTTACATTAATATATGTTTTACAAAGCAGATAATGGAACAAACAAATTAAATTCCACAACACAATACTAATCTATTTACAAGATGGGAATGTGAATTTGTAAATCTTAACGATCTCTTATGATCATATGGGTTAAACTTCAAATAGTATTATCTCTGAACAATGTATCTTAATCCAGCATGCACCTCAAGAGCAAAGCTCAAAATGTAATCAGTTGCATACTCAAGATGAACACCCTTAACAGATATTGAAAATCTTCCTAAAAGTATCACAGCATGAATAGGTTAGGTTTTGTGATATACATCATAATATAAATAGCACTCTAACGGCAAAACTTGGAAACCATTAAATCATTTAAAATCATTGTTACATTCCATTAGTATCATTGGGGATACTACATAATAGACTTTATTACAAACCTCATCTTGGTAGTCCATTGTCTCGAATAACAACTTTGCAATGGTATGATATCATACTTGGGAATTTAAGGTAGAAAAACTTATTTTATCAGATGTTAAATCTATTTGAAAATGTATGACATTTGTAAGAAAAGTAAGCATATACTGTATACAGTACATTATCAGTAATGTTGAAAATAATAAACAATTATTTATATTGTAAAAATACAAATTTCTACTGTATGCAATGTAATAATTATATTTAGGCAAGATTCTTAAAGTAAGCTGTCTTTTATCAATATTTGTCAAAATATGTCTTTAACATATATTGCCTCACTAGTTATTTGGTCAACCTAACTTTTTAATGCTGCAAACCTGTGAAGGTATTTTCTGTGCATCTGACATGCAGGTTTGGGCACACCTAAACACATCAGCTAATTGATTTCATTGTATTCTTCTGTTTGTGCATTCAACATATTTTTTCAACCTAGTCAACCTCGACTATACTTATATTTTATAAAGCTCAGCTGTTTTCTTATTTTAAAAAAATCCAAATATAAAAAGCAAAAACAAGCAACAAATACTCAGCAGAGAGTAGAAAGAGACTATGGGGCAAATTCACTAAAAGGCAAATTTTTGCAAAACTTAGTTAATGCACTTATGCTTATGTCAATTTAAATAGGGTGGGTACGTATAGGTCATATATATATGTGTTATTTAGAGATTTTGGTAAAACTGCTTGAAGTGGCCACTAATTAAATGTTGAAGGAAGCAAAATAAAAACAAAATAAATCCTCTAATGTCCTAGACATGAGCCCATCCTAAAACAAATGTTACATGAGCTTCAAATGGTTAAAAATGAAAAAATATATATTTATCAGTTATAACTTTTAAACATAATACCACTTTAAAATATGACAAAATGCAAGTGTTTTACCTTTTTTATGACTTTTTGCCATACAGGATGGTACAGTAGGGCACACGCAAGCGGCACTAGACAAGCAGAGCATGACACACACAAGTAGCACAGGGCAACCAGAGTATGGCACACACAAGTGGCACTGGGCAAGCAGAGTATGACACACACAAGCAGCACTAGACAAGCAGAATATGACACACACAAGTAGCACAGAGGAAGCAGAGAATGGTACACACAAGCAGCACTAGACAACCAGAGAATGGCACACAAGTGGCCAGGGCCGTTCCAGCCATGAGACAAGGTGAAAATCTTGCCTCAGGCGGCACAGAGCTGCCAGTTAATAGGGGCGACAAAAAGCCACCTCTGGTAACTTTAAAGTGGACTTGTCACCCAGGCACAAAAATCTGTATGATAAAAGTTCTTTTCAAATTAAACATGAAATCCAATTTCTATTTTTTATTAAAGCATTCATAGCTGTTGTAAGCTCATTTAGAAATATCAGCTGTCAATACAAATATTGTCTGATCCTCCTCAATGCCAGTGGCATAGAAGCAGGGCAGACAATTACTTTCACTTTCCATTCAGCACTTCCTAGATGTAACTGCTCTCCACACATTCCCCCATTCTCTTCACTGTTTAATTGTATAGCCAGGGCATGGGGATGAACATTGGGTCCCCCATTCTGGTGTACAAACATGATTCTAAGATGATATAATGCTTGCCTTAATAACAGTGTCCAAAAAATGGCTCCTGCCTGCTTCCTATAATTTAGAATTTTCAGACTGAAGGAAACAAGAATCAAATAATTTATATAGTGTAAATACCGTTCATTATGCTTAACTAATGTGATAAAATAGGATTTTGAATATTTCTTTTGGGTGATGGGTCCCCTTTAAGAGCCGAATTTCCCTTCTTCTAAACAGAAATTCCGCTTTTCTAGTGCAGCAAGTTCAATAGTGCTCATTGCACTAACGATGCAGCCCCTCCTCAACCTGCTCCAATGCTAAATGTTAGAAACAAATGGCACTGGGCAAGCAGCGTATGGCACATGCAAGCAGCACTAGACAAGCAGAGTATGACACACAAGTGGCACTGGGCAAGCAGAGTATGACACACACACAAGCAGCACTGGGTAGTGATGGGCAAATTTATTAGCCATGAGTGTATTCAGATGCTGGTGTCTGTTTTCTGGACACCAGTGTCCGTTTTTTGGTGACCAACGCATTTTCACCAACAAATTTGCGCTGGCATCCAAAAAAACGATGTTCCGTGAATTGGTCAAGAATTTTACAGGAAATTTGTGAATTTTTAAAAAAACATCAAAACATTTAATTATTTTAAAGTAATACAAATATAATGCCGTGTTGCCCTATAATAGTAAAACGGCTGTGTTTGCTTCAGAAACACTACTATTATTTATATAATTTGCTGCTGTGTGGCCATGGGGGCAGCCATTCAAAAGAGAAAAGGCTCAAGTTACACAGCAGATAGCCGATAAGCTCTGTAGAACATAATGTAATATGTTATCCATTACTTATCCTGTGCCATATAGCCTTTTTTCAATTCACTCCATTGCTATTCAGCAGCTTTTTAATGTGAACTATAGTAGTGTTTCTGAAGCTAACAGATCAATTTTACAAGTGCAGGGCAACAAAACATGATATTTTCATTACTTTAAAACACTTTCATTTTTTGGTGCTACTGTTTCTTTAACTAGCACTGGGCAAGCAGAGTATTGCATACACAAACAGCACTGGGCAAGCAGAGTATGGCACACAAGTAGCACTGGGCAAGCAGAGAATGGCACACACAAGCAGCATTAGACAAGCAGAGTATGGCACACAAGTAGCACTGGGCAAGCAGAGAATGGCACACACAAGCAGCATAAGACAAGCAGAGTATGACACACAAGTAGCACTGGGCAAGCAGAGCAGGGCGCACAGAGAGAGCATAGGGAAGGCAGAACAGAGCAGGAGACAGGGAAACCTACCAGGACCACTCTAAGATGTACTACAGTGAAACAGTGCTGGTGCCACATTAGCATTTTGTGTGAACAGGTGAACAATGTGGGCAGTTTCGTTCTGGGTCTCAGGTGTGAACAGTACAGGGCTTTAGGGGTGTGAACAATAGAGGTGTTACACTTGTGAACAATTCAGGCAGATCATAAGTGTGAACAATACAGGGGATTAGTCTGAATTTGAATATTAAAAATGGAGGGGCCAGTTACAATTTAAAGCTTACACATGGTAAGCAGACACAGTAGGCAGACTCTCATGGAGGGCCACACAAAGGGGGGTCGGCCCATGGGCCACCAGTTGGACAGCCCTGACCTACAGTATAATTGGACTTGCTTGAATCTTGTTATGGGTTAAGAACGGCCCTGGACAAGTCCCTCAAAGTGGGGGTTGACCCAGGTAACAATCACTGCTTTATACAATCAAAATTACGCAAGTGATCTACCACATGGATTCTAGGAGATCTTAGTTGAAGCAATACCTAATACAATCTGAATACTTAATATTTATTAATTTGCAGCTGTTCATTTCTTAAATTCTAATTAAGTGATATTTTTTACTAAACATATCTTAACCCACAATGTCTTAACATCTAGTTGTGAAAACTGATCAAACATGTAATCCATAGGTGCAGTGCCGGGCCACCCCGGCTAGGCACCCTAGGCAGCCTGGTCGGTAGTAGCGCCCCACAGGTGCATGAATGGAAAAGGGGGCACACGCATGTAAAATTGTGTGTGTGTGTGTCAAACTGTGTGCACACAAAGAATGCTTGCGTGTATGCAGAGAAAGCAGCGGCGCTATAAGCCAGCCGAAGTGGGGACTTTGGACCAGAGCAAAGGCAGAGGAGGTACGTGCCTGGCACCCCCCACAGCCTGGCACATGCCTATTCTGCCTACCCCTTGACCCAGTCCTGCATAGGTGTTCACTATACAAGCTGGATCAAGATAACCTTAACTTTTTAAGAGCTGTAGCACAAGTAATGTTTTGACGATCACAGGGCTCTCAGCGAGGGCCTCTGAACTTGATTGTCATTGTTGTGTTCCAGGCCAGGGTATGGCTAATGCCATTCATGTAAATAAACACTAAATGTTTTCAACTTCTGTTGTTTTGCATATTCTTCATTTATCATTTATTTTTACTAGTGACAAATATGGAAAAGCTTTGAGTCATGTAGCTTTAAGGGGCTGCATAAAACACATGAAAAAAGGGATAATTTATAAACAAAAGTACAGTGTGCAATTGCAATGTTCAAACACATTTTTCCATGTTTTAACCATAATGCAGCGTTTTCCCCATAATTCAAGCATAATTGCATCTGCCCAATACATCAATACAGACAAAGCTGTACTTTGCATCTTAGTGCATGTTGCATCGAGCACTTTCAAAATGCAGGTTGTATCACTAAATGAGTAGGGATGGGCGAATCTATCCTATTTCGCCGAAAATTCGCGAATTTCCAGCGAAACCAGTCACAGAACATTTTTTGACACGCGCCTCGTCGTTTTTTGACGCATTGCATCATTTACGACGTGCGGCACGTCAATCGCGGTGTGTCAATCACGACGCGTTGCGCCGTTTTCGCCGCGCGTCGCGTCAATTGCATCTCGCCGTTTTCAACACGTGTCGTGTCATTTTCGTCATGTGACTCGTTTTTTTTTTACACCAGTGAATTTTTAGGAGCCGAATTTTCGCTGGCAGTTCCAGGGTACCTCATCTTCAACAGGTACAGCTGTGTAATATTCATCAGAAGATACAGGGACGTGTGGAAGTGCTTGAGAATATTATACCTTAATGAATTGTGTCAAGTTTCACTTATTTATGTTTCACAATTAACATAATGACGGGTTTGAAATGCCACTGAATAAAATATTTTAAGCATCACTAAACATATTTGAAAACCTTTAAGTCCTTGCAATGTTTGCCAATTGGATAAAGCCATGTAAGCTAAGGTTTCCAGTAATTTTAGAAGCAATGGCAGGTAGTCAATATAAAGGAACTATGTCGATCCAGAGGTAGTCAAGGCAAAAGAAAAGCCAACAGGCAAAAGAAGAGAAAGCCAGAAAGAATAGGAAAGACTGATCAGGTACAGACCTGTGGCCGAGTAACTTGAAGTAACATGCTTAATGAGTTATAGGTCATACCCTCATATTGTATGTAATAAAAAGCTCTAAGTTTACACAGGAGCAGGAACCTATAACAACTAACAGGCTGTTTGCATTTTAAATAGGTGACCAGTAAATGTACTTGCTATTTCTTTGTTGTGAGTTTATTTTAATCTGTCTCATTTGCCTGGTAATGTATTCCTGTGTGTAAACATCTTTTATAATATAAATCACATAAAAAAAAATAGATTTTAGATAGCATTTGTTTTGTCATGTAAGCTTCAACAGAACCTATTGTATGTAGCAAAATATTATTTGAGGTTACAAACGTCCAGTAACACTTTACCTATGAATACTAAGCAATCTCCTTACTCCATATTGAAGCTAAAATTTTAAATGAAGACATAAAATTCACGCTGCCTAATTTTCCAGTTATCTTTCCACATCTTGGTTAAAACAAAATATATATTTGATACAAAAAGCTATATTATTTTATAGTCTTGAGACAAAACAGTTTCATTTCATTAAAGGGTACAGTATTCCAACAGGTAGAGAAAAAAACAGAATGAGAGCAGTAAGGTAACACAACTGAACCTGAAATTGTCTGGTTAAATCTTGTGGGCATAAAGTAATGATGAATGGAATAATGTCAAAGTCATAAATAAACATCTCTAATCATTGTTGAATAAGAAAGAGCAATGACAAGTGAAGGCCCCAGTGACCAGAAAACCAGCAACAGATTATGCTCTTGAGGAGAACTGTGATTGGATGAATTGGCTATTAGGGGAAGATTAAGTACCTGTGGTTCCATTGTCAGCTGCTTATACACTCAGCCTTTTTCTTCTATCCACAAAACAGTAAATTAATTTGGAATATCTGTACACTAGATGTTTAGTTTGCTTGCTGGTTATTTTTCTTACCAACTCAAACTAGAACATTAAATCCCATTGGAAACAAATACCAGTGATGAAAAAAGGATTGTGTATTTATTTTCATTATAGAACTGCTTGTAGTTGAAAAAATATGTACCTGTCAAGTTCTCAACATCTAGCTGCTCGCTGGGGAAGCAAAGAATGCCGTTGTGATTTCAAAACCTGCCTGAAAATTCATGTTTAAGTAGTAAAATCAAATCAACTTTTTTATTCCATGGCATTGGCACATACATAACAATTTGAGATCTAAATGCTACTTTGATGCACTATTCTATTATTAAGTGGTACAGCCACTGCTGTACAGATGATGGGCCTATACTCAGCTCTTTACAATATGCTGGCGCTCTATAAATACATGTTATTAATAATAATAATAATAATAATAATACTCATTGCATGGTTATTTAAACAACTTATAACAAAAATAAAAAATACCACATGGCTCCAAGTAAACAGGAGCATATACCGTAGCAAGGATTTTAAAGATGACTAGAAAAGTATCAGCTGAAATTCTACAAAAACAAGACTAGCAAGAAAATCAAAGTAAAAAAATGTTTAAATATTTTTCTAGTAAGCACAGTTGAATAGTTAACTAACTGATATATTTACTTTAATAATAATATTTATTCAATTGCACTCTATTTCTAGTTAGATCACAGCAAGTTTATCCACAAACTCCAACTGCATCTTATTATCATAACTATTTCACATCATTAAGTTGGCCAGCCTCACTAATACTGTTTTACAGTAGGTATCGCACTTCTGCAATACTTGCTTTACATACTGTATATTCATTAGGCTAATGTCTAGTGATGGGTGAATTTATTCGCCTGGTGTGAATTTGCGGCATTTCGATTTGGACGTGGGTGTCTGTTTTTGGATGCCGGAATCCTTTTTTCGATGGCAGCGTTTTTTTTTCCAGGAAATTCTCATAAAATTAGCCGAAGTGAAACGTCCCAGATTCGCCCATCACTACTAATGTCCATATAGGCTGTACAAAATAAAAAATTTTTTTATTTTGATTAGCTAGACAAAAAGGGAATGTATAAAGGCTGATGTGAGTGAATGTGTAACAAAACAGAGCACAAAACTATTTTCAGCTCTCTTCTAACTCTCTTCTAACTCTTCTAACTCAGCAATCACATGGGTCCACATGGGACATAAATGTTTATTGAGTTTGTAATTGTTACTCAGCATGCAGGTCAGATTCAAAAGCAAACAGTTATGACCCACAACTCTTTAAAATTTGTCTCTATTCACATATCTTGAGGTATCTTGTTTATCACATTACCCTCAAACCACAGATGTGTCTGTTTATTTCAGAAGTATCTCTACTTGATTTTGCATTTTCTTGTCTTTTGCTACACAATTAAACAAAGATATCAATTATACAATAAAGATCTGATCTGAGCAATATTAATATTTGAAATCCACAAAAAAGGAAGAAGGGTGTTTACAATAATAGTTACAATAAATCAATGTTCTTTACTTGTATAACAAGAAATCACAAGGTCTATACTACAACCAATGATAAATATTGATTTTGACCACCTATGCACAATGAATTAACAATGAATTGTCATTCATATTTATTTTTATCCTAAAAACAAAATCCCACTCTTTTTTCTGAAACACTAAAATAGAAAAATGCAATTATAAAAATAAAACAAGGATTTGCTTAGATACAATTTCTGGTCTTTCAGTGATTTCAGTAAATTATAAATTATGCAGTCAATGTAGGCCAACAAAAGA
>CM044436.1:71826590-71862033 GCA_024363595.1 Xenopus borealis
GAGCCTAGACCAGGGTGCTTGGCATTAGTTCTGGGTTTAGGGTGCCAGCCGTGACACCTTCCTATAATTTCCCTACCACAGATGTCAAACTTACTGGGCTATAATTACCAGGCTCATAATCATAATCACTTTTTAAACATTGGAATTACATCAGATTTCCTCCAATTCATAGGTACCATACCAGGTGAAAGCAAAACTGAGAAAATCGGAAATAGAGGCTTGCCTAAAACTGAACTAAGCTCTTAGAACCTGAGGGGATGTGCCATCAAGCCCTGGCACCTTGTTCAAAGTAATTTTTATTAAAGCTCTACGAAACTTATCCTGAGCCAACAGTGGACCTATGAATTGAGCCTGGGAACTTGGAGTCCTCTATTATATACACTGAAGAAAATAACTGATTTAGCACATCTTTCTTTTCTGCATCTGTTATATTATTTAAAGGAGCCACACTCACACTTTATACAATTAATATACTTAAAACACTTTTTGGGGTCAGTCTTTGCCTCTGCTTCAATGAGCTCCTCATTTCTTTGCCTTCTGGATTGTGATTCTACAACATTTATTATAATTTATTATAAATAAATATTAATTTATATATTAAATGCATATAAATTGAGAATAGTAACAATTTAATAATTTAAATAATTAAATAACCATTTCTCTTCAGTGTTTTTAGCTGAAAAAAAAATAAAATGCCCTAATTTATGCACTAAAGAGCAACCCTCAAGGCACTAAACTGAACTTTTCTGAAATTCAGAGTTTTTGTTGCCCCAGTGTATATTTGTTTTTTGTACCAGACATTAAATGAGAACATATTATGGTCACTATTACCCAGGGTCTGTAAGGGGTCTATAGCATACTCCTAATTAATTTGCTGTACTTTTTACAATTAATGATGGACGAATCTGGGGCATTTTGCTTCGCCGAATTGTTCATGAATTTCTATAGAAAAATGTGCATCAATTTTTTGACGTTTGTGTCCATTTTTGGACACCGGCGCACATTACCAGTGTCGAATAGCGAAAGTCGGTGTTGAAAAATGGACGCCCGCGTCCAGGTGATTAGATTCTCCCCGGGTGAATAAATTCAGGCCCACATTTTCTAACATCACCTCCTTCTTTCAATAAATCCTGCTAACAAACAAACATTCCCCTCCTCCTTTTTTTATTACCTCTGTCCCTCTGAGACAAAGTATAGATTCTGATATTAACTACCCATGCAACTTATTCAACCATGTTTCAGCAACACCAATCACATCATATTTTCACTCCAGCTTTCCCATTTTACTAATAGTGTTTGTACCGTATGTGTACCAATAGGACTATATACGTATGTATGTGCATTGGGATCCTTTAAGGGGCATTGAACTTGATGGACTTTGGTCTTTTATCAACCAATTTTAACTATGTAACCATTGAAAACACTTTAAAACTTTATATTATTTAATAAATGTAAATTAAATTGTCAACATTTCAGTCTCCAATGAAGACCTTTATCAAGACCATGTTTACACTAAAAATACCCTTATATAATTTTTTTTACTATAAAAATCTATTTTTTTTGTGAAAAAAACCTGGAATTTTTCAGGAATTATTATGCCCCGAGGATAGAAAAGTCTGAATCCTAAAATCCGGGATCTCAAACCTGCTGAGTTTGTAAGTAAGTTAATGGGAGAAGTTCACAATCCGAATATTTCAGAAATGTTTTTTTTTTTTTTCCTGCACAGGAAATTTTCCGGAAAATAAATATGGGGAAAAAACCCATGTGGATTTGGTTTCAGAAAATATGAGATAAATTTGGACTTTGATAAATGGGACTCTTAATGGTAACATATTGGGTTGTCCTTTGAGAAGGATCTGGGGATTTTTGTGGATAAGAACAGGTGTACCACACATCTTTGTTATTTCTCCCAAAGTGCACTTACTAACACTGAACCTGATTTGTCAGTTTTCCAATTCAGTCAAACAACTCTGCAGTGCATCCTACATGGAACATATTGCATTGCACAATTAATATTATCAGCAAAAGCTGAGACAGCAGTTTCAATGCCCAGCTCCAAATCATTCATAAACAAGTTCAAAAGCAAAAGGCCAAGGACAGACCCTGGTATTCCACTAACAATTCTGGTCAATTTCAGAAATGGTCCATTTTCTCTATCCATGTACTAACACTATACACTACAAGATTCAGTTTAAAGAGAAAATATTTATCATGTGAAAACTCATGGACGATATTCAATTTGAGATGCAATTCAGTTCAGAAAACTCAATGTTTATCACGTGAAAAGTCTATTGAAGTCTATGGGGAAAATTGGAACTGAATTTGGAGAAAATATTTCTCCTCTATTAAATCATGTTTATGAGTTTTTCATGTGATAAATCACAAAATAACTTTTTCTCGCTCAATTGAATCTTCTGTGTGATACAGTAACAAATGCTTTAGTAAAGTCTAAGTGAAACACGTGCACTGCCACCCCAGAGTTGAGGTTTATGTTTACCTACTCAAGTAAGTTAAATTGGTCTGATAAGATATATTATGCATAAAACCATCATAGCACAGACATATACTATTATGATAATTTCTCCTCAATTGAATCACGTTCATTGGTTTTTCATGTGATAAATCACAAGATAACTTTTTCTCACTTAATTGAATCTGGCCCTTTCTGTTCTATGCAGTTCTATGCCACTTTCCTTAATTTAACCAGTAATCTTCTGTGGGATACAGTAAGAAATGCTTTAGTAAAGTCTAAGTGAAACACATCCACTGCCACCCCAGAGTTGAGGTTTCTGTTAACCTACTCAATTCAATTAAATGAGTCTGATAAGATATATTACACATACAACCATCATAGTACAGACCTATTCTATTATGATTTGCAAAGTATTCAGGTATTATAGCCCTTATTACCATTTCCAAAAATGTTCTTGCTACATATATCTATCTAATAGGTTTTCAGGCTCAGAACAAGATGTTTTGAATAGAACCAACACAGCAATTCGCCCATCTTTTTAATGGCTCTGTCCCTCGTAAAACCAAATAAATTCACAGTCACATATTCAAACCAAGAGGTCTTTGTGAGAGGAAGACCAGCCTTATTTCTGCCTGCACAGTGAGAACTGCAGATAATCCAGTGGAGGCAGTGAATAAAATGGAAAACATGTTGGAAAATACCAGAGAGAGGGAACAAAAGTGAAATGGAACTTCCAGCCCCCCACAACTGGCATTGACTGCTGCAGCACCAGTGAGAGGAAAGGAGACAAGCATGGACCGTGAATACTTTGCAGTTACTGTGGCACTGACTGGAGGATGACTCTGCAGGTAACAAACAAAAATACTTTTCCATAATTGATGGTTGTGGGGTCCCAGTAATGTGACTGCTGCAACAGACTGGGTCTCATTCTGGGCTATATAAGGGGAGCTAAGGTTAAAAACACAGTACCTCCATATTTTGCCAGTATTCCAAGCATCCCCAGTTGGGCTTGGCTGATGCATGACACAGAACTTTTCCCATGCTTTTTTGTACTGTTTACCTACCCTCAAGAATTGTTGCAGGGTAGAACTGGCAGAAGGAAATAAAATGGCAGTGGAGTGTTCAGCAAGTAACCCAGACTGTGATATTTAGAATAACTGGGGGGGGGGGGGGTTTGTGGTGAGTGTATAATAACTTGACACTTCCTCCTGATTTTACCTTTATTTTACCTTTATTAAACTGTTGCTTACAGTCTCCTCTCTCATTCTCAACAGTTTCTTGGCACCCCAGATATATCCATTCCCTGCTGGTGCGCAAATGAATTTACTGTACAATACTTTCATTTTTTGTGCATTACACGTGTTGTTTCATAATTCTGAAAGGTAACACAGTGTTTATGCTTATTCAAGGGAGAGTCATGTACATGCACTTATTTATAGAGTTCTTGTAGTGTGCTGTGGTAAATGTTGACCAAAACTAGTAACTTACTAAGAGATACTTTGAAAAAAATGCACCTTAAATCAGAGCTCATATCTAATGTTATCCTGATATGCAATTAATATGCTTCCCTGACACTTTTTCCCCTCTGGTAAGTGTAGCAAATATTTATAATGGGACAAGGTATGATTAATAATTTTTGTAATAGACCCACTCAAACAATATTACCAACAGATTGACATGAGAAAGGAGGGGAGGTATTTCCTACAAGATATGTGTCAATGTTGCTTCTGATGAAAGAGAGAGGCAGAGTGTAATGCTTAAAATGAGTGAACAAAGGAGTCAATCCTAGTGTCCCTATTCACTCGTGTGTAGTGACCAATGAGGGCACACTGGTAGAGGCAGGAATTTTGATAGAAGCAGGAATGATGAACTATACCAATAGTATGCTGACAGGAGGGAGAGAATGGAAATTGAGATACGTGGCTTACTTAATGGTTTCGTAATGAGTGGTGGCCCTATCAGGATGGAAAATATCACTCACAAATCATAATCCCTTTGAGAAAGCTGGATGTGAAATGTACCTTAGGGCACACTTTAATCAATTTTAATTGCAAACTTTTAAGGTAACAGCACCTCAAACAATAAGGTATTCCTAGTAATATTAAAGGAATTGTTCAGTATAAAAATAAAAGCTGGGTAAATAGATAGGCTGTGCAAAATAAAAAATGTTTCTAATATAGTAATGTATAAAGGCTGGAGTGACTGTATTTCTAACATAACAGAACAGAAAACTACTTCCTGCTTTTCAGCTGTTGGGTTTACACTAACTGGTTACCCTGGTTGCCAGGCAGTAACCAATCAGTGACTTGAGGGGGGGCACATGGGCCATGACTGTTGCTTTTGAATCTTAGCTGAATGCTAAGGATCAATTGCAAACTCACTGAACAGTTATGTCCCATGTGGTCCCCCTTCAAGTCACAGATTAACTCAGAGTTAGAGAGATGAAAAGCAGAAAGTAGTGTTATGTTCTGTTATGTTAGACATCCAGTCACTCCAGCCTTAAAAAAATTGTTCAGTATAAAAGTAAAAACTAGGTAAATAGATACGTTGTGCAAAATAAAAAATGTTTTCAATATAGTTGGTTAGGCAAATATGTAATGTATAAAGGCTGGAGTTACTGTAAATTTAAAAACAGAACACTACTTCTTGCTTTTCAGCTCTCTTTGTTTACACTGATTGGTTACCCTGGTTACCATGCAGTGTCCAGTCAGTGACTTGAGGTAGGGCCACACGGGCCATAACTGTTGCTTTTGAATCTGAGCTGAATGCTGAGGATCAATTGCAAACTCACATGTCCCATGTGACTCCCCTTCAAGTCACTGACTAACAGATTTAGGGAGCTGAAAAGCAGGAAGTTGTGTTGTATTCTATTATGTTAGACATCCAGCCTTTATACATAAAATTTTTGGCTAACTAACTATATCAGAAACATTTTTTATTTTGCACAGCCTATCTACGCATGTACCCAGTTTTTATTTTTACCCTGAACTGTTCCTTTAATACACTACATTTTTGGCTAACTAACTATATTAGAAACATATTATTTATTTTGCACAGCCTATTTATTCATCCAGTTTTTATTTTGACACTATTATGTTCCTTTAAGCCTTTGATTGATTTCATAAGTGACAAATTTTGAATTCAATTTAGTATGCCAAGCTTTTTTGAATTGTTCTCTTACTCCCAAATCATATGTAAGAAAAGGTACTAAATTTGCCCAGTAGCAATAACTCATAGCAACCAATAAGATGTATGCTTTTAAACAGGTGAACAGCAATCCTACCCACTGATTGGCTGCTATGGGTTACTGCTAGTAATCGGCAATCTGACTCATTTCACTTCACCTAAAATTAAAGGGGTGGTTCACTTTCAAGTTAACTTTTTAGTTTAGAAAGTTTTCAATTAGTCTTCATTATTTTTTTTTTCAAAGTTTTTTTTAATGATTTGCAATTTTCTTCTTTTTCTTTGCAGCTTTCTAACGGGGGTCACTGACAAAATATAAAAACATATGCTCTGTAAGGCTACAGATGTATTGTTATTGCCACTTTTTATTACTTATCATTCTATTCAGTCCGTCTCCTATTCATATCCCAGTTTCTTATTCAAATCAATGCAGGGTTGCTAGGGTAATTTGTACCCTAGGAACCAAATTGCTGGCACAAATTGCTGATGAATAAAAATCTAAATAACTATAAAACCACAAAAAATAAAAAATGAAAACCAATTGCAATTTGTCTCAGAATATCACATTTGCTGAAATGCATCAAAGTCTACGGGCGACAAATTTATTTCAAGGAAAACTAAACCCCGAAAATTAATACATGAGCAGATACTTTATATCAAATTAAGTGACATATTAAAGAATCTTACCAAACTGGTATATATATTTAAATAAATATTGCCCTTTTACATCTTTTGCCTTGAACCACCATTTCATGATTGTCTGTGTGCTGCCTCAGAGATCACCTGACCAGAAATGTTCCAACTCTAACTGTAACAGGAAGAAGTGTTGAAGCAAAAGACAGAACACTGTCTGTTAATTGGCTTGTGTGACCTAACTTTATAGTTTGTTTGGTATGTTTGTGTGCACCGTTGAATCCTAGGATCCCAGGAGGCTGTCCTTATTTTTTAAAATGGCTATTTTCTATTTATGATAACCCAATGGCACCTGCTACTAAAAAAGTGTATTATTATGAAACTGGCTTCTTTACATGAAGCAAAGTTTTACATATGAGTTGTTTTATGCAATATCTTTTTATAGAGACCTACAGTGTTCGGGGGGGTATAGTTTTCTATTCTAAAAAAATCTTTTTTTTTGCAGTACAATAATTTTTTTCCACCATTGGAGTCTATAAGGATGAGTGAAAATTTTTGCTGAATTTCACCAGAAAAGAGAGCCAAATACTGCTCCTGGCCAAAATTATGGGGGGATGTAATATTGGCTGCTAATGTGGAAATCATTTGCAATTGTTTGCAATGCAAATAAATGTAAATAAATAATTTTGCATTTGCAAACACATTGCCCCTCATACAATAGTAGAGGTTAGAGGGATGGAAGACTTAAATTATGAGGGGAGACTGTCCAGGTTGGGGTTGTTTTCTCTGGAAAAAAGGCGCTTGCGAGGGGACATGATTACACTTTACAAATATATTCGAGGACATTATAGACAAATATCAGGGGACCTTTTTACCCATAAAGAGGATCACCGCACCAGAGGCCACCCCTTCAGACTAGAAGAAAAGGACTTTCATTTGAAGCAGCGTAGGTGGTTCTTCACAGTCAGGACGGTGAGGTTGTGGAATGCACTGCTGGGTGATGTTGTGATGGCTAATTCTGTTGATGCTTTTAAGATGGGTTTGGATGATTTTTTGGACAGACATAATAGCAAAGGCTATTTTGATACTAAACTCTACAGTTAGTATAGCTATGGGCATATATGGTTTGTGTTTAAAAGAGTGGAGATGTGTGTGTGTGTGTGTGTGTGTATGTATGCTGGGTTTTTAATTTGGAGGGGTTGAACTTGATGGACTCTGTCTTTTTTCAACCCAATTTAACTATGTAACTATGTAACTATGTAATAGTAGGATAGGAATTTTATAGTTTGCGATACTGTGCAGTGTTTGTAATAAAAAAAAAAGTTTACACCACCTTCAAGCAGGTGTTAAAGGTTTGCAATCGTCAATTAAGATTTACAATGCAAAAAAAAGTCTAATGAAGAATATTACATTTCAAATTTTTATTTGTGGGCAAATTTGTTCTCTTTGAAAATTTTATTACAGAAGGGTCAGGGCCATGACTAGGGGAATAAATACGGCCTCATTGAGTCATGGTGGTTGTAGTTCTGAGAGAGGGCAAAAGGAGTAGGGGCACCAGAGGGTATAATAAAGAGGGGCTTTAAGGCGGGCAGACATCTTACCTCAAAGTGGAGACAGCATCCAGCATCATGGAAACAGCCTGCTAAATGGCGGAGGAGTTTTTATTGAGTGGAGTCCAGGAGGCACTGGCAGGGAATGAAGGAGAAAGACTGAGGGACCAGCTTCTACTACTGTTGGGAGGTGATCGAGGCAACAGCAATGCAGGAGCAGAGGGTGCGGCGGAAAGCAAGAGGCCGCAGGAAGTAGCAGCAGTTTTTGGAGTGCCTTTAACACAAATGAAAACAGTTAAACTTTGCATGTAGGGTGATCCCTATGGGCAGGGTACTTTGCCAGAGAATGAGCTGTTTGCTGGCAGGGGCCAAGGCGCCTCACCACAGGGTTATACTGATGAAAGCATTCAGGGATGATTTGGAGGTGTGATCCAGGTTTTTGCAGGAATTCAATGGCCGGGTGTTCTTTCAGGAGATAGAGGTGTCCAGTGTGGAGCTGCACCTGCTTACGGATGCAGCAGGCAGCAGTGGTTTTGGAACAAACTTAAATGGAAAATGGTGTGTGGTGAGATGACCTTCAGAATGGGAAGACCTGGGTTTGCTAAAGAACCTTTGTTTTCTGGAATTGTTACCCATCGTGGTGGCCTTGTTCATCTGGGAAGAGTACCTATGTGACAAGCGGGTGGTTTTTGTGTCTGATAACTTGGGGTAGTGCAGGCCATTAATCCCCAGTCAGCATCACAGTAATCTCAGGAGGTGGTTCGGTTGTTGAGGGTGCTGGTGTCAATTTTGTTATGCCAGTCCAAGACTGACCACTACGGTCGAGGGAAGACTTTGTTGCTTAATGGAGTGGGGGTGGGCCACTGTGCCCATGTCAGTGTCTACAGCACTTAATTGAGGTTCACCTGAAAGGGGACAGGCCATTGTTAGTACATCAAGACATGTCCCCACTAACACGGTATCGATTCTTGAAACTTTTTAGATTGGGTCTGGAGAGTTTAGACAAAAGCCCCCACGAGTTTGGAACCCATTCGTTTCATATTGGAGCAGCAATCGAAGCTGCCCCACTTATTGTAAAAGGGGAGAGTTCTACCATCAGAGTCATACAGAAGGATATGGTTTATGCGGTGGTGGGTTGTTTGTTTTTCTTTCTTTTAAAGGTGAACACAGGGTGTTGTGGATTATTGGTCACTCATTCGTGTTTTGTGCTGAAAAGAGAGCTGCAGTTCGAGATGTTAAAAAGCAACTCGGCTCTCCCAAAGGTCAAGTGTCTATTCATTGGTTTGGATTTCGTAGTCTGATATGGGCAGGTTTGTTAGACAGAGTTATGGAACTAGCAACATCAGAGATGCATCCCCATGTCATGGTGATACATGCTGTAGGCAACAACATGGGGGTCATGAGCCAAAGGGATCTGGTATCGTCAATGAGGAGGGATGTTGACAAGATCCGTTCAATGTTTTTGGTGTAGTGGTGGTATGGTAATTTATGAGATTGGTTTGAAGGTGGGCCAGGGACATGGTGGCAATGGAAAGAAGCAGGAAAAAGGTAAACAAGCTTATGGCCATATTCATTCGAAAATCAGGGGGAGTTGTGGTACAGAATAAGGAATTGAAGGGTGAGTTGAAAGGTTGTTATTGGCAGGATGGGGTTCATTTAACCCCAGTGGGCTTGGACCTTTATAAATTTGCTTTGTGTTGAGGGGTGGAAAGGGCTTTCGTACTATCAGATGGTGTAGCTCGCCCTGCATAAGTGAGAGGTCATGCAGGTTGAGCTGTGGCGTGGTGGGCTGCACTATGGGCAGCCAAAAAAGGGGAAAGAAAATGGAAGGAGGTAGTTCAAATGTCAGAGATAGGCCTTGGGAGGCTAAGCCCGGTTAGGTGCCACATTTTGTGATTTTGTTGGCAACTAGCCTCAGGTTCAAAATCAAGTCAGGATGTTTAATTTTATGTGGTTATATTCAACCAGCAATGGTTTATGTTTTTGTCGATGTTGCATTTTATGTGGTTATATGCAGCCAGCAATGGTTTATGTACTTGTTTGTGTACTGCTTAAGAATATCTTTCTGAGTGTTCAATAATATGTATGTTTGAGGTATTAATTACAGTTAAATGTTTTAATAAATGAAGCTGCATCCTTTCCACCCATAATTTTGTGTAAGTGTCAGTTACTGAGGGTAGAGGAAAGGGGGACTGAGGATCCACAAGTAAAGGGTATAGCTCTCATACATAGGTAATAGGGGAGATCAATTATGAGACTACAGCTCCTGGTGTCCTACTATCCATCCTCTTTTTGGCATCCTTAAGGCCTGGACTGAGTTAGTGAATCTTTGGGATGTCTCCACCTTCTCTTTTTTTCCAATATGTGTAATGGATATGTGCTTAAAATATAAGACACTAATATATTTTAGAAACAGGTAATTACCACATGATATTTGCAAACACTGAAATACAGTTCATATGATACAACTCTGAATGATTGTGGATACTGTTAATGTCTGCAACAGGAGTTTGAACCACACAGTGCTTGCTTATGCTCATCCTGAAATACAAAATTCCCAACTGAACAAGTAATAGCCTGCTGGTAAACAGCAACATAATTCTCAAGGACACTAGAAATTCTTTCTCTCTTTATTTCTAACATCTTTGGTTTCTGAACAGCTACAGTATGTGGCCATTTCTCAAAGTATAAAACTTTGCACTGAAAATGACTTCCAGTGGTTTTAAAACATTCAAAATCGACCCATTAATGGCATCAGACATAATTAGCATATTTTTTATGCTTTTCTATGGTTAACCTCTTTGGTGCCAACATAAACATTATTATGCATTTCCTTTTCATAATGTAGTGCCAGAGAATTGTCATCATCACCTTGTAAGAACCAAACCCTAAAATGCCCTAAAATTCCATAATTGATATACTAAACTTACTGAACCAGACTTAAGGTTCATCTCTATAGTAGTAATGATTCAAACCCTCAAAATTGTCATAGGAGTTTCCCATCTTGGCTTTTGTTAAAAGTATCTGTGGCACACAGATGCTCAGTGTGCATTGAGTAGCTGTTCAGAAGCTAATCTTAGTGAGCATCACAAATTATCAAGCAGAAAATTACATTTGCCTATCATATAAGCTGATGCTACTGGCTGATTATAACGTTGTGATGCTAATTGTGCTGGTTTCTGAGTTGCCATGTTCCAATAATTATTTATTAATCAGTCTTAGCCTTATATTGTGACATTTATGATATATATATTCAGTATATGAAACAAAGATGGGGAACTACAAGAGCATTTTGGAGACACAGATCTTTACTGCTAAAGGGCTGTGGATACCTTGGGGTGGTACCAAAGCACAACACATAGGGGCAGATTTACTAAATCCACATGAAGGATTCGAAGTTCGATTGAAATTCAAAAAGATTCTAATTCAAATTTTTTAATGTTTTGAAGACCACTTCGACCAGTGAATTTAGAAAATTCGATCAAATCAAATGATTCGAATAATTCGAATAAAATTTCATTTGAATATTCGACTATTCGACTGTTGAAGTACTTCCCCTTTAAATTTTTATTTGACCACCTAGTTTGCCAGATCAAAGCTACCGAATTGGGTTTCATTATTTTTGATCAAATAAAAAATATTCGATCTATCTATAAAATTTTTGAATCGATCGATTCGAATGATTTATTGATCGAATATTTCCTATTCAAACGTACGACCAAACGAATTGCGGTTAAATCCTTCAAATTCGAATTCGAAGGATTTTACTTCCCCTTTAAATTCGATGGTCAAATTTTTTATTTTTTTCAATTCGAATTTCGACCATTAGTAAATCTGCCCCATAACGTATAACATTTCTACCCAACTTCTATAGTAAAGCTTTATTTCTCTTTTAAGTTTTATATTTACCTTTATTATAAGTAATGGGTGAATCAGACTAGTTTCGCTTTGCAAAATGGCGAAAAATTCACCAAATACATTGAAGACTATAGGCAACAATTTTTTTTTCGACGAAACCTGGTGAAAACTTTCACTCATCACTATTCATTATACCTTTCAATAACTGTTCTAATACAGGATTTGTGTTCACTAAATCTGGTCTTTAATATTCTGTTGGTATTTCATATGTATAAGGGAATATGTACATTTATTAACATAAATAGGGGTCAGTTAATCTGACCTATTTAGCTTCACTTAAAATTGGAGAAACATTAAAAAATTCATCAAAAGCAATGCACAACAATTTTCAAACCACGCAACATTTTTTAAATTTATACATTAGAGTTGATGGGCAAATTTTTTTTTGTGGTAAAACATCGCTCTCTCTATAACAGATTACCTCATTGAAAAAACCCTTCTTTCCAAGATTTCCAGTTCCTTTTCATTATCATTTGAATAATTTTGGAACACCCACATAAACTGAGATAAAATGTATTCTTCAATGTTTTGGATGGGAGCTTGTCAAATCTCAGCAATGTATTTCTACCTACAATACATTTTAGTACACCAGAGATGCCCACTTCTACTTATGTGAACATCCTAAAAGGGGACAGTGTATATGTCACATTCCATGTTGAAAGTGAATTTTGGCATTAACGTTTTAAGTTAGCCCACCAAATGTCATGAGAGCACTGCCATGCCATATATAAGACTTTATGGAGTGTCACAATAGAAACAATTCAAGGAAAATTATTCCTCAATATGCCAGAAAACAAACTAGTATAAGGTGCAACAATGACATTGCACCTGCTGTATTTGGAAAACCAACTGATTCTCAAAATAGAAAGCATCATGTTGAAATAAAAATTATGTTGGTAAAATGAAATTCACCATCCTTGCACAGTAAAATATTACTTTACAGCTTATATACCAAAATTAAAACGTATGACTGTGTACAATCTTTGAATTAAATTCCACAGCTCCACCAAAATGAGGGTGGATCTGCTAATACTCCCTCACAAGGAGGGCCACTGGAACTTCATTAAAGGGATCCTGTCATGGGAAATTTTTTTTTCTCAAAATGCATCAGTTAATAGTGCTGTTCCAGAAGAATTCTGCACTGAATCCATTTCTCAAAAGAGCAAACAGATTTTTTTATATTTCATTTTGAAATCTGACATGGGGCTAGACATTTTGTCAATTTCCCAGCTGCCCCAAGTCATGTGACTTGTGCTCTGATAAACTTCAATCATTCTTTACTGCTGTACTGCAAGTTGGAATGATATCACCACTTCTCTTTCCCCCACCCAGCAGCCTAACAAAAGAACAATGGGAAGGTAACCAGATAACAGCTCCCTAACACAAGATAACAGCTGACTAGGGATGGCGCGAACCGCCGAAAAAAAGTTCACGAACTTCCGCAAATTTGCGAACGGTTCCCGAACCCCATAGACTTCAATGGGAAGGCGAACTTTAACAGCTAAAAAAGATATTTCTGGCCAGAGAAATTATTTTAAAGTTGTTTAAAGGGTGCAACGACCTGGACAGTGGCATGCCAGAGGGGGATCAAGGGCAAAAATGTATCTGAAAAATCCATTGTTGACACAGCGCTGCGTTTTGTGCTGTAAAGGGAAAAAAGTCACTCAGGTGGTTGTGGACACTGTAATATTATGGATATTTAGACAGAATGTGAACAAGCTCACACAGCTAGATGGCAGTTGTTTGAAGTACAGTAGATTACTAGCCAGCAAACTTACTATCCACTGTCCCTGAAATCACTAACAGCTCTCTCCCTACACTATCTCTTCCAAGCACACACAGGCAGAATGAAAAAACGCTGCAGGGCTTCGGTTTTTATAGGGAAGGGGAGTGGTCCAGGGGGTGTGGGGTGGTCCAGGAGGGAGAGCTTACTGATTTGCTGCCATGTATCTGCTGGTCTGGGGTGAGAGGGCAAAAAAAATGCGGCAAAAAAAAAGCGCCAAATTGACGCGAACCCAAAATGCGAACGTCGCGCGACGTTCGCGAACTTTTGGCGAGCGCGAACAGCGGATGTTCGCGCGAACAAGTTCACCGGCGAACTGTTCACGCCATCCCTACAGCTGACTGGTAGATCTAAGAACAGCACTCAATAATAAAAACCCATGTCCCACTGTGACTCCTTCAGTTACATTGAGAAGGAAAAACAACAGCCTGCCAGAAAGCAGTTCCCTCCTAATGTGCTGGCACAAGTCACATGACTGGGGCAGCTGGGAAATTGACAAAATGGCTAGCCCCATGTCAGATTTCAAAACTGAATATAAAAAAATCTGTTTGTTCTTTTGAGAAATGGATTTCAGTGCAGAAGTCGACTGGAGCAGCACTATTAACTGATGCAATTTAAAAAAAACATGTTTTCCCATGACAGTTTCCCTTTAATAGGTTTTTGCACAAAATTGAATTCTTGCACTTAGCCAGGATATCAGAATGCATGACCAAGGATAATTCTTACAAACAAAACCTTTCTAGTGAATGTGATACTGAAGACAATTGAAAACTGAATTGATTAACACAGGATTCACAATACATACATTGATAAAGATAATACATTGATTAAGATTAGCTGGACATGGAATAGAATCCATTAAGATTGCCTAGTCATTCAGTCATTTGAGAACTTTTTATTGTTCAAAATGATGACTACCCATTTAAATTCCCCTTTTAGCAGATGCCACAAGACGTGCATGAATAATATTTTTATCCAGTTAGGAAGTCTTGTTAAATCACATGCTGTAGTAGCAGGAAATTAAGTAATATGCTCTATAAAGAATCAGGATTAATTCCAAATCTATTGTAAAATAACCCTGGTACAATAGTGTTGGTGCTACTATTGTTGAAAATATAATTATTCATGAACTTATATTGACTGAAAATAAGTAGCTTTTTCTTATAAATGTTAGCAAATTCTAACACATTTTATAGCTTGCAATGATTTTGTAATTTAAATCAAATGTTCTCTTTATGTCCTAAACAGGCCTTGATCACAAACCAGTTAAAATGTCCTAAACATGAAGTAGTTAAGGTACGTTTTATTCCATAACATCACCATCATTTTATCTGAAGGCATTGATTAATTCAGAGTACTTCTGTGACCTTTGTTTAACTGGCAAAGGTTGGGTTCATTGCAGTCAATTTCCAATCAATCTAGCAAGGTTAACTACACATGCCACAGTAGGAAATGAAACAATTACTAACAAATGTTATAGATATAGTCTATCAAATGCAAAAACCCATAAGACTAAATGGAATTTCTGCTGAAATGTAATACAAAATTGTAGAAATATGGTCTTTTTATTTTTAATGTGTTGGTAGCTATCTATGGTATTTAAAACCTTCATACATAGGCATATTAATAATATAGTAATAATGTATGTTTTATTTATGGGCTTCATCCACTAAGGTCAATATCTCTTCACTTTTTAACAGTTACTATAATGTTTCCTAAAAACTTATTAGCCAATAGTTTCTGACACTCTCAGTTGTAATAATGCTTATTTTAATTGCCACTGAAACTTAAAATGACTGGTATTGTGGGTAAAAGCAATGAATAGATGAAACATAAATGTTATTAAAATTAGCAAGGAGAAAGATAGGTTGGCCCTTATTTAATAACCCCCCCCACACACACATTTCCCTGTATAATTTCCAAATGGAATTGCATGACCTCTTTAAATACCACTTTGTTGAAAGGAGTAGAGACCAAGTTTTTTTTTTTTTAAACTTTGTTTTTATACATTTTTATAGCATGTTATACAATACTTGGATCTTTTATGTCTAATTACTAATACAGTAATCAATGGTATTGTAATACATGTGTTAAATAGAAAGAGAAATAAAGTAAATAGAACAGAGTTAACAAAGTGATACATTTGTATACTGTACATCGAATGCTGATATTAAATACAAGTTTAACAGGCTAAAATAGTTTACCTTAAACAAGATGCCAAAAGCCTATTAAGGAAACTTATTTTTAATATATTGGTTTGTTTCTTGTAACAATAAGTTACTCCTCAAAATTTCTGCATCATACCAAGTTATATTTGTGAAGGTGTGCGTAGTTAGGTATTTGAGTAGTGAAGGGAGGTTGTTGATGTACAGTATGTTGTCCAAGTGAGAATACATTTTTAGTTTGTTTTTCTTTCTTTGTCATGGCTTCCAACCAGTCCATGTGGAAAATATAGTGCCGTTTTTGTTTTGCCATTGTAACTAATGAGGTTTCTGTTGAGAGCTATTGATGGAGAATTGCTTTTCGAGATGATGCTGCCAGTCTAGCCGCCAAATGTTTTTCCCCTTTATTCAAATATGGGTAGTGTTGAACAGTACTAAACAATGCCCAGTCTACAGTTGGTTGAATTGGTTTGTTTGTTAACTGTATCCAATAGGAGGTTATTTCCAGCCAAAAATATTGTATTTTAGGGCATGACCAGAGCATGTGCAAAAGATCAGCCTTGGGAGTCAGACACCTATCTGAGGGGAAATGTCCCATTTTAAACAGTTTTTCAGGTGTTAGGTAAGAATTATGGAATTTGTATCTATTTGAATTCTGGTATCTGCTGGTTGGTAATAATTGAGCTATGTGTGTGTGGGATTTCAGAATTTCTACAGTTGGTATTTGTGGTGTAAGTGATGTCCATTTAAACTGGGAATATCTTTCTGTATCTATGTTTATTTTGGTTTGTAATTTATGGTATATTTGAGCAGTTGAGTACACAACAGTTTTCCCTTTTCCCTTTCCACAGGTTGTCTATTACAGTGTCAGTTCCAGTGTTTTTATGTTGAGGATAGTGTTTCTTGCAAAGAAAGATATGTAAATTTGTGAATGGAAATAGACCTTTATCTTGCCAGGAATATAGAACTTGGTTTGAAAAGCCTATAGGGAATTTATTGTTCCCTATCCATGTTAATTGGTGCTTTCGTTTTAAGATTGCCAAATGTTGTAGATATCCAGGAATAATGGATTATCTTTTAATGATGAAGGAATAATTGAGGATGGTGAATGTAAGAGGTAATTTAGCATAAGACTTCCCGACTGTGATTGGTCTAGATCTATGTTGTTAAACCAACTTCTGATGAGTAGCCAATCATCTGCAAATCTTAATAATGTTGCTTGATTATATTCTTTAATATTTGACAGATTTATTCCCCCTAATGTCTTTGGTTGTTGTAATTTATACATGCTGATTCTAGGGCATTTCTTCTGCCAGATAAATTTTCGGAATATATGATATATGTGTTTTTGGTCAGTTGGTTTGATACGGTATGGTAGCATTTGTATTGGATACATTAGTTTTGGGAATAGCATCATTTTGATAAAATAAATTCTTCCCAAAAAGGTTAGGTTCACGTGCTTCCATTGTTGTGTGTTCTGCTGTAACTTATCTATAATTGATCTGATGTTAATTTTGTAGATGTCTTTGCCAGCATTAATTTGGAAACCGGCTGTTTTTCCAAATCTGTGTATTATCAACAAAATGATTGGGAGTTCAGTTTGAAGTTTTTGTATAAAGAGTAATAAGTCATCCACAAAGCCTGTGACTTTTAGTTGTGTTTGATTTATTGGTATGTCTGACATGTGTGGGTTTTGCAGAAAATGTCTTAATAGAGGATCTATGGCTAAATGAAATAATAATTGAGAGAGCAGGCATCCTTGACTTATTATTAAAGGACCAGTAACAACATTTTTTTTGTTTTTTAAAGTCGTTAGTATACAATGAAATAAAAACACAGACACAAATTAAATAGCAAAGCCTTTATTAATAAATAACTTACAGAAACACCACTTCCTGTCCTCTTCAGAAAAGGTGAAACGGTGACCATCCATTCTGCTGCACTTGATTTCTCCTCCCTGTCTTCTTTCTCCCTCGCTCCTCCAGCTCATGCCGCTCTCACTGTGTCACGAGCGCTCGGCACTCCGTACCTGTCCAGCGGCGCGGATCCAAGATGGTGGCGCCCAGAGAATGAACATGGGAGCAAGGACGCTGGCGCCGGAGCGCCGGCGTGATGACGTCACTCGCTGTGGCGCCAAATTCAAAGTTAAAAGGACGCTGAAGACCCGAGTTCGATGCTCGAGTATAGCTCAATATTATATTGTGTTCCTGGGTGTTCCTGCTTTCCTGATATACCTGTTATTGACCTACTGCCTGTTTCCTGACTTTGAATCTGCACTGCCTGCCTCCTGAACCCTTTTGCCTGGACCTTGTTTATTCTATCGGATTACTCGAAACTGCACTGCCTGGACTCTCTGGAAGGGGCTTCCTCCTTGATCCTGACCCCCCCCTTTGTGGGTGCCACTGGCCCCCGCTGACACACTGACACTGACGATCTGGGACTAAGCACCAACTCCTTTAGAAAGAGTCTCCAAACTAACCTGCTTGCTGCTGCCTCTCGCCCTTGGTCTTGAGCGAGCCAGTACAAGACAAGCAAGTCTGCTGCTCCTGCTGGCCCAGCTTCCCCTTCTGCTAGCCCCCTCCATTGCTACCGCCCCCATAAACACATTGCTGGAGCCGGGAGGTCTTCACTTACTTGGCCAGTCTCTCCACTGAGGATAACACCTCCGGGGGGCTTTTCCTTTATAAAGCTTTCGCACTAATCTCACAGGGCTCTGCCTGCTGCTGCCGATTTGTGCAGGGAACCAACCAGGGCCCCACTGGAGGTTTGTGCCTGGCTTCGGCCAATGATCGCTAACCGATTCCAGCTCGAATTCTCCAGTGCGCTATATTATCATCTATATAGTTGGCCCAATTTGATTTTAAAAATAAGGAGAAGTCCTTTTTGGTAGTTAAGTATGGCGGAAACCTCCAGTTGGTTGAACGTAATTGAGGTTTAGGTAATTCTAACTGTATCGATATTATGGCGTGGTCTGAAATATCTTGGGGGTTAATGTTGGCTAGACTGGGAAGCAGCACTTGCAAGACAAATATATAGTCTATTCTAGAATGAATCCCATGGACCCCTGAGTAAAAGGTTTAGTCTTTGGTGGTTGGTTGTAGAAATCTATAGGTGTCTTGTATTTGTAGCATTTCACATAATGTATGTGAGGGTTTGGTTCTGGAGTGTGAGTGTGTGTTAGGTTCACCTGATTTATCCATGTAGCTGTTCCATACTGCATTGGCATTTCCACCAAGTATGATGTGTGACGACCCCCCCCCCCCCCCCCAGAAATCAAGCCGTTGTTGGACATCTGTGAAAAAACATTTATTATCAGTGTTAGGAGCATAAATATTAACCACTGTATTGGCATCCTGAATTTCTATATCTGCTATGAGATATCTCCCTATCTTGTCCTGATATGTTTTTAAAACTGTGCCTTGTATAGATTTGTTAATAAGAATTGCTACACCCCTACTCTTGGAGTTGTAGGATGCGGTTAGCACTGTGTGGATCCCTTTGGCTTTAAGTCTTTCCTTATCTTTGGAGTTCCAGTGGGTTTCTTGCAATAATATAATGTGTGCATTTTCTCTTTGTAGGCAATCTAATACTTTTCGTCTTTTTATTGTGGTGTTAAGCCCACCCACGTTCCAAGAAATTATCTTAAGGTGCTTTATGAGGCTATCTGGCTTTTGTGAGGGTTGGTTGGGCTCTGCCATAGAAATTTAACCTATACCCTTTTTTGGTTCAAATATCAAAAATTGGCAGTTATTTTCAGGGTTAAGGTTGTCCCAGCGAGCAACCTCTATCCCTGGGATGTATAGCCTGTTGTTTATATATCTTGATTACCTTGAGTTGTTGCATCTAATCTAAAAATACTTAAGTGTTTTGTATAAGATACAAAAGAAATAGTTTAGTTAACAATTATATTATAGAAAATTCCTTCTACCCATCTTCCTTTCATTGCTTATCGTTGACCAATGTTAGATAAGGATGAAGGCATTTAGGGAGATACAGTTAAAAGTTTATATCTGTCATTAAGTGTTAAGCAAATTGAGGACTCTTAAGCTTAATGGAAAGTCTTAAGAACTGTTATTAGTTGTCAAAATGTTCTGTGTCTTGGTCTTGTGACTCAGTCGTTGATTGTAGGTATTTTTAGTAGGCCATAGCTGCTTTTGGAACTTCGAAAAAGGTGGATTTGCCACTACAGATGCAGTCACTTGGATTTGTAAGTTAAATGCGTCGTGACTCAGGGCTAATTGAAGAAACTTTGTTATCTAAAGTTATCTTAACTCATTTAATGCATTTAACCTTTTCGTTAGCATACCAAAGCCCCATTGTTTTCAATGGTGAACTCTTTAATTGGATGGGATGCTGTGACACAATATTCTGTGCTAAGTGGGATAAATGAGATAGATGAGTTAAGTCACAACGCATTTAACTTACAAATCCAAGTGACTGCATCTGTATCTTTGTTTGTTATTTTAAGTTTAGCTGGAAATAAGAGTGAAAATTTGAAGCCTGGTGAGAAGAGTGATTTACAGATGGGGCCAAAATCTTTTCATTTCGCGGCTATTGAGGCTGAGAAATCTTGGAATAGCAGTACTTGGTGGTTTTCATATTAAAGAACTTTTATTTTCCTGTAGGCTGTTCATTTTGTCCACATAGTTGAGTAGCTTGAATTTAACTTGTCTCAGTCTTATGAGAGTGGAGAAGTATCCATTTCTAGTAGATTTGATAGTGTAGGTGTTAGTACTGTTTCCAGGTTTGCTCCTCTTATGGCTTCTGGGACTCCTATCTGTCTTAGATATTTGATGGTGGTGAAGAAAATATTTGCAAAACAGTTTTGCAAATTGCAAATTTATATTGGTTTCAATGCTATTTTCAAGCACAGCAGCCTGGTACACTCACACAAACACCCATTTCATTTGTGAATTTGCAAAAAAATGGAAATATGGGCACAGAAGTTCAGTTTTAGCAAAAGAAAAAAAACATGGGCAACACAACTGTTTGTGAATAAATATACTCTGTGCATACTTCATAAATGACCCCCTGTAAGCTGTAATTAGTGTGAAAGGTATGAGTCGAATAGGCACATAACCACATATGGGAGGGTGGCAGTCCAAGGGTTAGATTACATGTTACAGCAGTAATTAGTGTAGTGTAGTGCAGGTGCACCTAATTGCTAATAGGTGAGAGGTTTGAAATATGAACCTTAGGATTGGTTTAAAACGTGGAAAAATTGTCAGGTGACAACAAGGAGCCCCTATATAAGCAGGTCCCTAGGGGGTACTGTATACTTACCAGTGGGAGCAGGTCTTGAGACGTCCCTGAAGAGCCAGGAGGATGGCAGGCTTCATGGCAGCAGCGGAGAGGTAACAACTCTGCCCCCTTTCCCTATAAAAAATGTATTATTGTCGCAGCCTGAGGAAGAGAGTACATTGGATTTTAAATAAAAAAGCTTTAAACAATTGTCAGGGCAACCTGGGAACAAATTATATAAGGAATTTTGTAGAAGTTTGTAAATGAAATAACGATTTGTTAATAGATCAATAAATCACGCTGTAGCCCTTTCCTCCAATTTCTTGGTTGTCGTTTTATTTGCTAATCGGTACTGCTAACCATTGCATGCCCTCAAACCACCTAATCCAATAAACTTTTCTTGTGTAACCAATGCTTAGAGTATGTTCTAAATTACTAGAAGAGAAAAATACTTGTACCAGCTACCAAGGACAATTTTCAGAAGTAGTGTGTATCACTTTAAAATACCTAAGGCAATGACTTTCACATGCAGTTTTACTATTTTCACAACCTGTAGAGTTGTCGGAAACTGGACTTCAGCTACCTGTGATCATACAGAACAGGTTAGGAAACAGACAAAGAGAAAGTCCAAATATTTGAGCTATTCCCTAATTGCAGTGATTACTTCACTCTCAGAAGACAGACTAAAAAGAAATTAAATTGGACATGTAAGGCAGCAAAACCTCACAGACAAGTCAGTTTGATCGATATAAACTAGAAAATGATTTCTAATTCCATTGTCAATAATTTGAGTTCCCAGGATAGCGAGAGCCAATTGATACATTAACCTTTTAAGCTATGATCTTACTATTACAGTTCATTGGAACATCAACAACAGCTTGATTGCTTAGGTGCTAAAATAAAACAGAAGGTATTGCTTTAAGTGTAGCTATTTGTTATCTCTATGAAATCTAATCAATACAGGGCAATGGAAATAATTTTTATTGTTGCCTTCTTAACTAATAACTCTAGTATAAAATGCTAAGATTAAGGATTGGAGAACAGAAAGAAACAGGTATCCTAGTTTGTTTAAACGTTGGATATCTTGCCATTATGCAGAGTTTGAACAATGTAAATTTGTATCTAAAAGAGGCATTAATGAAAGAAACAGGCAAAGGGGTGGTGAATTAACTTCAAAATTGGTATGTCTGGAACATGAATTAAACAGGAATTGTTAATCTGCACAGAGTATATCCTTATAGGTTGAACACTTTAATAAAACTGGCTAAGTTTTTAAGCAGGAGATTTTAACTACTTGTGTAGATATTTGTAGGCCCATTCATCAAATGTCCCATTTTAGTGGTTTTAGAGGTTTTTGAAATCACAATTAAGCTACTGTATATTGGGGAAATGTAATAAAAGTTGCAAAGCGTAAAACTTGTTATGTCATTCTTTTCCTTAAACGGTTATTGAATTGCGAATTTCATTGCATATTTGATTATGCACTTTTAATAAGTGTTTTAAGGTGTCATAATCTTTGTGTGTGTGTATGCTGGGTTTTAATTTGGAGGGATTGAACTTGATGGACTTTGTCTTTTTTCAACCCAATTTAACTATGTAACTATGCTTATTGTCTCAGAATGTCACTCTCTACATCATACTAAAAGTTAGTTCAAGCTGGATGATCCTTTTAAAGGAATTGTTCAGTATAAAAGTAAAAACTGGGTAAATAGATAGGCTGTGCAAAATAAAAAATGTTTTCAATATAGTTAGTTAGGCAAAAATTTAATGTATAAAGACTGGAGTGTAAGTCTAACCTAACAGAACACAACACTACTTCTTGCTTTTCAGCTCTTTTGTTTACACTGACTGGTTACCCTGGTTACCAAGCAGTAACCAATCAGTGACTTGAGGGAGGGCCACATGGGTCATAACTGTTGCTTTTGAATCTGAGCTAAAAGTTAAGGATTAATTGCAAACTCACTGAACATTTATGTCCCATGTGTCCCCCCTTCAAGTCGCTGACTATCTCAGATTTAGAGAGCTAAAAAGCAGGATGTTGTGTTGTATTCTGTTATGTTACACATCCAGTCACTCCAGCCTTTATACATTACATTTTTGGCTAACTAACTATATTAGAAACATTTTTTATTTTGCACAGCCTATCTATTTATCCAGTTTTTATTTTTACCCTGAACTGTTCCTTTAATATTAATATTTCTCCCTTTTTTAAGTGTTTATTATTATTATATTTATGTATGGCATATTTATTGACAAATATTAATTTGTTGTTTTAATGTATAGGTAATAAGGTAGAGTGTATTATATATTTTAATTTATGCATCAAATATTTGTGTGTGTAGAAGCAGATAAGGAAATCGAATGTTCACTAATCAAAATTTAGAAGGTCGTTACAAATCTACTGTACAGATGCAGCCACTTGGATTTGTGTGTTAAATGCATCATGACTCAGGCTTAATTGAATAAACTGTGTTATCTAAAGTTATCTTAACTCATTTAATGCATTTAACCATTTCATTAGCATACCAAAGCACCATTGTTCACAATGATGAATGCTTTAATTAAATAGGATGCTGTGATGCAATTTTCTGTGTTAAGTGGGACAAGTGAGAAATCTGTGTTTAGTTATTCTGTGTCAAACACACAATCCAAAGTGGCTTCATTCATATATCACAAGTGTTTCACAACACAAATAATATATATATATATATATATATATATATATATATATATATATATATATATATATACATACATACTTACAAGGGATAAATTAAGCACACATGAAATATTACTGAAAAAAGACAAAATGGAATCATTACAAAACAAAATTACTATGAAGATTCTCATTCATCCAGGCCATGGTATATCTAACACAAAGTAAATCATAGATGTTTTCGATAGTCCGCCAGTTTTCTTGCTGTTCCTTCATATTCCCGAACCAGTTTTAGTGTAAGCTCTCCAAAATGAATAGCAATACGACTCTAAAGATTCTCATTCATCCAGGTCATGGTATAGCTAACATAAAGTAATGCAAAACAACTGGACTCGCTGAGAAATTTTAAGGAAGATGTTTCACTGCTCAACTGAGCAGCTTCTTCAGTTCAACTGACTGGTGTAGGGGAGCCCTCGGCATATAGATTCTTCCAACAATCCAATCACAACGGCACATTGAAACTCTTCCGAGAGAGGTGAAATTCACAGAGGTGTTGATTCTGTGTAGTTATTGTGATAGGATAACCAATGTGTCATGCAGCACCTGTCTGCTACATGCAATACTGTTCTAACATCTGTACCCCTGCAGTTTCAGAACTCTTCACACATTCATTCATGCATCTCTCACAAGTAACTGCACTGACAAAAATGTTTTAAATTAAAAAAGATCCAAACCAAAAACAAAGAGAATGAAAGACTTACATACATACCTGCAAGCTAAACATTAAAAAACAAACTCAAAAACAATATGATGCAGCTGAACCCTTAAAAATGTCGGTGATTATGGATTCAACCATCGTCTACTTACCAAACATTATTTAAAAGCAACTATCCCCCTCTGTTTACTTTATTAAAAAAGGAACTCCATACTTAGAACTTATATAATCTTTCTTGGTTGGGAAAAAACAGCACCAGTGAAGATCTTTTGCTTATATTATTAGATATTTGATGCCCTACCAATTGAGATTCCTAAGGCTTATTATAAATTCTTATCAGAGATGGGTGATTACCTTTATTTGTAATGGAAAGAGACATAGAAAATTAGGCATTCCCAATCCCCCTGGGTTATTTGGCCATAAATTGTATGGCTAGGATCTCTAAAATACTATATGGCAGCACAATTAAAACCAGTGTTAGTGGGCCCAATTATTAAAAGAAAGTCTAGGACAAATACTTACAGTGAGCTTTGGACCTCATTTACCCCCCCCCCCCATTTAACATATAATGAAAAAATGTTGACTTGCTCTGCCCTCTCAAACATGCAGGGATCTCTTCTCACACCTCTCTGGGATATTCTAAACCCCAGAGTTCCTACTGACTAAAGGGGTGATACAATACCACCCCATAGTCAGGGGTGATCCTGCCCATTTTGCTGCCTGAGGTGTTCTTTGTTTTGCTGCCCCTCCCTCCCCACGGCACTGACTTTTTCAGTGCCAGACAGGGGTAGGAGGGGTCCTCGTCACTAGTGTAGAGCACGCAACTATACTCTCTGCACTAGAAGAGACAAATTTCTGGGTTGAAAACTGAAAATTCAGCTCTTAAAGGTACCAGGAGCAGCATTTTTGCCGCCACTGGTAACCAGGGGGCGCTGCTGCTTGAGGTGAGAGTCTCAACTTGCCTCCTTGGCGGAGCACCCCTGCTCATAGTAAAATTTGTAGAAGGGGATATACCCAGAAGAAAATGACATCCACTTTGAATAATCAGTTCTTGGAGATAAATCTTGGTACTTATCCTCACCCATATATGATTAAATGGGAGAGAGATTTGGGAACTAAAATATCATCTTGGCAAAGGATCTGGGACAATGCAGCTAAATCTTCCATTTGTACAGTCACTTGAGAAGGAATATATGTTAATGATGTGGTAGTATCACACTTCCACCTTATTACACAAATTGTTTCCCCATTCCACTACACAGGTGTGATGGTGGTGCCGACAAACAGAAGGCACACTACTATATTGTGGTTTTGGTATGGCTATACAGTATAAACATTATAGTTTGCATGGTATTATTAATTTTAAATGAATATGAAATGCTTAAAGGAAACGAAAAAAAACCCAAAAAGTAAAAAAATTAAACTTTGAAATCGCTAAGTCTTTATTAAGAAGTAACTTACTGAAACTCTGCTTCTGCTCCTCTTCAGAAAAGGCAACAGGGATACAATCCATTGTGCAGCGCTCAATTTCTCCTCCCTGGTTCCTTATAGGAGATAGCCAAGGAGAAGAAATCGAGCACCACATGGTGGATCGTCACCCTGTTGCCTTTTCTCAAGAGAAGCAGAAGCGAAATTTCGGTAAATTATTTTTTTTTTTTCATTGCAGACAAATTAAAAAAAAAAATGTTACTGGTCCTTTAATCCAGGTAATATTTCCGATCACCATTGGGGTCAGAAAGGATTTTTTCCCTTTTGAGGCATAAATGGCACTGGCTTGAGACTCTGGATCAAAGTGGATATGATGATGATAACGTATGATGATGGAATGGTACTGTATTTTAAGTTTTATTTGTCACAAGGGGTAGGACCTTGTCAGAGTACTGCACAGGAAATTTTAGAAAAGGGAGGAAGGAGGTTCTCTCCTGTGACTGCATGGCGGTTGATTGCTTGTACTAGGTGACAGCCTGCTTGGATTTCCTATCATTTGCAGATTAAGGGCCACTAGCAGGGTGGCTGAACTTCTCTCATGGAGGGAGATGCAGCTCCTGATAGTAGCAGAGTTTGGAGTGATCCACTCTGTAAGTAGAGGCAGCCTAATACTGGTGGACATAATACATAGTGCTGATCTCAAGTCTTCATTGAAGAAGAGTAGAAATCTCTTATTGAATTTTGGATTTGTATATTGCATTAGGTTTAGGCTGGCAATCCCATATTTATTTAATAAAATGTGAATAAATGCTGTGGCCATTTCACTCCATTTCTGTCTCCTGATGTTTCATTAAGGTATGTAACAATGGGGGTTCAGTGGGATGGCTGAATGGAAGAGTTTCATTGAGAAGTCTGCATGTCATGTCACTATTCACCATCTAATCCCATTTATATAACCTGGAATCTGTGTTGAGACATTGCATCTGGAAGGAGCACTGATTCACACCTTTCAAATTCACCAAATATGTCTGGGACCTAAAAGATGCCAGCTAATATGTGACTTCTACTCTTTCCTTTTTCTAATATTTCTTTGTGTTACTATTTCAACCGTCAAAACGTTTTCTTTTCCTTAAGCACCCACATCAGTTCAAGAAATAATTTCCATTTTGTATAAATCCTTGCATCTGTCGCGTCATTTTCGGCGTGCGTCACGTCAAAAATGACGTGCGACTCGTTTTTTTTTGGCGAATTTTCGCTGGCAAATTTTTGCTGGTGTTACGTGAATTTATTCGCCAGCAGTGAATCGCGGGAATTCGCCACGAATTCGCCCCTGGCGCATAAATTCGCCCATCACTAAAGTTTATGAATTACTCTACCAAGCATGCTGCAGTTTAGAAGTGAAAACCAAAGCCCCTGAAAAGAATAATACATAGACAATCAAAAAATAAAAATAACAAAAAACTAGGGATGTAGTGAATACACTATTTGGGTTTCAGCCGAATCTCCTAATCCTTTGTGCCGAATCCAAATCCTAATTTGTATGTGCAAATTAGGATCGGGAAAGAAAAAATTGTGAACATTTTTTTCAGTTCCTTGTTATGAAAAGTAATGTGATTTCCCTCCTGGCCCCTAATTTACATAAACAGATTAGGATTCGGATAAGGTTTGGCCAGACACAAGGACTTGGCTGAATCTGAATCCTGCTGACTAATGTCCTAGATGTGAGCCCATCCTAAAAAAATATGGCATGCCCCTCAAATGGTTAAAACAATACTAAAGGAAAACTATACCCTCAAAATCAATACTTGAGCAACAGTTAGTTTATATAAAATTAAGTGGCATATTAAAGAATCATACCAAACTGGTATAGATATTCAAGTAAATAGTGCCCTTTTACATCTCTTGCCTTGAACCACCATTTCATTATGGTCTGTGTGCTGCCTCGGAGATCACCTGACCAGAAATAGTTCAACTCTAACTGCAACAGGAAGAAATGTGGAAGGAAAAGACAGAACTCTGTCTGTTAATTGGCTCAAGTTACTGAACTTTATAGTTTGCTTGGCATGTTTGTGTGCACCGTTGATGCTGTCCTTATTTTTTAAAATGGCTATTTTCTATTTATGATTACTCATTAGCACATGCTACTAAAAAAGTATATTATTATGAAAATGCTTCATTTACATGAAGCAGGGTTTTACAAATGAGTTGTTTTATGTAATATCTTTTTATAGAAATCTATATTGTTTGAGGGGTATAGCTTTACTTCAAAAATAACATTTTTAAAAGTTACAACTTTTAAAGACAATCCCACTTTACAATACGACAAAAAAACTGAATTTTTTAATTTTTTTTAGAACTTTTTTGGAATACAGGATAAGATGTTACTGAGAAGGATGTAGCTCCCTCTTGTCAGTTCACCAGGTCTAAGCTGACAAGGGAAACTCTGGTAAAAAGGTTAATGTAACGATTGTTCGCCTGAGCAGTATGCCTGGCGAATGGGTGTGCAACTTTGCTAGCGATATACTCTTTCTCTAGCAAATTGTCCTAGCAAAATGCCAGATTGGATTCCACGCGAATTTTCACTAATGGTGGCCACGTAACCCTTTTGTAAATTCACTCTACTGTCTCTGCAGGTTCTCTGCACCGCTAGCTGCTCTGTGTTCATGCACATGCAAAGGGGTCAAAGTGGCTGGCCGGGTTGCTTGGCCCACCTCTGAAGACTGAAAAAAGACAGAATCAAAGGATATTAAATTAAAAAAAAGAAAGCAATTGAATGTTTGCTTGAACAGATACAGCTATGGGATCTGGAATTCGGGAACCTGTTATTCAGAAAGCTCAGATTTACAGCAAGGCCATCTACCATATTTTAATCAAACAATTAAAATTATTAGACAGTATTCCTATTTTCTCTATATTAATAAAATTGTACATTGTACTGAGTCCAAACTAAGATATATTTAATCCTTATTGGTGACAAAATAATCCTATTGGCTTTAAATAATGTTTACCTTTTTTTTTATAGACTTAAGTTATAAAGATCCAAATTACAGAAAGCCCCCTTATTCAGAAGACCATAGGTCCCAAGCATTCTGCATACAGTTCCCATGCCTGTATAACCTGCATCCCATACTTGTATTAATGGCTCTACCTTTCATGATATGTAAAAAGTGGAATGAAGCATTACAGGTAATGTTGCTCAGAGCAACCAGTCAGAGCTTTGCTTTTGTCTAACTATTGAAATCTAATTGTTAACTGATTGCTATGGGCAACAACACTGGTAATGTTTGACTCCATTTTTTAACTTGTTTTTATTTATAGTAATATAAGAATCTTTATGTTTCTGATACACAGATCTTAAAAAAAAAAGATTTATAAAGGTTTATGTAGTTATATCAACATTGCATAATAACATTTTAGTAACATTTCTAACTTTCAGCTTGTCTAAAGTTCTTATAGAGACCTTATAGAGAATTATGTTTGATAGGAAGCCAATAATCTTTTAGTTTGATTTGTCGTGGGGAGTGCATGGTCTGGTTGGTCTCAGTCCTGCTGTAAAGTTTTGAGGTATTGATTCCATGATTAACCATGTTGCATATCTGAATGTATGGACCGTAAGGTGTCAGATTTGTTGTGGGAGAGATTCTATGTATGGTGTCCATGTGTTAAAGAATTTTGTGGTGTTTTGTTCTTTTTTGATTAGTGTTTCCAGCCAGTCCATGTGAAAAACATGGTGTAGTTTTTTCTGTTTTACCAGTGTGATGGATGGGGGGGGGGTCTGTATCTAACCATTGTTGTAGTATTGTTTTCCTAGTTGCTGCTGCTATTCTTCCTATCAAATTTTTTTCAGCTTTAGTTATTTGTGTACATGATGTAGTGTTGCTAAATAAGACCCATTCTACTTGTGATTATAGTGGTTTTTCAGCCATGCATGAAATTACTTGCCAAAAACTTTGTATTAGGGGGCAGGACCATAGATTATGTATTAAGTCAGCTCTAGGGGAGTGACTATGAAGATTTTCCTTCATCCAGGTCATGGTATATCTAATAAATATCTAACTTGCTGAGTAATTATTGAAGACATTTCACTACTCATCCGAGCAGCTTCTTTAGTTCAACTGACTGGTATGTGTCATGCAACTCTTAGACACAGGTGTTACTTGTGAGAGTTGCATGAATGGATGTGTGAAGTGTTCTGAAATCGCTTGGTTACCGATGTGAGAACAGCATTGTATGTAGCAGACAGGTGGTGTCGAAGACCCCCCACCTCTATTCAGTGATGGTTTCTCTACCTTGACATGAATCACTTCTTTCATGCCTCTTTCAAACAGTCATATTTATCCAAGATTTGGACCTTGCTATCTTCAAAGTAGTGTCCCTTGTCTTGCCCTGTAGAGTTCGCCCTCCTATGCTGAGCCATTCGCTTGGTGAGCAGTTGTTTTGTCTCCCCAATGTATAGATCTGTGCACTCATCGCTACACTGGAGTGCGTATACCACATTGCTTTGTTTTTCTTTTGGTGTTGGATCCTTTGGGTGTACCAGTTTTTGTCTCAGTGTGTTGCTAGGTTTAAAAAACACAGGGATGTGGTGTTTGTTGAAAATCTTCCTGAGTTTCTCTGACACTCCAGCTAAATATGGAATGACTATGTTTCGCCTACTATGTGTCTCTGGGCGTTTACTTCTTTTGTTGTTCCTGTTGGGCTTGGTTGCTGCTGTTTTGACAAAGGCCCAGTCTGTGTAACCACAAGCTTTCAACTCTCCTCTGAGATGTTTTTGCTCTTTGTCTTTGGACTCTGTATCAGTTGCCACACTTTCCGCCCTGTGGCTCTATGGGAGTGGCATCTAAGACATTTATCAGAAGACCCATTTTATGTCTTTTAATTGGAGTAAGGTATGAGTAATGAAGAATTTGAAGATATACTGTATCTCTTGGTATCTGCTTGCTGGGAGAAATGTCATGATCAGCAAACATTTCTCTTGTTGCCCCTTATTTATTGCTTAGTCTGAGTCTTTTGCTCCTGTTGGGGAGACAGAGGTTGCAGTTGAAGATTAGGTTTGTTTAAAGTTTCTTTTATGTGTTTTATATATCCTATTATCTGATATAAGCAATTCTAAAACAACTGGACTTGCTGAGTAATTATTGAAGATGTTTCACTACTCTTGGTATATCTTCCCATACCAGTCAGTTGAACTGAAGAAGCTGCTCAGATGAGTAGTGAAATGTCTTCAATAATTACTCATCAAGTCCAGTTGTTTTAGAATTACTTATATCAGATATACCATGAATGAAAATCTTCATAGTCATATATATCCTATTATGGGTATATGATATTTCCCACTAAATGTTATGTGTCCATCTATAAGGTATTTGTACATAATTTAGGTTTGGCCTTTGTTTTTCAGGTTTTCTTCATAATATTATTTGGCTTGTCTTAGGTTTTCGAAGAACAGAGCATTCCTATTGTCTTGCTGGGAACAGCAAAGAGAATCAATATCCTGAGGTAAAAAGAATTGTACAGATTCCTTTTTGTGGTGACTGAGGCTGAGAAACAATGAAAAATTAGCATTCAATTGCTTTCATATTCTAAGTTTTTTGTTTTCTTGAAGACTGTTAAAATGTTAATTTTGTTGGTGTAATTAATGAGTCTAAATATCCGTTGTCTTGGTCTGTTTGTATCAGCATTTGGTGGAGGACCGATTCTATGAAATCTTTCAATAGATAGATTGTGTCATCCATTTTTAGCACGAGTGGCAGTTTGGTTTTTAGGAACAATTCTAGTTCCGCTCCTTTAACCGATTCTGAGATGCATATTATTCAGAAGTTGTTTTGTCTACTTCTGTTCTCTAGGTAATCTAGCTAATATAGTGATTTCTCTTTGTTGTGTATCTACTATCTTCTGTGTTTTGTCCAGTTCATCCTCTGATGTGCTGATTCTTTGTTCAGCTTCTTTTATTCTCTGAGTTTTGTTGGTTACTTGCTGAAGTATTTCTGTCATGGATTCTTTTATGCTTGGCAGCTTTTGATCCAGCAAGGGACCAAGTACTTGCATTAGTTGCTGTGCTTGAGTTTGTTGGGGTGACAGTTAGGTGTCAGTTTCAGTTTCTGATTCCATTGGGTCAGAGTCTTGTATTGCCTTCTTGTCTTTGGGTTTTTATTTTTATTTTGTTTGTCTTTGTGGTTTTGTATTGGATTGGCCCAGGTATTTTTCAATGTTTGGTGTTAGTGGGTTGTGGATGAGTTGGTTGCTTGTAGTCCTTTTCCTCAATTAGGTAGGTTATATTTATTGTGTCTCCCTTCTTTTAGGGCAATATAGAAATATTTACATTACTGTAATTATTTTACAAGAGGTTGGTAGGGGTGTCTTGTTGATGTTGGTGTAGCATTATTTCGTTTTTCTTTGTATTTGCAACTTTTTTTCTTTGGTAAGCAGTTTTAGTGTGTCAGATTGGTCATCTTGTTTTCTTCTTGTGTTTTTATTGGGTGGGGCTTCTCACACTTAATTGTTTCCTTGTCCCTATAGCCTTGTATTAGTGATTGACCTTGTTTTCCAGTAAATAGAATTTGTGTCCTGGAGGACAAAAATAGGTGTATAGGTGTTTACAGTCTCTGTTAGTATTGCTGTGTGGTTATATGTTGCAGCACAGCAGGAGCCAGGGGTGCTATGTGGCTTTCCTGGCCAGTACTTCTGTTTCAATGGATGTGCTGGAGTCCCAGCTTAACTCCCCCTCCCATGACCAGATTGCATCTCCCACCTTTCTGTTAATGTGTTAATGTTGGCAGCCACTCACCGGTGTGTTGCCTGTGATTTTAGCCTACACTGATCTGGCCCAGGTTCACGAGAATATGTGCTGTTTTCACATAGGGGATGAGCCCAATAGTAAGGAATATCTTTTCCCCGCACTGCTGTGATATTGAAGAGCACTCTTAAAAGTGTAGGGGTTGGTTTAATGTCTTTAGATTGGCCTGTGATGGAAGGCATGTGACAGGCTGTTCTGCCTGTCTGCACCAGCCCTAAACTGTACAACAAAAACAAGTTATATGCAAGATATTTACACTGAGCAAGCTGGAGTACTTCTAAGTGCAAATATCCTGCATGGAACCTACTTTCAACATTTACCATAGTGTAAATATTTCATAAATAGATACTTCTGCATTTACGCCAAGAAAAATGAATTCTGCTCTGTGTAAGCACTGACAAGCACATTCCTGGGGGCTGGAAGGTGGCAGATCTGCTTTTTTCTGCTTTTGTACATACCCCAGAAAAGAAATTACCATGTGGCACATAATGCACATAATGGCATGTGCCATTAGCCTTAAAATCAGTGGGGTAACTAGTCATCGTCAGGCCCCCTACAAAGAAATGATCAAGCCAAGCACACATTGCATACTTCATCCCCATCCTCCCTCCCTGCCTGCCTGTTGGCTTACACTCCTACCACACATTGGACAGAGAGAGAAAGAGGAACTGCCAGTGGGCCCAGAGAGCTATATAGATATAAAGGAGAACTATGGCCTAACAAAGAAGTAGACATGTTGCACATCATGTTTTAGTAGTTAAATATAAAGTGTCCCTATTGTCCTTGCAAAGTTAAAGATGGCTTTTGCAAACATGTGCAGTGAATGTAATATATTAATGCAATTGCTAATTTTTTTTTGCACTAAAATATTTAATAAAACTCCTGTTAACGCTAACCTTTGCTTAGCAATATTGAGTCATGAAATATTCGGCAGCGAATGATTTTGCAAAAGTGATTTTAAACCACTTGCAGTTTTAATCACATTCCCCTTTCTGTGTAAAGATTTAATATCAATTAGGGGCACTCATACTCTCATGCTTTTAATACATGCTGCACTTGTTCTTTCCACCAGAAAATATTGAGCTTTCCATCAAAATATATTAGCATTGTTTCACCATGTGGGGTAATTGGTGAATACTTACATCATTTACTTATATCAAATTCATTAAAAAAATTCCATGTCATTCCAAAATAGGATATTTTTGTCTTTCAGCATGTCCTATGGAAAATACAAAGGGCTAATAGTGTAAAACAATTTATTACAATAACGTCAGCTTCCATGACTTGTGATTCTAATTTTATGCCAAAAACAAACTGCCTAAGCACACTGAACAGGTGCATGCTACTGACATTCCTAACAAAATCCAGGATGGGAAACTACTGTGACAACTCTGAAGGCCTGAATCATTACTGTTATTGGGATGCTATAACATTTGGGTTGGTGCAGTAAGTTTCAGATACAAATAAGGCATTTATAGCCATATTCATTTTTAGAGATTAGTTCTCCTCTAAATGATGATGCTTCACATTAGTAAAATATCCCATTATACAAAATACATTTAGGTTTACTCAAATGCTGGTATGTTGATTCAAATAACAGAAACAGGCCCTGAACAGAAAACCAAAGGTCCCAAGTATTCTGGATAATTTATCCCATAAATGGATTACAGTTAAAAGAGGGTAAATTGCTTTTGGTCTGGTACTGCAATTTAACTTTTTGTTTTATATATGCATTAACATGTTATTTCACTGCTTATAGTAAATACATTAGAAGAATAGTGTCCATTGCAATATTGTTTTTCAAAAGTGCCTTTGTCTTAAACATTAGTATAGAAACTGATGTTCCTGCTGAAACCTATCCAGCTGAATTTCTAAAAGCAAATAAAAAAACACTTAGATACATAAACAAATTAATTTACAGTTCAACAGATTTTTGGTTAAACAAGAATTGCAACATACTTATCTTGGGATATTTAAAAGCATGAATAATACTTTTTTAGGACAATAGTTTCTAAACCTGTCATTTGCACACAGCATGTGACATACCATTTAAGCAGCATCCATAATTAATATAATAATAATAGACAATTGTGACATCAATTTGATAAAAGTTTTGTCATTATGTTACTTTTTGATAAATGTATATAATGTATATAAATGTATATAAAATATTTGATGCAGTAATCCTTTCATTGTGCATTAAGAAAGAAGGATAGTGATCCAAAAGCCAGAGACTCTTTAACTAGCAAATTGTACTTCATTAGTCTCTCTCTCTCCTAAAAGAGCCATAGGAATAGAGGTGAAGGGGACTGGAAGTGATTTACTGTTGACAACAGGGGGTGCTCTCACTAGACTGAAGTACAGATAATTTCTCAAAGCAGTGGGAAAGGAATAACACATTGTCGACGTTTCTCTATATGAAAGCTTAGAAGGGCCTAACACCCGCCTCAAGCAACAGAATTAATATATTCTATTCTACATGTCTGTCATCTTTAACTGTGATAAATACTTAGAATGTATTTTTAAAAGTAATTAACTTGTAGCATATAAGAGTCAGACATTACTACTCAGGAAACCACTCTGCAAACTGCAACAAATTCATACCACATTTTAATCACAGGACAGTGTTCCTTTATAAACTGTAATATCTTTAGTAAACCAAAATATTCCCTGCATTAACATTTTCTGTTCGTTATGTTCTATGAGGAAATCTTTAGGATCATATTTAAACTTGGGAAAGGGATAACTGTAAGTTTCAGTCATAAACTGTAGTAATGCAGATGAACTGGACTCATATGTTGCACAATAGGTGATTCAGAGCAATATAGCACATGCTGTTTTATGGTATGGAAAGCAATCAAATCTTATTTGCAAAAAATTCAGATCAATTGAATTTTAATGAGAA
>CM044436.1:71870944-71895819 GCA_024363595.1 Xenopus borealis
TGCCCTCTATAAAGGTGTCTTTAGGTGCATTAATTGAATTCCACACTATTTTCCAATAATAATCTGTAAAGTTCATCTGTCCATTCCTCACAAGATACCTACTGTGTATGAGAGAAGAACGTATCTATTTCAGTAGCTTAATTTATTTTCATGATTCACTGATAATGACTGTCATGCAGGTTGTACATCAGAATTAACCTTCATTTCACTGAGGTATATTACGATGACAGTCCACGACACATTTCACCTACACAAAGGGCATTTTCTTCCCTTTTTATAATCATCCTCAGCTTCTGTTTGATAGACGATTATTTTCATATGAAATCAAGTGCAGGCTCCCAATGCAGCACTTGGCTATATTTTTCTGCTTAGTGACTTCTATTGTAATTATGTATTTTTTTTATTGCATTTTGCTAACTTTCATTTTTTTTTAAAAAGAACATACATGTACCTTGAACACAGGAGAACAAGGTGCATTTATCAGACTGAGTCTAATTTTAGTCATGAGTCTAATTTTACAGTAAATTACTATTACATTTATGGAAAATTCACCATTTCTTATATTTAAATGTTTTATGAGTTGGTATGTCTTGTAGCAATTTAAAATGTATTTATATTTAAAATGACAGCTCATTACACATTAACTTAGTTCTTGTTTGCTGCTAAGTTTTACATTTGTAAATAAAAGCTTGTAAAATATTTATATAAAATATGTATGTACTGTGGATTTAAATTTAAATTATACACATCAGCATTTGTGTTATAGTATCTTGATATCGAAGAATTTTTCAAATATTTACAAAAATAACAGTCAGCAAAAAAAATGGAATCGACACATAGTTCAGGTTTTTCATTATTATTCAAGGGGGTTATTTGTACTAATCTTGACTCATATTCAGTACAGTTTAGCACATCCTCTTATTTAATTTTATTTAAAACAGAGCACACATTTTTTTACTGATAATTGCATTTAAAAGTTTGTGCATTCTGTTATAACTTGCAGTTTTACTGATTTTTTATTTTACTATTCTACCTGTTTTTAATAATTCTGCAATACATTTGTGTAATTGTATTTCAGTACAGAATGTTGTGAACAATTTATTTTTGACAGTTGTACAATACTAGGCTTTTGAAATAATATCAATATCAAAATTAATTTTTAAACGTCTTCCAGGTGATTAAATCATTATTAAAATACATTATTATTAAGTTCATTTTGCTAAATATTTTGCAAATATTTTCAGAATCTTTAGAGAGTTGTGGAAGTCAATGTTGCCTTCCTATAGTTTATTCTTGAAAGCATGGGCAATGCTTTGCTATCTTTGAGCAGACATTTGTAAGATTAATGGCACACTGATTTAAGTGATGAAGTTTATATTCACTAAAACTTTATTTACATCCTTCACTGATCATTAGTGATGGGCGAATTTATTCGCCAGGGGTGAATTCCCGCGATTCGCTGCTGGCGAATAAATTCACGAAACACCAGTGAAAATTCGGCAGCAAAAATTCGGCTAAAAAAATGAGTCGCGCGTCGTTTTTGATGCGACGCGCAACGAAAACGACGTGACACGCAACGAAAACGACGCAACGCGTGTCGGAAACGACGCGACGCAACGCGATTGACGAGACGCGCGACTCGTTTTGCTAATTTTTCACCAATTCGCGAATTTCGCTGGAAATTCGCCAATTTTTCGGCGAAGTGAAATGGGTGAGATTCGCCCATCACTACTGATCATCCTTCACGCATCTGTTATTAATTGGTGAAATCAGAATTTAATTTCAATTTAATGGGGTACATACTGTCAATCCTTTCTAATGCAGGCTTTGTGATTACCATGGGGTGGCATGTGCAAAAAAAATCACAGTTGATTTAACTATTGATCTACTGATATTAGTAAACCTTTTAGCATATTAAGCAATGTGGTTTCTGGTTCCTGGGGAAGTTTGCCCTCTTCAAAGATGGCGCCACTGGAACTCGTCTGCACAGAGCTCACGTAACACATGGGCATCAAGGAAGGATTTTTATAGTGTGTGGGCATGGTGTGCTTGCCTATGCTTTGCATCTGAGGAGCAGAAATTTTGTTTGTTCAGAGTTCAGGTACTGCAGTCTAGCCCAAGAAATGTTGGGCTACTCATGGCTTATGTCAGCTGTTGGCATCTTTTTGATGTTCTATGTGTGTTTTGGTTCTCAGTCAAGGCTGTATTAACCCTTTGTTGGTTTTTATTTATGCAGGTTGCATGCTGTCTTCTGATTTTCTTTTGTCTAGGGACAGCCAGTTTGAGTTTATGGCCTTTTTTAAGTACCGTATTTGCTGGCGTATAAGACGACTTTTTCCCCCAGAAAAATATGCCCCTAAGTGGGGGGGTCGTCTTATACGCCGGGTGCTCTCCGAGCCAGAGGAGGAAGACGGAGAGAGAGGGGGAGTGAGACAGAGGGGAAGAGAGCGGGGGTGCTGCTACTGCTGTCGCGGACAGAGCGCTGAGAGAGACACAGCAGCGCTGACCCTGCCGAGCTCCAGCTGCAGTGTGCTACTGCTGCCGCCTCTCCTGCTCCCCGGCGCCCGCTGGGAACTGCTGCTCCTGCTGATTTACCCGGGCAGACACTATGATAGAACACAGCAGCAGTTGTAGTTGGGGCCACCACAGGGATCCCAGGCCTGAACTGCGGCCTACCCAGTCAGTGCAAAGTCAGGCACTTCATTACCGGACCCGCGAGCGATTCACTACAATCAAATCAGCATCTTTGGTAAGCATCTTTGGTAAGCAAACAACATCAAATCTGATGTTCTTTTAAGTTTTATTTGGTTTGCCCACAAAGTGTACATTTTAAGTGGAAATGTTGGGGGGTCGTCTTATACGCCCAGTCGTCTTATACGCTGGCAAATACGGTAGGTCCCTCCTCTTATTTTTTATTTTGGTTATGCAGGTTTTATCCTGGGGATTTTTTATTTATTATATTTTATTATTATATTTTACTATGATTATTCTCCCCTCTTTTGTTACAGCTTTCCATGGCAGAATATAAGAAGAGAAGAATAAAGTCATCCTCCAATTCTACTTGTGCAGGATGTTATGATCTTCCTGTGCAGGGGAAGATTGTGGAGATGTGGGGTCTACCAGAGATAGATCTCATGGTGACCCCAGGGAACTAACAACTTCCGAGTTTCTACTCCAGATTCCCTCACAGTCAGTCTACAGCAGTGAATGCTCTGATTCAGCCTTGGAATTTTTGGCTGATGTACTATTTCTCTTAAATCCTGCTCCTTCTTCTAGTTCTTCAGAAACATCTACACAAGGAAACGGAGGTGGGGCTAATAGCCATTCACTGGCCAAGGCATCCTTGGTACACTCTCATGTCCAGGATGCTAGTTTGCAAATCTTGGCATTTACCAAACAGGAAGAAGCTTCTGTATCAGGGACCACTTCTACACCCAGACCCAATATCTCCAATTTAGTACTACACAAAATAATTTTTATTCACAAAAATAGTTACATCATACAGTAACTTGACATTGCCCAGAAGATTCTGTGGAGAAACATTTTTTTGCAGTAGTTCTTAAGATAAAACCTCTTTAGAAGGATTTTCTACCCAGTTGGGACTTACCTCTAGTCCTAAAGGGCATTTGTACTTCCCCATTTGAAACTATGGAGCAAACATCACTTTGGCTGGTCACCTATAAAGTGACAAATAGGGATGGGGGAATTTGAACCATTTTGATTCGCCAAAAATTTGCCGCCGGCGAAATTTAGTTGAAGGCCATTAAAAAGATGCAGATTTTACTGAACGTTACCACTTTCGCCAGACTTGCTTTTGCCAGCTCAGACAAGGGGAAGTGCAATGGAGTGCATAGAACTTCCTCAGTCTTCAGTGAATTTCATCATATTTTTTGAGTGGAAAAAAAATGCAGGCGTCTTTTCCTTTTTTCAGGGTGATGGACTGCAAAAGACTTTAAAACTTAGTAAATTTGCATTGTCTGAGATAATTTTTGCCTGATGACATGTTGCAATTGCTGCAAGGCAAGCCTGGGGAATTTTCACCCTTTAGAAAATTTGCCCCCTTGTTTCAACTAGCAGTGTCAACTGCTTCAAGGACTGCTTCAAGACTTATTTGGCAAAAATGGAATCATTCAGAAAGACTGAAAGATTATTTGTGATACCTATAAGTCCCAAAAAAGGTCAAGCAGCTTCAGTCACTATAATTTCAAGATGGCTGGTGATTCTTATTCGGAAGTCTAATAGTGCTCAGAACTCTGAAATTAGATGAAACATTACAAGTTAGGTAACTGGGGAATGATGCCTCCCTCATCATGAATAAAATATGGCCAGCCCTTCTAATTATTGAAACTGGTCATTAAACCACATCCAACATTGCTGTCACTTGTACCTTTACATTATGTAATGATATTCTTGACAATTCTCTACTTCCTACTTTGGGGCGACAGTTTGACTGCAACTGTTTGTGTGCCATAAAGTTCCTATGCACAATGTAAGGTCTATACATATGTTTTGCTGAGCTGGGAGTGTGAGAATTTGACTGGCCTGCTCAGACTTCTGATTTCAACCTAACTGAACATCTGTGGCAGCTTAATATTAATACTTGGTTTTGGAATGAGAAGTTGGCAAGTCAGGTGTCCACATACTTCTGGCTAATAATAAAAACTAGCATGTTTTCTCTCTACAAAGAAAACTCAACACCATTTTGACTATAGATCCATTTTTATTATTTTATGAACATTACACAAAAGCTAGTCTACTCAATAGACAAATACAGAAGAGTGTCAACAGCCCTTGCTAGGAAGGGAACTAGAGCTTGTTAATGTTTAATCTGTGTTGGAAATAATGGGTTATTTTATTGAAAAGATATGATAAGGAATACAGTTATGGGATCTGTTATACGGAAATCCATTATCCAGAAAGCTCCAAATAACAAGGTGGCCATCTCTCATAGACTTCATTTAATCCAAATAATACACAATTTTAAAAAATATTTCCTTTTTCTTTGTAATAATAAACCAGTACCTTGTACTTGATCCAAACTAAGATATAACTAATCCTAACTGTAAGAAAAACCTGCCTAATGGGTTTATTTATTGTATACATGATTTTTAATTAAACTATGAAGATATGAAGAGCTATTACAGAAAGATCCATTATCTGGAAACCCCAAGGTCCCAAGCATTCTGGCTAACAGGTCCCATACTTTTATAAACATATGTATATATATATAATATATTGTTGTTTTAAAATCCTTGAAATTTTTTTATAGCTATATGCAGTGTAACTTCTGAAATTAAAAAATATGCGCTTTTAAAATGTATTAAAAATAAAATAGCTCTGAAATATTTTTTTATGCCTTGATTATTAATGTAAGCGCGCTTCATTTCTAATGCTTGGCCTTTTAAAGTGTATTTGAAAAAGTAATTGTAATTGCTTCTCACATGCACAAATTGCCTTCTGAAGTGTGATTTTATGCTCAGAAATCAGGCACCTTAAATGAGACTAAATAATTACCTTATTATCCTGCTTGGTATACAACAAGACCAATAAAATCACGTTTATACTGTACTTGGATAACATAATAACAATAAGAAAATGAAAGCAGCGTAACATTCTTAACATTTTGCATATTGTATGATGAGGTTTGGTAAAGAAAAACATAATGGTGAATAAAAAATATTAACTTGGATGCTACATGCTGTGTACCAGTGTGCTCTTCTTCTTAAACACTGTCACTGTTTTTTAAAGTATGCCTGGCTCATTTTTTGGAAGAAAATGAATCATACTAAGAAGCATATATATTATGTTGTGTAAAAAATTATGGCATAATACACCATAGCAAATCTGGCTTTCACATGGCATGTTTCACACAGCTTTTTACACTGTTTTTTTCAGCATAATAAATATGTTCAGAATTTGAAACCATTTGATATTTGGGCATATATAAATGTTCCCATTTACAAATAAAATGCTACAAAATTCTGTTACTTTTTGGGATTTACTGTTTATTAAACTAGAATCATATGGTGCATATGAATAAATCTTAAAATGATGTTGGAGAAAGCCACAAACTGATCTTGACTTTATCCACTTCAAATTCATGCTGTCCTGCTACAATCAAGCTCTATCAATTGCTAAAGAACTGTACTCCTCTAATTTAATCTTCACTCTGTACTCTAAACCGCAACGACTGTTTTCCACATTTAACTCATATGCCCCCCTCCACCCATTAATATAACTGCCCAAGATCTTGCTCATTTTCTTTAATGAAAAAATCGATCTCATTAGACTGAGCATACTTTCTGACAACAATCTCAGATTAACGTGCAGTCCACTCACATGTACTTTGCACTCCTTCCCCCCGCAATAGTGTTTGGTGAATCGGCGGCGTTTCGCTTCACAGAATTTTTCGCAAAATTTCATGGTGTTTTGTGAATTCTCTTGTCTGTGGCGAATCGCTTGAATTTGCCCATCACTACCATGCAACTCCAGATGAAGTCCTCAAACTTCTAGCCTGCTCAAAATTTACAACCTGCTCGCTCAACCTCTGATATACTCTCTCCTGCACTTACCCACCTAGTTAACTTTTCAATCTCTACTGGTACTTTTCCATCCTTATACAAACAAGCACTAATCATTCGTATCCTCATAAAAACTTCCCTTGATGCCAGCTCTCTCGTTAACTATCATCCTGTTTCCTTTCTTCCATTCGCATCCAAATTACTGGAAAAGCTTGTTTACAAATGCCTAATCCAGCATCTCACTCACAACTCCCATCTCGACGCCCTGCATTCTGACTTCTTCCCAGCATACTCAACTGAAACTCACCAAAGTAACCAATGATCTTCTACTGGCAAAGTCTAAAGGTCACTATTCCATACTAATCCTTCTAGATCTCTCTTCAGCTTTTGACACAGTTGACCACCCACTCCTCCTAGACATTCTATACACTATACTGGCATTCATGACACTGCTCTTTCATGGTTTACATCTTATCTGTCTGACATGTCCTTCTTTGCCCTCTCTAACTCTACCATTCTAGGCCCTCTGCTGTTCTATTGCTATACTACTTCACTAGTAAAACTTATTCAGTCATTTGGACTTCAGTATTACCTTTATGCTGATGACACCCAACTTTCCTTGGCTCCCAGCAGGCAGGGTCAGAAGTCCAGAAAAGATTTAAACAAGAATTACAGAACTCAGGAATGTACAAGACAAAAGCTATAATTGGGCATTGAATCCGTGACACCAGGTCACCGCCATGTTGGATGCAGTGCTGAAGAGGAGTTTGGCGCCATCAGGTGCTCCTGACAGTACCCCCTCCCATACGGAGGTCCACTGGACCAACAAGCCTTGGCTTCTGGGGAAATTGATTGTAGAATGCCCTTACCATTGAGGGGCATGAATGCAAGAGTGTTTCTCCCAAGGGCATTCTTCAGGATCAAAGCCCTTCCACTTAATGAGGAACTGGAGACAACCCCTGGAGAGTCTGGAATCCAAGATATTTTCCACCTCATACTCCATAGAGATGGAAGAAGGAGGAGAAAGATCCAAAGAGAAGCAGTTTGAAATTGCTGACTTAACCAGGGAGACAGGAAACACATTAGGAATTCGCATCTCAGGGGGAAGTGATAGTCGGACTGCCACAGGATTAACTATCTCTGAAATGGGGAAAGAGCTGACAAACTTTGGGCCCAACTTGGGAGAAGGAACTTTTAAATGAAAGTTCCCAGTGGACAACCACACCTTGTCTCCAACCTTGTATGGAGGGGATGACCTCCATCTGCGATCAGTGAAATTCTTCTGCACCAGAGCTCTCTTCTCCAAATTCACTTTAGTCGTGGCCCAAATTGCAGACATATGGGCTGTGTGATGCTGTCCGTATATAGTTATAAATGGAGACCTTCCAGTGGAAGTGTGGCATGCATTATTATAAGCAAATTCCCCCCATGGGAGGAGATCAGACCAATCATCTTGACAGATGTAAATATGATTCCTCATGAATTGCTCTAATGTTTGATTCACCCACTCCACTTCCCCATTAGTTTGGGGATGGTAGGCAGAAGAGAACTGATGAGTAATACCCAAGTCTTTAGATAAGGAACGCCAGAACTTATTTGTGAATTGAGATCCTCTGTCAAAGACTAAAGAAAATAAATTGGATTAAGAGCTGGGATAGTTCTACCACTGAGGGAAGTTTACGCAGAGGAATTAAGTGTGCCATCTTATTGAAATAATTACCAATATCACTGTGTTCCCTTTTGAGGGTGGTAGCTCTATGATAAAGTCCATCACTAGGTGAGTCCATGGATGAGAGGGAATGGGTAGAGGCTGTAACAGACCACTAGGATGGGAATGGCTAGCCTTGGAATTAGCACAAACAGTACAAGCAGCGACAGAGTCTTTGACATCTTTGCAGATTGTCGGCCATCAGGCTAAGCGTCACAGAAGCTCTAGAGTTTGTCCAGCCTGCTTAGAACAATGGGTCTGCTGCAAGATGGCCAGGCTAAGTTCTGAAGGAATGAATGCTGTCCCAATGGGTGTATCAGAAGGTGCAGAGGGCTGACCAGACAGGACAGACAGGATTTGTTCGGCAAAAAAGAGAAGCAAAGAGAAGCAATAATCCTGGCAGGGGGGTCAGGCCCAGACTGGCAATCTGCTGATGGGCTGCTTGCTTTAAAATGTAAATGGGCTGCTCACCTAAAAAATGCAAATTAGGTCTGTCTTTAATATGTAAATGAGTCAATCACTTTAGAAATGTAAATGAGCTTTCCATAATAGCCACAGCTAATAGCCACAGCTATAGCCACAGCTATTAGCCACAGCACAGCAGATGCCTGCATTTGTTAGTACTCATACCTGTACTGACATATGAGAGGAACCAGGAATTCTAACCAACTTCAGTTGATAGGTATGTTGGCAACAGGAGGATCCATGCTCAGAACAATCACTTTAGCCTGTATGGAAAAGTGTGATATGTAGCATTGATTGCATGAGACAGTCTAGTCTCTTCAAGTATGCCACACTTTGGTCCTGTGACACACATGGTAATTATAGTCCTCTTATCTGCCAGGGTGCATGGTCTAGCTGGGGGCACACAAAGGAAAATCTGGAATATAATGTAAGTAAAGGGCCACTAATCCAACTGGGATTATATGCAGGGCAGATTTTATACAGCGGGCACCCCTAGGCCCACTGCTGTTCTTCGCTCTCATATTCTGCTCTTTATTTGCAAATTTTCCTCATTAGGGCTGGAACAATAGGGATTGGCGCATGGGAACTTTAAAAAACTATCATATCTCCTGCATATCCCCAGTGTTTCTGAACCAATGTGAGTGTGGCTGGGCAGCATGCCACCCCCTAAAAACCTGTAACCCTAGGCCCGGACCTAGGTGGCCTTTCCACAAATCCGGGCCTGATTATATGGTAATAGACTCTTAAAATATCTGTTAATAAACACTAGTTCTAGTTAATCTTGGGGTTGCAAATACTGTATATATCATGCTTTGCATGCGCTTGAATACATGGGCTGCTTTGACACTTTTGCCAGGGTTGCTTTTTCCTCCCAGTCCGGCCCTGCGCAGGGGGGGAATAACATGATCTTGCCTTTCAGGGAGATGGTGTCAAGCTCCCTGTGAAGAGTAGACAGGACCAAGGAGGAAGCTGAAGGGTTAAAAGTCCAAAAAGTACGAAGGAGTTCAAGCAAAATTGTAATCAAAAGTCCAGGCAGAAATCAGCAAAGTTGAAGTCCAGGCAAGGTCAAAATTCAGGAATCAATATAAGAATTTAGGAGCACACAGGAACAAAGTTAGCAATTCCTATACTTGGGCATTGAACCCTTTCCATGGCATCCTTTTATATTTGAATTTGGCACCAAAAAATGAGCTCCGTGACGTCACTGTGCAGCACGTCCATCGTGGCACAGTGACATCACCACGCAGCTCCGCTACCCACATGGCGGCTCTGGGCACTGCCATTTTGGGATTGAGAGCATCCTGGTAAGGCTCTGGGCGGCGTTCGTGACAGTACCCCTGTCCTCACGGGGGGCCACAGGACCACCAAGTTTGGGCTTTTAGGGACACTTGGCGTGGAATCCCCTCACAACGTGGGGAGCATGAACATCAGAGAATTTTTCCCAGGAGCATTCTTCAGGACCAAATCCCTTCCACTTGATGAGATACTGGAGAGATCCCCTGTAGAGTCTGGAATCTAGGATCTTCTCTACTTCATAATCTTGTTAGCCATCCACGAAGATGGCAGGAGGAGAAGACAAATCAGAAGAGAAGCTATTGGAAACAACTGGTTTCACTAGGGAGAAATGAAATACATTGGGAATCCGCATATCAGGGGGAAGTTGAACCATTCACCAACAACAAAGGAGATCTTCCAGTGGAAGTGTGACTAGCATTTTTATGTGCGAATTCTGCCCACAGAAGAAGATCGGACCAGTCGTCTTGACAGAGGGAAACATGATTCCTAAGGAATTGCTCCAGAGCTTGGTTCACTCGCTCTGCTGTCCCATTAGTTTGAGGGTGAAAGGCTGAAGAGAATTGAAGAGTGATACCCAAATTTTTAAATAAGGAGCGCCAAAACCTGAATACAAACTGGGATCCTCTGTCTATTTCCACTGGAAAGCCATGCAGCCAAAAAATATACTGGATATAGAGATGAGACAGTTCCACTGCAGGGGGTAGTTTACACAAGGGGATAAAGTGTGCCATCTTTCTGAAGCGATCAATCACTACCCAAATGACAGTATTCCCTTTTGAGGATGGCAATTCTACAATGATGTCCATACCTAAGTGAGTCCATGGACGAGAGGGAATGGGTAGTGGTTGCAACAACCCGCAGGGACGAGTATGACAAGATTCCATAGTGGCACAAACTGTACAGGCAGTGTTCTTTCAATAGTTGGACGCCTCTTTGTGCAGAACTATAACTCTCTCGTGAGAATCACTGCAACAACCACCAAACTACAATTAACCCTACTCCTTAAGGGTCACCGTTGGAAGGGGACAAGTGCTCAATATGGTTACAAGCTTATCTGAAGATTTTAGCAAAGATCCTATATCAGGTGCTATCCAACTCACTAGAAAGGTGCTGTCCAATTCACTACAAAAAGGAACGCTTCATATGGTGTAAAAACGTTACTTTAACAAATAGTGCATATTTTAAAATCACATAAAACCAGATAAAGTAGGCATGTAGCTATCTGCCCCAGGTGCACAATCTTTTCACCCGGTCTGCTGTGCTTGAAGTGAGTCCTGTTACAAGCCAGCAAACTGTCCTCCACACAGCGTGTTCCTTCCCCGGGGTGCACTCTTGCTGATGTCGCTTCCCGTTGGAGAACGGGTGTACTGTTTTCACACTATACTGTGCCTTTGCGTAACCAGCAACTCCACATAAGACTCAGCAAAGAATACTCAGACTGCTCTGTGAGTTGAATAAACTTGAATGCTTTATCCTTATATAAGAGTTCTTTGTAAAACTGTAACACAACATAATAACATTGCATCACAACCTGTATAGCATATACACACATGTAAACACATACAGGAAACATATTGTCTTACTTACAGACGGTTATGCTAACAGGGCCTGTGTAAAGGTAAAGAATCCTAAGGAGGTCTGTCCCTCTGCTTGTGAGCAGCCTGTGTGTGCTCAAAATGGATTCTCCTCTACTTCCTGTGAACTTTAGGAGGAAGGCTTATCCTTGAATGATAAGAGTCTAATAAACATATGGGCAGCTATCCTAAAAGGGGTCACTAGGTGGCAGCACATAACAGCTAAACTAATACTAATGCATACAGCCTAACTTTACAATGCCATCAGATAAGGTATAAACTGCACAACGGGTGTGAAACGGCTACAGTGACAAACTTTTGGAAACCTTTAAAAATATTCTACATTGAGAAACTGTACAATCTTCGACATCTTTACAGATAGTTGGCCAACAGACTAGACATTGTAAAAGTTATTTTCAGGACCGGGATGACTGGCCTGTTTATAGCAATGAGCCTGTTGCAGGATAGGGAGACGTAACTCAGGAGGTGCAACTGCCATTCCAATAGGAGTGTCAGCAATGAGGGAAAGGATGGGGATACCCACTCAAGAGCTTTTTCCATCAGGTGGGTAATGATGTATCCCACCTTAGCGAACAGTAGTCAGGAACAATGAGGAAGCGGAAGGGTTAAAAGTCCAAAATCGTGGTACAAAGGAGTTCAGGCAAAATAGTAATCAAAAGTCCAGGCAAAGGTTCAAAGGCAGCAGAAAACAGCAAAGTCGAAGTCCAGGCAAGGTAAAAATTCAGGTATTACCAACCCGACCCGGGGCATCAAAGATAGTTCAGAACACCTGAAGGAACTCTTTAGCATCAAATGTTAATGGAGCATTCTTCTTCCAAAGAGGTGTTGAGGACTCACTTTGTGATGAGACACCACATAACCTACTTTCAGCCTGATTACAATGTCAGGGGGGCTTATCAACTCCCAACGGAAGCCAGGCAAGAGTTCAAAGGCAGGCAGAATAATATCAGAGTCAAGGTCCAGGCAAGGTCAGAAGTCCAGGAAACAGTTAAACAGGAATTATAGAACACCCAGGAATGCACAAGACAAATGCTATAATCGGGCATTGAACCTGGAAGTTCTTAAGTACTCAAATTCACGCTGGGAGTGTGACGTCATTGCGCTGGTGTCTTGATGCCGACATCATTCCACGTGGGTCATGGGTGCCGCCATATTGGATGCTGGTGGGCCCTGGTGCAGGATTGGCACCCGGGCCCCCCTATCGTGCTCTCGCCATATGAATTGCACATTGGAGTTCTCCTAGCCTCTACGGCGGGCCCAGAGAGGGAGCGGACCCTGGTGCAATTGCACCTACTACTCCCCTGGTAGTTAACGCCACTGCTCAGTAGAGATTCTTGCTGCAAAGCCTTTTACAGTCCTCCAGGCCATATTCATTCCAAAAGCTGGCAATACAAACAGCTATAGGATCAATTTGTTTCTAACTTATTGACTGCCCACTATGAACATGTTAGGTGGTATTGTTGACCTTCCTGCAATCCAGCTTATCAATACATAACATCTGGTTTGACCATGCTTTCCATTGTTGAATGAGAAGGAATTGAGAAACACAAAAGTTATTTTCTTTTCAGTTGGTGTACACTTATCCATTCAATATATAAGATAAACCAAATGAACAATATCTGATGGCTGATTCTGGTAATGCTTTTAAAGGAGAACCAAACCCACCCTTTTTTAAAGTATGGGTTTGGTTCTCCTTAAGGGTGGCTTGGATAATTTCTTGGACAGACATATCCAAGGGTGCCGAAGAGGAGTGGAGCACCATCAGGCTCAATACAGAGAACAATACAATTGCAGATTGAATCCACTGCTTGGAGAGCTGCCCCACAGGACAATCTATAGCCTCACTTTTTCTACCTGACTGGGAAATATTTTTATATACTAGTCAAACCCTATAGCACATAATGTATGAGCAAGACCCCCATTTTATGTTTACACACTCTATTGTACACTATTACAAAACATGTTGGAACTTTATAAACTGGTTTGCACTGCACTAGCACTGCAGAAAACTAGTAGGGAAACAGGTATTCATCCCCTAAAGATGAATCATCATTTTATTTCCATCCTTCTTTTATAACAAATGTGAATGGTTTTCTTGATTTCTTATTCTAAAGCAAACTGTCTTGCATAAAAAAGGGCATAAACTCAAGGGTTGAAAACATAATTATACCTCTTTATAAATCACTAGTAAGGCCTCATCTGGAGTTTGCAGTTCGGTTTTGGACTCCAGTCCTTAGGAGTGATATAAATGAGCTGGAAAGAGTGCAGATACGTGCAACTAAACTGGTTAGAGGGAAGGAAGACTTAAATTATGAGGTTAGACTGTCCAGGTTGGGGTTGTTTTCTCTGGAGAAAAGGCACATTAGAAGACATTATATACACATATCATGGGACCTTTTTACCCATAAAGAGGATTACTGCACCAGAGGCCACCCCTTCAGACTAGAAGAAAAGGACTTTCATTTGAAGCAGTGTAGGTGGTTCTTCACAGTGAGGACAGTGAGGTTGTGGAATGCACTGCTGGGTGGTGTTGTGATGGCTGATTCTGTTGATGCTGTTAAAAGGGGCTTGGATGATTTTTTGGACAGACATAATATCAGAGGCTATTTTGATACTAAACTCTACAGTTATTAAGCTATGGGCATATACGGCTTGTGTGAAAGAGTGGAGGGGTGTGTGTTTGTATGCTGGGTTTTAATTTGGAGAGGTTGAACTTGACAGACTTTGTCTTTTTTCAACCCAATTTAACGATGTAACTATGTAATCTCAATCATGATTTTTTGAGTAATACACATTTCAGATCTGCATTATTACATATTGATATATTTTGCTTCTGAAAATAAAACACATTTTAAACATGTCTTACTTAAAAAAATACAGTTAAATTTTCTACTGGAAAATTTTTAAACCTTGCTGAAGCTCACTTCATTTGACTTATACAGGTGAATCAGAATACTTCAAGACTGCAAGCAGGCTTTAGGACATTTTTATTTTCTCAGTCAGTGCCACTCATTATTTTAGCATGAGTATCAGTTTAGTGTCAGTATCATTTCATTAGTATCCTAATATCTTTGTAAAAATTGAGGGTGAAGAAAATATCATGTTACTTATGATAGTAGATTATACTATCATAGAGATTAGTGAGAAAAATCACGCTTTTTTCCTATAGAAAAAATATATATATATTATATATAACAAGCACACTATTAAATAAACATTTAAATTAAGTTAACAATGAAAACACAGAAAAATCAAACATATTGCATGAAGGAAAACAGCATGACATTTTTGCTTATTATGTCTTTTTGCTTTAAAATCTGTTTAGATAGCAGTTAGAGGGCCTATTATTAATGCTGTGTAAAATGACCTATTTTAAAAAATGTTTACACCACCTTGCATAATCAAATAAAGTCAAGAGAAAAATTCAGGCAACAAGTAAGTTCTGGCAGAAGACACCCATACAGCATTACTTTCATACAGCATTATTACCTAAAATCAAATATAGGTATGGGATCTGTTATCCAGAATGCTCTGGGTTTCTGGAAAATGGATATTTCAATAATTTGGATCTTTAAACCTTGATGAAGTCTATGGGAGACGGTCTGATTGTAATTCTGAGCTTTCTGGATAATGGGTGTGGGGTATTTAGTTGTCTTTTTTACCCAACACAATACATAGGCACCTTAATTGTAACTGGTAAACAAGTAATTAGGGATGTTGAATGAGAATAAGGGTGTTTTGGCAAAGTGCTTATGCTAAAGGTTAAAATGAAGAGATTCATTTCTAGTAAGATTTAAAGTATATTGATTGGAGAAGAGGCAATGGACATTCAGGTATTATGGTGTCTATATTTCTGTGGTCAATGCCCATGTGGCTGTACATCTTTGTTGTACAGCCATATACATAAAAACATTAACCTGAGGATTGGAAAGGGTTAATGTTTTTAGGGGTGGGCACTGTGAGGATTTAAATATCATGTTTCTAATTGAACCTTTAAGTTTTTGAGAAAGTGGCCGGAGGGCTACGAAACACGTTAAGCGTAATGGTTCTCAATATTTTTGGCTGATTTCTGTATTGATGTTTTGTGAGACATTTTAATTGAAGAATAAATATTGTGCTTTTAACTCTACGTGGTGCTCCATGCTATCTACATGTGCAGAACATACCTTGTTTTATTAAAGAAATATCTATGGGTTCTCTTATTTCTGGCACTAAACAATAATATGAAGCTAGTTTAAATAATTTAAACAAATCTGCTTGTAAAGGAAGGAGAACACAGCCCAACTTTCAAATGAATGCTTTTGCTTTCTAAAGTCAAAAAATAGAAAGATTTTAAAAATTAAACGAATAGAATGCAATGTTAACACCAATTTAATGTGTTCATTTTTAGAAAAGTTGTTTTTTGTCCCTTTTTATATTGTCCCTCTAAGTAATCAGATGATTTAGGCTACCTTTCATTTGACAGAAGTAGAAAGATGTACAACGTTCACATCAGATATGTCATAAAGAGTTTTGTTAGCATGACTGATAACTTTTTTATATAGTATCTCTGAAGTTTTGAATTTTATATATTCAAGTAATTATTATTTTTTTTAAATCATGCAGTTGTGTTTCTTTATTCCTTATGACAATTGTGATTCATTGTTCATTATAATGATTGTTTGAGATGATTGTAATCTTGAATTTCCTCAGTTCTGATTGTATTTAAGAATTTTAGTTTAATCCAATTGGCTAGTCATAATTGAATTTGACTAAAGATTTCTCTAATCGCTGTACTCCATGCTTTCTCAAGTAGGGATGTTCAACAGAAACCATAACTGAAACTTTAAAGTTATGTCACTTAACAGCTCTGACACTCCACCAAAGCTTTAGTTTGTTATTCGGTCAAATCTGAAAATTTTGGATTTGGCTCATCTTATTCTTAAAGGGATCCTGTCATGGGAAAAAATTTTTTTTCAAAATGTATCAGTTAATAGTGCTGTTCCAGAAGAATTCTGCATTGAAATCCATTTCTCAAAAGAGCAAACAGATTTTTTTATATTTCATTTTGAAATCTGACATGGGGCTAGACATATTGTCAATTTCCCAGCTGCCCCAAGTCATGTGACTTGTGCTCTGATAAACTTCAATCAGTCTTACTGCTGTACTGCAAGTTGGAGTGAAATCACCCCCTCACTTTCCCCCACCCAGCAGCCTAACAAAAGAACAATGGGAAGGTAAACAGATAACAGCTCCCTAACACAAGCACTCAATAGTAAAACCCATGTCCCACTGCGTACTATTCAGTTACATTGAGAAGGAAAAACAACAGCCTGCCAGAAAGCAGTTCCCTCCTGAAGTGCTGGCACAAGTCACATGACTGGGGCAGCTGGGAAATTGACAAAATGGCTAGCCCCATGTCAGATTTCAAAACTGAATATAAAAAAATCTGTTTGCTCTTTTGAGAAATGGATTTCAGTGCAGAAGTCTATTGGAGCAGCACTATTAACTGATGCAATTAAAAAAAAACATGTTTTCCCATGACAGTTTCCCTTTAAGAAGTATGAGGAGTCAGGAGGCATCAATGTTTGAAAAAGAAATTGATTATCCAAATCCCAAAATTAAGTATAACCACTACCTACTGATTTGACATTTATATATCTCATAAATTGTGAAAATTGTGGAATTTGGCACATTATACATGCATCTACCCTTAGGTGATTATTTCGTAAAACTTATTTTTTATCATATTTAACAGAAACAAGCTCAACCTAAGTCGCATTCATGAATTTGGCTTATTTACTAATATTTCAGGTTGAAAAAATCATCTAAAAAAAGAGTTTACAAACAAAAACTCAACAAGTTTAAGTTTCAATATTATTGGAGTTTCAAGCAAAAACCAGCATCAAACACCCCAAAACTCCCAAAATGGTCAAATGGTAAAAAGTTTTTGGATTCAGACTTTTAGCAGCTTTGGGGCATAATAAATCTATAATGATCCAATTTTTTTCCTTGAATTTTTTTTCACTAAAAAACTCATCTAGAAAAAATCTAATTTTAATAAATAAATCTAAATAACCATGCCCATAGTTTTTACTGAGACAGCAAAATAAACAGTACTTCAGGCAAATATATATTAATACATGCATACAAGTTTGCATAGGTACACTGTATCCTTGCCAAGCTGAAACTTTTGTCACATTTAGTCTGTTCAAGTTAGGTTTACTCAAAGTTCTACAGGAAGTTTAATTCAACCATGCACACAGAATCAGAGTGTTGCTGTGACATAGTACATGGTTAGGCTCACCAAAATAGATCACACTTGCCTGATTAAATATACTGCTGATATGTGGTATAGCTTAAACAACATGAGTTACGTACAGTATATATGTGTGCATATATACGTGTAACAGAAATTATATATATATATATATATATAAATTTATATATATATATAGTGAATAAAGTACCCCCTATTTTAAAATATAAGGATATTATAAGTTACCGAGGAGTTTCATGACCATATAAAAACACGAGGCCGAAGGCCGAGTGTTTTTATACAGGTCATGGAACTCCGAGTTAACTTCTAATATCCTCATATTTTGCAACTGGGGGTACTTTATTTATTATAATACACAAGTTTCAGTGAGTCATGTGACAGAATTGACATCAGAACTCACTGTTTATAACTGATGACATCAGATCTCACCATTTATAAGGATATAATTTACAAGATATTCACAGCTTTTGTGTATTATATATATATATATATATATATATATATATATATTCAAGCACAGAGATGCTGTAACATATCAGTTTTGTATATAATTATTTTAACTATAAGTGAATTTAATTAAAATTGTTCAAGTTTAAAAAAATTGTATAATGTCTATCCCTATTACTATCTACTTACAATCATCCATATGCAGTTCATTATTTCTGATTGCAAGAGCTTATGACTATTGACGCTGTCAATTTTTATCTCATTACTCATCATTGCTTCTAGTGAGTGCTAATAGTATGCTTCCATAGAATTTTTGTGCACCCTAATGTAGATTTTGACATTGTTAGTGTCTGTCACTAATCTGCCTCATTCAGTTAATGTCAAGATGATATATTGCAATGCAAAATAACTGTCATTTGGGCTTTAAATAAATCTTAATATTATATTTAAAGCCTAATTTTTATTTGTGCATTTAAAAATAAAAAATAAAAAAGTAGAAAACCAAAATGTGTCATATACTTCAATTACAGACAAGATGTAATTGACATATTTTTTTTCTTCATACATATTTTACATTCAGTCAAGAAAAGGCTACATTTAGGATAGTTTTTATTTCTATTAAGTTAAACTATATTCTCGTGCAAGGAATTATGTGATGTCTTTTATATTTTAGTTTTACACAAAACAAATATAGCTTATATCCCATGTGAAAGTTTGTATATGAGTAGTAGTAAACTAGATACAACAAACCAGCTGCAAATTAAATAAAGTTTTTTTTTTCTTTTTTTTATGTGGTCTTTTATATCTTAGTTTTACAAAAACATATATGGTGTATAGATGGTTAAATATAACAGCAATATGCAAGACTAGGGGAAGTTATTTTGAATAATAATCAATACTACTACTACTATGAGTAGTAGCACACTTAAGCTACAGAATACCAGCTGCAAATTAAACAAACCATTTTCTCTTTATTTCATTATATAGTTACATCGTTACATGACTACAGAAACCATATATGCCAAATATTACTACCACTACTTTATTATTATTGATTATGCACTTTGTAAGTTTGTTCCACTTATACTTAAATTTTTTATCCGAGGAATAGGGTAGCAGCCCTTTTGGAATCGGGTATATGCTGGTTACCTCAAAATGAAATAAAGGAAAATAACATTTTACAATTGGCTCTGGAGAGCCTCCATCAAGTTCATTATTTTAGGACTGGCAAGTAGTGATGTGCGAATTTATTCACCGGGGCGGATTTGCTGCGAATTCCCACAATTCGCCGCTGGCGAATAAATTTGCGAAACGCCAGCGAAAATTCACCTTATGAAAATTCAAAAATGACGTGACGCACGTTGAAAATTACGCACCGCGTCAAAAAACGTGCTGCAACTCGTTTCGCAAATTTTTTTGCCAAATTTTTCGGCGAAGCAAAACTGGGTAGATTCGCCCATCACTACTGGCAAGAGTTTTAATATATTTTGAGTAAGTCTAGTCTACCACATTGGCATCCATTGCTGGCCACCAGTCTAGTTCTCACAGTCTTTGTCTTCTCGCAAGGTCTCTGGTACCAGTAAGCGATGAGCTCCCTGGACAACACAGCCATCTACTAAGAACAGTTCATGTCTAATCATGTAGTAAAGTTGAAGATCAGGACTGAGTTTCTTCTCAGCATTTGGCTATTTGCTTTGTAAGATGTCCCGTAGTTTTACTTGAATTGGATATGTGAGTGAAGCTTGCTTAATATCAGCAGCTGTAACTGTAGATGAAAATATATCAGTCAATGCTACAACTTCTATGTCCTCATACAGCGTATCAGAAGCTGCAGGTAAAGGTAAACGTGACAAACAATCAGCAGTAACATTTTTCAAATGTTGCTCACCATCTAGTTATATGCATTCCAGCTCTTCCTAGTCCTTTTGTTGTAAGCAGTGTAGTTAAAGGGCAAGGAAAGGCAAATAAATAAAATCCCATTTTTTACTTTCTTTAATGAGAAAGAAATCTATCTCCAATTTACTTTAATTAGAAAATGTGTACCATTTTTATAAGAAACCTGACTGTGTGCAGTGAAATGCTCCCTTCATTTAGTGCTGAGGATAGGAATTGTCAGATGGTCCCTAACTTCTGGCAGGGAAACAATCATACTCATGAACAGCAGGTGGAGCCCCTGCCTTACTTACCAGCCATGCAGAACTCAAGCAGCTTTGTTTTTTTATCATTTATGACAATCCCTAAGAAGCCCAGACCACACCGAGCATGTGTATGTAGTCTAGTCTTGCAAAGATGTATAACAAAGTTACAAGATGACAGCCCCCTGTGGCCAACTTTGAAAGCATAAATTATTTGTTTGATTAGGCTTGTGGTGCAGTAAGTTCATGTTTATATTTAGTATACAAAATACAGCATTTCTAGCCTTATTCTATTTTAGACTTTCCTTGACCTTTAAAGGGCTATGATCCATGCATAAGGTAAATTATCTACCCCATAGGTAGGTTCTCCATTTTCTGCTGCCCAAGCACATGCTAGAGCTTCTTTTTCAACAGTTGAATACGTATACTCTGTCTCTGTAAGTTTTCTGGATGCAAATGCAACAGTTTTCTCTGAATGGTCAGCACGGATCTGTGTGAGCACTGCACCAACACCATAGTCTGAAGCATTTGTAGTAACCATAGTGGGTAGAGTCGGATCAACTAAAGCTAGTGCTGGACTGTTAACAATGAACTGTTTCACTATTTCAAAGCTATGTTGAGCAGTCTCTGACCAAACCAGACTTGAAGTTCCACGTAGTAGTGCTCTAAGTGGCTCCAAAACTGAAGCATATTTGGGAATAAACTTAGAATACCACGAAGAAAGACCTAAGAAAGCTTGTAATTCTGAAAATCAGATGGAGCAGGTGCTTGTATTATAGTGTTGACATGGCCAGGGTCATGCAGTAATCCCTCTTGTGAAATTGTATGACAGCAGAGTTTGTCTGAAGTGGCACTTGGAAAGGTTCAGTTTCAGTCCTGTAGAATCAATGCATTTCAGAAACTTTTCTATGCAAGATCCATAGTTGGTGGTACACGCTTGAACCAAAACAAACCTTCATGGGTTATAAATACAGTGAGGTTTCTGCTTTCCTCATGTAGTAATACTTGATGATTAGCACTCTAAAGATCCATGGTGGAGAATAATTTTGCTCCTCAGAGTTCTGAAAATATTTCCTCAATGTGTGGCAAGGGACGATTATCCATAACAACTGCTTTATTAGGTTCACCGACATCAACACACAATCGAATACCTCCAGTTTTCTTCATTGTTACAACAATTGGTGAAACCCATTTGGTGGATTCTGAGTTTTCAATCACATCTTGCTCTACCAGATTCTTTAGTTCCTGTGAGACAGTCTCTGTTACCTTTAGGAGGCTTGCTTGTGTCATATCTTAATTATATACAACAAGGATATATTTTATGTATGTATTGTGTGGTGTATTTAGGGGCTCATCCAGACGCGAAGATTCGGGGAGATTTGTCGCCTGGCAACTAAGTGCCTCTTCGTTGGGGTGACAAATCTCCCTGAATGGCTTCCTGGTATATCGCACCCGCTAGCGCTAAAGTCGTCTGCGCCTATTCACACGCGGTAACGCGTTTTTCAAAGTAGCTCGAAATTGCTTCGTGAGCCAATTTCGAGCGACTTTGAAAAATGCGTCGCCAAATGGAAGGATGAGTATCAGGGAGGCAGTGGATTTAGATCCAACATATCCATATTTGTAATTGACTTTGTAAATATTTGTTATACATTCTATGTAGTGTAACTTGTTTTATGTGTATTATTTCTGTAGATATGTGTCTGTAGCATTTGTAAATAAATGTATATTTTGACTGAACTATCTCTTTTGTTAAAGAACCCTTATAACCAGGAATACTTATGTACATGTGTATATAAGAATAAATATACATATTTATATAAATATATCCTTGGTCAACAGTCTCCCTTATAGAGTAAGGCAATCACCTAATGGGATGTAAAGCTCAAAGAATATCTTCAAAAAACACAACAAACATGAAACCCCCCATCTAGCTTCACAGTAGATGAGTCCGTTAGCATTAGAAACTGTAACTGACAGGCTCAGATGAGACAGCCAGGTTGGCAAAGTCAGAGTGTCAGAGTGTCAGGCTTAGGAACTTCAACTAACAATTATATACAAAAACAAACCTCTCAGCAAGAAATGATCAACTTGATCTATAGGTAACATGTACATTCATGTACATTCATATGTTAAAATTAATTTTTTAGTGTCAGTATCACTAATCATGTTTTGTTCCATTCAACATTAATCTTCAATGAGTTCCTAAAAGGATTCCTTTCGCAATATAATTATTAAAAATGCATGTATACATAAACATATGGTTGATCTTTCATTATTTTTTTTAGAAGCAAATGGTAATTGATATTTCCCCCATGTGTGTGGAACTTACAGTAGTCCAGCTGTTTTCTACAACAGTTGTGAGCATTCCCAGCCAGATGCTGTCTGTCTCAAGAAGCTGTGAATTGTTGCATCTGTCAAGAGTTTAAGACTCCCACGGTATCTGGCACGATGCAGATAACTTATTAAACAGAATCAATATGCAGTTGAATTATTGTGAGTAAGCTAAGGACATTAATCTTAACAAGATATATGCCACCAATATCAACAACAACATAGAATGCAGACTTTTAATTTCAAATGTGTCCCCTTTTTTAAATTTGTAAACCTGTTGTGACACAGAAATTAAGAAATCGAGTACCCCAAACCCAAGAGTTTTAACAGAAATTTGATAGGAACCACAATATGCACTTGATTATAACACAAAGGGTTAAGATTTGTATAAACAGATTTTCCAGTAGCCTGATCTGTCACAAATGGCATCAGTAAAATATTCTTAGACTATAACATTCAAAGATAATGTGCATTAAAACTTGCACTTCCATTATACTGTGGGGCAGATTTACTAAATTCACATGAATGATACGAAATTAGATCAAATTTTCAAAAATATTCTAATTCGAATTTTTTAATATTTTTGAAGGCCACTTTGACTATCGAATTTTGAAAATTCGATTGAGTCGAATGATTCGAATAATTTGAATAAAATTCTATTCGAATATTTGAATATTCAGCAGTCGAATTACTTGCCCTTTAAATTTTTATTCGACTGCCTAGTTCGCCAAATTATACCTACCCAATTGCTATTAAACCCTATGGGAAGCTCCCATAGGGTTTTTTTTAACTTTTTTAGATCAAATAAAAAAAATCCATCGAATAGTTAAAATAGTTCAAATCAAATGTATTTTTTTAAACGATTTTTAACTATTTTTGTATTCGATCAAATTTTTCTATTCGATCGTTCGATCAATCGAATTGCGGTAAAAACCTTCAAATTCGATTTTCGAATTTGAAGGTTTCAAGTTCGACCAAAATTTGATTGGTCGAATTCGAGGGTAAATTCACCCTCGAATTTGACCAATAGTAAATCTGCCCCTAATCGATGGGTGAATTTATTCGCCTGTGGTGAATTTGCAGCGAAACGCCGGTGAAATTTCTCCTAGCAAAAATTCGATGGCGTAGAAAAAACAGATGCGGTGCCATTTCGCGAATTTATCGCTGTATCGCGAATTTCTTTAGAAATTTGCCCATCACTAATCATACTTAAATACACTATAACTTTGCCTTTAGAGTGCTTCTACATAACCCCAATTTTGAACATTATACTTTAGCTGGAAGCTGTGGCTGAGCTTCATGTGATTTTTAATAGCACCCCATACACCCCATTGAGCTAGACGTGGCCCTATGTTTTTAAAAATTGGCGTTGGTTTGGACAATTCCTCTCCCTTAAAAGCCGCATGCCGGCGGGGAGGATAGATCCTTTATACTGAAAGCAAGGTTCAACTGACACTTTTTACAAATAATGCTACTATGCAGAGAGACTCCTTATACTATGACAAAAAGGTAAATATGTTAGGGTTTGCAAACTTACTTTGGAGATAGGGGCACAGGGAATGTGCATTAAAACTAGCACTTCCATTATACTTAAATACACTATAACTTTGCCTTTAGAGTGCTTCCACATACCCTCAATTTTGAACATTCAAAGATAGCATTTGTCATACACTAATACAGTGATCCCCAACGAGTAGCTCGTGAGCAACATGTTGCTCTCCAACCACTTGGATGTTGTTCTCGGTGTCCTCAAAGCAGGTGCTTATTTTTGAATTTCAGGTTTGGAAGTACGTTTTAATTGCATAAAAATAAAGTATAGTGCCAAGCAGAACTCCTGTAGGCTGCTAGTCCACATAGGGGCTACCAAAAACTCAATCACAGCACTTATTTAGCACCCCAAGAGACTTTTTAATGCTTGTGTTGCTCCCCAACCCTCTTTACATTTGAATGTGGCTCACGAGTAAAAAAGGTTGGGGATCCCTGCACTAATATGTAACACTTTCGTTCTCTTGCTCATTTTTACATTTTATGCTGCATATTGCCATACATTTTTCTTGTTGATTAATTTTATTTACAAGTGAGTTTTATGTATCCTGTGTGCTTTTGTTTTTTTTTTTT
>CM044436.1:71908181-71922950 GCA_024363595.1 Xenopus borealis
TAGCTATCTTGCTGCTTGTTTTAATATATTACTAATGTAATAAATACCAGAAAGAGCTGTACTCAAACGTTGATCCTCGAAACTGCTACCCAAACTGCAAAATAAAATCACATTTTCTCAATGGTGAATACTGTACAGCTGCAGAGTTGTGCAAACTCAAGTTTAACGTTTGCTTATTTAAAAAATAGATTTTTTTTAAAGTTTATAGGCTTAAAAACTCGAATACTTCAATACCTGAAATATATAAAAAAAAAATTTTTTTTTTTTTTTAAAGGAAAGACAATATAATGCAGTGTTGCCCTGCAATGGCAAAACTGGCATGTTTGCATCAGAAAAACATCCATAGTTTATATAAACAACTTACTATCTAGCCATGGGGGCAGACATTCAAGCACAGGACACATAGTAGATCACAGATTCATTCTGAAGAATCCCACTGCATGGCAAATAACGTATTTGTTATCTGCCATGTATCCTGTGCCTTTTCTCCTTTTTCAGCTTTGAATGGATGCCCCATGGCACACAAAAGCTTGCTTAGATATAATATAGTTGTGTTTCTTAAGCAAACACACTTGTTTTACCAGTGCAGCACAACAGTACATTATATTTTCAGTACTTTAGGGCACTTTCATTTTTGGTGTTACTGTTACTTTAATATTTTATGTCTAAATAAAAGTTAATTTTAAATGTTTCAGCTATTACATTAAAGAAAGTGTTAAGAAAGTACTCAAAATAAAAAACATTTTTTAGAAGAAATTAATCCACTGCTTATGACATGACTAATGAATATAGCCTTTAAAGGTATGGCATTTTAGTGCCATAAGTGCAATATTAGTGAAATATTTAGTACAGAGACATCAAATATTTACGAAGACCGAAAGGTTATATAACAGAATAACAATTATAAATAACAGAATAACAATTGACAGAGGTCATGATTTGTTAAGTTCTAATAAAACAATTTTAGCTCCAAATGGTATGCTGCTAATTTTAGATCTGTATCTCTACATAATCCTTTATTATCTTTCACTGATACTGCCAAGCCATACATCTTTATGCCTGCATATCGATTTCAAACCACCATGGTTGTAGCCTAGGGGTTCCAGACAAAACAAAGGTCTTTGTTAGCTTTGTGTAGTTCTCCATAGAGTTTGCACCTTATATAAGTCTTGGAAAATGTTGCTCTACAGTTTCCAAAGCACACCAATGTTCCTTACATGATATGTAAATAATGCTCACAAACACCTTCTGTCTTTACTTGAGATTAGATATAGTGCTCTTGCACATGGCACTTTCCATTTACAAATCACATTCTTCACACTGCATTTCCATAACTTTACATATGTGCAATATACTCTATCACAGTAGCACAGTGTTTTACTTAAAGGGATCCTGTCATGGGAAAAACAATTTTTTTTCAAAATGCATCACTTAATACTGTTCCAGAAGAATTCTGCATTGAAATCCATTTCTCAAAAGAGCAACAGATTTTTTCATATTTCATTTTGAAATGTGGGGCTAGACATATTGTCAATTTCCCAGCTGCCCCATGTCATGTGACTTGTGCTCTGATAAACTTCAATCACTCTTTACTGCTATACTGCAAGTTGGAATGATATCATTCTCCCCCCAGCAGCCTAACAACAGAACAATGAGAAGGTAACCAGATAACAGCTCCCTAACACAAGATAACAGCTGCCTGGTAGATCTAAGAACAGCACTCAATAGTAAAAACCCATGCCCCACTGCGTACTATTCAGTTACATTGAGAAGGAAAAACAACAGCCTGCCAGAAAGCAGTTCCCTCCTAAAGTGTTGGCACAAGTCACATGACCAGGGCAACTGGGAAATTGACAAAATGGCTAATCCCATGTCAGATTTCAAAAATGAAATATAAAAAAATGGATTTCAGTGCAGAAGTTTACTGGAGCAGCACTATTAACTGATGCGTTTAAAAAGAAAAAAATTGCCATGACAGTTTCCCTTTAACCATAGCCCCACTTATATATTTGATTATATTCATAACACTAAAGGGCTGATTTATTAACACTTATTTTTTCACAATTCAAACCTTTTAGAACTAAAAATTTAGCATTTTTTATATTATTAAGGCCAAAAAATGCTATCTCACCATCAGCTATCGAGGTATCAAGCCTACTGAGTACTGGAACCAGAATGCTGAGGAGGACTGATCTTACACCCCACTAGTACACCCTTGGTTTAGAACAAGAAGAGGTTGCTATTGAAGGCAAGGTATGAGAGCTCAATTTCTTGACTAACAAATCTACCAGAAACTTTTTAAAGGAGAACGGGGTACTGAAACAGGCTGGAACCAGGACAGACTTGGAGAAACCATAAATAGGCAGGGGTAGGCAACAGCAGGATCCAAATATAAACCATGAGTCAATCACAGAGCAAGGTCCAGTTAAGGGAAGTCAGCTAAAGAATAAATCAAATATAAGCCAAAAGTCAATCCAGATTTAGGCATAGATCGACAACAGTATTCAAGTAAAATAGTCAAGGTATAATAGTGATCTGTAAAGAGTATGTCAAAACAAGAGGCAATGATCAAGTCCAAAATAGATTAAGCAATGGCTTACAAATGCAACCAGTAAAAAAATATCAGATGGTCAGTCTGGGCATTTAAACAGACTTAAATATCTCTTACACAAGGTCATGCAGAAGTCAATGGGAGCTGTCCTAAGCAAATTCTAAAATATTTAGTTAATTCAAGGTTTTAGAGTTATGCTCAAGATTTATTAGAAAAATATGAAACTGATTTAGTTAGTTATTTTTTAATTACCTTTAGCACCATATGAAAGCAAACGTAAAGCTCATTGTAGCATTTGTACGAACGTGCAGAGGTGCATTATGTTGTGCATTATGTTTGGCTTCTTTAAAAAAACTGCACAGTAACTGTCACACAAAAAATATTAATTTACAAATTGTTAATTTTTAAAATTTTTGTAATGCAATTATATTGCATTTAAAAATATCAACATAATATTGTCCATAAAAAGTTGACAACCCTGTTTGCATTTTTGTTTGTTTCCATCTATGACACACACTGTCCATTAGGTCTTTTTTATACATATCCAGAAATACACGTACAATGCATTGCAAATGTGCTGCCCATGAGGAATGGATGATGCGTAAATCCAAAATACATTTGTTCAGACATGAGATATTTTTAAGCTGAGTATAGTCTTTATTATAACTAGGCAAAGACATCATTACAGTAGACAGACGTTGTTAGATTGCGCCTAGATACCTATTGATTGAGCATGTGCTCTCAAAGTAGAATGCTTAAAAACTCCCCACTGAAAGCTATTGTGCATTTTTTAAGAGGACTATTACTACTCATCAATTGAGATGATGCTGTATACTTGCCATTTTTAAAGGACATTTTATGCCACTTGATTATGTTAACTAGACATGTTTGAAATTTTAACTGAATTACAGCAAAATGGCACAGTAGTTATGTGTTAAAGAGATGAAGTTCAATTCTATATCTAATGCCAATCACTTCATGGAGACAGTTTTATCTAAATCTATGATGAAAATGTTAGTGAATTCACATATGGCACTCAATGTCCTATTTACTCCAGTCTAGGAATTCAGCTACTGCAAATGCTGTATAACAAATTCATTGTGAATCTGACATGATTATAAAATGTAGAATGTACCACATTTTTTGAAGACTTTAGAGTGTATGAATGAATTTAAGTAAAACTGTAAAGCATTAAGATTGGTATAAAATTGATTATGCATTGATGCTATTCACCACAGGTGTTTACATAGTCCTTAGCAACATGGTAACATGGATCTGCTGGTTATTCCCTGTTATTAGTATTAATAAAAATGTGCTACACAAACTATGGCATATTTGAATAAATTGCATCTAAATTGCGCTATTCAGAAGTTTATTAGCAGGTATCCACTATTGCGCTGGAATGCCATGGGAAATGTTGCATTTTAAGTAAAAAATATGGTGGTTTGGGCTTGAAAATTGCATCCGCACTGTGTTTATAAATGAGCTCCCACATTTTATAAAAGGTAATCGATGAGACCCCAAAGCTTTTCATTATACAGGTGTAGCATCTGGTGTCATTAATCATCCTGGTCTTTTTTAATGCTTTAATTTCTATTCTTCTGCAGTACAAGTTGTCACAATAGTTTGTCAATCCTTTATTGCTCAGGTGACTTGTGTATCCCAGAATTTTACAACTTTGGAAACATGAGTCATTTTCTGTTGATGCTAAAGAATTTTCACTTTTTTCAATAGTTTGGAAGGATGAACATATGGAAACATGTTTGTGTGTTAAGTGAAAAGACAAGTATGTTTACACTTAACAAGAAAAAATATCACATGGTTACCTGTGCTACATACTATATTGCAAGTAAACCTATAGCTGGTATTTATGCTAAGCCTCAACACTATTAATTTTGTTTTTTTAAGTAAAGCATGGTGCTGTGATTTCCAAATAGTAACAAAATATAAAAAATAGTCAGTTATCCAGTAAAACATCTGACCAACAACTGCCCTGGGTTCCTCCAAACAGAGTTAATGGATGAACAAGTTATCCAGATAAACCCAAAGTTTCCCACTAAACAGTGACCATTTTTGTTGTGGAAACTGCTTGGAGCTGTTCACAGCACAAATAGTATGCTTTTGAAGTGGTAAAGTACTAGATGTATAATAAGAGTTGAATGTCAGCGGATGACACTCTGTCTGCTTTAAACTATAAACTGACGTGCCTCGCTAGCAAGTGCATAATTAAGGAAAGTGGTTTATTTTATTACAGCACTTGTACCACTTCCACTGTACAGGTTTATGGCAGCTCCCTCCATAACCAACAGTGTACTTTATTTATTCTGTCAGCATACAGTATGTGCATGAATGAGGACCTCACTCCCTGCAGAAGAGAGAAGCTTTTCATTGGCCTCTAGCAAAGCCATTTTCATTTGACACACCAATTCCACTGCTTGTTGCAAAGTGTATCTAGATGCATAAGCAACTGCTCTCAAGTTCAGGATTTGCAATCCAGATACTGTATGTACAGTATGAGGGAGCTAGCTGCCACACCTCAGCAACGGCAGAGACTGCTACAGCAGTGGCTTATAGATTCCCCCTTAGCTTGACAACATGTGAAAACAAGACTCACATATGTATATATATATATACTTACTGTACTTGCTGCTTTCAAAGTAAAACTCCCAAACTTGGTTGCTCTTTTATTAGACACCTTTTATTAGATCACCTTACTATGGTTTTAAAAATTAGTGGTGAGCACAACTTTACCTTGTTTGTTATAGTTCATATAGGAGCAGTGACCAGCTCCTTGTTGTTGATAATACCCCTTCCCAGCTATAGTCAGTAAAATGTATAATGATGCAATAGAATTCTTAATGAATCAGATGCAATTTGAGAGTAGGACTGGCCAGATATGGTATGACTTTGACGTAGTTGGCCAGCTTAAATATACAGCAATATATGGACAAACAATCCCTGTTGATTTAATTAAAGTGTAAGGCATTTTTTAGTAGCTGTATGCACAAAATGTCTCAATGTCTTAAATATATTGAAAATGGGTTGAGTGCAGAGGACCTCTTGTATTTGACTATACATATTTTGTGGTCAGTCCCACCTAATGGTTTTAAAAATTAGTGGTGAGCACAACTTTCCCTTGTTATATATACAGTGGTGTGAAAAACTATTTGCCCCCTTCCTGATTTCTTATTCTTTTGCATGTTTGTCACACAAAATGTTTCTGATCATCAAACACATTTAACTATTAGTCAAAGATAACACAAGTAAACACAAGTAAACACAAAATGCAGTTTTTAAATGAGGGTTTTTATTATTTAGGGAGAAAAAAAATCCAAACCTGTGTGAAAAAGTAATTGCCCCCTGAACCTAATAACTTGTTGGGCCACCCTTAGCAGCAATAACTGCAATCAAGCGTTTGCGATAACTTGCAACGAGTCTTTTACAGCGCTCTGGAGGAATTTTGGCCCACTCATCTTTGCAGAATTGTTGTAATTCAGCTTTATTTGAGGGTTTTCTAGCATGAACCACCTTTTTAAGGTCATGCCACAACATCTCAATAGGATTCAGGTCAGGACTTTGACTAGGCCACTCCAAAGTCTTCATTTTGTTTTTCTTCAGCCATTCAGAGGTGGATTTGCTGGTGTGTTTTGGGTCATTGTCCTGCTGCAGCACCCAAGATTGCTTCAGCTTGAGTTGACGAACAGATGGCCGGACATTCTCCTTCAGGATTTTTTGGTAGACAGTAGAATTCATGGTTCCATCTATCACAGCAAGCCTTCCAGGTCCTGAAGCAGCAAAACAACCCCAGACCATCACACTACCACCACCATATTTTACTGTTGGTATGATGTTCTTTTTCTGAAATGCTGTGTTACTTTTACGCCAGATGTAACGGGACGTGCACCTTCCAAAAAGTTCAACTTTTGTCTCGTCGGTCCACAAGGTATTTTCCCAAAAGTCTTGGCAATCATTGAGATGTTTTTTAGCAAAATTGAGATGAGCCTTAATGTTCTTTTTGCTTAAAAGTTATTTTGCGCCTTGGAAATCTGCCATGCAGGCCGTTTTTGCCCAGTCTCTTTCTTATGGTGGAGTCATGAACACTGACCTTAATTGAGGCAAGTGAGGCCTGCAGTTATTTAGATGTTGTTTTGGGGTCTTTTGTGGCCTCTCGGATGAGTTGTCTCTGCACTCTTGGGGTAATTTTGGTCGGCCGGCCACTCCTGGGAAGGTTCACCACTGTTCCATGTTTTTGCCATTTGTGGATAATGGCTCTCACTGTGGTTCGCTGGAGTCCCAAAGCTTTAGAAATGGCTTTATAACCTTTACCAGACTGATAGATCTCAATTACTTTTGTTCTTAGTTATTTTTAACAAGGGGGGCAATCACTTTTTCACACAGGCCCATGTAGATTTGGAGTTTTTTTTCTCCCTTAATAACGTAAACCTTCATTTAAAAACTGCATTTTGTGTTCAATTATGTTATCTATGACTAATAGTTAACGGTTTTTGATGAGCAGAAACATTTAAGTGTGACAAACATGCAAAATAATAAGAAATCAGGAAGGGGCAAATAGTTTTTCACACCACTGTATAATCCAACAGTTGTCTCCAGCACTCCACTCACTAGACTCTGACCCAGGTGCTATCCATGCGTGCTTTGTATACAAAAATTCAAAGAGACGGATGCACACTGGAATTTAAAAAAATATATATATATTTTTATTTAATACATAGTTTAAAATGGATCAGGTCAATGTTTCGGTCTCCATTTAAGACCTTTGTCAAGACCCAAATATCAGAATAAAACAGAACAAATTTATACATAAATTGTTCCCACCCACTGTTGGTAATCCACAAGACTATACAGAGAAAATCCACATGCTTAATATGTATCAATTTACTTAAACAGCATAAGCCCTTGATAGACATTGTAACAACTTATGGTAACGTAGGAGCTTTTTAAGCTAACCCACAAGGAAATTAATGGTTTGAACATAACAGGGGCCATCAGTGCTGGTTCAGAAAACATAAAAAGGAACAATGCTCATTATCCAAATGGGGCCAGGGTGTTAAGATTCCTAATCCAAAACGCTTCATGTTTGAGTAAAATTTTTGATTTTTTGTTACCCAGTTGATGTTTATAATGACAATGCAAAATTGTTACCCAGTTGATGTTTATTTTATTGTATTATTTTACTCAATGTACAATATACAACATGTAACTTGTCTATGATACAGTGATATTGTGTACATTTGTAACTTAATAAAAATAAATTGTTACAAAAAAAAATCTACCCTAATGGAAGGGACTTTGTTTTACTTACACTGCATTATAACAGATTTTGCAACCTATGATAAATACTAATTTGAGTATTTATGATAAATTCCACTAATATATTGGGATGACATCTTTATATCAATCATATTCACATTTTACTGCATTAAGTATGAAGTGTGTTGAGAAATACTACATTTTCCTTATGTATTAGATCTCATGAGAGCTTATTAGCCAATGAATATTTGTTTCTGAATTTAACACATAATGGTCCAACTGAGTCAGCACTCTACACTGACAGTAGAATATTTCCTAGATATACATAAGGAAGCCATATGTGTAATCTTCCTGCATATGTCTCTAAAACACTACTCATACATAACCCCTTATTAAAAAAGTAATGACAAGCTCCTTTCGACAGCTTAGGCAGTTATGCAATTATTCCTAAAGCAAAGTACAAGGTTTATGTTGAAATATGTAATAATATCAGTACAGTATGCATGCAATAGATTGTTAAACTAATTTTAAATCACTCATTTAGTATATTTAGCAATTATATAATATTTTGTATATTTTTCAAAAATAATTTATGCTTCACAGTTTGTATATTTGGTCATGTAAAAGACTCTTGCATCTGCAATATATAGGAAGAAACCCTGGAGGCGTGTATCTGTCCCAGAATGCTCTATGAGTTCATTTTACTAAGGCTAAAAAATAGTTCAGGTATTGGGATTGATTATTAAGATGAGGTGTAGATTGAGCTTTCTCTGCCAAGGAAGTGGTAACCAAGCTGGTCCATTCTAGGGGGAAGAAGAAGCAGACAAAAACTGTAACTGAAATATTTGTAGCTCTAAACTCACTCATGTTCTTGCATTTCTTCCTTTATTTTCCTTATGCAGGATTTGCCATTTTCCATGAGTGTTACTTCAAAAACATAAAGCTCACTCAGTGAGCTATTTTTTGAGAAATCACAATTGTGAAAAAATAAGCAATCAATAAAAGAAAATGCAAGCTAAAGAACTTACTTGAAGAGACTAACAATTGCATGCATATCTAACTAATAAAGCTACTGCACCTAGGAAGATGAACTGTACAGCCTGTTCACTTATCAGCTTTCAAGAACAATAGACATAACGTTTTGAACAGCTTCTATTATTTTTATTCAATCCTGGGGAACTTGCGAAAAATAAGGAAAGGTAGCATTGAAGCTGCATCACTAAGCAAGATTGTATTTGTACAGCATATCGTTATTTAGTACTTGTACCCATAAATCCTATTTTGGGAACTTAAGATATTTAAATTCTGACTAACATTCTTATTAAATTTCTTCCTACTATACATATTCAATTCCACTCACCCCACATAGCCCACACATCAACGTTATGGAGAATTCCTTGGTTATCAATGACTTGCAGTATCTGGTGGGGACTATTATGACTGGGTGATGAAACCTAATGGCAAGATATGTTTTCTTAAAAAGACTTAGCGATTTTAAACTTTAACATGTCTCTGTGTTTTTTTTCCGTAGTCTACAAACAAATTTAAAATTTTTTTATGTGACTGGTCCTTTAATAGGTACCTGCCAATTGCCCCGTTATGATTGATGGGCCTCTTTTGTACGGAAAGCATTTTAGGACATCGTCCTGTAAAAGTGATGTCCTCCGTGCACCCTCCTACGGCTGTGGAATGCAGCATTGCAAGCTTTTTATCTCACCCATCCTCCAAAGCTGCAGTCAGGTATCCATCTTCGGCCCTCCCTCTTCCTATTTCAGCACTGCCTCTTCAGACCTCAGCCCTCCCTCCTCCTCCCTCCCTCCTCAGTTCTCCACCTTCAGCCCTCAAGCCTATGCCCTCAGTTATCTCCCTTCCCACTTCCGCCCTCGGTTCTCCGCTCTCCTAAATCAGGTAACCGCCCTCTACCATCGCTGCTCAGCCCTGTAACCCTCCCTGCTCAGCCTTCAGACTTCTTCCATCCACTCTCTCCCTTCGGAATTCTCCTGGGTCTGAGATTCTAAAGTGTGGCATTGAATTGTTAATGCAGCGCTACACAAGACCCATGAGAATTCTGAGTGGGCAGAGCGGAGGGAAGAAGGCTGAGAAGGGAGAGTTACAGGGCTGAGCAGTAATGGTAGAGGGCGGCTGCTTGATATGGGAGAGCAGAGAACCAAGGGCAGTAATAGGAAGGGAGATAATTGAGGGAGGAAGGCGGAGAACTGAGCAGAAAGGGAGGAGGAGAGAGGGCTGAGGTCTGAAGAGGGAGCGCTGACATATTAAGAGGGAGGGCTGAGGTCTGAAGAGGCAGTGCTGAAATCTGAAGAGGGAGGGCCGAAGACGGATACCTGACTGCAGCTTTGGAGGATGGGTGAGATAAAAAGCTTGCAATGCTGCATTCAACAGCCGTAGGAGGGCACATGGAGGACATCGCTTAAAAAATTGCAAGAATTTGTATTTTGTGTGGAAAATACACCACTAAAAAAAAAGTCATCATGGAAAGGTTGGTTTATTAAAACTAGATAATTAAAAAACATTAGGTGAAAATCTAAAATTCTTTATAAACATATGCAAAATGTAAATGGGTGTCTCCTTTGGTAGGTATGATAAGGTGTACTACAGTAGGTATGAAAATTGTAAGGATGTCAAGACAGAAGTGTCTTTGGACTATGGACATAAAAACTGTTATAAAATCTGAATATTTTATGATTGCAAATCTTTCTGTTTAGTGATTAGGTTACAGTGTACTTGTGGCCTATATAACAAATAAAAACTGATCATTCACAGTTCAGTTAGGATAATATAGAGGCTCAATAAAAGGGTCAATTTCTATGCTAATGATAATGATTGCCATAATGAATTTCTTCAGAAATCCATGGAGGACAAGGTACAGAATAACTTATTAAAGGTGTTATTGGTAAGTAAACATGAAAGGAGGGATGTATGGATACTTATTGGGACTTATACTGTCCCTTAAATTGGAGCAAATAACAATTTCAAAACAATATATGCTTATTGGCAGAAGGAATGTATAGAGTTAGCACCTTTACATAATAGGGGTTTAACTATTGAGAATCCTCCCCTACTAATTAACTGACCAATGCATGTATAGATAATAAGACATTGAGGGGTTTATATACTAAAATCCAAAAATATCTCACTATTTTTTTAAAGGAGTGGTTCACCTTTAAGGTTAATTTTAGTATGTTATAGAATGGCCAATTCTAAGCAACTTTTCAATTGGTTTTTATAATTTATTTTTTTATAGTTTTATAGCTATTTGCCTTTTTCTTCTGACTGTATGCAGCTTTCAAATGGGCATCACTGACTCCCTTCTAAAAAACAAATGCTCTGTAAGGCTACAAATGCATTGTTATTGCTAATTTTTATTACTGATCCTTCTATTTAGGCCCTCTCCTGTTCATATTCCAGTCTCTTATTCTAATCATTGCATGGTCGCAAGGGTTATTTGAACCCTAGTTACCAGATTGCTTAAGATGCAAATTGAAGAGCTGCTGAATAAAAAAAGAAATAACTCAAAAACCTTCAATAATAAAAAATGAAAATAAATTGCAAATTGTCTCAGGACACCATTCTACACAGCATACTAAGGGGCAGATTTACTAAATTTATGCGAAGGATTCGAAATTCGATCGAATTTTCAAACAGATTCATAGTTACATAGTTAAATTGGGTTGAAAAAAGACAAAGTCCATCAAGTTCAACCCCTCCAAATTAAAACCCAGCATACACACACCCCTACACTCTTTCACACAAACCATATATGCCCATAGCTATACTATGTAGAGTTCAGTATCAAAATAGCTTTTGATATTATGTCTGTCCAAAAAATCATCCAAGCCCCTTATGAAAGCATCAACAGAATCAGCCATCACAACATCACCCGGCAGTGCATTCCACAACCTCACTGTTCTCACTGTGAAGAACCACCTATGTTGCTTTTCCTTTTCAACATCATTTTTTTTTCATCTAGTCTGAAGGCGTGGCTTCTGGTGTGGGGATCCTCTTTATGGGTAAAAAGGTCCCCTGATATTTGTCTATAATGTCCTCTTATGTATTTGTAAAGTGTAATCATGTCCCCTCGCAAGCGTCTTTTTTCCCAGAGAAAACAACCCCAACCTCAAAAGTCTACCCTCATAATTTAAGTTTTTCATTCCTCTAACCAGTTTAGTTGCACGTCTCTGCCCTCTCTCCAGCTCATTTACATCCCTCCTAAGGACTGGCTTTCAAAACTGCACTGCATATTCCAGATTAGGTATTACTAGGGATCTATAAAGAGGCATAATTATGTTTTCAGCCCTTGAGTTTATGCCCTTTTTTATGCAGAACAGAATCCTATTTGCTTTAGTAGCTACAGAATGAGACTGCCCAGAATTAGACAACTTGTTATCTATAAAAACCCCAAGATCCTTCTCACTTAAGGAAACTCCCGCCATCCTCTGATAATAAAGGTCCTATCCCTTCCTGTTTCAATTTTTTACTATTGATATATTTTTTAAAAAAGTTCGAAAGTTCAATCAAATTTTTTTTCTTCGATCGTTCGATTAGTCGAATTGTGCTAAAATCCTTTGAATTTGATAATCAAATTCGAAGGATTGCAATTCAACCAAAATTCGATGGTCAAATTCAAGGGTTTTTTAACCCTAGAATTTGACCATTGATAAATCTGCCCCTAAAAGTTATCTCAAAGGTGACCAACCGATTTAAAACCACTTTGACCAAATTTCCACGCACATTTTAACTGTATTTATCATTAACCAAATTTAAAAAATCTGGTGTGGGAAAAGACTCGATAAAATTGTGAAAAATTCTGAATTGTAAGTTTTTTTGGATTTGATGCTTGAAAACTTCTGATTATTGCCTAAAAACAATACATTCTTCAGATTATTGTACGAAACCCAGCACAGATCATGATATCTTTCAGTAAAGTAAAGTAAGTAAACATGACATCTGCGATTGACTTCTACGTAACATTAGCAGGTTTGAGATTAAGTACTTTTTTATTCGTAAATTTAGCCACATCTTGGTTTAATAAATCACAAACAATTTAGTTTTTTCCCCTCCAAAAAAATTGTGTTTTGCCCTCTAAAAATCAGACTTTAATAAATACCCCCCTTAAATTTTACTAGAATCTAATGTAAAGATTTCAGTTTGCATTGCTCTGTATAGAGTGGAATGGATAGCAATATTTGATTTGACCTATTTTAATAATAATAATTATTGGCAAAACCAGATTTAATTTTTGACTTTTTTGGATCTTCATACCATAAGTCTACAAAAAAATCTTGTAAACATTAAATAAACCTAATAGGTAAGTATATCTTAGTTTGGATCAATTAAAAGGCATTGTTTTATTATTACAAATAAAAAGAAAATTGATTATTTGATTATAATGGAGTCTAGGGGAGACAGCCTTCCCATAATTCAGAGCTTTCTGAATAATGGGCTTCCAGATAACGGATCCCATACCTGTAAACACAAATTGATTTTTCTTTTCAAATAAAGAAAGAACTGAAGGCTGAGGGCCCGTTATGTCCGGAATGTCAGGAACTGCCTGTATTCAAACTCTGAACTGTGATTTACTGGTTGTACATTACCTTTTTGAACCACTTGAGACTTTGGGATGTTAAGTCTCCATTTGTTATGTTCTCCTCCCTCATTAGGTCCATGTGTCTGTAATCTCACAGTTAAGGGCTATATATGCTTTGTAGGGATCTGTAGGGTTAGTTACCCCACAGTCTGAAACTACGTGGTGGAAATCCCATGCTTCTCCAGCTGGGGATTCAACTTAGAGAGAAGGGAGGAGCAAGTGCCCTTGACCCTGTGCAGTGGATCTGGCAGATACCGGAGAGTGTCACAAGGTGTTGCTGCTGCTGTGAAACTGAATTGATATAGGAGAGACATGTGCTCACATCCATTGCTGATTTCTAGATCGCTAAAGAGCAAGTGATTAGAACAGCTGCAAGGATGTAAGCACTAAAATGGAGTTTGATAGCCCTGCGGTTTGAGGCAGGGCACTCCAAAGACTGGTAAGCTCAACCATGTGGGTTTAGAGCTTCGATGAACTTTTCTGTGCTTGCACTATTGAGAGTGCTAGAAGCTGTAGTTCAACAGAGGAGGACTGTGTGTGCTCGCTTTGTGGAGAGTGAAGGGAGCTGTGCTGTATGGAATAAAGGGGGTTTGTTTTGCTCACACTGTTGGGAGCAGTACCCTGACGATTTAACGCAGGCTGTAGGTGCTTGGTTTAAATGATTTCATTGCTGTGGATGACTGTTCCAGCTCTGGAGGCGCCTGCCAATCTGAGTGAATCCCCTGGTTATTTGTGCCCAAGGAAGGGTAGAGAAAGAAACGATCCAGCATGTTACCTGTTTGTGAAACAGGAATTGTTTGTGTGCCTGCCACGTGGGAGCTAATTAGCTCTGTCCAGCCAGAGAGGTACAGTATTTGGGCAGGTAGAGCTACCTGTGGAAAGAATATGCTCTTTGAGGAAAAAGGACTGAGACTATTTGTCCACCAGGAGTGGAATGGGGGCTTTACATGGCAAGGAGGTGCCAGGATTGGACTGCAACAGTATCCCTAGTGTACTGGGTCATTATTATGATGAAAATGCTTTTACTTTGCCTTTAATTTTATATAAAGTTTCTATGTGTTTTTCTACACACTGTGTTTGATTGTTTTTCATAATGGAGCCACCCACAGGTGTATTCCCATATCCCATTAGGTGGAGGCACTGTCATGAGAGGTAATTCCCAGTACCCTTCCAATTAACAAAGGAGACTCAGGACCTGGTATATGGTATCAGCAAGGCCGACATTAGAAATCACGGGGCCCCTCACAACAACAGTTTTGGGGCCCCATGGGACACGCCCACCCTGGCACCCAAGCCCCACCCCTGACCACTCCACATCAAAGTTAAAAGACCACACAGACAT
>CM044436.1:71932079-71945819 GCA_024363595.1 Xenopus borealis
TCCTTCAGTTAATAAAGTTGTAACTTATGGTATCGATCGATACGTAATTTTTTAATCTTAAATCTTAGCACTAAGATCCAAGTGGGGGTTATTATTTATCTTTCCTTTCCCTTTTTGTAAAAATTGCAACAGTAATTTGACCTCACACGAGGATTTTAAACTAATTAAACCTTGTTTGTTTATTGATTATATATGAGAGTTCATCATAATCAAAAACATAGGGAGGACTGATTGCAATCTCAGATTGCTTAACCAGGAATTAAAGGTTTAAATTAGGGTTGTGGTAGGTGTTTAAAATTCTAATAGTAATTAAAAAGTTATAAGGCTCAAAACGGGTCACAGAGCAGTTGAGAAGAACCCTGCCTGATTCATTTTCTAAGCCCTGGGACTCCAAAAGAGGGAGAAAGAAGAACACTGGGGACTGTAGTCTCAATGTTACCTTGCTCTCTAGCTGTTGAAGGATATGTCTAGCCCCATGTCAATGCGACAATATGTCTAGCCCCATGTCAGATTTCAAAATGAAATATAAAAAAATCTGTTTGCTCTTTTGAGAAATGGATTTCAATGCAGAATTCTTCTGGAACAGCACTATTAACTGATACATTTTGAAAATTTTTTTTTTCCCATGACAGGATCCCTTTAAATAAACTGCAGAGCAGGTGTTAAAGGTTCGCAATGAGCAATTAAGTTCCCCCTTTGAGTGCTGTGTTTTTAAGTAGCCCCAAATTCAAGGCCATTCTAAGTCTCCTGAAAAAAGAGCTTGCATGTGGGGTTTTCAGGTGATAGTTGCCAGATCATAATTGCCTGGAAAGATACATAAAGTTATAAACTGGTATTAAAGGAAAACCATGTCCCTGAACAATGTACAGTGGGTTTGTATAAAATTATAACACATGAAAAAGATCATATGTAAAACCTTGCTTCATCTAAATGAACCATTTTCATAAAAATATACTATTTTAGTAGTTTGACCAATTGGGTAATCCTAAATAGAAAATTGACATTTTAAGTACTAAGGCTTCATATTTTACAGTGCACACAAACAAACCAAGAGAATCATATACCTATACATATTAGGTCACGTGAGTCAGTTTATGGTCAAAATCCTGTCTTTTGCTTACACACTTCTTCCTCTTACAGTTATTTCTGGTCAGGGGATCTCTGAGGCAACAAATAGACCATCACAAATTGGGGGCTCAAGGGCAGTGTAAAAGCAAGATTCCTTATTATGCAACTTATTATGACAACCTGATGGAAGTCATACCTCCCAATTATTCTGTTTTCTGCGAGACTGTCCCAATTTTGAAAGTTCAGAATGCAGTCCTCAGTTTCTTGCTGAAATGTCCCAATTTACTCTTTGATCTCCTGAACTGATACCAGAAAAAGTTTCTGAAAATTAATTAAAATTAGAGGCTTTTATTTTTGCAGAGAGCCCAGAACACTGAGCACTTTGATACATTTGTAACAATTTAAGAAAACATGGCCATAAAACTCTGAGAAATGTTCAAACTTTCATAGCCTGCCAAATGTTGTAAAATGGAAATGGAAATTAGGGGTGTAATCATAAAATAGGCATATTAAAAAAAATTCAAAGATCTATGGTGGCTGATGTTTTTACCTTTTCTACATTTTTAAAATGTAGGGAGGTGTGGTTCATTATGGTGTTATAGTTTTACTTTTAAATAATAATTTCATGTTTAGATCAAATTTAAAGTATGTTATAGATCTGGCTAGTATTGGTCCTAGTTTGTTTTCAGTATGCCTGAATTATTTTAATGGCATCGGAAAATATATGATGCCCAGACCAACCATGTTTAAAAAAACATGTAAAAATGTATACAATGCAGAGCACTGATACTATTCCTATCTGACTTACATGCCTTGCAACAAGTTCTGGAATGTACTATATATCAGGAAAACACATTACTAATTTGAATACAGTAAAAGAAGGTCCAGGAGGTAAATCATGTGAGACTCACCAAAACTGTAAATCAAACAATAACAAATCCAATTTTTTAAGCAAATTTATTCAAAATTTATTACACTTTTTCAGTTTTATTACGCAAATTTGCGGCAAGTTTCCGTGTTTCACCACCAGCAAATAAATTCACAAATCACCTGCGAAAATGTGTCTGCTCCAAAAGCTTTGACACTGGAAAATTTACTCCAGCATAAAAATTTGCCGTTTTGTGGCAGTAATTCCCCCATCACTACTGATTTTTATAGCAATAAAGTATAATCTTCAGTTTTTTTCCCTTCTTGGTGTTCATGATTTCCTCCTGTAAATAGATACAACTCTAAAATTGAACATATGCATACCCCCAAAAATTGTATGCAACCTTTCTGCATCATTCATATGTTTATTCAAATGGATTATTAACTTTTATTATGATGCAGAGAGTGATATTCTGAGACAATTTGCAATTGGTTTTCATTTTTTATTATTTGTCATTTCTGAGTTATTTAGTAGTTTATTCAACAGATTTCCAGTTTACAACCATGCACTGATTTGAATGAGAGACTGGAATATAAATACGGAATATGAAGACATATTGAAAAGTTGCTTAGCCATTGTAACATACCAAGAGTTAATAGATAGAATAATATTTGGAGACAACTTGTTTTCATTTTTCATTATTTGTGGTTTTTCAGTTGTTTGGCTTTTTATTCAGCAGTTTACCAGTTTGCAATTTCAGCAATCTGGTTGCTAGGGTCCAAATTACCTTAGCAACCATACATTAATTTGAATGAGAAACTGGGATATGAATAGTAGAGGGACAGAATCGAAAGATAAATAATAAATAGTAGCAGTAGCAATAACAATTCATTTGTATCCTTAAAGATAATATGTATTTTAGATGGGGTCTCCATTTGAAAGCTGGAAAAAAGCAGGCAAATAGAAGGCAAATCATTCAAAAACTATTAAAAAGAAATACTGAAACCAATTGTAAAGTTGCTTAGAATTGGCCATTCTATGAAGTACTAAAAGTTAACAAAGGTGAACCACCCCTTAAATGTGTACTTTCCCTTTAAACTAAGTACTAGACATGTAACAATTAAATACCCATTACCCAGAACAATTCATATTACAGGAAAATCATCTCCTACAGGCTCTATTTTCATCAAAAAACATTTTTAAAAATAATATTCTATTTTCTCTGTAGCTTGTAGGCAATCATTAAGAGACTGTTATTCCTGAGCATTATGGATGATAGGTATCATGCCTGTACTGTAAATCAAACTATATTTCATTTTTTATTATAATGGGGCTGTTTTTTCTCAGCAATGTGTTCATAAAAAACAGAAGAGCAAAAAAGATTATTCTCAAAAGCACTGCATGAATGCAGTCACATTGTAATTTACTTGCATTAGACATTTGAATTATGTTTCACACATATCACACACAAATATGGTTAATATTTACTGCATTGATGAGCATGAAGATTGTAGCTCTGTCCTTTTTATTACAAAATATATTGGATGAATATCTGACAAAAGGGCAGTTATTAATCTGCAAATTTAACACTTTTATATCCTTTCCTGTAGTGAACATATATAAATTTCGTAGGATATTTATTTATCTTGTAAATAGAAAGTTTATATTTCTCAGTCAGCATTATTTCTAAAATAAAATATAAAAATCCAATTTGCTTAGGATCATACTGTCATTCATTTAAACATTTTATTAAATGTGGTATAATTAACCAAATATTGACCAAGGGGGGAATTCCTGGATGTTTAATATTAAAGTAAGCCCTAAAGGAGAAAAAATAATTGGATTATACATAGTTCTTGTTATTGGGCAGTGGTTTTATGTGCTTCAGTTCATATAATGGTGTATCCAATACATATTAAGCAGGCAAATATTTGTTATCCAAACATTTTATATTGTTTCTGAAGCCAGTTTAATTACGGTAAGATAAGTGCACTATAAAAAGTAATTTTAAACGAATTATTGAATTATTCTAAAGAAAAAGACTGAATTCAAAAGAACACATTTACAACAATTACCAAATTATAAAAATGTAATAAAATAAACATACTACATAAACAATGATATGAACTTATCTTTTATGTTCTTTGAGCATTTGATACCAAATCCTTCCAGATAAAAATGCACATATAATTTGCTAAAACCATGAGTATGAAAAAGACTGAAAAAGTTTTGTATTTTTTTGCGCTCTCATTTTTCTTGTATTGAGGAAAAAACTTGAATAACATAAAATTGCATGAAATATATGATGTGTACGTGAAATGATTTTAATTATTTTTGAAACCATGATATTTCAGTTTGTAGCATGCTCAGTACATATGAGAAACTAGATTTTATGAATAATATATTAGCACTTATAATTGATATTCTATGGCCATAAACTTTGGTGCTGCAAGATGATTACACCTTATGGGTTTTATAATGAAATTGCAGTGCTAACATATTAAACATAATGAATCAGAAATAATATATAAATAAGGAGTTTAATTCCTTTGGGAAGTGTCAACTAATCTGGAAAAGCTGAAAATAATTGATATAACATACTTATTTGCAACAGACATACAAATTATTTCAAAACATTTCAAGAGATCAATTTTAAAAGCCATATAAAAAATCTGACCAGAACATGTTATTTCTTATGCAGAAATATTGCAAATATGCTAAATCACTGATCCAAGCCCTTATGCTGTCAATGGCAGGCTGCTGCAATATATTCATATTCTGCCATATTCCTATCTCCTCCCACTGCAATCCACACAGAATTTAATATGTTTCTGTCAGGGGGAAACCCTCATCAATACCTACTTTCCGCCGGACATACCTCCACACTTACAATTCATTGTTTTCCATAGGAATCATTTTCTGAAGGAAGCATTTTAGTAGAATTCCTCTGTAGCAACACACTCTAAACTTATATATACACTATACACTTGCCTTCTTCCTCTGTTCCTGTATGCCTCTTTCTTCTTAGATTGTATGATAATTTCAACTGTCTTGAGTTACTCATCACTTTAAATATTTAATTTGTATTAACTATTGTGTGTTTTTGTATGTATGTGAAGCACAGCTTTCCACTTCTTAAAATAACAAGACTGCAAACTCCATGTATTTTCAGATTGCCCCCCAAACTTGTCCTTTTATGCCTTTGTATATAAAAACTGTGTTTCATTTATTAAAATATCTACTCTCGTGAAATAAAGTTTTGAAACTATATTTAGTCAAAAAAAATTCCCTTTGACACCAATGGAGAAATGTCATTCAAATCATATATATTGTTTTTAACTGACAGGACAAAACACTTTGTCCTGTGGGCTTTAAAGAAGAATAATAGATGAAATCACTGGGGGGGTACCAAATGTTATACACCCCCCCACCAATTATAATTGTTTGCATGATACCCAAGGCTGATGCTCCTGTTTGCTGAAAACTGCACTAACCAGGGTACTTCCGTAGGAGCACCATGGGGCATTCATCATGCAGTAATGTGAAAAAAGCTGGCATTTTGCTTAAAGTTTGGCTTTTCACTTAGTACAGTATGTATGATTCTCTTCATCTGGAAGAGAAGAAACACAAGATCACACAATGTTCTCCACAATCAGGTAGCAAGTTCTGTAATTGATAATAATCACTGGAGGTGCCAAATATTTCAACCACCCAGTAATTTAACCTTTCCTTCTCCTTTACAACTTAGTTGTGCTCATTCTTAGTGATGGGCGAATCTCCCGCGATTCGCTTGGCCTAGAGATTCGCGAATTTCTCTAGAATCGGCGAAAAATTCGCGAAACGAGTCGCGGGACGATTTTGTCGCGCGTCGCGTCAACTTTGTCGCGCGTTGCGTCAACTTTGACACGTCGCTTTCGGCTTGCGTCACGTCGTTTTCGTCGCGTCGCGTCAAAAATGACGCCCGACTGACGCGCGACTCGTTTTTCGGCGAAATTTCGCCAAGCGAAATTTCGCTGGTGATTCGCGAATTTATTCGCCAGCGGCGAATCGCGGGAATTCGCCGCGAATTGGACCTAGGCGAATAAATTCGCCCATCACTACTCATTCTAAAAGCATGAGTATTCTAAAACCATGAGCATGAAAAAGACTGAAAAAGTTGCCATAAAAAGCTGGGCAAGCTGCCAAGGTTGTATAGAAGTCAATGTGAATAACTGAACAACGATCGTATGAATTTTTTGTGAAATCGTAAAGTGAAATTTGGCCTCTTTGATCATCAAATATCGAATAGATCGAATAGATCGAATGATCGGATATTCGATAATTTGATCATTCGATGATCGAAGGAATCAAAATTTTAAAGTTATTAGACTGCCTACTTCGCCAGATTGAACTTACTGAATTGCAATAGAAGCCTATGGGAAGCTCCCCATAGGCTTCAGAGACTAAGGGGCCGATTTACAAAATTCACGTGAAGGATTCGAAGTTCGAACAAAATCGATCGAATTTCTAAAGTAGGATTTATTCGTTTGGACAAATATGTGAATTTTGGCATATTCGATCATCGAATAGGGAATGGACGAATGAACGAAAACATTTGAATAGAGTCGAATGAACGAATATTCGATCATTTGATCATTCGACCAGCGAAGGATTTTAATTTTATTTATTATAAATTAAGTTTATTTGATTGCCTACTGTATTTCGGCAGATTGGACCTACCGAATTGCAATAGAAGCCTATGGCAGCACTCCCATAGGCTTCTGAGGCTAAGTCCTGATCGAATAGGATTGGTACGATCGAAGTCTTCGATCGTTCGAATCGTACTAATCATTCGATTGGACGAATGATTTATTCGGGGAATAATTGTAAATTTTCCCCTAAGTCCTGCTCGATTACCATTCGTAGGATCGGAGCGTTCGTTCGATCGTTCGAATCGTACAAATTCTTTTGAGAAATCGGATATTGAGCAAAATGATAGCCTAAAACAATTCGATAAGCATTCGATAGTCGAATACTTATCGAATTGCGTATTTGGTCGAGCTAATTATGGGGAAAAATAGATAAATTTGCCCCAACTGTCCCCTGCAGACTTTGATAATGGATGGACAAGCAACACCTGCGTTATATAATACAGAGGGTGCCTGTTGGGCCCAGGCTGATTGTCATGCTGCCTCATTGACTACAGCAAGATTAACTGCTCTTAAACAGCAAACAGCAAATAAACAATAGGAAACTAACAAACAGCTGCCCAAATAGTTCTACCCCCCCCAAAAAGCCAGCAGTTTACTGAGGAGTTAATGTTTATTTACTGCAGCTAATAACATTATAGAGAGCTCAGAAGATAAGGAAGTGAACTGCTTCTTCCCCTGACATCACATCCCTGTCTTTCTCCGCCCCAGCCTGGCATTTCCCTGCCTTAACTCATTCCTTCTCACCCACTCACAGCTACATCTGTTTTTGACAGTCTTTAAATACAAACCAGTTTAATTTGGCTGCAGGCCAGTCGTATCCCTGGTCAATCATGCAGGTGCAAGACGACTTGCATTCCATATGCATTCATCAGAGACTTTTTATGTGTATGGTTCTTAATGGTGCCTCACTTTAATGGGTGTAGTACATTTAGATTGTCCTTGTTTCAGTAGTCCTGGTTTCTTAATTCTGACTAAAGATCCTGGATTAAAGTGCACTTCTCTTGCACCACGTTTTCTTTCAGTATAAGCCTTGCATTTGGCTTGTTGACATTTGACAATGTCAGCAGTAGATGATTTTGTAGGAACAGTATTTGGTGGATGTTTGATGTCTGTAAACTGAAACTAAGTGTGCATCTGTCTGCCATGTAATAATTCAGCGGGAGATGCTTGTGTTGTTGCATGGCACATTGCTCTGTAGTTATATAGGAACTCTGTTGTAAATACTTTCCAGTATTTCCCAGTAAGGTTTGCTGTCTGTAGCGCTTTTTTCAGACTTTGGTTGAATCGTTTGATTTCTCCATTTGCTTGGGTAATACACTGAATATTTTCTATGCACAATAGTCCTCTCTCTCAGAAACTCAGATGAACCAAACTGTGGTCCATTTTCTTGAACTATAGCTGGTGTTATATGAGAAAGAAATGCAATTTCTGGCCATTTACTGCAATAGACTATCAGAGTTATAGCAAGTCTGCAGTCTATAGGAGAATCTACAAAAGGATCCACAATATCAATAGCAGGTTTTTCCATGTTGAATCAGGGAATGGTACTGTCTGAAGTGGTGATGCATGCGTGATAGCTGTTTTGTCATGATTCTGACAAGTAACACAAGAATGAATGGCAGTTACCACATCGGCATCCATTGCTGACCACCAGTATAGTTCTCGTAGTCTTTTGTTTTGCAAGAGCTTTGTTTTCACTTACGCTCTGTCTCTGTAAGTGTTCTGGATGCAAATGTAACAGTTGTCTCAGCATGATCGGCATGAATCTGTGTGAGAACTGCACCAATCCCATAGTCTGAAGAATCTGTAGTAACCATACTGGGTAGTACAGGATCAAAAAAAGCTAGCGTTGGACTGTTCACAATTAACTGTTTCACTATTACAAAGTTATGTTGAGAAGTCTCTGACCAAAAGAGCCTTGAAGTGCTCTATGTGGGTCCAGAACTGAAGCATAATTTGGAATAAACTTAGAATACCATGAAGAAAGACCTAAGAAAGCTCATAAAGTCTGAAAATCAGATGGAGCAGGTGCTTGTTTAACAGTGTCGACATACTTAATTTTAGTGTAAGAATCACTATAAGAGAAATGGGGAGTACCTTAAAAGTATTTTATTTAAAGAAATGCAAGGTAGAGAAATAATTCAATAATGATTGTACAAAGTGGCAATAATGTATAAGAAAGGCCTTTTATTGATAAACGCACATGGATTTGAAGGGATAGATCGAAAGGCTTTTAAATGGGATACAATGTGTTAAAGTGCCGAATGTAAATGAAGCTCCAAAAATAGTTGTTATGAATGTCAGCGCTCGCACCACTGCCATGGCGACCAACCCGGAAGTTTAGGGGTAACAAAAGGATTAGCCTAATGGAACGCACGCAGAGTGAAAACGAGGAGGTGGCCATGGCAACAAGCAGCAATTGTTCTAAAAAGGGAAGTAAGCATAGTAGGAAGTATGCCTCTGATGAAGCTGATGACGTCAGCGAAACGCGTCAGGCGGAATTGAGAGTATTGCGGACGGCAGCACAGACCACGAGGGGAAGCAAGAGAGATGAAAGAACTATGCTGGCAAGAGAGTATCAACCTCCCCAGGGCCCATCCTAGAAAGGAGCAGCAATACTGATAAGCGATTGAACTACTTTTTAATTAGACACCTTTGGAGGAAGAACAAAGAACCATTACATGTAATATTCCAAGACTTGGTCTTGTAAGTAGGCACTTTTACCACAGTGTCGGGACTGTTTGGAGCACTATGGGGTTAATACAGTTAAAACAGAAAAGAATCTAAAGAGAGTTTTTTAAAGAAACAGCACTTGTATAAATATAATTACACAATTGGGTGTCTGAAGATGTACCTGAGTTACTACACTATATAGTGCTCTTTTTTATTTCCCTGCTGCCTTAGGCGCTGATCCACATTTTTGTTCTTGAAATGGTCATGGTCAGGCAGTAATCCCTCTTGTGAAATTATATGACCCAGAAATGACAGCTGAGTTTGTCTTAAGTGGCATTTGGAAAGGTTCAGTTTCAGTCCTGCAACAACAATGCATTTCAGAAACTTTTCTAGGTACTTGTCATAAAGATCCATAGTTGGAGCATAGAAATTTATAAAATCCAAGTAGCATTGTACACCAGGTATGTCATGGGGTATAGAAGACATCGTTCTTTGAAAACAACTTGGTGCTGAAGCCAGTCCATAAGGTACATGATGGAACTGAAACAAACCATTGTGGGTTATAAATGCAGTGAGATCTCTTATTTCCTCATGCAGTATTACTTTATGATAAGCACTCTGAAGATCCAGGGTGGAAAAATATTTTGCTCCTCAGAGTTCTGAAATTATTTCCTCTATGTGTGGCAAAGGATGATTATCCATAACAACTGCTTTATTAGGTTCACAGAGATCAACACACAATCAAATACCTTCATTGTTACAACAACTGGTTTATGATTTTTCAATCACATCTTGCTCTACCAGTTTCTTTAGTTCTTTTGTGACAGCCTCCCTTATAGACTAGGGCAATTGCCTCAATATCTTGTGTCTTGGTTTTACGTCTGGTCTCAACTTAACTTTGTGTTGGTTTGTGGTGAAATTTTAGACCTTTAAACCGCAACACTCCCGAGCGCATAGAAAACAGCGTAGAGGAAGAGCAGAGAGTTTAGAGCGGCAAGTGTGCGTATTGCCAACCGCTAAAAACAGAGAAAGCAGGAAGGAGTTACAAATATTAAAAATCCCCGTGGATTCCTATAAGATTCACTTTGTTAAAAAAGAGGCAATTTCTCATAAAATCAACCGGAGCCTGACGCGCGTTTCTCTGAATAGCTTAATCATAGGCCTATGATTAAGGTATTCAGCGAAACGCGCGTCAGGCTCCGGTTGATTTTATGAGAAATTGTCTCTTTTTTAACAAAGTTTCTCTGTTTTTAGCGGTTGGCAATACGCACACTTGCCGCTCTAAACTCTCTGCTCTTCCTCTACGCTGTTTTCTATGCGCTCGGGAGTGTTGTGGTTTTTTAGATCAGTCAGCCTTATTGAAGTTAGCGATAGTTAACATACAAGACCACAGCTCCGGAGCAGCAGACATTCTTTGCTTTGTGGGGTCCCGAAGGCAGCCAAGTGACCAGATAGTTCTCTACGGGACTTCTCCACCCCTCTTTCCCATTTCAATTTCCCATAACCCTTTTATCACACCAGGACAACGTAATACTTTTATCTTAATGAGATTAACTGTAAATTGATATATCAACTCACTGTTTAATAATTTATTAACTATTTATTCACCTTACGTAGAAGATATTAATTTAATTAAATCACTAATTAATGAATTGCACTATTAAGTGCTGGATTATTTAAACATTAACTTACTTATTAGCACCAGCACTTTAATTATTGTATAACACGTTTAAAGAAATTAGTCTGTTCAGGAGTCTTGTTTCATGTGTCAGAAACCAAGACCAGTATAATTCTCAGATCCTGAAAAATATAAATATTTATATTCATTCTAAATTATTATAAATGTCTTCACTAATACAGGTGCAAATTAGCACTAGAACAATCACAGTCAACAAAGATATAATTTAGTTTGAATTCCAAAAGCAAATATTTGATGTGGTTGCCATAGGTTGCCAGACTAATGAAATGTGCTGCTATGTTAGTAAAGGAGTCCTTGTATAGGTTCATTATACAAATATGTGAAATGACAGAGCATTGCTAAAGTCTGTATGTTTAAAAATTGCTAATGAAATGTTGTAAGATATGTAATACAGCACATATGTCTTTTAAACAATTGCACAAATAATACTCTCCCCAAAAAAGCCAATTCAATTCCACTGTGTTTTACTGCCTGTAGTCAAAGCACACTGAGATCATTTTACATTTTAATAAAGCTTTTAGCATTAAATAAAAAGAACATAGCAATTTAAATGATATTAAATACTGTATGCCAGAAGTGTCAAATCTTTGTCAAATATTTTAGCCATTTGGAGAACTTAAAATAAAAATTTAGTCACTTCAGTCCTGATAAAAGTGATCTGCTAAGAGCTGTGATGTTTCTCTGTAAAAACTGCCTTCATGTCATACAGCATTCGAGTCATGTTGTTCAGTTTTTGTCTATAGAGAGGCCTCAATGTACATTTTTCATTGAAGTGTTATATGCAGTTATTACTCGCAAACAAACACACACTCTTCTCCTGGCCTACATAATTAGTATTGCAAGTGCTATACAACATTTCTTTTTTAACTGTAAACACGTGTCTTTTCAGGAAATGGTCTATAAAAAGGAACCTCAATCAGTTTAGGAAGAAAAAAAGAAAAGCAGTTGCACTTAGTTTTTCTTAATCAAAAACTCCAGACAGCCTTATTCCAATAATTCCTTCTTTGTTATTCCCAATAATATATTATTGAATATGGCAATGCTTTTAATAATTATTTTACTTAATACACAGCAGAATGTGTAATTTTTCAATTGACAAGTTTTTTTATATTGTATTTGAGCTGTGAAATAGACCTAGCTGTTTTTCCCATAAAGTAATGTATTTTGAAGCACCATGCCAGCGAATTTTCGGCAGGCGATTTTTCACTGGCATTTTGCGAATCACAGGGATTCACCCATCACTAATCACCACACTTTGCCAGGCGCAAATTCACTACCACTACGATAGTTCACTAAAAAGTTGTGTCTCTACAACTGAATGCTGGTGAAGTTTCAGCAGTGTTAATTCATCAGCATGAGCATTTTATTGCAAATTTTCGGTAATGTTAATTTCTCCCCAGCAAAACTTTGTCAGGTCAACGTGATTAGAGGTCATATATGACTTTATTAGAGATGGTGCAAATGCTTGAAGTGGCCACTTATTATTAAGAATATTCAAGGAAGCAAAACAGGCCAAAGAGATCCTCTAATGCCCTAGACATGAGCCCACCCTAAGACAAATGTGGCATGGCTCTCAAATGGTAAAATAAGTTGAAATAAACATTCTTAATAGTTACAACTTTTAAAGACAATCCTGCTTTAAAATATGAAAAAAGCAAGTGTTTATAATTTTTATGCCTTCAGCATACGGTATATGATGTCACTGACATAAGATCTAAGTGGATGTAGCTTCATCTTATCAATTCATCAGGTCTAAGCTCACAAAGGAAACTCTGGCTAAAGAGGTCACATTCATGTAAAATTCGCACTTTAGTGAATTTGCAGAGTATTGATCGAAAGGAATCGAAATTTCGCTAATGATGTGCTATTTCCCTAGCAAATTATCCTATATGTCTGTTAGTAAATTGGCAATCTCCCTGAAGATGGGATTGTTGGTGAATTTTCGCTAGTGATGGCCATTATGCCCTTTAGTAAATCCCCCCAAATGTTTAGCTTTGGCTCTGCCAGACACTCATATTCAGCCAAATCTTGAAGAAAAAGGCTTAAATATGGCCACATTCCAAACCAGATCTGGGATAACTGCATGCCCAAACAAAACAAAACATACATTTCAGTCATCAATTTCAAGAAGCCAAAAATTCAGAAAAGTTGGATTGGTCATGTGGGATGTAATTGATAGATATTTTAAAAGAAGAGATGTAAATGTAACTTCTATTCACTTGTAACTGTAAGCTTTTTAAATGCAGTTTACTTGCTTTAGTTCATATTAATATGTAATGTTACATTTAACTTACTTATCTTGAAAGGGAAAACCCTTGACTATTAAGCATATGCATATGAATCATTAATCAGATTTCCAACCATTGTTTCTCTGGCAGATTTCCACTTACTGTCGGGATCGCGCTGCCCGGAGGCTTACCTTCTGCTCTGGGCGGCGCGTAGTCTTCCTCCTGGCGTCGCTCCCACAATGGCGGCGCCCATACCGCCACGTGGGTAGCGGAGCTGCCAAATTTAAATATTTCATGGGGTATTAGACGCCAGTATGCCCAATTATAGGAATTATCTTGCTCTTGTTCCTGGATGTTATTTTATTCCTGCTAACTGTATTTTGACCTTGCCTGGACTTTTTATTGCCTTTTGCCTGCCTTCACTTGAACCTTTGCCTGGACTTTGACCCTGAGATTGCCTGTTCCTGTTATTATATTTTCTGCATATATATATATATATATATATATATATAT
>CM044436.1:71975031-72022891 GCA_024363595.1 Xenopus borealis
TTTTGCCTTCCTCTGGATCAACTAGCAGTTAGGTAGTTAAAATAAAAAAAAATAAAAAAAGGTTGAACTTGATGGACGCGGGTCTTTTTTCAGCCTAACTTACTATATTTTACAGATATGGCATCTATTATCTGAAATGTTAAGGACCTGGGAGTTTTTCAGTAATTTTACTCTTCATAACATATAGTAGGTCTCCTAAAAAACACTGAAACATTAACCAGACCCAATAGAATTAGTTTTGCCACCAATGTGGATTCATACAGCAATAATATGACTTAATTGATTAGTACAGAGAAAAAATGTGCTGATTTTTCGATTATTTTTTTTCTACAAAGACAAATCTCAGCAAAATCAGCCATTTAATAAAAGTCAAGTAAGATATTTCACTAGCTAGAATTTTTTTGCGCTGTTTCACCAGGAGAATTTTCACTCTGGCGAAGAAGAGTAAATCTGGTAATTTATCAAAATGCAAACATTTCTATTTGTTCCCCTTTTCACCCAAGTCTAGTTTTCCATGTGGCAAATTAGTGGAGCTAAGTCCTCTAAATAACTATATCAGCAACATCATATCCTATTTTACAAAATATACATAATTTTCAGGCCTCAAAACACTGGGGTTTTGTCAGAAGTAAAATGGAATGCTTAGTATAAATTGTGGCATCTGGTGATTTTTACATAACGAAAATCTATCGGTGCTCGTTGGCGTGTCTTGCCTGCCCGGTGGTCACAAATCCAAGATGATGGCGCCCATAAGCTACACGTGGGTATCGGTGCTGGCACAGGAACACCGGCATCAGAGCACCAGCGCAGTGAGGTCACAAACTGGTACCAAATTTAAATAAAAGAATGCTCTGGATGCTGGTTCAATGCCCAAGTATAGCCTCTGTTTGTTAGTGTTCCTGGGTGCTGTTAAATGTCTTTTGGATTGATCTTTGTACTTTGACCCTTGCCTGAACTTTGACCTTGTCTCCTTCTACCAGCCTTTGGACCTTTGCCTGGACTTTAATCACAATATTGCCTGAACCCTTGCCTGTACCTTGAATTTGGACTTTAACCCTATAGCTTCCTCCTTTGTTCAGACAACTCCCGCTGCGAGCTGATAGGCCCCCTTACATTATACTTGGGCCATGGACCCCGAGGAAGCTACACGGGATGTCGGAAGAGCCCTCCAGAGGCTGGCATCCCGCATAGAAGCGTATGAGACTCAGCAAGTTCACATTGATCTGCTTGTTTCTCGTTTGCCTTTCACTCCGACTGCTGCGGGGAATAACCCTGCTGATGTCGCTCATCCACTAGCAGTTTCACGGGCTTGTGAGCCACGCAGCCCTTCTCCTCCTCACTACAATGGGGACCTGCAAGCCTGCAGAGGGTTTGTTAACCAGTATTATTTTGTTTGAATTTTAACCCAACCAATACACTTCTGAGTGAGCAAAAGCAGGTTATGGGATGTCCCGTTTGGAGGGTAAACCGCTTTAGTGGGCAAACTTCTATGGGAGAAGAATTCTCCATTGACAATTGATGTTAAAGAGTTCCTTCAGTCATTCAGAACTATCTTTGATGCCCTTGGTTGGGTCACTAATGCCTCATCTCGCCTTCTGCAAATCAATCAGTGCAGTCTCAGTGCCATTGAGTACGCTATTTACTTTCGAACTTTAATGGAAGAGACCTCTTGGAATGACGAGGCATACAAGGTGGTGTTCTACCAAGGCCTGTTGACTCGACTCAAAGATGACCTAGTCTCCAGGGAACTTCCTGAATCATTGGAGGATTTGATTGCTCTCACCATTAAAGTGGACACTCACCTTAGAAAGCATCAAGCCATCAAGGAGCACAACAACAAATTTCAACCAATGCTGGCACCTCGCTTCCAAAGACCTCTGGTGTCCTCACCTGCCCTGCAGCCATCAATTATTCCTTCAGAAGAACCACGAAAGTTGGGAAGGCTCATCTCTCTGAGCAATAGAAACTTTGAAGGCGTGTGGCAGGTCTGTGTCTGTACTGTGGCGGACAATCTCACTTTGCCAATTCCTGAACAGTGAGGCAGAGGAGTTCTCCTCCCCAAAGTAAGAATGGAGTGTCGTTCGTAGGTGGCATCGCTTCTAGGGATGGTGCGAACTGTTCGCGCGAACATCGGGTGTTCGCGCTCGCCGGAAGTTCGCGAACGTCGCGCGACGTTCGCCAATTTGGGTTTGCCTTAGTTGGCGCTTTTATTTTGCCATTTCTCCCCCAGACCAGCAGATACATGTCAGCCAATCAGTAAGCTCTCCCTCCTGGACCACCCCCACACCCCCTGGACCACTCCCCTTCCCTATAAAAAACGAAGCCCTGCTGCGTTTTTTCACTCTGCCTGTGTGTGCTGAAGAGATAGTGTAGGGAGAGAGCTGCCTGTTAGTGATTTCAGGGACAGTGGATAGTAAGTTTGCTGGCTAGTAATCTACTGTACTTCAAACAACTGCCATCTAGCTGTGTGAGCTTGTTCACATTCTGTCTAAATATCCATAATATTACCTTCTCCAGAAAAAGCACCTGAGTGACTTTTTTCAAGCAGCCATAATATATTTTACGTAATCCGTATCCACCGCTGTAGTAGTGTATACGTTGACCTTGTAGGCATTATTTGCCCTGTAGCCATTTTTTGCCCAGTGTTCTTCAAATTCTTCAAACAACTGCCATCTAGCTGTGTGAGCTTGTTCACATTCTGTCTAAATATCAATAATATTACAGTGTCCACAACCACCTGAGTGACTTTTTTCCCTTTACAGCACAAAACGCAGCGCTGTGTCAACAATGGATTTTTCAGATACATTTTTGCCCTTGATCCCCCTCTGGCATGCCACTGTCCAGGTCGTTGCACCGTTTAAACAACTTTAAAATCATTTTTCTGGCCAGAAATATCTTCTTTAGCTGTTAAAGTTCGCCTTCCCATTGAAGTCTATGGGGTTCGCGAACCGTTCGCAAATTTCCGGAAGTTCGCGAACATGTTCGCGAACTTTTTTTCGGCGGTTCGCTCCATCCCTAATCACTTCTAAGCTCCAAGAGAACTCTCATGAGTTTTGCTTTCAGATTCATATGGCCACCAAGACTATTCAAGTCTCTGCATTCCTTGACTCCAGAGCTGCAGGAAATTTTATGGACTTGGCTTTTGCTAAATGAGTGGATATTCCCCTGTATCCCATGTCTTTTCCTTTGCGGGTCTTTGCCATTGATGACAGACCCTTATCGTCAGACATTATCTCCTTGACTACAGGGGAATTACTATTACAGATTGGGACTTTGCACTCTGAGAAATTTACATTTCTAATTATTTCTTGTCCCTCCTATCCCGTGGTGTTGGAATTACCTTGGTTGTGAAACCAACAATTTCCAATCACATCTCTTTTGTCCAGTATCCTCCTTCCGCCATTTCTGTGGTATGGTGTGGAAAAAATCTTAGATTCCAGACTTTTTTTACCCATCTGGGCATCTTGCCTGCAGGACTTTGATCATGACATTGCCTGAACCCTTGCCTGTACCTTGAGTCAGGACTTTAACCCTATAGCTTCCTCCTTGGTCCTGACAACTCCTGCTGGGAGCCAATAAGCCCCCTTACAAAAGCCTTGTTTGATTTGTTGAATTTTTTTGTTTTCTACAGTTCTTGATGAGAGTCTAGAAATCAGATTATGAAAGTATTGTTCAAGGAAATCAATCTCATTATGGAACATTATTGTTGTGTCCGCATGCTCTTGATCAGGTTGTATCTTCATATCATGTGATTCCTGTGGCTCATCTACTTCTGTCATAATAGGATCCACGATCAATGGGATTTGATCATCCTCCATGACTCCATTAGTACAAAAAGAGAAAATAATTATTACTACTACAAAACATATAAAGGCTTATCTTAACATGCATAAAACAGGCAACAACAATTTTAATACAATATTAACCCAAAAAGATTCACAAACATTTTAAGTGTATGTAACACTTTTTTGGGCTAGGCAAGTCCAGCTAATGGTATGAGCATGGGTTACATTGGACTCACACTTCCGGATCAGGGCAGATGGTGTAGTATAACTACAACTCACTGATTATGTTGCTAATAAAAATAGGAAAAGATGGACACCAGGAGATTCTTATGATGAAACCAAAAGATTATTTTTTTGTACAAGACAAAGAAACCCAGATGTTATAACAAGTCACAGAAGAGGGTTGGTAGATAAGGATGATACAGAAATGTAGAGACCATCACTCCCATAAGGCATAGTAGTCAAGTGTACATCAATTCCCTCAGGCAATACACCTTTAAGTGGTCTGGATCCCTTCCAGTGGAGTGGTTAGGGAGAAGAAGTCTAGCCTATCACCTTATCCGCTGGGGTCCCTTCACTAATGGCATACAGGGAAGCCTTTGGGAAGCTACTCCCTGCTACTTGATCCTTGATGGAGCACACAGCTGCTCTTGCTATGTAAGCTGACTATCTCACTCTCCTAGAGAGTCTATTAAATGAACTACCCTGTGCTTGCTAACCTCATTCACGGGGTTCCCTCGTCCCCGACTTGATCTCTAAAGGTACAGGTCCCTTTAGGGCATATGGCTTTACTGGGCCATGGTGTACCCAGGCTCAATAGGGCACATCCAGATGCTAAGGACACCAGCAGCCAAAGAGGAAGAGGCCACTCCTTACACACACTACAAGGCAGTGTGGCAGGAAATGGTCATTACACCTCTTGGCCAATAACTAGTGGTGTACTTACTTAAATGGATACATAGGCATCTGCCTAGTAACTAAGGAATAAAGAAGGGTAGATTTTTAACTCTATAGGGGCCCTACATGCATGTATTATGATATTTGGACATCTAAATTTATTTATTGAGGGAATTAAAATAGATGTATAAATACTTAAATTAGGTATGTGAGAATTCAAAAATTTTGACACAAATATGTTGATTATGTTAGTCTACATTGTATAACATGCTAAAGTAACTGCTTTGTTCAACAACCAGGCAAATTATATTTACCTAGGATTGTACTCTGGCACATATGCCCCACTGGCTTCTGTGAGCTTCCTCTTGTGCTGGTCTCTCTGCCTCCACGGGAGTCTACTGCCTGACCTGGCCCTGGCTGTAGGCCTTTGTTGCTATGCTTCAGTTACACGTTCAGAACAAGATGCTTAAAAAGGTTTGGAAAAAAAGGACAAGCCTAACTAAAACATGCAGATAACCTTCTGTAATTACCACTGATCCAAAAACACAAGTATTCAAAACACTAGAGAGACAGAATTTGCCATTAATGTGGACTGCTCCCACCTCAAAATTATGTCCTAAAAGCTGCAGTTCACGCAATCTAGTACCATAAGAGTTATGTGGAAGCCAAGTTGAAAGTTACCGACTCTTGCTTTTGATGTTTAAAAAATTATTTCTTTGTTAAACTTATATTATAGTCACACTTCTAACTCAGCTCTATTGTTTGTTATTTGTACACCATGTGTACACTACACTGCTCACATGCAATTTATTGGTAGAGCTGTTTACGTCTGGCAGCATTGATTCGACAGGAGTGACACCAAACAAACTGTCCCGTTGATTGATCACTTCATCAACGAGTGCCAAATTCTCCTCACTGGAAAATCTTGAGCCAGTCTTGATGATTGGCCCATCCTCCACTTCCTCCTCCTTTTCCCTCCTCTTGTGTTGGGGGTGGTAGTGGGATCCTCCTCCAGACCCCACTACCAGAAGGCTGCTGGCCTTCATCATCCTTCCTCTTCCTAGCTGCCCCTGGATCCCCTGGACTACACTTCCTTCCACACTCCTGCCCAGGGTCTGCCTACCTACAACTCCATACCCTCTACCTATAGTCCCTTCCCCACTCATTCTTCCCTGGGTCCCCATGCCTATTAGCTCTTTCCCACCCCACACCTATGTTCCCTTCCCCACCCCCTGCCTACATTTCCTTCCCACCTATCCCCCCATGCCTACATTCCCTTGCCCCCTGTCCTCTTTCCTCCTGTCCAGGCTCCCCCTTGGGCTAAAGCCTTCTCCTACACCTCCCAAGGTTCTGGTGCCCTTTTCTTCCCCTTCCTCCACCTTGCCTCCTTACTCCAATCCCAGATGCTCACCCTCCTTCTGCCCTTCCCTTTGGGTTTCCTACTTACTAATCCCCTTGGGGCTCAGGACTTGTCTCAGTGGAGGCATCCTGCTCAACCTCCTCTGGCTACCCCTCACAAAAGAGTCCCCCCATCTTCCTCCCACAACTCATCCTCCTGTTCCCTGCCCCTTCTGGCAATGGTTTTTGCTTAGGGTGGCTGTCAAAAAATATCTCTTTCTCGTGTGCTTTCCAAAAATCAAGTGACAAAAATGTGCTCCAGTGCTCCTACAATGACAAGGAAGTTTAAAAAAAATGAACAAATGTTTGCACCAAAGAAACATTGCTGAAAAATTACACTGACATTATTTTACACATTTTGTTTAGTACACATAGTAGTCACAAAATGTCAGACATAGTTGTGCGAAGTATGGCAGAGATTTACGAATTGAAAATTTGGATGTAAGTAAATCTGCTCTTAAGGGAGATGAAGAAGGGATGAATGGGGGATTTCCAATAACCATGGATGAAATTAAAAAAAAACTTTATTGACAAGCTTTCATTAAAAACATGAACAAGTATATATCAGGTGACCTTTTCCTAAACTATGTGTCTAGTCACCTGACACATTCCATGCCTCATTCTGGCACTTAATCAGAGGTCAAGGTTAGCCAATTCTCACTACCTTATATAATGCTACCAATTAAAAATGTGTATTAGTTAAAATTTGCATAATACACTTCAAGCCTGTCACAGGTCAATATTTACACAATACAAATATCTGAAAAATATAGATACATATGCGGATTTCTCTTCGCAAAAAACATACAGTATATTGCACAAACAAATACATATGATTAAAAAAAACAAGTATCTTGTTTTTTTTAATCATATGTATTTGTTTGTGCAATATACTGTATGTTTTTTGCGAAGAGAAATCCGTTATTTAATCATTATTTAACCGTTTGGAATTGCAGGTTTTCAGAGTAAATATCCAATATGCTTATCTCCATGCTATTATGTTCTGTAAGTAACATAACATAGTAACATAGTAACATAGTAAGGCTGAAAAAAGATACACGTCCATCAAGTTCAACCTTTTAACTTTCTCAAGCTGCCTAACTGCTAGTTGAGCCAGGGGAAGGCAAAAAAAACCCATCTGAAGTCTCTCCAATTTGCCTCAGGGGGAAGGGATTTCTTCCTGACTTCAAAATAGCAATCGGACTAGTCCCTAGATCAACTTGTGCCATGAGCTATCTTCCATAAACCTGTATCTTCTTAAAGCTAAATCTTAACAGCTCTCACTGTAAAAAACCCTTTCCAAATATTTAGGCAGAACCTCTTTTCTTTTAATTGGAATGTGTGACCTTCTGTCAGCTGGAAAGACCTACTGGTAAATAAAGCATCAGAGAGATTATTAAATGATCCCATTATATATTTATACATACTGTAGTTATCATATCTCTCCTTAAGAGCCTCTTCTCCAGCATGAACATCCCCGTTGAGCCAGTCTTTCCTCATAGCTAAGATTTTCCATATCTTTTACCAGTTTAGTTGCCCTTCTCTGTACCATCTCTAATACATCTCTAATCCAAAACTGTATGCCATATTCTAGATGGGGCCTTACCAGTGCTCTATAAAGTAGATGAATGACCCCTTGAAGCTGCTGACTGGCATTGCTTGCTACAGCCAAGTTTATTATCTACAAGGACTCCAAGGTCCTTTTCCATAATGGATTTGCCTAGTGCAATCCCATTAAGGGTATAAGTGGCTTGGATATTTTTACATCCTAGGTGCATGACTTTACATTTATCAACATTGAATTGAATTTCCCACTTAGCTGCCCAGATTGCCAGTTTGTCAAGATCCTGTTGCAAGGATGCCACATCCTGGATGGAATTAATTGGGCTGTACAGTCATCTGCAAACACTGATACATTACTTACAATACCCTCCCCTAAGTCATTAATGAACAGATTAAGTAAAAGTGGACCCAATACCAAGCCCTAAGGGACCCCACTAAGAAACTTACTCCAAGTAGAGAATGTACCATTAACAACCACCCTCTGTACCCAATCCTGTACCCAGTTTCCTATCCATATGCAAACAAATAAATTAAACTCACAGACCTAAATTTAGAAAGCAGTCGTTTGTGGGGCGCGGCATAAAACTCTTTGGCAAAATCCAAATAGATCACATCTACTGCCCCCCACTGTCTGACATGACTTATCCTTCATAAAGCCATGCTGATTGCTGCTCATGATGCCAGTTACTAGGACAAAATTTTGAATGTGATCCCATAACAAGCTTTCAAATAATTTGCCTACCACAGATATCAAACTTACTGACCTATAGATTGTAATCCCTTTTTAAATATTGGAATGACATCAGCCTTCCTCCAATCCATAGGCACAAAATCCGATGAAAGTGAATCAGAGAAAATCAGAAATATGGGCTGGTCTAAAACTGACCTAAGCTCTCTTAGAACTCAGGGGTGTATGCCATAAAGTCCTAGAGCCTTTTTTACATTCATTTTTATTAAAGTTTTTTTAATAATGTCCTGAGTCAGCCAAGTCTCCTCCCCTAATTCCTAATTTAACATTTTCAGTACCTTGGAACTTGACATGGCTGAAATTGCCATTATGTTTTAGCATAATATCTTTACTTTTTTTTTTTTATTGAACATACTGTAATGTGTAAAATTACATACATCAGTTACAACATTGTTTCTCCATTTGTACATTTCAAACATGTTCCATCTATGTACCATCTTTCTTCTGGTTTTTTTATATTTTACACATATATCTACTGTATCTACAAACTATGTTAAGTAGCTGCATCTTTTTTTTTTTTTTTTCCTTTTTAATTGGTCTTACATTACCTTGTCTATTTCTTATGTTTTTCATTCTGTACTTATTTTATTACAGGTGCAAGATTTCGGTTTCCCATTCAGGTGAGTAACATTCCATTTATTTTAAACGTTTTACTAATATACCTGTCCGATATATATTTCTCTCTTTTCTGTTTATGTCGAAGTTATATATTCTCTCCAGGGTAACCATACTGCTAGGAAATTTCTGTATTTGTTATTTATTGAGGCTGTTAGTTCCTCCATATTGCATATCTCATTGATCATTGAAAACCAGTTGCTTTTACTCGGAGCCTTATCTGTTCTCCAAAGTATAGGTATTTGGGCTTTGGCTGCTATTAAAAGTTGTCTTAGTAGGTCTTTTCTTGTAGTGTTTATAGGTTCATATTTATGGAAAAGTAAAATAGCTGGATCATCTCTTTTAACTTGTTCTCCAATAATCATGGTGCATGTCTCTATTACCTCATTCCAGTATGTTTGTATGATTGGGCAGCTTAACCATATATGTTCCAAGGTGCCTATTTCCTTCCTGCATCTCCAGCATAAGTCATTGTCTAGTAGTCCCATCTTTTTTAGAACTACTGGGGTTCTATACCATCTCGATAACAACTTATAGGATGATTCCTGTAACCTGTTGCTTATTGAGCATTTATTTATTGACTGAAATATTTTATACCATTCTTCTTTTGTTAGTGAAATATTTAGTTCAGTTTCCCAATTTGTAGTGAATTTGGGGTATGTTTGATACTTCTTGTCTATAAGTAGATTGTATAAAACTGATATTGTTCATTTTAGTGGAGCTTCAATTGTGCATAGCTTTTCAAAGTCTGTCAATGGTCTGGTTATGGAGCCTTTCTTTTCCAGTTCTATTATAAAATGTTGTGTTTGGTAAAATCTCCATTTATCTCTTTCTACCCATATCTCTTTTGTCTTTTGTATCTCTGGGATTTGGTTTGGTCCTATACATACAATGTGTTTTATTAGGGGATTGTTTATTCCAAATGCTGTGGCATATTCTTTATCTAATTGCCCCGGTAAAAATTCAGTATTCTTGTAAAGTGGTATTAAAGGTGAAGGGTAAAGGGCTAAATCATATTTACTATTGATCTTGTGCCATGTTTTAAGACAGTTTCCAATAAGGAAATGTGATTTTATTGTTTGAGCAATACTTTCTTTGTTTATCCATGGTTGACTGTTTAAGGAGTTTTCTTTCTCCATATCTTCAATTATACACCATTGGAGTTGTGAGTTGGGTTTATTGTGTTCCATTATCTTAGAAAGGACTGATGCCTGGTAGTATGACTCAAAATCTGGCATAGCTAAGCCTCCTTTTATTTTGGGTCTAAACAGGGTTTCTCTATTTACTCTCCCTGCCTTTTTTTGCCATATATAGGAAAATATGATTTTGTTTAGTTCCTTAAAATATGATGGTTTTATCTCAATGGGTAGGGTAGAAAACAAATAGATGAATTTAAGTAGTATGCTCATTTTAATGCTATTTATTTTTCCTTTCCAAGTGATATTTTTTGTTGCCCATTTTGTTAATGTTTGTTTAGTTTCTCTAAATAGGGGGGTATAATTGTATTCAAAAAGTTTGTTAAGATCCGTTGGAATTTGGATCCCGAGGTATTTTATTTTCTCTTCCCTCCACTGGAATGGAAGGAGGTTTGTAATTGGTTTTTAAGTTCTCTGGATAGATTGATTGATAGAGCTTCTGATTTCCCCAGGTTGATTTTATAATTGGAAGGCTTTCCATATCTATTAAGCTCATTTATTATATTAGGTAGGGAGATTATTGGGTTAGATACTAGAAGTAACAGGTCGTCTGCAAAGGCTGCCTCTTTGTGGTTTTGAAGAGGAGTGTGTAGTCCTGTGATATCTACATTTTTTCGTATAGCTACTAATAAGTATTCCATACAAATTACGTATAGTAGAGGAGAGGGGGGGCAACCCTGCCTAGTTCCATTGCGTATTTTGAGAGGAGCCGATAATATTCCATTAACTCTTATTTGTGCTGATGGAACTGTGTATAAAGACATAACTTTATGAAAATATTTGGTATTTCCAACGCTTTTAATGCTAATTCAAGGAAGTCCCAATTGACCCTATCAAATGCCTTCTCTGCATCTGTCGATAACAGTAGTGAAGGCTTTTTCTTGTTAGTGTTCCATATCATACCGTTTATTACTTTTATTGTGTTTTCTTTTGCTTCTCTCCCTTGTATGAATCCTACTTGGTCTCCATGTATGCAGTGTGGGAGGATCACTTTAAGTCTCTGTGCCAGGATTTTAGTAAAGATTTTTACATCTAAATTTAAAAGTGAAATTGGTCTATAGTTCCCACAAATAGAGGGATCTTTTCCTGGTTTCGGTATAAGAGATATATGTGCCATTAGGAAGTCAGCCTTTAGTGGGTCATTTTTTTGATATGTCCTTAAGGAAGGGGTGTAAAATGAGTGTAATATTTACTTCGCACATTTTATAGAATTTGGCAGTAAATCCATCAGGGCCTGGTGCTTTCTTTAGTTTTAGATGTTTAATGGCTTCATGTACTTCTTCTGTTGTGTTCTGTAAAGGCTTTTTTTATAGTGTTCTGGTATTTTGGGTGGTGCATTCATCTTAACATATGTGTCTATTTGTTCCCGTAGGCTCTTTTTACATTTCCCTATATCTGATTCTAGGTTATATAGTTGTTCGTAAAAATCTTTAAATATTTCTGCTATTTTGTTAGGGCTCCAATGTATTTTCCCTTGTGCATCTTTAATTTGTCTGATATGAGAGCTTAGTTGTTTCTCTCTTAATGCTTTTGCTAGTAGTCTTCCTGTTTTATTGCCATGTTCAAAATATTTTTGCCAAATTGTATTTATTATTTGTTTGTTCTGATGATTTAACAATTGGTGTAAGTCTAATCTTGCTAGTGTTAATTGATTTAACAATTTATTTGTTTGTGTATTTTTGTGTTTGCTTTCTAGGTCTGTTATTTGTTCCAGTAGTTTTTTAGTTTGTTCCTGTCTTGCCTTCTTTAATCTGGTACCATGTTTAATTAGGATACCTCTAGATAAACATTTTAGTGCTTGCCATTTTGAAATCATTGAGGCAGTATCATTCTACAACGCATTTCTATATATCGTTAAAGATTCTTGTATCTCATCCATACACTCTTTATCATCTAACAATGTTTTATTAAGTTTCCATCTCCAAGGGGAATGTGGTTTGTTTGGTATTCTTATTCTTATTTGGACTGCTGCATGATCTGACCATATTATATTATGTATTTTAGACAAGGAAATCCAGTCTATATGTTGTTGTGATATGAGTATACAATCAATTCTTGAGTAAGTTTGTCTAGCATTGGAGAAAAACGTATAATCTCTTTCGTTTTCATGAAAGCATCTCCATGTATCTACCAATCTTGCTGTGTTTATTGCTTTTTTAACTTTATTTATAGAGGAGTGTGGCATTGTTGATGTACCCTTTGATGTGTCTAGTGCGGGATTTAATACCATGTTCAAATCCCCACCTATTATTACTAGGCGCTAGGAGCTTAACTTTTGTATCATTTTGGTCATATACTGTAGGTAGCTTGATTATGATTAGGTACATATACACTCCCCAAAGTACATTTGGTATTATATAGTAAACCTTTAACAAATATGTATCTACCTTCTTTGTCTTTTAGGGTTTCAGTATATTGAAAGTTGGTATTTCTTCGAATACAGTACCTATTGCTACCCCGTTTTGGCATTAGGATTATTGCTTATAAACCATTGGGAATAGTTACTGAATTTTTCCATTATGTTTTCTGAGCCTTTTAGATGTGTTTCTTGTAGTAATAAGATGTGTGTTTTTTGTTTATACATCTCTCTAATCAGTTTACTTCTTTTTTCAGGAATATTCAACCCATTTACGTTTAGAGATATTACATTGATATCAGACATCATTAAACAGGTAAGTTTTTAACTCATTATAGGACACCATTTTCTTCTTTTTAGTACAGATTTTGTTTTTACCAATTTCTTTAACCACTTTTGTTGCAGCAATGTTGTTAGTAATACAAAACAAACATAAACATATAAAACATTTATTTAACTTAACTAGCATAAGTATTTTTTGCCAGCTTTGGGGCAATAATAGCCTTCTGTTCAAATGGCTTGTTTCTGGCAGGTGTTTCTTGCCAGGAACCCCTGGGGGGGTGGGGTCAACCAAGAGCATGGTACTGTATATATGGCTTACAAGCGCCATACCTGTTGTATTTAAGCTTAACTTAGGCAAATTCTAATTTGAATTGCCTCTTAATATATAAAGTGGAGTGTCTTTGTTAATATTCCAAATGAAAACAATTGTCTATTTTTGTAAAGTCTTACCCATATTCCTCATTGCCAGAATGCTTGGTCCGTTGTTTCAACGGAAAGTTTTCACAGATCAGAATTGGGCATTCAAAAAGTAAAAAGAGAAAAATAAAGAGTGGGAAATAAAAAAAGTATAGGTAGTCCGGTTTCACTTATCTTCTTCAACCTTCTGGCCTTTGTCCTTTTTCTGGAGTTAGTTTATTTCTTTTCTTTTTGCTTCTAGGTGTGGATACTTCTGTGCAGCACTCTTTGTCAGGCAGCATCGGGATTGTTGGAGCCATTATGAGTTTCCGCCATTCTGAAAGGGCCGGCTCTTCAATTCCACACGCTGTGCAAAACTGGGAAATGTCATCAGGATTAGTTAGTGTATTATTTTTTCCTTCTTTAGACACTTGTATGCCAAATGGATATGTCCATCTATACAGGATGCCATTGTCTTTTAACCGTTTAATAAGTGGTTGTACAGATTTTCGCTGTTGTAGTGTAAACCATGAGAGGTCTTGCAAAATGATAACCTCCATATTCATAAATGGTATTGTTCTCATCTTTCTGGCTTTGGTTAGAATGTCTTCTTTTACTCCGTATCTAGTGACGCAGCATATTACATCTCTAGGGTTATCTTTAAATGTGCCCTTAGGTTTAAGTGCTCTGTGTGCTCTCTCCATCTCAATATTCCAAGTCACAGGTTTGTCTAGCACTTTTCTGAAAAGTTGTGTCACTGTCTCTAGGAGATTTTCTCCCTCAGCTTGTTCAGGGATACCCCTTATGCGTAGGTTGTTGAGTCTCCCTCTATTGTCTAAGTCATCCAGTTTCCTTTGCATTGAAGCGATAGTTTTCACATAATATAAGTTAGCTGCAGTTAGTATTTTCCACGTGGTCATTTCTGGTTTCTATCTCAGAGACCCGTGTGTAAGGAGGTTATTTCTGCCTTAATCCCATTTATTTCTTCTTTTAGTGTGTTTTTAAATTGAGCAATCATGTCTGTTAAGTCTGATTTAGTTGGTAGTGTCTTTAAATGTGCTAATGTAATCTGTTCCGCACTTACAGAGTCAATGTCAGAGTCGTCTGTGGGGCTTCTAGCGCGTCGCGGCGCCATCTTGGATCCCTGCTGCCTCTGTTCACCTTCGTTCGGTGTGAAGAACTGCTTCAATAATCGCTGTGAGTCACCGGTTTTCATCCCGCTGCTTTCTTCTCCACTTTGCTCCTTGTTCTTTCCGTGTTTTCCCATGCTTTCTATCCACTTTATGCTTTCCAACAGGTTATGTATTTGGAGCTCTGATCTTATGCGTCTACCATGCTTGACGTTTAGCCACGCCCCCCCCAGCTGAAATTCTTCTATTATTCAAAGTTACCTGCTCACAGTCCCTCATACGGTATCTATTGGTCTAAGGTGTTCTCTCACCCATTCCTTGAGGGATCTGTAAGTTTTCCCACATACTGTTTACCAGAACTGCATGTGACTAAATAAATGACACATCTAGAGTCACAACTGATGTAACTGTGTATTGGAAAAACCTCCCCCGATGTGTTGCTCTTGAAAGTGTCATTTACCAGTATGTGTTTCCTTACCTTACACCTATTTTTTTTTACTTTTTATTTATTTCAATAATAAATCATGTACATATCAAAACAATGCAGACAACTGTACAATCTAGAAAATGGATGAGTGGTCTGTATATGCATAATAAAATAATCCTGGTTCCCAGTCATCAGATGTTCCCAAGCATGTGGATTTCTCGATGTGATATAAAACAGGGGAAAGTACGAAATAGTGTAATACTATTTAATATATAAAATCCAATCCTTAAAACAGTGAAAATGTACTCACATTTTACAAATAAAATACTTGCAAGTGATAAAATCACGGGCCATATACCACAATAGTGGTCTGTGAGTAGGCAATTCAGCCATATCCTCATCACTGATTTGTTTTATCAAACACCTGGCACTTTTTTTATTATAGAACAGAAAACCATCAGAAAATCCCCTGGGAAAATACCGCTCCCTGTTGGTTAAAGCAATAAGCAGTTTGAAATCACTGGGTGAACACCTGATATAATTACAATATCACACTATATTGGTTTTCTAAAATTTCCACAGCTTATGCGCTGATCTCCATAAAAGGATTATATACTTCCTTCTTGGCTTGGATAGACAACTGTACAATGTTTATCATTATTTTGTTTTGTCATAAGTTTTATCGGTGTACAAATTTTATCTTCAGTAATAATATAGCATATATAGCAATAATAAAAAGAAAGGAAAAACATTAAATAATAAAAAAGAAATAAAAAGCACAGAAAAAAATAAAACATCACATAAAAACTGTTTTGTTTACACCTATTTTTTCCCACATTTATAACTGCCATTTTGACTAACCACTGAATGCTATTATTTTCAGTTTTTCTAGGAGAATAGAGGCTAGGAGAGATATCACTGATAATGGGGGATTTTAATTACCCAGATATTGACTGGAGCAACAGTACTGCCAGATCAATTAATGGGAATAAGTTTATAAACTTGTTGCAAGACAATTTTATGGCACAGGTTGTTGAGGAGCCTACTAGAAAAAATGCTATTCTCGATCTAGTGATCTCAAATGACCCAGAACTTATAGCAAATGTGCAAGTCATTGAACCCCTGGGTAATAGTGACCATAATGTTATTACATTTAATGTCTGGTGCAAAAAACAAATATATACTAGGGCAACAAAAACCATGAATTTTGGAAAAGCTAATTTTAGTGCCCTTAGGGCCGCCCTTCAGAGTATTGATTGGGGCATTATGTTTTCAGCTAAAACCACAGAACAGAAATGGTTGTCATTTAAAATGATATTAAATCATTACTGTTCTCAATTTATTCCCTTAAGGAGTAAATGTAGAAGCTCTAAGAATAAGCCTATGTGGCTTAATACAGATATAAAAAAGATAATAGGAAAGAAGAAAAAGGCATTTAAAAACTACAAATCTGTTGGGACAGAAGCTGCATTTAATGAATATAAACACTGTAATAAATGTTGTAAATCTGCAATCCGGAAGGCAAAGAAAGGAAATGAAGAATTAATTGCGGCGCAGGCGAAAAGTAACCCCAAAAAGATTTTTAAATATATCAATAGTAAAAAGATGCACGTTGAGAGTGTTGCTCCATTAAATAATGGTACCAGTATGGTTGTAACAGATACTGAAAAGGCTAATGTGCTAAATCAGTTTTTTTCTTCAGTGTATACAATAGAGTCTGAGTTCCCAGGCTAGCTTCATAGATGCCCTGACTCCGCTCAATCTAGTCAGTGGCTGACTCAGGATATGATTAATAAAGCTTTAATTAAAATTAATGCAAACAAGACGCCAGGGCCTGATGGTATACATCCACGGGTTCTAAGAGAGCTTAGTTCAGTTTTAGACCATCCCCTATTTCTGATAGGGAACTGGCTACAGGATCGGGTACAGAGGGTGGTTGTTAATGGTACATTCTCTACTTGGAGTAAGGTTCTTAGTGGGGTCCCTCAGGGCTCGGTGTTGGGTCCACTTTTATTTAACTTGTTCATTAATGACTTAGAGGAGGGTGTTGTAAATAATGTATCTGTGTTTGCGGATGACACAAAACTATCCAGCCCAATTAATTCCATCCAGGATGTGGCATCCTTGCAACAGGGTCTTGACAAACTGGCAATCTGGGCAGATAAATGGCAAATGAGATTCAATATTGATAAATGTAAAGTCATGCACCTGGTATGTAAAAATATTCAAGCCACTTATACCCTTAATGGGACTGCACTAGGCAAATCCATTATGGAAAAGGACCTTGGAGTCCTTGTAGATGATAAACTTGGCTGTAGCAAGCAATGCCAGTCAGCAGCATCAAGGGTCAATAAGGTCTTGAGCTGCATTAAAAGGGGCATAGAGTCACGGGAGGAGGGGGTCATTCTTCCACTTTATAGAGCACTTGTAAGGCCACATTTAGAATATGCCGTACAGTTTTGGTCTCCCTCACTCAAACAGGACATTATTGCATTAGAGAGGGTACAGAGAAGGGCAACTAAGCTGGTGAAAGGTATGGAAAATCTTAGCTATGAGGAAAGACTGGCCAAATTGGGGATGTTCACGCTGGAGAAGAGGCGCTTAAGGGGTGATATGATAACTATGTATAAATATATAAGGGGGTCATATAATAATCTTTCTAATGTTTTATTCACAAGTAGGTCTTTCCAGATGACACGAGGTCACCCATTCCATTTAGAAGAAAAGAGGTTTCGCTTAAATATTCGGAAGGGGTTTTTTACAGTGAGAGCTGTGAAGATGTGGAATTCACTCCCTGAAACTGTTGTACTGTCTGATACATTAGATAGCTTTAAGAAGGGGATGGATGGCTTTTTAGCAAGTGAGGGAATACAGGGTTATGGAAGATAGTTCATTATACAAGTTGATCCAGGGACTAGTCCGATTGCCTTTTTGGAGTCAGGAAGGAAATTTTTCCCCCTCTGAGGCAAATTGGAGAGGCTTAGGATGGGGTTTTTGCCTTCCTCTGGATCAACTAGCAGTTAGGCAGTGGTTGAACTTGATGGACGGGAGTCTTTTTTCAGCCTAACTTACTATGTTACTGGCAATCATTTTGCTGCATCTGAAAACAAGTTTGGTATTGTCCAATGCTGACTGATCTAACAGTGGATCCATTTTAAGAATGTCTAAACTTTTTTTAATTATTTTCCTTATCTGTGTTGCCTGTCTGCTATATGATGTAATAAAAAAGGTGGACCTATTATCCTGTTATCCTGAGTCCCAATTGTTACCATCTCTTTGATTATACTTTCTATTCTTGTTTTTGTTCGTATTACTGTTAATTATAAGTTCTTGTCTGGAGGTAGCAACTGCTCTCACATAGGCTTTGTTAATTGCAATTACATCTTATTTCCTATCTATAAGTCGGTCCCAGAGTGCCATTGCTTGGTTCTAGAAGGCATCCCATGTGGTACAAATCCTCTGGAGATGCAGAAATTGCCCCCCAGAACTGATCTGGGATGATAGCTGTCCGCATGCAACATGGTATGTATGTAATTTTTTTTTAAATATGTGGGAAATGTAAATTTCATCGATTAGTATTGCAATATGAGACAAACCTTGAGGCTTCTTGTTCAGTACCTTCCCAAATAAAAATGAAATCACCTATATAGAGATGATAGGGTTTAATATTGTGTCTGAGGGGATTTCTCTGTCCATGGACATTGCACTGCTACCACCAACCGATGACAAGGTTGGCTTATGTGGGAGCAAATTTTGCCCCCAATATTCTTTATCAATAATGTTTTACCAATTTTTTTAAATCTGTAGAAAGTTAAACTCTTTAATTAAAAAGGAACACAATATATATATATATATATATATATATATATATATATATATATATATATATATATATATATGTATTTATATTTATACATATTTATTTTGCCAAATTTTACTGTTTGTAGAAAGATAAACTCCATAATAAAATAGGAACAGAACCATATGTAACGTATACCTTTTGGTCAATGGTCCTTATAAATGCTTTACTCTCAGTCACCATAAACCACATACTCCAAACTGTTTTCAGATAGGCTACACCAAATTTATGCTGCTCACCCCCCACATGCCTCAGTTTCAGGATGATGTCTCTGCGTGTTTATTAAAAGTAAACAATTCAAACTAATTTTAGCTTATGTTAAATAAAAACATTTTTTTTTAAATATGTTCTAAGAGTAACAACAGTAAAACAAAATTTTCAGGCTGGATTTTTATTAAAGTAACATTCAACTACAAAGTACCACAGTAGATATAGAATATAGAGTTGTATCCATTATCTATGCTTTCTTTCCAGTGAGAATGAACTGAAGCTGCCTACTTATCTGAAAAGAATAGTATACCTGGGCTTCATGAGCAACACATTTTAGTTATGACCATACATATATACAGTACTCAGGGTTGGTTCATGTTATGTTATTATATGTTTATGGATTATAGGCTCAAGTAGGCATGATACTGGAAACAAGTGCCAGATATGGAGTAGAATGGATTACAATTAACCAAATCAGCAGTTGCCTCCTACTAATTTGAATTGAAAGAAGGGTTAATACACCTGTTCCTGTATCTGTGTAATAGTTTGAATTTGAATACATGAAGAAAATCCCACAGCTCGAAACATGTTGTATTAAGCAAATAAATATTGTGACAGCACAGTTCCTGCATCAATATATCTATTCCTCAACAATTCTACTCTGGCCTTCAAATTTATTTGAGTACAATTATACCAGCACCAAATTTTCACAACCTGGTTACAAACTTTGCAAATGATTACATTTTTATCCATTAGTCATTATGACACAGTTACCTATGTTTATGTCTTAGCCCTAGACTCAATGAACTTTTGCTTTTTTTTAGCAAATTAGATACCTACAAATTCATCATCTCCAGCAATATGTTTTCATTGCCCTCAGACCACATGAACCATCTATGACCAAACATCTAATTGAAGTATAATCTTTATAACCATCCACAAGTTCATGAAGCATAACGTACACACTGGGTTAATAATCAAAGCAAGAGGCAATTTGCTTTGTCTCATCCCAACTAAATTACACATGAGCATCATGAAAGTTGTGGGTAAAGTAATTATTAAAGTTGCCTACAGCTAAAGCGTTATAGAAAGCAAACAGAATGGTTTATGTCATATTAAAAATATTTTAATAAGATATTTTTGTCAACTTATATAAAAAGTACACTTATTAATGAAAAAAATGTAAAACACAGGTATAAAATAGTTTTACCATGAGAAATGATTGCTAGGGAAATTAAATATTAACAATATAATAAAAGTGGAATTCTTTAATTTACATAAAAGATAAAATGAAATGTAACTATATATATATATATATATATATATTTATATAGTGATGGGTGAAACTCCCGCGTTTCGCTTCGCCGAAAAATTAGCGAATTTCCAGAGAAATTCGCGAATTGGCAAAAAATTCGCGAAACGAGTCGCGCGTCAATCGCGGCGCGTCGTGTCATTTTCGCCGAGTCGCGTCGCGACGTGCGACTCGTTTTTGTTGGCAAATTTTTCGCCGTGAATTCGCCCCTGGCGAATAAATTCGCCCATCACTATATATATATATATATATATATAGCCAGAAACACTATATTTTTTGTTATAATTTGGAAAGGTATTATGAAGGATATCATTCTGGATGTAAAACATTTTACAAAATCGTGCATATGTGATTACTTCTGTGAGGAGTATATTTTCGGTACAAAATGATAAAATGTGGTTGGAACTTAATTACAAAATGCATTATTCATTACACAGAAGTTGATTAATTAATATGGTTAAATGTTCTGAATATAACATCAGTGTTTAAAATTTGAGTAAGACTAGATTACTTATTTATATCTGAAAAATGATTGTTAGACTATTATGCCATTTTTGGAGTTTATGAATCTAAATATTACACACAAAAATAAAAATTTGCCTTTTAAAATACAGTTTCTTATTAATTATTTGTTCAACTTTCAGTTTAAAACTTAAAGTTTTATCAGACCATATTTTATTATATGTCCAAACTAGCATATTGTGTAAGTACCTTCCAAATCATCGTCATACAGTAGACACATCCAGTAAATGATTCATTAACAGAATAAATGGTCACTACTCTGTGCATCATATAATTTATAATAAATGATCACATGTAATGAGAATGTATTAATGTATTTTAAAAGACAGGAACACATTTTTGAGAATGTACCGTATATCATCAAAGCCAAATTAGATTTTAGGATAAGGTATATATAGGGATATATTTAGGAAAAAAATGTCAGAATAAAAATATTAATGGTGGCAAGTTAACAGGATACCATTGTAAACTGACAAGATCATTGATACTTGATCTGCTGATATGTATCTGGCCCACTTGCTCTGGTGATAATTCAGAAAATGGTGACAAATTTGCCCAAATACATTGAAGTCTATTGGCGATATAGTACAATTTGTCAGCACTCACCCAAACTTTTAAAGCTGTCAAGAGACAGGTGCTTGTGCAAATTTGTTCACTCCAACTGGCTTAAATACTTGAAGTGAAGTCACAGTACCATCCATGTATTATGGTTTTTAAAAAACCCTTCATTGGTATCTTGGATCAGTGATCAAGTCTCTACCAATCTTAAAGGGATACTGTCATGGAAAAAAAAAACATCAGTTAATAGTGCTGCTCCATCGGAATTCTGAATTGAAATCCATTTCTCAAAAAAACAAACAGATTTTTTTACATTTCATTTTGAAATGTGACATGGGGCTAGACATATTGTCAATTTCCCAGCTACCCCAAGTCATGTGACTTGTACTCTGATAAACTTCAATCACTCTTTACTGCTGTACTGCAAGTTGGAATGATGCCCCCCCCTTTTTTTCTCAGATCTGTAACACAAGAAAATAGCTGCCTGGCAGATCTAAGAACAGCACTCAATAGTGAAAACCCATGTCCCACTGCATTCCATTCAGTTACATTGAGAAGGAAAAAAAACAGCCTGCCAGAAAGCAGTTCCCTCCTAAAGTACTGGCTCAAGTCACATGACATGGGGCAGCTGAGAAATTGACAAAATGTCTAGCACCATGTCAGATTTCAAAACTGAATATAAAAAATCTGTTTGCTCTTTTGAGTAATGGATTTCAGTGCAGAAGTTTACTGGAGCAGCACTCTTAACTGATGCGTTTTTAATTTAAAAAAAAACATGATAGTATCCCTTTAATTACTAAAGTGTTCAAAAAGGCAATATGTTCACCATCTAAATGTAAAGTAAAATTAATGAAAGGCAAAGCAGCATTGATTTCTTGATAAAAGGCATGCAGGGTCCTAAGTGTATCCATGCAAGTAGTGAACACTTCATCAATACAGCAAAACCATATCATGCAGACTAGATCACTGATCTTTTTCATAAATCAACAGACAGAAACATTTTACTTCACTATAACTCATTTCATCCAGTCCAGACCAGGAAGTCAGCTATGTCCCTATTTTTCTGTGTTAAACGGATTGTGACAGATGAGAAATTGTTAATGGAGAGCTTGGATGAAAGAAACAAAACTTTTTATAGAGGGGTTACCCTTTAAGCCTCCTTAAACAACAATGTGAGGATGTTCATGAAATAAGGGGAGGTTATCCCAGTTATCATAAGAGTAACTCAATATATATAACTTTCATCTCCAGATTTAGTACAATTAGTCAAGAAGTGGCCAAAATTATTTGTAAGCATTGGGGACTACTGAGGGATGGAGTACCTCAGGTGGAGTCTTTTCAAAATATGCCCCTTATTTCACATAAAAGAAACAACAAGATTGGATCAGATTTGGGGTGAACATTTAGGGAGGGGTGAGTATTGCATTCAAGAAATAATGGGACCTTTCCTTGCTTGTCTTGCAATTGTTGTTCTAATGTTCTTAGGGGTGATACAGTTCATCATCCATGTAAAGGTATCCCTATTAAAATAAATGTTTTTTACACATCATTCAACATTTGTAATATATATGATCAAATGCCATGTGGACGATTACATGTGGGACAGACAAAACCTGTGATAAAAGTTACAATACGTGAAAACAAATGCACTGTGAAATTTTACAAATTTTGCCGAGAAGGGCCATGGGGTTCAACAATGAAAGTTTTAGGTGGCGAATAGCATTCTCAAACTCTGTTTTGGTGGAGACCGTGGAAAAATGTTGCTTAAGAAGGAAGCTATGTGGATACATTGAGACTTTGGAGCCCAATGGCCTTAATCGGGAATATGACCTGCACCCCATATTCTTTTTGTTTTTAATTTCATTGTGATCAGTGTTTTTTCTAACATTTGGTATATTGTTTTGCAGATACTACATTATGTGATGACAAAAGAGATTGAGGGGTATATTTATCAAAGAGTTAAGAGTGAAGTTCCACCTCTAGAATGAAATTCCACCACTCTCAATTAATTTCTATGGGATTTTAAAAAGGCGTATATACCAAAGGGTTAACTTTCACCCATTGATAAATACACCTTTTGATAAATTTATCCCAATATAGCCAGCAGGAAATATGTGGACACTTTGTTGATTTATAACATATGTATCTGTAAATGTTGCCTTTATGTCTCCATTATTTGCTTCAATTGATTTCTGCTATATGCCCTCAGGTGGCATTGTAGATGAGAGTATAAATTTGTGTGACCATGAGTAGTTAAGTAACTTGAAAAAAGGCTGTGCCAGGCCTGAAACTTTATTCTTTGTCTGAGAGCCGAGCCAAGAGACCAATAAAGGCTTTTTAAAAAAGTTGATACATGGATGGTGCTTTGGCTTCACTTATTAAGTACTGAAGACTATGGAGGACAAGTTTTTGTTTTTAACAGGCAACACATTGAAGTCTATGGGCATTATTTTCACAACCAAACTTGGTGAAACTACTTAACAACACTTACTTCAAGCATAAGCATGTCTTATTTATGTAATTTATTACACAGTTTTGCACAACGCTTAGGACCTGAAGTTTTACTGTTAAGGGATTTTGTAATTTGGACCTGAAGTTTTCGTGTTAAGGGATTCTGTAATTTGGATCTCCATATTTTGAGCCTGCAAGAAAAACAACATAAACCATTACAGGGGTTATTTTTCAAAGGTCGAATTTTAGATTTTATTTTATTTTATTCACTAATAATAAATTACATTTTTTTCACAATTCAAAAGGTATGAATTTCATGAAGAAATTTGAAAGTCTTACATTCAAGAAAATAGTCCTGACCTGAAAACTCATATCAAATTTTAATCAAAACTTTTATGATGTGAGACTTTTTCTTCTCCAATTGAAGTCTATGGGCATCATTTTTGCAGTGAAATTTGGCAAGAATTTGGCTCTTCACTACTATTAATAGTTCAAGGGACCTCTGCCATTTACTTCTATATGAACTCAGCAGGTTTTAGGTTTGTGAATCAATGACTACACTCACAATTGACATTGTATTTATTAAAAGACCAGAATATAAAAAGTACGAACAAAAAAAGCTGAAAAATATTTTTTTCATCTGAAAGTCTAATTTATTAAATATGGTCCAGCAAGATCAGAGATCTTAGAGATCAGAGATTTTTGTGGTTTTAAATAGTGATGGGCGAATTTATTCGCCAGGGTCGAATTCACTGCGAATTCCAGTGATTCGCCGCTGGCGAATAAATTCGCGAATCACCAGCGAAATTTCGCCAAGCATAATTTTGCCGGAAAAACGAGTCGCGCATCGTTTTTGACGCGACGCGTAAAAAACGACGCAACGCTCGCCGGGAATGACGCGACGGAAATGACGCGACGCGCGTCAAAAGCGTCCCGCGGCTCGTTTCGCGAATTTTTCTAGAGAAATTCGCGAATTTTTCGGCGAAGCGAAACGCGGGAGATTCGCCCATCACTAGTTTTAAACTTAGAATCTCACATTTTTAGAGCTGTTTGGCAATACCGGAAAATCAAGATTCAAGTTTCAAGATTCATGGAAAAAATTTAATTTTGATTGTTCCTAAATGGGTCCCTTAGACATCAATATCATGGGACTGCAATATTAGTAGGGGAAGGTACCACAAGGTAGAACATGAGGGGTGTGAAAGTGATGGCTGAATACATTTGCCAGGCATGGATTCGCTGTAATTTTCTGCTTTTTGCCACCCACAAATACATTCGCAAAACTGCAGCAAAAAAAAATCACTGATGAAAAATATGCTGCAACAAAGAAAAGTGGCGTGTATCAAAATTGTCCTGCGCATAAAAATTTTCATCTGTCAAAATTATATTGATGCCCTTTACTTCGGTGCATTTCGCAAATATTTTGGCATTTGGCGAAGCAAAGAGGGACAGATTTGCCCATCATTAGTGAGGAGTAATACTTTGATAATAGTTGTTGATTGTTGATGCACATTGGTAAGTTAAATTAAATGTGTACTATTAACATATCATTAACATAAACACTCATCTGATTCGAAGTGTGGCACAAATTATGGATTGCGATGGGTTGGTTTGGCAGCACCATAGGATATTTTATTCAATAATAATATTACTATTTCACCCTCTTGCAATATTTAAATAACGTTTTTCAGTTTCATTAACTTTGTGAGTGAATTATGCATGTCAGAACAGTTCTTAGTGAATGAGGGGCTTCTCCCTAACAGCAATGGTTTGGACCACCCCATGACTGAGCAGATATTATAGTCACAAGCATGACAGTATCCTTTTAATAACACTTAAAAATATTTTATATGCTAAAACTGGAATTCTTACAATTAGAGGGAAAATGCTTACATAAAAACAGTTACATCAAAGGAAAGGGGTTTAAAATATCTAAATTAAATAATCCCTTAAATTTAAATCTGCAGTTTCGTAACTAAACATGTATTCTCTTTTTAAGAACAGCAATACATTAATAAAAGTTGAGACACCGACAAATCACTTATCTTTTGATGAAATAGTCTATTACTGAGGTAGGCATTGATTAAGTACTGAAAGTCACTTTCAGCTTGAAAAAATTATTACATTTAAACTTTCATTGTGTAAGGTTCACCATTAATATCAAACCTTTTTTTTCAAAATTATCTAGCCATTCTTTTTATTTTTTTATGTTATTTGAATTACCTTTAGCAAATTGTCCACAGTCAAGACTAATATACAGTCAGTGTGTGATCTATCATTGATGCTTATTCTATTGTTACTTTCCTTTCAGTGGACCAATACAGAGGCTTCTTTAAAAAGCATTAGAAAATACAAAGGAAGTTAATTAAAATGAACCTGAACTTCTGCAGCTTTCATTGTATTCATTTTTGCTAGCCCTTTAATTTTTTTATTGTAATTTTGTCTTTTGCTAATTCTGCATATTGCTAAATTATTTTACATTGTACCATGTATTCCTATTTGTATTCAAGAAAATGAAAATTTAAAGGATTTCATGGTAAGGGGTTTGTAAATTGCAGTAAATGATTACTGTTTGTGGAATCTTAGATTTATGGTATTATTGAGAATCAACCATCCCTGCTATGCATGTAAAAAATTACATAAATTAGTCAAACCTTTTTATAAATATTGGTGTATTTTTTATTACAGTACAGGCATTTAGTCCAAGTATTATTAGGGGTAAAATGTACTGTAGGATCATAGCTGCTGCAATGATAACTCTTAATGGCCCATTTACTAACAATCAAATTGTGATTTTTCCCATAAATCTCAAAATTATGTTTTCCTATATTTCTAAAACACTCGAGATTTATTAAGTGTAAAAACTATGAAAACCTCTAAGGAAAAACTTCACAAAGTGAAAGTTGTAGAGGTCCCACTTTGGACTTTTAGAGGTTTTCTGGGGGTTACAGGTTCAATTCGGACTTTTAGAGGTTTTCTGGAGGGGGGTTCACTATGATTTTTCTGAAAAACAAAAACTTTTTGTAGTATTTTTTAAGTCATTTTTCAGCACTTTTTTACGTTCGTACTTTTTATATATTTGATCTTTTAATAGAAATAAAGACCATGGTGGAAAGGAACCCTATTATACTGTATATACCTGTCTATGTGTCAGGGCCCGAAGGCGATGATAGGAGTGAGGACCAAGGAGGAAGTGCGAGTTCGTGGTAACAAAAGGGTTAAGGCAGAGGCGAAGTCAAATCCAGGCAAGAGGTCAGTTCAGGCAGCAAGGTATCAAGGTCAAAGTTCAGGCAGTAGGTCAAAGACAAGAAATCCAATCCAAAAGCACACCCAGGAACACAGTAGTAGAACCTATAATCGGGCAATGACTAAGAGTTCAGAGTTCCTTTAAATAGGCCTTGTTTGGCGCCAAGATTAGCGTCAGCGTGATGGCGTCAGAATGCACGCCTGTGTGGACGCGCGCCGAGACCTTGACGCGCGCGCCCATGTGGACGCGCGCCGACGCTCTGACGCGCGCCGACTTCCTGACGTGCGCCTGTGCGTCTGCGCCCGGCAGGAATCCTTACACTATGAAATACAGTAAGCTTCTTTTGTACATTTTGACTATTTAGTATCATTATAGTGAGCACACGTGCAACCAACTAATTAAGCAACTGCAAAAAGGTGCACAATTTGTGTCTGTTTTTGTTAGATAGATAGGGCCTTAAAATAAAATGCATAGGACTGAGTATTACTTGAGTGAGATAATTACAAATCTGGAATACAGTTTCTCTGCAAAAAGTCCTAACATTTGTCATTTCAAAATGAAAAAAGATAAAGGGAGGGTAAATGATTATGTAATTTTAAAGGGCAGGAAAATTGTCAATTCAAGTCACTGCTACACTTCCCCAAAGTCCCAGAAAAACTTTTCTTTGTGTTACTCCATTGCCTCTTTCAGCAGTTTCATCAACATCTAAATATCTAAATGATTTTCCTCTCTTAGATGCTATACATCATACCACATTCCATGTTATTTCTCCAACCAAAACTTCTCTGGCTTTCCCATCCCAGGCTCTGCCCTTAAGCCATGGTTTGAAAGGCAGTTGGTTCAACCCTCACCAACTTCCTATTATATTTTTTTGGTAACCCAGATCACACACAATTCCACTGGGAACCCACATATGTGGATGCTCTGCCTCCCTTATTGATCTCAAAGTTTATGTAAAGTAATACTGTAAGGTCAGAGTGATAAAGTGACATGTTTTGCTAATTAAAAATAAAACCAGCACTCGTATTTTATACTTATTTGCTGTTATATTACTATGAGTTCCACTTAAAAGATAAAATACAAAAAACCATAGTGTGCTCTCCTGCCTTATACTGTATACTCCCATGGGATATACAAACACAAATACAGGCCTTACATCACAGCAGAGCAATGTGAAGTTATCCTACCATCTTACAGGTTGTTAACTTCTTACCCATACTCTCTCAATACACAATGGAGACATAAGATATTGTGCTGAAATTCTAAACTTTTTATTAGTGATGGTTGGATTTACTCGCCTGCGATGAATTTGCAGTGAATTCTCGCTATTCGCCACAGACAAAATTCATGAAATGCCGCCAAAATTTGCATCTCGTTTTTGACACGGGCATCATTTTTGGATGCCGGCGCCCATTGCTGGCATCGAACATACAGATGCCGGCAAAGGGCGCTGGCATCAAATATGGACGCCCATGTAAAAAATGAGACGCCACGGTGTTTCGCAAATTTTTAACCATTTCGAGAATTTCTCTTGAAATTTGCAAAAAATTCGGTGAAGCGAAATGATGCTGAATCGCCCATCATTATTCTGGTATGAGACTCTACCTTTTTTTTAGAAGAGACAAAGATGTGTGATCTGTGAAACATTTGTAGGGGTTATGCTACCAGAAAATTTTATATGAATCATTATTTATATGGAAAAATAAAATAGTCACCTAGAGACCTCAAATTATGCTGGTCATTGACACAAAATATACACTATGTGAACCTTCTTTAATTTCCTTAAATATTTTACTTTATAAATATCCATTCTCAATAGGGATGGCGCAAACTGTTCGCCGGCGAACTTGTTCGCGCGAACATCCGCTGTTCGCGCTCGCCGGAAGTTCGCACTCGCCGGAAGTTCGCGAACGTCGCGCGACGTTCGCATTTTGGGTTCGCGTCAATTTGGCGCATTTTTTTGCCCTCTCACCCCAGACCAGCAGATACATGGCAGCCAATCAGGAAGATCTCCCTGGACCACCCCCACACACCCCCTGGACTAAAAAAAAAAAATGTGCATACCTCCCAACTGTCCCTTTTTTGGAGGGACAGTCCCTCTTTTGCGAGCTCAACCCTCTGTCCCTCATTTGTACTGGAAAGACCCTCTTTTTTCTGCACTGAACAGCCAGAAAAAGAAGCAAAGATTTGAACTTGGCTTTTGGCAGAGAGTCCAGAACAGCTAACAGGTGCAGGTAAGATACTTTGCAACACTTTTGACATACGAAAATAATGGATTTTTCTTTTCCCTTGATCCCCCTCTGGCATGCCACTGTCCAGGTCGTTGCACCCTTTAAACAACTTTAAAATAATTTTTCTGGCCATAAATGTCTTTTTTAGCTTTTAAAGTTCGCCTTCCCATTGAAGTCTATGGGGTTCGCGACGTTCGCGAACCGTTCGCGCGTTTGTCGCAAGTTCGCGAACGCGTCCGCGAACTTTTTTGCCGCGGTTCGCGCCATCACTAATTCTCAATATGATGAATGATAGTATTCATTAACAGTGTATTGTCCACACATGGCATTTCCAATTTACCATGCATGAATCTACATAACTGATCTGTTCATTGGTGTGGATGCTAACCATTACATTCAATTACATAACAAACATTTCTTGTTTAATTTTCTATTTATTTTTTTTTACAAAATTTACATTGATATCTGTATGGAATCTATTATCCAAAAATTGTATTACCCTAGGGCTCATTGGTGCAAGTTACAAATGCAAGAACGAATACAAAGTGTTAGTTTTAATGCCAAATTGCCAAAATTCTATATTGATGGTATTCATTTAGCTATTTGCATCAATGCATGCTAGTTTTAACATGACAGAAGCACTAACTTGATCAGATGAATTACACACAAGTGTAAAATACATTAACACAAGGGAAGAATTAGTGGGTTTCATCATTAGCACCAAGTGAATTGGTCACTAATGCCATTATAAAAGTTGCCCACCAAAATATCATTAGAAACACCAGAAATATTTTGTGACAGCTAGGGGCACATTTACTAATTGTCGAAATGAAAATTTGGATAAAAAATAAATAAATTTTGAAGTAATTTCTGGCTACTTCAACTATTTAATAGGCAAAAATCTGCTTCAAATTGAAAACATTTTTAATCGAATTTTAAAATCCGACCATTAGTAAATTGAAGTACTGTCACTTTAAAAAAAATTGAATTTGACACTTGCCCACCTTAAAGCTGCGGAATTTATATTTTAGCCTATGGGGGACCTCATGGAACCTAATTTTTTTTTACCAAAATCATCTGAATCGTTCGAACGATTCAAACTATTTTTATTCAATCGAAAATGGTCCATTTTTAATAAAAAAACTTGATGGTCGAAGTTTTTAAATTCTTTTTCAATTCAAAATTCGACCCTTAGTAAATCTACCCCTTAAGCTGGCCGTAGACGCAAAGATCCGATCGTATGAATCCTTGATTTGTATGATTTTCGGATTGTGTTTGGAGTGTCCCAACATTTTTCTTGCCATGCCAATCAGTTGTTCAGTCGATCGGACGGGATAGAAAATTTCAGTCGGTTGACAATCATATTTCTGCATGTATTGCCAATCTGACGATCTTCAGTGGGAGACTGCCACTGTCAACTTTGTGGGACATAAACTTTTCTACAATTGCTGTGGAGCAGAACATCGGCTGATATGTTCTTTACTGCTTTGTTTGATCTGAATGGTTAGTGACAGGTTGGGAGATTGCAGGGAAATCTTTGCGTCTATGGCCAGCTTTAGTGTGTGATTTACAGATATAGATGCTATTTACAGCTCTGTTCTATTATAGTTATGCCTGCAAAATACTGCACTTCCGTAAAAATATGATGATCTGCATCAAATAAACCAAACTTTGCACATTGGACTCCTGCGGATGGGATTTCTGGCAATTTTTCACTAGTGTCAGCCACTTTGCCATTTAGTAAATCTGCCTAATGGTATTACAGAATAAAAGCAAAATGTACTGTTTAGTTGAACAAAACACCACAAGTCACTGTAGGCTGCAGGCCCAGACTGTCTGTGGGTTCTGGCAAATGCCAGAGGGGCTGCTATAAGGTGTCATAGAAAGTCAGTATTTAGTGGGCTGGTGGGGGCTGTTTGGGCCTCTGTGTGGGCTGATTGGGCCTCTATGTACCTGAAATGCCAGGGCCTATTTTAATTCTTAGTCCGGACCTGGTAGGATGTAACATATTTATGGAGTGATATGAATTTCTGTTTGTATAGATAACAGTTTCTACACCTGTATATAAAAAATATGTAAAAAGCACATAAAAGGAAATGATGAGCCTTTATCAAGCAATTAATGTTCATACAGAATATGGGGCAACATTTTTTAAACATTATAGCATATTTATCCACAGATATATATTTATATATGACTAAGCACCACAAAAAAACTGTTTTATGTATAGTATATTTTTGCTACTTTACAGCTTCTAAAATGTGCTTTTGTATATAAAATGTATTTTAAATTATAAAATCGAAGTCCATCGTGACTGTGTGACCTGGATAAAAGAATGGCTGCTTTCAAAATTAAAAAGAAATGTGACTAAACACTAGTAAGATATGAAGCTCATTCATTAATGGCCCCTATGATAATATATCACTGAAAATGTTGCATGAAGGACAGACTTTGATAGGATTATGTACAGTATAATAGCAAGACAGTGAAATTAAAGTTCTCATAGAGGATACGTCTTGTGAACTGAAGGGTAAGGAGATAATGATGGTAACATTAATAATAATAAATAACAAGAATAAAATGATTCACATAAATACAATTTCCATCAGCAGCTATTATTGTAATTATGAGAGTGATAAAGTAGTGATCTGCAGTAAATAGCAAGTCTTTATTGATTCATTCTTCAGTGTAATAAAAAGCCCACAAAATTGTAAGTGCAAATAACTAAATGTCTTATGCTGCTTTATGTTGCTAGTTTATTAAAGATACATTTTTAACAAAGGCTAGTTGAAGCATGCATACATTTTATTGAATTAAACACTTAGCAGAATTTCTATTTTAGGTGTTTAGTACAGCATATATTGTATGTTTATATGTTAATACAGAATACTAAGACTTATCTAACAATGATAAAATCACTGTAATCATTCTTTTCCAAGTAATATAAATGAACTTGTGCTGTCATCCATGGTTTCTTAACTAACTTACTAATATAGTTTATGTAGTTTATCTGCTTCCAGTGTCTTTTGAAAATGAGACTTTGTTCCATGGTCTGGCGTGCTTCTGAGCGCTAACAGATCATTAGAAAATATTTAGAGCACTATACAGATGAAGCCTCTTTGGATTGTACATTTGACACAGAATAATTTAACTAATCTATCCCATTTATCCCACTTATCACAGAATATTGTGTCACAGCATCCCATCCAATTAAAGAGTTCAACATTGAAAACAATGGTGCTTTGGTATGAATGGTGTATGTCCCGCATCAATGTGTACATCTTTATGCATTCAAATGAGAACAAGCATCATTGCATGAATATGTTTGCGAGGTTCCAGTGGTCCAATCTTACTAGAAGTATCCCAGTAGATCTTCAAAGTGCACCTGTCTAGTTGTGCTCCAACACAATAGTAATTTTTCTAATAATAGAAAAAAAGGCTATGAAGCTGAAACATATAGTGGCACACCTTTATACATACAGATGAAGCCACTTTGGATTGTGCATTTGACACAGAAAAACTTAACTCATCTATCCCATTTATCCCACTTATCACAGAATATTGTGTCACAGCATCCCATCCAATTAAAGAGTTCACCATTGAAAACAATGGTGCTTTGGTATGCTAATGAAAAGGTTAAATGTATTAAATGAGTTAAGATAACTTTAGATAACATAGTTTCTTCAATTAACCCTGAGTCATGACGCATTTAACTCACAAATCCAAGTGGCTGCATCTGTATATCATAATTTGAATTTGTGTAGGTTTATATTTTTTTAAGGATGACTAAACTAAAATTTTAAGAAAGCACAAATGTGCGTATTTATGAAAAATGCAGAAGGAATCTGAATAAGCATACAAAAAAATTACAATGCTCTAAAACCTAAAAAAAACTAAATATTCAAAAATAAATTAAATAAATTCTAAGGGCAGCTCCCACTGACTTCTACAAAACTTCAGCAGTTTTTAGATGGCGTATGTTTACACCAGAGATTATTGTGGTTTTTAAAAAATAGCAAAACTACATTTTAAAACCGTGCAAGACTTTAGTGCTAAAAAATTTGAACCATAAAAAAATTACAAAATGTTAATATGTTAACATGTTCATATGGTAGAATTTTAGCAATACTTGCCCACAACTTGCCAACTAAAGATGAAGAAAGATTAAGACAGAATATTCAACCTAGTGGATGAATTGGAAAAAGTTCAACAGGTTATTGACAAACACAATAAAGGAAATAATGATTCTTGCAGACAAGGAAGATGATCTGGAAAATGGAAGTAAATACAACTTCAGAGTACACACACACCGTGGTGCCCCTTTTCTAGCTAGGATATTCTCTTACAAAAAATGTTTTCCCTCATCTCTACCTTGCATTCAGTCCTTCACAAGTTTTTAGACAGTGAAGTTTTACATTAGTAAATTAGAGTTTTTTGTGCTTTTTATTGCATAAATAACATTCTTAAATGTTAGCACAAAAAAATTCAATTCACTGAAAAGTATGAATGTTGCTAAATAGCACCCTAGATATATGTACGTGTATGGCAACTATTTAAGCGACTCAAGATTTTCTGAAATCTTGGGGGCCTAAAAACCATTGAAAGGAAACATATTAGATCAATTTATTAGATGAAATTCCCGTATAATTCTCCTACAATCAATCCACTGGCATATAGAATTTTATCATCTCCTAATGTGATAAAAAGGTACAGGAAGTAACTTGAGCATCCTATAAAGAGAAATTGGTAGCTATTTTACTAGGCAGATCATTACATGCATAATCTCTGAAATACAAGGAGACAAGGGTATATATTAAGAGTGAAGTTAGAGATCACCTAGAATGAAATACCACCTCTCTCCATTCATTTCTATGCGGTTTTTAAAGGCATATTTATCAAAGGGTGAAAGTTCACAATCTGATAAATATGCCTTTAAAAATCTCATAGAAATGAATGGAGAGAGGCGGTATTTCACAGTAGTAGACTGTGGTAATCTCTAACTTATTTTTGATAAATATAAACCAAAGATGGATGCTACCTAATATAAGGAAGAATCCATCATTGACCCATCATTGATTTACTAAAATACAGCAAATCAAATCTGCAATAGTTAATGTTTATGCAACTATTAACCAATTTGTTAAACACTTTGCCTTTGTTTTATAAATAGAAATGGAAACCAGTTAATTCTTTTTGTTGTGCTTTTAAGGGAAAATTAAAAATATGAATTAAAAAAACAATTGCTTTTTGATTACTATAGATTTATAAATATGCAATGTGCTAACATGAAACATTCTTTTTTCTTATTCTGTGCATGTGCTAAAGGTAAATGAATACTATGTACAACCTTGAGGCTTTCATTTAAAACACAAGCCAAAGAGCAAAATTATGCTGTCTGGCATAAAGAAAGCCAAAGCAGACAAATTTACTTTTAAAAATCATTAAATAATAAATAATATTTTTAGTAATATGATTAAAGTTTTATTCATATTCTGTTTTGTAGACAATACAGTTCTTTAGATTATGCTTGCACTTTCTTTTGAAAGACAGGAAGGGGCAGATTTATCAAATTCACATGAAGGATTCGAAATTCGAACGAATTTTCAAAAAGATATGAATTTGAATTTCAAATATGCAAATGAGGCAACTTCGACCAACTAATTTTCAATATTTGACCGATTCGAATAATTCAATTATTCAAATTTAATTGTATTCCAATATTTGAATATTCGATGGTCGAAGTACTTCCCCTTTAAAAAACAATTCGATAGGCCAGTTCGCCAGATTGAACCAATCAAATTGCTTTAAAACCCTATGGAAAGCTCCCATAGGTGTTTTAAAGTTGTTTGTGATGGAATAGGAAAAAGTTGATCAAACGGTTAAAATCGTTTTAAATTGCTCAATTCGAACGTTTTAATCAATTATTAATCGAACAATCAAATTTTTCCTATTCGATCGTTTGAATATTCGAATAGCGGTAAAATCCTTCGAATTCGATATTCGAATTCGAAAGATTTTACTTCCCTCACTATTCACATGGTCGAATTTCAAATTTTTTTCAATTCGAAATTCGACCAATAGTAAATCTGCCCCTAAATGTATCTATTGTCAAGGAACATTTGAAATTAACATATTACATTTTAGCCAGTGTGATATGTTAAAAAAAGTAGAGGCTTAAATGCTTAAAAACATTAAGAAAAGTATAGCTTCTCCCTATAAGGCTACTCCTAGTATAAATGTATCTTTGGTATGTACAGTTAATCTCATTTTGTGAAAATAAGTATCTTCTTCAGTTTATTTCTTTATTCAAAGTTGGGGGGGAGATCTTATACTGAACATTTTAGTTACTGTGTCTATAAATCAGAACTCTTTCAGCCTGTCATATGCTCCATAATAAGGGTCATTTTTCAGGCAGAATGTCACAACTAATATCAAAGGACCTTCTCAGAATCACAATAATTTGGTTTCTTGTTAAATAAGCAATGTCTAGTACACAAAAATGCCAAACAGATAACAGGTCAATTTTATACAGTATGAGGGCTCTGAGACCTCTAGAGTAATTTACCCTTTGGGATTCTTTTTGACAGTTTCTAAGATAAATTATCTATACCTTGTGAAATGATTAATGAAAATAAGATTCAGGGAATATCCACTATAGTAGCCATTTATACATAAGGAAATGTCTAAAAATAAATATTGGTTTTATAAAATGCTGTACATATATACTGGGTTATAAAACAAATATAATACAGTATATATAATCACATAAGAGCCAGCAATCATAAAATATTATGATACTGCTGCAAGGGCGTACCATGTGTTCTCACGGATGAAAAGAAAAGTCCATAATTCATGTAACAGAAACTATATTAAATGATGGGCAGCTTGTATCCAATACATACACAAATGTTATAAATACATGTGAGTCCTATAGCATTTGATAAACATTTAAGGGTACAGCTAATGCTACAAATCTGAATTATCATTATGATACAGAACATCAGTTTTGAAAAGAAAAAATGTAAACTTTCTTAGTCAGTTAACATATTGCATTTTCATCACGATCTCCATTTTATTTTCCTTTTCAAAAGTGCTACAGTATATTGTTTTTGCTAACTAACAAATACAAACATACTTTTAACTGAATTACAATTACAGTGACTCTAGCAGATGCAAACACCTGTCTATTTTCTTGCAAATCATTGCAGGCTGCCTAACAGATGCTCTTAATTTATGATTTGCTGCTGCAGAAGGAAAAAACTATCTGCCAATATTTGGCTTTTCCATGTAAAATCAGCCCATAGTGCTGGGAGGGGGATGATGAGAAGCGTTTTATATATAAGAAGTTCAGGCAAGGAGAGAGTACCTAGCTAATTGTGGTTGGTTTGTAGCCCTAGAGGAAGCTGAGTATAGTTTTATAGTTTTTAGTTAAGTAACTATTATTGGTAAGAGGAAAGCTTGCTGTTTTCATCTGTCAAAGGAAAACTCCAGAGTCAAACAAAATTACTATTATATATCAATAGACATTTCACCCCATGTTGCCACAGGTGTAGGACAGTGATGGGTGAATAAATTCGCCCTAGGCGAATTCGCGGCGAATTTCCGACATTCGCTGATGGCGAAAGTTTAGGCGAGACGCTCACGAAAATTCGCCGCGTGTTTTGTTTCGCCGCATGCCGAGTTCGTTGCTTCACTTCAAAACAGCACAATCTGTGCAGTGAAAACTATTTTTAAAAATAAATATATATTAAAATATGCCTTTTTAATGTTTCACTATTTTAAATAATAATCACAGATTGTTTAAGAAGCTGGCAAAATGGGAGGCCTTTTTTTACTTTTGAAAAGATAAGAGTCCACTAACAATGCAGGGCATGTGTGTATACTAAGTGAAACACGCGTGTAAATTGCTCTTCTCATTGACTCCAATGCTATTCAGCACATTCAGACACAAAGCAAAAGATGCCATTTTTTACAATTTTTTTTCACATTTCCATACCTCCCAACATTTTGAAAGTAAAAAGAGGGACAGAAATTTTTTTCCATACGTAGCGCTGCAACATTTTGACCACACCCATTTTTGTGGCCACACCCACTAATTAACATGTTCGTTTTACCAAATTTGGCAGGTTATGAAAGTTTGAAAATATTTCTCCTTATCTAAACTGTTACAAATACAATCAATTACTTATTTTATTATATCAAAATTGTTAAAAAGCATCTTTTTTGCACCTGTTAGCTGTTCTTCTAGGCTCTCTGCCAAAAGCCAATTAAGTTAGAAACTTCTTTCTCTTTCTGGCTATTCCGTGCAGAGAAAAGAGGGACTTTCCAATACAAATGAAATGAGGGACTGCAGGTTACACTGTCAAAAGAGGGAATGTTCACCTGGCAGTTTTATTACATTGCACTGTGCTTCAAAACTATTCTGAAGCGCGTCAAAATAAGCTCGCGCCAACTTGGGCGCGCGACAAAACATCAGCGCGACTCGTTTCGCAAATTTTTTCGCGAATTTCGCTGAAAATTCACAAATTTTTCGGCGAAACGCCGCAGATTCGCACATCACTAGTGTAGGACAGTCCAAGCAAGCTGCTTGAGAAAACTAACAAGTCTTTTCAGCAATTATATTTGTATAATGATTGCTGCTGGTAGGTTACAGGTGATGTTTGTTGGAAATTAGTGATGGGCGAATCTATCCCGTTTTGCTTCGCCAGAAATTCGTGAAACGAGTCACGGCACATTTTTGGGGGGCCCTTTCACCAATGTTTTTATAAAAAATATTTTTTGAGGCCCCAGTTTTTGTTAACTCATAAGGGGGCCCTGTCGCCAAGGTTTTTTTAAAAAATATTTTTTGTGGCCCCAAATTTTTTTTAACTTGTAAATGGGCTCTGTCGCCAAGGTTTTTTTTAAAAAAAAATTTTTGGGGGCCCCAATTTTTTTTAACTTGTAAGGGGGGCCCTGACCATCGATAGCTTTTAATAACTTTTATGTGTGGGGGTTACTTTTTTAGCACTGATGTCTGTGTGGTCTTTTATCTGTGATGTGGAGTGGATGGGGTCAGAGGTGGGGCTTGAGGGGTTGGGTGGGCGGGGCCCAGGGGGCCTGAAAATTTTGTTGTACGGGACCCTGTGATTGGTGGCCCTTCACACAGCTGTCATGTTGGGTACATAATAAATTAGTGTAGCTTGCTGTCATATACTGTACTTACATACTTGCATTAAAATAGGTGTTTATTTTTACCCTATCCCCTTAATAATCTTTCTCTTTTGTTATTTAAAGGGGATGTAAAGTCGAAATCTAAAATCTTTCTTAGGCTTTGGGGAAAGATTATAAGTTTATTTGTAATTGGAATAACATTTCAATGCGACTACTACACTCCCCCCTCTCTCCCGAGTCTTTGAAAGCTGTGTAAACTGTGTGCTTCTACAAAGTTGATCTTTAAACACTGCCTACTGTTTCTTCATTGGTCAGTGGGCGTGTTAGGCGGATCACACAGGCTGTGAGCATTTCTTTAGAAGTGACCTGAGTTCAATCTGGGGGAATACACAGATATTCTCTGTGCTGTCTCAGAGATCACCTGCAATTGTAACTGTATCATGAAGACGTGTGGAAGCAAAACACAGAACTCTGTCCATTAATTAGATTATGTGACCTAACGTATGGTTTGTTGTGTGCATTTGGGAATCATAGGATTCCAGGAGGTGGCACTTAATTTTAGGATTACCCAATGGCACCTACTACTAAAAAAGTGTATTATTATGAAAATGGTTTATTTACATGAAGCATGGTTTTACTATTGAGCTGTTTTACACAATTTATTTTTAAAGAGACCTACTACATTGTTCAGGGTTAGTTTTCAGGGGTGTAACTACAGGGGTGTAACTACAGGGGTGTAACTACAGAGGAAGCAACCCTGTGACTGCAGCGGGGGCCAGGGTTATAGGGAGTCCCAAGAGGCCCTAATTAAAAAGCAATTTCAACATATATTTGTAAAAAAGGGCAACCTCTGGATATGTTGGTAGCTCTAAAATCTAATTACGTAGCCACAGGAGAGTTAATCATTCAATTTACTTACACTTCCTTTGAGGTGTGCAAAACTTTAATGAAAAAAACTTTTAAATATGTAATGATTGTGCATCCAATTGTAAATTTCTGATCCCATTAACTTAAACTGAGGTGGAGTAAATTTCTTTATAAATTGCATGTTAATAAATTACACTAATTTTGACACTGATTTTTCTACTCAGTAAGTAGCTTTATGTCCCATTAAATTAAATAAGTTACACCACCTATGAGGTGCTTTAAAATAATGATAAACATACACAAAAAGAAGAAAGACAAGTCCATCCAGTTAAACCTTTAGGTCTAAATCAAGCTGATACAGAGGAAAGCAAAAACCTCACCTGAAGCCTCTCCAGTTTGCTTCAGGGGGGGTGATTTCTTCTTCCTGACTTCAAGTAGCAATCAAACCAGTCTTTGGATCAGCTTTGCATTAAAAGTTAATTTCAGTAACCCTGTGCTTACTCACTTGCTAAAAAAGGCACCAAGTCCTTTATGAATTTATCTATTGTATATAACAGTACAATAATTTCATGGAAAGAGTTTTCCAACTTCACAGCTCTAAATGTAAAAAAAGAAAAAAGTCAGTATGTCAGTACAGAGTGTGTATTGTGCGTTCCCTTTAACTATTTATACGTTTTCATATCCCCCTTAAAGGGCAAGGAAAGGCAAAGAAATAAAATCCCATTTTTACTTTCTTTAATGAAAAAGAAATCTATCTCCAATATACTTTAATTAAAAAATGTGTACCGTTTTTATAATAAACCTGACTGTATGCAGTGAAATTATCCCTTCATTTAGTGCTGTGGGTAGGAATTTGCAGACAGTCCCTAACTTCTGGCAGGGAAACAATCATACTTATGAACAAAAGGGGGAGCCCCTGCCTTACTTACCAGCCATGCAGAACTCAAGCAGCTTTGTTTTTTGATCATTTATGACGATCCCTAAGAAGCCCAGACCACACTGAGCATGTGCGAGTCTTGATATTACAAAGATTACAAGATTACAAAGTTACAAGATGACAGCCCCCTGAGGCCAACTTTGAAAGCATAAATCATTTGTTTGATTAGGCTTGTGGTGCAGTAAGTTCATGTTTATGTTTAGTATACAAAATACAGCATTTCTAGCCTTATTCTATTTTACACTTTCCTTGCCCTTTAAGTTGATCTTCTTGTGAATTTCTCAAGTCTAAGGGCAAGGCCAGACGGGGAGAATCGGGGGAGATCTGTCACCTGGTGACTTCGCCGCGACGAATCTCCCCCGAATCTCCCCGAATAGCTAACTAGCGCTGCTCACCCGCTCTGCGTAAAGTCGCCTGCGCTTGTTCACACGCAGCGGCGCGACTTTTAAAATCGCGCCGCTGCGTGTGAACAAGCACAGGCGACTTTATTCAGAGCGGGTGAGCTCCATTCAGCTTTAAATTTCCAGCCGTATGCAAATTAGCTTGAGCGCAAGACCTCTAACAAAGTTGGACTAGGCAGAATTGAATACTACCACATCTTTTCTTTGGTTTGCTGGCAATGCCGAAGTAACGTTAGTGAAAATTCACCAGCATTCGGCACCCTGGACGCAACTTTGCATTTTAGTAAATTAGCGGTGCCTGGGTGGGATGCTCGTGAAGCTGTCACTGGTGAATTTTCACCACTTAGTAAATTTACATCTCTATTGTAGATGGAGCATTAACAATGCTTTGTAAAGGGAGAAAATACCCACACGCCTATAACCCTTTTTATTACAGTTAATAACCTTTCTGCGCTTGCAGATGTTGATTAACATTGCTGGTTAAATTAAGGAATGTTGGCCTGGAACATAGTATTTGTACCTTGATAGAGAACTGACTAAAAGATAAACTACAAAGAGTGCTGATAAATAGTTATGGGTGAATTGGCGGTGTTTTGCTTCGCCAATTTTTTTGTGAATTTCTAGAGGATTTCCGTTTTTTGGATGCCGGCAATGGGCGATCGCGTTCAAAACGAGATGCCGTGAATTTTCGCCAGGTGAAATTTTGCTGGCATTTTGTGAATTTATTCGCCTGCAGCGAATCACAGGAATTCGCTGCTAATTCGCTGCAGGTGAATTCACCCATCACTAGCGTAAAATGGACCAGTGTTGTACTGTACTGGGTCCCTTGCTTTTCAATTTATTTATTAATGACCTGGATGTGGGCATTGAAAGTATGGTTTCCGTTTTTGCAGACAATACTAAATTGTGCAGAACTATAGGTTCCATGCAGGATGCTGCCACTCTGCAGGGTGATTTGTCTAAGTTGGGTACTGAGCAGCAAACTGGAAAATGAGGTTCAATGTTGATAAATGCAAGGTTATGCACTTTGGCAAAAATAATATAAATGCAAGTTATACACCAAATGGCAGTGTGTTGGGAGTTTCCTTAAGTGAGAAGGATCTTGGGGTTTTTATAGATAACAAGTTGTCTAATTCTGGGCAGTGTCATTCTGTAGCTACTAAAACAAATAAAGTTCTGTCTTGCATAAAAAAGGGCATAAACTCAAGGGATGAAAACATAATTATACCTCTTCTGGAGTTTGCAGTGCAGTTTTGGACACTAGCCCTTAAGAGGGATATAAATTAGCTGGAGAGAGTGAAGAGATGTGCAACTAAACTGGTTAGAGGGATGGAAGACTTAAATTATGAGGTGCTTGCAAGGGGAAATGATCACAATTTACAAATACATTAGAGGACATTATAGACAAATATCAGGGGACCTTTTTACCCATAAAGAAGATCACTGCACCAGAGGCCACCCCTTTAGACTAGAAGAAAAGGACTTTCATTTGAAGCAGCGTAGCTGGTTCTTCAGTGAGGACAGTGAGGTTGTAGAAAACACTGCTGGGTGATGTTGTGATGGCTGATTCTGTTGATGCTTTTAAATGGTGCTTGGATGATTTTTTTTGATAGACATAATATCTAGGGATGGCTGAATTTCCTGCAAAATTCGCAAAACGGTGAAACTTTCGCAAAATGAGACGTGTGCAGCGATTTTCTTGTGCATCAAACTAATTTGATGGGGCCACCTACTTGCTTTTTTGATGCATGACAGTATTCTTTTGACGCACACTGCAATTTGATAAAAACCCATCTTCTATGGGTGTTTTGTTTGTATCACCTTTTTCCAGCTTTGGAACAACCAATAAAACATTTTCCCTTACTTTAAAGCTTTGTAGACTGTGATGATAAATGAATATGACATCTTTTGCTTTGTGTCTGAATGTGCTGAATAGCATTGGAATGAGAAGACCAATTTCACTTAGTACAACTGCTACACACATGCCGTGCATTGTTAGAGGACTCCTATCTTTTCAAAAGAATAAAAGATCTCCCATTTTGCCATCTTCTTAAAAACAGTCTTATAATTTAAAATATCAGTGAAAAATTATAAAGGCATATTTTCATATACTGTATATACATTTGTTTTTAAGTATTTTTCATTGCACAGATTGGGCTATTTTGAACTTTTGAAGTTCCTCTTGGCTAGTTTTGGGCTGGTTTTGTAGCTGACTTTGGCTGGTATTGAAAATTACACCTGGCAACCCTGTTGTCACCTTTTGTGCAGCTTTGGACTGGCCCGGACTGGCAATCTTTAGGTTCTAGCAAGTCCTAGAGGGGCTGCTATCAGGTGCCATAGAAAGACACTATTTATTGGGCTGATGGGGCCTGTTTGGGCCTCTGTGTAATTTGAATGCCAGGGCGTATTTTGACTCCCAGACCAGACATGGTTTTGGGGCTACCATTAAAACATTTTCCCTTTATTTTAAACTTTGCACACTGTGATAAATGAATATATGGCATGTTTTGCTTTGGAGTCAATGGGAAGAGCAATTCACTCAGTAACTGCTACACACACATGCCCTTCCTGTACACATTGTTAGAGCACTCCTATCATTTCAAAAGAAAAACAGTGTTCACCATTTTGCCAGTTTTGCCATTTTGCCAGTTTCTTAAAAACATCTGTACTTTTTTTTTACATTACCTCTGGTTGAATGGTGGTAATGGTATCTACTACTACTACTCTCAGTCTATATTGCTGTTGAACCAAAAAGTACAATCTATAGTTTTTTTATTAGTAATAGCTTACTAACACAGGCTGAACTATTAAATTATCTGAACACATAAAATCAGGGTGCTGTGTATCCCAAATTAAGATCAATAACCCATATATTTATGTCTAAATGTAAGAAGTCACAATTGTTTTATATTATCCAAACAACTTTAAGAACCATATGAGTAGTAGTTAAATGAAAAATAAACTCCAAATCATACAGATTTTAACACAAGTTTGCAAATTTTATTGCAAATGCAATAGAAAATTATTTGAATGCACAATTGTGCAATTTAACAAAAAAGAAATAAATAAATAAATACATAAAATTGGATTGCAGGAGGGGGAGGAGGAGGGTTCTCCTTCCTGCTGTGCAGCAGGTCCTTAATCTCCAGAACCTCCCTTGTTAGGAAGGCCACCTGCTGCACCAGGCCAGGTAGGAGGTCAAGGTGCTGGAATTGGTGCTGCTGCTGCATCTCAGTTGTGTAGCAGTATCTGCTACCTCTGCCTCTCCTGACGGTGATGGTGGTGGAGGTGCTGGCATCATCATCATCTGCCTCTCCCTCTGCCCCTGCATAAGGATCTAGGATCCTCTCTGCTGGCAATCAAATAGTTTCAGTTTGAGTAATACAGCATTTGCATTTGTACAGTACAAATTATACAGGCTGAGGTGTTATGTTACTACAAGAAAACCATCATCAATAAGGATGGAAAGTATGGGGCGGGCAAAACCATTAATGGGGTTGTTCACCTTTGAGACAACTTTTAGTATGATGTAGAGAGGGATATTCTGATTATGATTTGCAATTGGTTTTAATTTTTTATTATTTGTGGTTTTTTGAGTTATTGAGATTTTTATTCAGCAGCTCTTCAATTTGCATTTTAATCAATCTGGTAACTAGGGCATACATTCCCCTAGCAACCATGCAATGATTTGAATAAGAGACTGGAATATGAATAAAAGAGGGCCTGAATTGAAGGGTCAGCAATAAAAATTACTTATAGAGCATTTTTTTTTTAGAAGGGGACAGCAACGCCCATTTGAAAGCTGCAAGCAACCAGAAGAAAAGACAAATAACTATAAAACTATACATAAAAAATAATGAAAACCAATTTAAAAGTTGCTTAGAATTGGCTTAGAAAAGGTTAACCACTCCTTTAAGAGAGTTTTTGCAGCAGATAATCTCCATTTGAATCTCCAGCTCCTCTTGCACTCCACTAGTGCTTTGTGCCTCCTCTTGAGGTCCCTCCAGATTCACTGGAGGCTTCGTAGAGGCAGGCACACATTGAAGTGGTGGCGCAGTCAACGCCTCAGCTCCTGCATGATAGTCCGGCGGAGTGCCTTGATTCCTGGGGTACCAGGAGGGATATTGTCATATCCCTCCTGGTGGAGGTAACTGATGAGGGACCTGAGCTCCTCCATTTCTGTTGGTACTACAACACGTGGTTAGGGCAATGGGTTTTTATATAGGTGACGCCCATCTTTGACGTGCGCACGGCGCATGCGTGTCGAGTTTGGCGTGTGGCGCCGAATTTCGACGCAACAGCACAGGATTTTGATGCAACAGCGCCAGATTTCGATGCAACATCGCCGAAATCAATGAATTGACTACTGTTACAATAAAATACATTTTTTTTTTATTTTTCATTTCGATGTCACTATATTTGCTAAACATGCAGCACTATTAGAAGTAGCATTATTAGAATTAAAGTTAAAATCAGATAAAGAGGTAGGCCTTAAGCCTAAAAAATTACCCAGAAATTTTAGCATTTTTGGAAGCCACTTAATTTTTAGTAGCCTTGGCAGACCCCATCCAGAAGAAATTGGACAAGCTTCTGGCAGTAGTAGTATCAACCCAGAATCAAAATTACACTTAGAAGATGTAGGCCTAAAGCACAAAAAATTACCCAGAAAATGCAGCATTATTGGAAGCCATCAAACCACATAATTTTAGGAGCATTGGCAGAGTGTCCCAAAAATCCATCATATTGTTTTAGTTGCACGTTTCACCTAATGCAAACCTTCAATACAAGTATAATATAACACAACACTAGCATTAGTTGTAGAGTTTGAAGAGATTGTTAATTATTTGTTATTTGTATGTTGACTGAGGCAGCAGGACGTTTGGCAACAGTCATTTAGAAACCTTATTTCATTTGTGTACTTGCAGACATCTAACTTACAGTGTAACTACATTTGCCAACCAAGCAACAGCATTGGAATCAACTGTACTAGAACCAGAAGAATTACATAAGACAGGCCTCAAACAGAAGACATTTGCCAAATGATGAGGCAATAGTATCAACAGCAGTAGTATTGGAATCAATTATATTAGAACAGAAAAATTAAATAAGGCAGGACTGAAACAGAAGACATTTGCAAAATAATGAGTCAGTGTTAGCAACAGCAACAGCAGCAGTAGTAGTTTTTGAATCAACTATATTAGAACAGAAGAATTTCATGAGGCATGCCTCAAACAGAAGACATTTGCCAAATGACGAGACAATGTTAGCAACAGCAGCAGCAGTAGTATTGGAAACAATGATATAAGGACCAGCAAAATTAAGCCTTAGAATCCTCTTTCCTTGCTGCAGGGTCTGTGGAGCTAGCACCTGTTCCCTGAGGAATGGGAGACAGTGAACAGGAAGCACCACTGCCCCCTGGTGCCCTGCCACTTTGGTGCTGCTCCCACGTCATCCTGTGATGATGTTTCATATGGGAACTTAAAGCCGATGTTCCCATATGTGACCCTGCCTGCCCCCTTCGAACCTTCTGCCGGCAAAGCTGGCACACTGCTACTGTCTGGTCCTTTGTCTGGCATGTGAAAAATGCCCACACTGCTGAAGTGCGAGCCACTGCCTTGCCTGCTGTGGAGGGCTGGGGATGGTCCCCACCCATACGCCCATAGGCTTTGGACTGAGGTGCAGTGTTGCCCTGTTGCCTGCCCCCCCCCCAGCAGTGGTTGGTGGAGCTGGCTCTTCATCCTCATTATCATCAACAACACACAATTCCCCCCCTGAACTGCTGCTGTTATCCTCCTGAGCCGGCTCCCAGGGTCTGTCCCTGTCATCGTCCTCCCTCAGACAAGTCCCTGCCTCATACATGTCATCCATTCCCACATCCAGCATGCTGGTGTCTGACCCCACACCAGCAGCCTGTTGCCCTGCCATTAGGTGATCCTGCCCAATATACTGATGATGTGGGCTGTGCCATGACCTCTTCCTCCTCCTCATCAGACATGAATGTCCCCCCATTCCTGCCTGATCATAAAAAAGATCCTGGATGTCTGTGCCACCTCAGGAGCAAATAGTAGGAGGGATGGAGTGTCCCCCAGCTCAGAGCTAGCAGGTGATGCCACCTCCTGCCGCTCACTGGTGCCCGCTGCAGACGAGGTAGCCTGGGTCAGCCTCTGCCTGCTGCTAGCATATGGGTCACGAAGCAGTGGCAAAAAAATCTGGCACAGTCCTAAGTATGCCACTTGCCCCACTGCTACCCAGAGCCTCCTGCTGCTGTGGCATTTGCTGCTGTAATAGCAGCTGTTGCCACATTACAGTGCCTGGACTGGACATATTACATGGGCTGGGCTGTTATGGGGTTGAATGCCAACGGCCAGCACCACGGTTTCATCCTCTGCCTCCCCTCCCTTTCCCACGCTTCTTCCCACCACCACCCAGACCCCTACCCCCTCTCCAACAGCCCGTCATATTGGGCAAACTAAACTTTAAAAAAAATAAGGGGGGTTTGCATATTTGGGGGAAGGAAAGGAGAAAAAAATAAAACCTTCAACTAAATCCCCTCAGCACAAGTGTGTACCCACAAGGGATACACACACAAGCACAGACAGACAAAGACAGGTGTCCCTAACAAGGGATATTGGGAGTGAGCAGGCAAGCACTAGCTGACTAAAACACAAATCTCTCTCTCAAACCTGTTCTCTCTAACCTACCAAAAACACCTCTGCACCTCCTTATATAGAAAGTGGGAGGGCTCAAATCTGATTGGCTGCTGTTTGTGACATTCCATTTGTCAAGCTTTTTTTTCGGATGCACGTGCCTTCAGACACAGTTCAGCCTTTAGTCACGGTTTTGCAAAAAAATTTGCAAATCTGACCATGAAGAATTTTTTCCGCCCATCACTAATAATATCAAAGGCTATTTTGATACTAAACTCTACAGTTAATATAGGTATGGGCATATACGGTTTGTGTGAAAGAGTGGAAGGGTGTGTGTGTGGATGCTGGGTTTTAATTTGGAGGGATTAAACTTGATGGACTTTTTTTCAACCCAATTTAACTATGTAACTGTATGTATGTAACTATGGTCTATTAAGTATGTTATAGGCTTGTTTCATTTTATATCCTATGTATATATCTTCTGGACCATACCACCTGAAAAAAGACACACTCCAGTATCCTTTTCAACATTATATAGATTTTATTACCTGAAAATAATCTTACCCCACACAGAGGCAACATTTTTTATAGATGACTGAATTAGTTATATGCATCTGTAACATAGCAATATTGACAAATACATTTACATTATACAAACAAAAATTAGTCCATATA
>CM044436.1:72024118-72050363 GCA_024363595.1 Xenopus borealis
CCTTCCTCTGGATCAACTAGCAGTTAGGCAGTTAAAATAAAAAAAAAAAAAAGGTTGAACGCAAGTCTTTTTTCAACCTAACTTACTATGTTACTATGTTACTATGTTACTTCATACTTGTTGATTATTTTAAGATATGGAGTCCATTATCCAAATTCTCAGAATTACAGAAAGGCCATCTGCCATAGACTTCATTTTATCTGAATAATCCAATTTTTTTTAAAAATGATTTACTTTTTCTCTTGAATAATAAAACAGTACCTTGTACCTGATACAAGCAATGTTTTATCTCCTTACTGGAAGCAAATTCAGCCTATTGGTTTATTTAATATTTACATGATTTTCTAGTAGACTTAAGGTACTGTATGAAGATTCAAACTATGGAAAGATCTGTTATCTGTAAAACCCCAGGTACCAAGCATTCTGGATAACAGGTCCCATTTCTGTAATATGGTATGAAAAATATTGTGGACACATAAATCAGGGGCTGATTTATCAACACCCAGATTTAAGTTTTTACAACATTTTGAGTTTTTTTTTAACTAAAACTCAAATTGAATAAAAAATTAACTAAAATTTTAACATCAAATCAAGTATTTATTAAGCTAAAAGAAAGCCAGAATTCAAATCTTGGCATGTGGAAGTCAGTGGGAGCTGTCCTAGGCAATATTTAATCTATTAATTCAATTCCAGTTTTTTTAGTTTTATTTTTGTAAATCCACATACTGTATTCTAGGAATTCAAGTTTTTTCTAGGTTTTTTAGTTTACCTAGGAAAACAAGACATTGTTTTGTGTATTTGTGTATTTTCACTTCTGGATTTATAGCTCTAAATACCAAATTAAATAAAAACTTCTATTTTTCATGATATAGGGATTTATTTCAGAAAAATATTTTATTTAATACACAAAAATTAACTGATTTGGAAAGCCTTGAATGTCTTGAATATGCCAATACCAAATATGTATAGTTTTATGAAGATTTCTAGCTTCTATAGATCAAAAACTCCCAGCAGTACAATACTGAATTTTCAGAGCTACTCAGAATTTGGCATACGTTACATTCCAAAGCCAAAAAATTCTGAAACAATAAATTTACCCCTGGAAACCATATATTTTTGAAAATTATACATTCTGCCGAAACTAACAGGGGTATCCATGTCCTTTTACTCCAAAGTACCAAACATAAAAGCTTTTCTGAACATTTCTGAAAAATCACCACAAAATTTTCATTTTGCAAGTGCATATCTCCCACATAGCATTAGGTACCAAGAGAAATCACTTCAGACGCTGATATTCTATATACAGGTATGGGACCTGTTATCCAGAATGCTCAGGACCTGGGTTTTTCCAGATAATGGATCTTTCTGTAATTTGGATCTTCATAACTTAAGTCTACTAAAAAATCATGTAAACATTAAATAGACACAATAGGCTGGTTTTGTTTCTAATAAGGATTTATTATATCTTAGTTTGGATCAAGTACAAAGTACTGTTTAAAGGAAAACTATACCCCGAAAATGAATTTTTGAGCAACAGATTATATCAAGTCAAGTGACATATTAAAGAGTCTTACCTACCTGGTATATATATTTAAGTAAAAATTGCCCTTTTACATCTCTTGCCTTGAACCACTATTTCATGATGGTCTGTGTGCTGCCTCAGAGATCAACTGATTTCAACTCTAACTGTAACAGGAAGAAGTGTGGAAGCAAAAGACAGAACTCCGTCTGTTAATTGGCTCATGTGACCTAACTTTATAGTTTGTTTGGTATGTGTGTGTGCAACTTTGCATCCTACGATCCCAGGAGGCTGTCCTTATTTTTTAAAATGGCTATTTTCTATTTATGATTACCCAATGGCACATGCTACTAAACAAGTGTATTATTATGAAAATGGTTTATTTACATGAAGCTGGGTTTTACATATTTGTTTTATTATGCAATATCTGCATACATTGTAGAGGGTATAGTTTTCCTTTAATTATTACAGAGAAAAAGGAAATCAGTTTTCAATTTTGGATTACTTGATTATAATGGAGTCTATGGGAGCCATCCATTCCATAATTCAGAGCTTTCTGGATACCAGGTTTCCGTATAACAGATCCCATACCTGTACTGTATATTCTCAACGACAAAAAATTTCAGGATCCAGTAAAAAAAGATATAAAATTGTGTAGGTGTATAATTGTGTAGATACACTGGACAAAATGCATGTTTCATTCATGTGTAGATGTGTGCAAGTATGTGTGAGTCGTGTGAATGTGTGAAAGCCCCCAATCCCCCCAAAATGTATGTGAATGTGTGTAAGTGTAAATGCCAGTGTGTATTAGTGTAAAACTGTGTGAAACTGTGTATTGTGTGTGTGTGTCTGTTTCACTAACCTGGGGTGTGCAGGCAGACAATCCATCTTCAGATAGGATTAGAGTTCATGGTATTCAAGTTTTTAGTTTACCCAGGAAAATAAGATCTTTGTTTTTTTTTTGTTTTTTTTCAGGAGAACCGGAACTTTCTAAATATAAATTTGTGTATTCCCACTTCTGGAACAAGATTTAGAGCTCTAAATACCAAAAACAAATAAAACTTTTTATTTTTCATGATACAGATGCAGCCACTTGGATTTGTGTGTTAAATGCATCATGACTCAAGGCTAATTGAAGAAACTGTGTTATCTAAAGTTATCTTAACTCATTTAATGCATTTAACCTTTTCATTAGCATACCAAAGCACCATTGTTCACAATGATGAACACTTTAATTAGATGGGATGCTGTGACACAATATTCTGTGTTAAATGAGACAAGTGTGAAGTCTGAGTTTAGTTATTCTGTGTCTGTAACGATCGGCACCCAAAACCAGAACAATTGGTAAGCACCCTGGTCTCTGCTCGGCTTCACCAGTAGTGTGACCGCCTTTGGCTTCGGGAGGAGCCCTCAGCTTACTCGGATGCCACCTAGACTTATTGAGAGGTGCAAAGCAAAAAGTTCTGGCTAGCAGAGGGGCATGATTGTTAAACAAAGTCTTTGGGCAGAAGATTGTGGTACAAGGCTTCAGGCAAAAGGGTACTCGGATTGAGCTGGGTCAAGGCAGGTGGAGTACTATCGTAGTTAGGCAGGCACGGGTCAAACCAGGAGATCAATCAAAGGGATTAAGGCAGATATCAGGCACGGGTCAAAACCAAAGAGTCAATCAGGAGGGTAGCGGATATAGAAGAGTCGTTAATCAGGCAAGGTCAGGAGTCCGGAAATCAGAATAGTCAAATACAGGCAGAGGTCACAAACAGCAGATCAGAATCAGAAGCTATCGCACAAAAGGCACCAGGAACTCTAAAGAGGAACCTATCATGGGCAACAATAACTAGTTCCCTAACTCTTTAAATATTTGAATATTCACGTCAATGCCTGCGCATGCTGATGCAAACAGGAAGCGCAGTGTGCGCGCCCTAGGAAGCGGAGCAATAAGAAAGAAGCAGCGGGAGTCCCTGCCGACCCCCCACTAGACCACCAGGGTGAGTTGTTACAGTGTCAAACATACAATCCAAAGTGGCTTCATCTGTATATCATTCAACTGATTTGGAAAGCCTCAAGTGCCTTGAACATGCTAATACCAGATATGTATTGTTTTATGGAGATTTCTGACTTCTATAGATCAAAAACTCCCAGCAGTACTCTACTAAATTTTCAAAGCACTATCCAGAATTTGGCATACTTTACATTCTAAAGCCTAAAAATCCTGGAAAAAAATTATATATTTCTAAAAAGTACTCATTCTGCCAAATCTAAAATGGGTAACCATGTCCTTCTACTACAAAGAACCAAACATCAAAGCTTTTCTAAATGTAAAGATTACCATAAAAATGTATGAACATTCTGAGAAATCACCACACAATTTTCATTTTGCAAGTGCATATCTCCCACATAGCATTAGGTACCATGATAAGTCACTTCAGCTACTGATATTCTATGTATTGTATATTCTCAATAGCAATAAAACATTGTTTTTAGGAGAAAACCTTAGAATCCAGTAAAAAAATATAAATATAAAATTGTGTAAGTGTGTGGATACACTTGACAAAATGTGTGGATGTGTGCAAGTACAGTATGTGTGAGTAGTGTGAATGTGTGAAAGCCTCCCAATCCCCCTAAAATGCATTTGAGTCTGTGTAAGTGTAAAAGAGTGTGTATTAGTGTAAAAACTGTGTTATTGTATATTTTGTGTGTGTGTAACAGTAGACTGGGGTGTGCAGGCAGCAAATTCATCTTCAGATATGCAGGATGAGTAGAATTCATGGAAGAAGGCATAATCAGTGAGAGCTGGGCGGCATCAGTGTAGAGAGCAAGAAGTGGAGGCAGTACCAGGTATCTATGGGGACTCCTGGGCTATTGCACCTCAGGGGTCACTTTCCCCCTGCAGTGCTCATTGGCAAGGGGCTTCTGAGTGAGCAAGCATCTCCTCGGCTACCCGTCCAGAAGTGCCGCAGAACATAAAATCTATGTTTTGTGGCAATTTGGATCTTTTATCCACAGAATCTGGATTCTATGTTCTGTGGCACTTAAAAGGTTAAAGGATACTTAAATTAAGCCTTGTGTTTCTGGGGATGAAAAGTTAGATCTACAAAGACAAAAATAATCAATCATGAACAAAACATTTTTGAAAACCTCTAATTAAAATATAATTTGATAAAAATGAGTTTGTGAATGCAGTTATATTTAATGGAGAACATAATTATATATAACATGACATATTTCAATTTAGGTAAACTTCACTGAACTAGAGCATGTCTTCTTAAAGCCAAAAAAGGAATGGCAAATTAATTGGCCTAAATGACAACTATGAATGATAATATTTATGCTTACTGGAAAGAAATAGAATAAACACAACTGACTACTAATAAATATGATTATGTGAACTAAATAGTCTTGTAAAAAGGAAAAGGTGGTTACTTTGGAGTGCTTTTCATTAAAAAGAGAAATATTATTTCTAAGTGACAAGTATCTCCCCACCAACAACTGCATTTTGCTTGACTGTCTCCAGAATGTGATGCAGAAACATTTTAATTAAGCCCTTCAAGCTGAAATGAAATAATTACCCTAATTTTCTTCATGTGCATCCTGTCCACACATTATCTTTGCTTTTCACTTAGCTTTTCTAATTCTTCAAGAATAAGGAGAATGCTAATTGACACCTACAAAATTGAATTGCTATTCTGTGACTTTACTGGCTCTAAGGTACAAATGGCAAGATTTTGCAGAAAGAAACTCTACTTTTTTTTTTAAAATTAAAGTGCATTGCACAATCCACGCCCAACTGGGGTACTAAGTGAACTGATCTGTATCTATGTTAATTAAGCCCCAAAATCTTGATTTGCTATTTAAACACACCAAAATTGATTATTACTTCATCAACAGCATTTACAACATCATTAAGAGAGGTCTACTCAAGCAGCCTCAGGTTAATTTTTTTAACAAGCGCTTTAGTCGCTAATCTGTGTTATTGCCAACATATGTAAACTTCCTAACACTAATTGCATTCAGCTGTGAACTGAACAATGTCTAATTGTCTTCAAGATTAATTATGCACGTATGCCAGCTGCATTCCTGAATACCATTCTCATAAATAATAAGAGATATAAGTAGTCAGAAGGGGTTTTCCCAGTAAACGATAGCATATTATACAGTATAATAGATTATATACTGTTAAAGGGATACTGTCATTGGAAAACATGTTTTCTTTCCAAAATGCACCAGTTAACAGTGCTGCTGCAGCAAAATTATGCACTGAAATCTGTTTCTAAAAAGAACAAACAGATTTTTTTATATTCAGTTTTGAAATCTGACATGGGGCTAGATATTTTGTCAATTTCCCAGCTGCCCCAGTCATGTGACTTGTGCCAGAACTTTAGGAGGGAACTGCTCTCTGGCAGGCTGTTGTTTTTCCTTCTCAATGTATGTGCAACTGAATGGAACACAGTGGGACATGGGTTTTTACTACTGAGTGCTGTTCTTAGATCTACCAGGCAGCTGTTATCTTGTGTTAGGAAGTTGTTAACTGATTACCTTCCCATTGTTCTGTTGTTAGGCTACTGGGGGGAGGGGTGATATTACTCCAACTTGCAGTACAGCAGTAAAGAGTGATTGAAGTTTATCAGAGCACAAGTCACATGACTTGTGGCAGCTGGGAAATCAACAATATGCCAGATTTCAAAATGAAATATAAAACAAATCTGTTTGGTCTATTGAGAAATGGATTTCAATGCAGAATTCTGCTGGAGCAGCACTATTAACTGATGCATTTCGAAAAAAACATTTTTCCCATGATAATATCCCTTTGAAGAATATATGGCTCATTATATGTAGCCCAAAGTGTAAAAAAGGCTCAAACTGGCAAGGTTTTTATTCACAAGGTACCATTTTTATTTACAGCATTCCATTGTGCTTCTGTCAGTCTCAAAGATTTGATGTCCATCACAAAGATTTGTGTTGGGTAAAGAATTCTGCCATGTAAACAGTGGCATGAGTGCAAGACAAGACACAATTGCTATTGGCTGTGGGTGAAACTTAATAAGTGAGCCTCACTTAATATACCCCAAGCAATGTATGTCTGTATAAAAAAATTAAAATTATATATATTAGTACAAATGGTGTTCTTTTGGAAATGGTACAGATTGGGAATAAATCAGGTTCTTTTAAGATGCAGCATGTAGATTAATGCCAGAAAACTATACAGCTGGGACTACTGTATATTTAGACTCTGGCCCTAATTGTGAATGCCATTGAGTTAGCCTAGATTTGTTTGCAACACTAAAAGAAAAATATACATAATAAAAGGCATTATGGGATGTACATTCTTTCACGATGCACTTTTAATATCACTTTGTTTCAAGATGCACTTTTAATTTTGCTTTGTGTATTTACAATGTAATGGGTCTGGTGGTGCTTACAAAGGGTTCTGGGGGGGTGGCCCTTTGGTTAAATGTGTACCCCATTCATTTTTATTTTGTATGGGGTCCATTATTTCAGAAGGAAGTTCTGCATTAAACTTAATATGTAAGCCAGAATATACCCAGGGAACAATCTACTGAATTACATTCATGCAAACCATTTTAGTTTAGTGGGGTAAACCTTTTGTGAGTATCCTCACAGCTAAAAATTAAATATTGTTTCCTTAAGGCTAAATGCCCTTTTTCCTCATTAAAAGAGAAGTCAACTATTCCCATGTTATCAGGGTGATAATTATCTGCATTAATAGCACCATTTTTATTAGGTAGATTGTATGATTGTGTCTTATAAGGTTTTCAAAGTGTTATCTATTTTATAAAAATTCCTTGATATTGTCAGGTTTGAAAAAATTAAAAACCAAATTAAGAATTCTTTTGGGAAATTATAAACATGGAAGTGTCTGCTCTATAATTATTGGGTATAAAAATAAAACTTATTAAACTGATACTCCATTGTTAGCAATGTTCACTTATCATAATGAAGCTACATATAATACAAAATTATTTTGCTGTGATGGTGCCACAGTCCCAGATATTTCTCTTATGCTGTAGGCTTGCCTATTAGGCATGTATGCATTTTAATGAATTTGAAATCTTAGCTGCATTATTTTACTCAGAGCGGACTGAATATTTTAAAACAATCATTACACATGTGACTTCCAAAATTCCATTCTGTCCAAACACCCACTTTAGATTTGCTTGATAGTTGTAGCATTCACTGAATGACCATTTAGCTTAGGTCATGGAAATCCAGCAGCATCTTATTCAAAGTGAAACTTCTTATAGTGGCATTCATTTTTAATAGGCTGGAATACCTGCATGGTATGTTTCTTGGTAGAAGTTTCTCCTGACCTAAGCATTTGTATCAGTCACCGGCCTTATCCCTTGATTTGTCAATCTCTAGCTAATGGCATGGCTAGGTCAATCCCAGGTCCAATGACATTTTTCAGAAATCTCTGCTTGGAGTATGTAATCTTATTTTTTATCAACCATTGACGTGCAGGTTCCACACCTAGACACTAGGGTCAATTTAATTATGATCCAATAACCCACCAATTTGTGCTATAACGGATTAAAGTAACTAGAGTATTTTCAGGAAACATAGAAACCTCATGTTTTCAGTACATAAATTAATGCCATCACATAATCAAAGTTTGTAGCCCTTTAATAAGGAAATATGTATTTAGTAAGTTAAAAAATTTTATCAACTGACAAACATGGGATATTAGATTATATTAGTGCATGATCCTTCTCAACCAACATCTTACAAGCCACCAAGTTATTTATTGTGACACTTTTCCCATTAAAGAATAATGATAGTATTAAAATGGGCACATAGCACATGGCCTGTTGGATCAAGTTGCCCAAGGTTATGTAGTGCTACAAGAAGTGACACTTCCAGTAATAACATATGGCAATGTCTTATTTTGTTATCCGTATATTATATATTAAACAACCTAAATTATTTCTGGTCTTCTGACCAAATTGAATACTAATGTTATTTGTTTGTAAAATGTGTTTTGTAAAGCAACAAATAACTAAAATAGTTTAATATAACAGCTTTGTTATACACAATATAATGGAATGTAAAAGGAGCAACTGTTCTGGACATAAATCTGGACATAAATGAATTGCTGTCTTTTTCAATAATACATCTTCAAAATAAAATGAGTACATAAGTAAAAATAAAATAATAAAATAAATAAATCACAATGCATGTGAATAAATATTTGTGTGTTCATTCATTTATACATGCATCGGGCAAACCACAGAGATATGTTTTTCTTAGTTTGCACTTGCGCTCCAAATTTAATACATTTTAGGGGGAAGGAGCCAATAAAAAATTCCATTTTCCTGCCCCTCATATAACTCCTAACTTCAGACACATCTACTGTAACTCATAGTGCCAATGGAGTTAAGTCACATGTTTCAACTTAATTACAACTCATTGTAATAGAACAGCACTGGGCTAAGGTCTCTACTAGCACCAGATATTTAGTCAGTTTATGATCCATCAAGGCTACATTTGTAGACAAATTAATATTACAGTACATTTAATTTTGGAATGCCTAGATATTCTGCAGAGCTGTACACTAGTTATGAACAAATTTTTTAGCAATTTTGCTACTTTTTCAGCGAAGCAAAATGGGACAGATTCACTCATCACTACTGTACACATTATATAACAAGTTACATACCAGAAAAGCAGTAGGTAATTAGATCCCTGCAGGTGAGTAGTGATGGGTGAATTTATTCCCAGGTGCAAATTCGCTGCCGGCGAATAAATTCGTGAAACGCAAGTGAAAATTTGGCTACCGAGACCTGTGTCAAAAAAATGTGATGCGTGCTGAAAATGACGCGACGCGTGCACCGAAAATGACGCAACACAACGAAAATGACATGACATGCGCCGAAAATTACACAAAGCGTGTCAAAAACGTGACTCATTTTTTGCCAATTTATAAATTTCCCTAGAAATTCACAAATTCTTCGGCGAAACGGGATAGATTCACCCATCACTACATGTGAGTACATAAAATAGTGAGGGAGGTTAAAAAGTTATACATAAGTGAAACAAAACATATAGGCATACCACTATATAGAGAACTTTTAAATTGAAAAATTGTGGTCATTAAGATGTGGCTAAAAAATAGAACTTTATGAATGTTTTGTACAAACTTTTGTATGAACCACCGGGTATTGTAAATGTATTGCAAATGCATATTGTAGAGTTGATTCCAGCTGTGCTATATAAAAATTGCTACATTCCCATAAGTATTTCACCTAGCTAATTGGCAGGATTCTATACTTTCTAATACCCATTGCCCAGAATCCCTTATTAAAAAAAATGCACCTTCAGCTTCATATGTAAGCATAGAAAATGCAGCAAAGCTTTAGAATGAACAGATGATTGCAGGTAATAAGAATGTATCAATGTAAAACACTGTGGAAATATACAGATAGAGTCACTTGGATTTGTAAGTTAAATGCGTTGTGACTCAGCATTAATTGAAGAAACTGTGTTATCTAAAGTTATCTTAACTCATTTAATGCATTTAACCTTTTCATTAGCATACCAAAGCTCCATTGTTTTCAATGGTGAACTCTTTAATTGGATGGGATGCTGTGACACAATATTCTGTGATAAGTGGGATAAATGAGATAAATGAGTTAAGTCGCGACGCATTAAACTCACCATCCAAAGTGACTGCATCTGTATAAAAGCTATATAAATACAGGTATAAGATATATCATCTGGAATTCTAAGGACCAGATAAGATATTTTTCTGTAATATGGATCACCATATCATTGGTCTGCTAAAAAAAACATTTAAACATCAAATAAATCCAATAAGATTTTTTTTGCCACCAATATGGATTTATACAGCTTTGTTAGGATCAAGAACAATGTACTGTTTTATTATTAGAGAGAACACAAAATATAATTATTTGTTTAAAGATTACTCTATGGGAGATGGCCTTCCCATAATTAAAAAATGAATTTTCATATAACATTCATTTACTTAACTGACCCTTGAAACTCATCCATGTGTTTATTAGTGATGCCACAATGCACATACAATTTCCATCTCACATAATACTTCATAAATCTTTGTAGTCTGTGAAATGGCTTCATAACCTAAAGATATTTTTAAATTCAATGTTTTAACTCACAGTGATAATAGTAAGCTATTTTAATTTCTATATCTTTTTAATAGCTTTACATTTACCACACACAGCATATAATATACAGATTATTTTTTTGTTCTATTTTATAGCTCTTACTTCTGAATTTTATGCATTGATAATAGAGGCAGGCATGCCAAATTATTGCTTCTTGTACAAATTACTGTATATCTACATTTTAAAAATCACACACTTTCAACAACCAGTCAACATGTGTAATTACCCACACTGTTACCAATTATAAAATACAAATTGGGTCTATTAGAAAAGAAATACTACATTACAAACAAGGTAAACATAGATAATTACTCATGCTGGAAGTAATTACAGATCACAGGCAATTACAGTTTTGAACTAGCTACAACATTAACACAATTTTAATCACTGTATGATTTAGGCAGAAACCAACTATACAGTATAAAGATCATATTTACTGTTTAAGCCAAAGAAGCATATTTATTTGCAATATTAAATATGAACCATGTATTAAGAGAAATAGTAGACAGCTTAATTGTTAAATGTCATCAGTAATTGAAATGTTGGATTAATCAATAGACAAACTAAATATTTGATAAACATAGATTTTCTGAGCCTTAGGTGGAAAGATATATACTTAGAGACAGATTTACTAATGGTCAAATTTCGAAGTGAAAAAACTTTGAAATTCAACCATCAAATTTTTTGGGGTCATTTTCGATCGAATATGGGCGTTTACAAAAGAAAATGGGCGTATTCGATAGAAAGAAAAATCGTTCAATTCATTTGAATGGTTCGAATTATTTCACCAAATTCCTTTGATTTGTCATAACTTCTGGAAATTTCAGGACAATTTCTGTTAGGTCCCCCATAGGCTAAAATGGCAATTTTGCCAGCTTTAAGCTGCTGAATAGTTGAAGTTGAAGGTTTTTTAAAGGGCCAGTACTTTGAAATTTGAAAATTCGATTATTCAATTTTTTCAATTCAAATCGAATTTTGGGCTATTACAATTACTTGCCCCTGTGCCATCTGTTTGTGAGTTCTGCTGGTATTTATGCATGTACTTGCCCCTGTGCCATCGGTTTATGAGTTCTAGGGGTATTTATTCATGTACTTGCCCCTGTGCCATCTGTTTGTGAGTTCTGCTGGTATTTATGCATGTAATTGCCCCTGTGCCATCTGTTTGTGAGTTCTGGGGGTATTTATTCATGTACTTGCCCCTGTGCCATCTGTTTGTGAGTTCTGGGGGTATTTATACAATTACTTGCCACTGTACCATCTGTTTGTGAGTTCTGGGGGTATTTATACATGTACTTGCCCTTGTGCCATCTGTTTGTGAGTTCTAGGGGTATTTATACATGAACTTGCCACTTTGCCATCTTTGTGTGAACTAGGGTTGCCACTTGTCAGACAACCGGTATTTTAAAGGGTTGCCCGGGTCAAAACTTCCTGGATGGTTTTTCAAATTAGGGAAACTGTGCAGGATTCCCTTGATTGACCCAGCAATCAGCTGATCGCCGTGGCATAGCTCCACCTCCTGATGGCAGTGACACACCCACCTATCTCACAGGCCCGCCCACAGATGCCTCCTTGCCCCCCCTGGAAAATTTTCTGCGGACGCCCATGGCTATGCAATGTACAGATGGGATCAGACCACAGCAACAAGCAAAAGGTCATATTTAATAATTATATAATATTATGTAAATATATTTATTTTTTATGACTCTACGGTTATGAAATACTGAATTACAGGGAAAGGTGCAGCTGTCTGATGTAAAATAAAACCAGTATTAAAACAATTATTAATTGTTTTACCAATCACCTGAACCTAAAGATGTTCACAATGTTATAGGCTGCAACTTAATATTTAAAAAAACTGATTTGCACAAAAGATGCAGAAAGCGTGTACAGTTCAATTTTAGATGCAATTTACCATATGTTTTCTTTCACCGAGAATGCAGCATTTTTCTACAATTTCAAGTGCATGCATGTCCCGAAGAAAAATGCAACTGTGCTCCAAATTTGGGATTGTGTCATTTTTGGTCCTTGTAAAGATAAGAATATCTGCACTTAATTCTTAAAATGCAAGCCTGTTGCACCTAATGACATAGCCCACAGTGGAAACACTGGAAGTGCCACTAACTTCATGGAGGCAGTAGTCACGTTAGCATGATTTGGAATGGAAATGTTGTGCAACATAAAAAAGAGTCAAACTTAACATATAAAAATCAAAGCTCTTTGTTCCATATATTACTCCTCCAAATGTTTGTCACTACCTTGTTTATGCATAGTGAACTAGAAATTCGTAACTAGATTTTAACAAAGATTTTAATTGGTTTTGTCTGCAAAACAATTAAAGCTTTCCCAGAATTTCATGTTGGAAAAAAGATTCCACAGATATAAATTTATATGCAGTGAGCGAGAAAGGACATAACTGCAGACACTGGTGTTTTTTGGTTGTCTTTACAAACCATTTTGATTTGTTTTTCAATTTTTTTTATGAATGTTTATGGGCATAGCAATGACTAGGAAAATGCTATTTACAAACTGAACTGTCTTAAATTATAATAAACAATTTGATCATAATCATTTTCATAATCTGCTTCAAAGATATCACTATAGATATAACATTTCTGAAGCAATGTTTTATTTTGCATTCATGATGGTTCCATGTTTACACTTATAAAAACACATAAGGCTTTCAAAGAGTTAGTGAAATGTAACATGCCTGTTTCATATGTATGTGGAGATCAATTGTATAAAAATAAAAAAAAAAATACTCTCCTGTGCTGAAAATAATGGAAAAAAGCCCCATAACTATTATTCCTGTTACCATTCTACACAGCTGTGTAATAATCATGCAACATATGTTCTGTTTTCTTTAAACATTAAAAACATATTTTTATATTCAAGTACTGTAGATGTGAATCATGAACTGTGCTCTCTGCTCTGGATTGTACACTATTGCAAGCAGTCGTCCTTGTCCTGTGACTTTAATAATTCAGTAATAATATGACAGATTATGCTATCTAACAAAATGTATAAAATAATTTTTGACGCTGACAAGAAAAGGTCTATGAAACAGAGATATGATCATTATGATCAGAAAGTGGTTTTTGGCTGAATGAAACAATGGCACATAAGGCTGCACTGCTCCTAAATATTTAAAACTTGCCATATGATTTAGACCACTAGAGACTTGTCAATAAACAGAGCCATATTGGTTCTGGCACCCCTTCAGCTGGAACAGTATTTGCCTTGAAGTGCGATATTTCCCTTCTTCAGTGAGAGCCTAAAGGCTTGTAGACAACATATGTTCATGTTGTAGCAAAATTGCTGCTGGTTTTTCAAAGATGCAATGTAATACTCTTCTGTTTAACAGAAAAGAAAGCACAGAAGGGCTGATGGAACACATTATAATGTTTTAGTATTGTAACTGCTGTATTTGCACAGTTTGAGAAATCCCATGATATTATGGGAAAAACTGTTTTTTTAGCTCTTCGGTATTAAGCATTTTTTTGTTAAACTAAACTTACTGAAGTTAAAGGTTTAAAGATCTATTCAATGAAACCTAAGACCCACAAACATGCCCAAGCTTTGATTAACCAGATAATGTCAGCTAAATGCTTAGCAATTGCCTCTTGATGGAAGTCTTCTGTAATACCGACCCTATCTGATATTTAAAAGACAGGTGCATCATTTGGTGGATTGATGAAAGCAAGATTGTTCTTTTGGGTCTAGGGACCACAGACAGTTTCTCTGATGACCCCAAAACACGAATTGAAGACACAGTACACTGTGGAGACAAAGAAGCATGATTATGCAAGCATCATTATATGGAGATGTTTTTCATATTATGGTATCATGAATCAGTTTCAATTCATCAAAATACTTGAAGAGGTAATGTTGCCTTTTGCCAAAGAGAAAATGCCCTTGAAATGGGTGTTTCCACAAGACAACGACCCCAAATACACCAGTAAATACACCAGTTTAAAAAAACACCCATATAATACAATGGATGAAAAAAAAATAGTTGTACAACAAAATAACTTGATGCACTGCATTGTGAAAAAAAATTGACACCCATAGACCTTAATGCACTTTGGCGAATTTTGCTGTTTTGCAAGTTTTGAGCAGTCTTCAGCAGTCATCACATATATTATACTTTCCAAAATAATGGGCTAGCACAAAGCCAGACCATTAGGCAGAAAAAAAATTGTTTATTTAGTGCATCACTTAGGCCTGCTTGTTATTTTGTTAGACAAGTACAGATGAAGCCACTTTGGATTGTGCATTTGACACAGAATAACTTAACTCAGACATCCCATTTAACTCACGTATCACAGAATATTGTGTCACAGCATCCCATCCAATTAAAGAGTTCACCATTGAAAACATACATACATGGTATGCTAATGAAAAGGTTAAATGGATTAAATAAGTTAAGATAACTTTAGATAACACAGTTTCTTCAATTAACCCTGAGTCATGATGCATTTAACACACAAATCCAAGTGGCTGCATCTGTATCAACAACTTCCCATAAACTGAAGGTATGGGGTTTAAGAACCTGGACCCCCACTTATCTAACCAATTTCCTATACAAATTGTTTTCTTGTAGCAATGGAGGCAATTAAATAGGGCAAAATGGCACGAAAATCAAAAGACTGATTCCATTATTATAACATTATTATCTTCTACATAGCTTATTTGCCAAGTAACCTGAGCCTGCCCCCACGGCTACAGACTTGCTTATTTCTATACTACTATATAACTATAACTATGTTTCTGAAACAAACAAACAAACCAGTGCAGGGCAATAATACATTATATTTAACTTACTAGAAAACACTTAAATTTGTTTCTGTTACTTTTCCTGTGTGTAAGACCACACTGTAAACATATAATTTCATACATAGCAAAAAGCAATGCAGCATATCCTGGCATATAGCAAGTGTTGAGTATAATATTCTGTCATAATAAATAGATGTGTTACCTTTCATGCCAGCATTTCAGAATTTGTTCCATTGACTTCAGTAGGGTACAGCTTGTCTGAGGTGATAGTAAATAAATTGGCCCATTAGCTTTTTGTTAATGAATTATCCTCATGATATTCATTCGTTGGAGTTAATAAATGTGTAAGGATAAGTTTTCTAAATATGCCATTAACTTTACATTAATCCTTCTTTTTGTTTAGTTTAAAACATTGTATTGACCCAATAAATCTTCAAAGTTGTAATGATTTTTCATCTATATTTTGTTGCTAAACAATAAAGGCACAATATATTAATAAAGATAATTTGTAATATTATGCGTTCATCTTCATCATAGATGCCATTCTGTTTGTAACTAAGCATGTTCTTTTATTAAAAGAGAACTGTCATGAACTACAAACCATACCTTTTTTCTCATTGATATATAACACTAATTAGTACATTAAAATCTATACCCAACTGCATCAATTTGTGTTATAAAAACACTTACTTATCACTCATTTTAACAGCTCTCCAGGCCAAGCATTTTCAGAATCTGAAAGTAGAAGTGTCCATTCAGTTTAGCAACTTAGGCCCACCCATATTCCATGAGTCATATTTCCCTTCCCTCACCCTTTAGTTACATCATATATGTGTGCAACTATATGTGTGCAACACTTCTCTGTCTGTAGACAGGCAAGCAGTATTGAAGAGCTTCATTTGTGCCTCTGATTTGGTTGGCAAAGAACTAGAAAAGAACTTTTCAAACTAATTGTAGAGGATAATTTCAGCAGCGCTGCTCCTTGTCACGTGGGGGCATGTATTGTTCACACCTATAATCTCCCCCAGCATTGTTCATGTCTATAATCTCCCCCAGTATTGTTCATGTCTATAATCTCCCCCCAGTATTGTTCATGTCTGTAAAACCCTGTACTGTTCACACCTCAGACCCATACTGCATTGTTTACCTGATCAAACCTTAGACAAGATTCTGGAGTATGTATGAAAATAATTTATATATACTCACACATATATAACAGTTATGTACATAACATACTATGTTCCCTGTGTGTTGCCATACTCTGCCTGTCCTACACTGCCTGTGTGACATTCTTTATGCTGTATGGCTGAGGTTCTAGATATGTTTATAACACATTATTTCACATTTGTACAGCTCCTCTCTGATACCCACTAATAGAAGCAATCCCTGCCTTGTTTTATGGCTGAGATTATAGCTATTATCATATTTCATTTCTGATCCCTTTTGGGTTTGGCTGCGTGTGATTAGTAAAAGATTGGTTGAGGATGCAGAGGTGAGATAAGGCTATTATTTCATTATTATTTCAAGTAATAGGTTTAAAAACACTGTATTCTTTTTTACTGTAAACTTTACTGTGTATAACTTAAAAGATTGAGAACACTATATCTCATGACAGTTCTCCTTTAACAAATTTATATTATATATTTACCAGTGGTTTTTGTAAAAATTTGATCACCAAGAATGAAAGACATGTACATAGCAACATTGAGCATTTAATATAGGTAATAGCTTAATTTCATATATGAGTTTCTGTTTTAATGGAATGAAAAAAAATAACATTTGAATAATTTTATGCATTGGAGGTAGGGTGGGATGACAGAAGAAATGGCAAATATAACTACTTTCTAAGTACACTTAATATAATTTATAATAGGTTTGATTGCTTAAAATTATCTGGAAGTACAAAATATGTAATGGGATGAACAAAGAAATGAAAAGGAGCAACCTGCAATGAGTATAGTACATTAGGAAGAGGAGAAAGAGTATTGAAAGTAGAATGGAATTAATAGAATGGCATGTAGCACATTAGAAGGTTATTACTCAAAAAGCAATTTTTACATTTCATAAAGTATTAAACTAAGTGTGTCTGTTCATTACTGTGACCAGCTGTGCTTATACTTATTCTTACTCTACCCAATTCAGATTTCTGTATCTCCATGATACAAGTTATGGAATAAAACAAATACATATACATGAAAAATGCATATCTTCTGAAACTTACCAAACATGGATTTAAAAAAAAAAGTTCTATTTGTTTTATATTGCACATTGTTCTTTGCTTTGGTCTTTTATCTTTTCTCAATTTAGAATATGTCAGTAATCTATATTTTAATTGCAAAGAAATACAAATTATATATAGGAGCTAAAACTAGATGTGGCTGTCAAACTTGAACTATACACACAGGGGCAGATTTATTAAGGTTCAAATGTTGAATTCAAATTTTAAATTTTTTTGGTTAAACACCACAAATTTTAATTTTAAATAACTAACTCGAATTTGAATATGAGATTTATCATACATCGTCCCTGGAAACAGTTCTAATCAAAATATTCACCACTTAATACATTCCAAGTTAATTTACAATTCAACGGCAGAGGTCTATTGAACCATATGAAGATGTTAAAGGGATACTGTCATGGGAAAAAATGTGTTTCCAAATGCATCAGTTAATAATGCTGCTCTGGCAGAATTCTGCACTGTAATCCATTTCTCAAAAGAGCAAGCAGATTTTTTCATATTTAATTTGGAAATCTGCATATGGTTTGACATATTGTCAGTTTCCCACCTGCCCCCAGTCATGTGACTTGTGCTCTGATACACTTCAGTCACTCTTTACTGTTGTAATGCAAGTTGGAGTGACATCACACCATCCATTTCCCCCGAGCAGCCTTACAACAAAACAATGGAAAGGTAACCAGATAGCAGCTCCCTAACACAAGATAACAGCTGCCTGGTAGATCTAAGAACAGCACTCAAAAGTAAAATCTAGGCCCCACTGCAACACATTCAGAGCAAGTGAAACATATTTCATAGAGTGAATTATTTGAGTGTAAACATTGTAATTTAGAAATAAAAACTACATCATAAAAATCATGAAAGAATCTCTTTAATTATAACAAGCAAGGAAAAGTTGTGCTCAACACTAATTTTTAAAAACCATTAGGCGGGGGTGTAATGAGGCTGTGACCACAAAATACACATAGATAAATACAAATACAAGAGGTCCTCTGCATTCATTATCAATATATTTAAGGACTGGCCAGATATGGGATTACTTTGACGTAGTTGGCCAGCTTAAATATATTGCAATATATGGACAGACAATTCCTGTTTTGTTCAAAGGGTAAGGCATTTTTTAGCAGCTTTATGCACAAAATGTCTTAATGTCTTACATATATTGATAATGGGTTGTATTTGTCTATAAGAATCTCTTTAATTGCCTTGCTGACATTTGTGTTTTTCTTTCGTAGGAAAACTCGTTGAATTTGATATTTAATATTTTCTGGTCTTTCTTTTTTCCAAATAACCTCCTATTCGAGTTATGAGTACATTTGGATTTATTAGAGTTAAAAAAATTCATATAACTTCGACCTTTTATAAATCTGCCCCATACTGTATATACACCGACTTTTCTGAATAATCCATTCCTATATCCACCATTTGCCACCATCAATATTGGTGGCAAAACAATCTTACTGGATTCATGTAATGCCTAAATGATATTGAGTAAATAGAAAATGTGGAGATACCGGAAACAACCCAAGTCTTTTACATTCAGAATATTCTTTACTTATATAAGGCTTTTCTTCTAAATGTTAAAATTACTGTTAGGAAAGCTGTCAAATACATAATACTCAATTCCAAACTTATTATGGATAGGCAAGAAGACTTTTATACAATGATGTTACACTGAGTGCAATATGTAATATCCTAAATTATTTCACAATAGCCTTAAGAGAACAAACACATTTGTTGACATACATTTGATCTGTTATTTAATTATGCTTCTTTGACATTGTAAAATTATGTTTTATTCTCCTTGTTATATGATCTTCCACCTATGTATGATGCAACACCTGGCACCTTTCCAAATGCCTTTTTTTCTTACATCAGTGGCAAAAGTTAAAAAGGTAACATGAAAAGAAAGATGAAAAAAAGGAATACTGTTCAATTTGAAGGACGTTAGTTTTAAGTTTCAATCTTATATCAAACATCTCCGCCTCATCTTCTTTCCCAGTCATCATAAATGAGGAGTACAAAGAGGTACACAAACATCAGTACAATGCAATGTGTATACTGCTATCCTGAAACCAGAGTAACAAAATTGTACCTGACATATCAAAAAACTGACAGTCACATCCTTAAGATTTTCTCCCGTATGTTCCCATGGACTTCCTTTATTAATAAATCTGACACATAAAAAGCATCTGTACGACTAAAGTGTCAGTTACTCAAAAGGCCGTTTTGATCTATTTCTTAAGTTTTAAAAGAAATATTCTCTTTTTTACAGAGACTAGATCTGCTTGCTCACTGCCAGCTTTCAAATGACCAGCTCTTGAAGTTTAATTCTAAGTTTTAAATAAATATTGTATGCAAGGCGAATAATTATGATGCTCAAGAGAGATGTAATGACATTGATTCTTTTTTATCTAAAAAATCTCACGCCTGGGGGCCACAATCTCTGTATATTCTACAGTTGTATTAAGGTACACTCTACATATTAAATATGCTAGATGAAAATGATATGAAAATATAGTAAAATAGGTGGAAACTTATCAAATTAAATTGTCTATATGCAATTCAAGAAATGTACAGAAAGGAAAGTCTTAGTAGTAATATAGTAAAGCAAGTAGACATTTTTCACGCCCCTTATAGGATTAAATTCCCTCATATACTTTGATGTATGAAGCTAAATCCATAAACACCATAAAATGAAATATGCATACAAAATAGTGAATGTTCTTTCATTTCATGCATGGGTTGAAGTATGCCCATAGTTATTAATATCAGCCTCAGACTAGCAAAAACTGCCCCCTTTCAGAAGGTAAGGACAGAGGTTTCACTTTTAAGAATTTGCATATAAGAGGGAGTAAAGATTAAGGGAAAAACAGAAACCAGTGTGAATAACTCTAGAGCTATGACACAAATATCAACAAATTTATTGGGCAAATAATTCAGTGTATTTCTTTCCCTATCATGGGACCATCCAGGATATTGTATTCTCAGTCTGACTGCTATCATTATTAGTTGGCAGACATTAACCAGAGCAATAAGAGTACCTACTTCCTTAAGCCATCCAATAAGCATGAAATTTTATGCTGAGTACAATGCTGGTTATAATTTCTAGGGGAATTGGCTAAAGTATTATGAAAATACTAGAATGTTTCTAGGATTATATACTGAGGGCTGATATACAGTAACAACCTCCATCCCCATATTTTTTCTGTTTCTATTTGTATAACATACATTTAACCTTAACACTGCTGAGCAGGACCCTGGCCTACTGTAGATATTATTTAACGGTGCTACACAAAGAAAAACTGCCCCAGGTTAGCAGCCATAAAAATGCCACACAAAAAAACCCCTGAAAAAAATACTTTTGTTGATGACTTGAGTTAAACATTTCCTAGTCTGTATCATCTGGAAAGCAAGTGTCACTTGTATTTCCAAGATGCATCAAAGACAAGTTAAAGTGGGAGTGATTTGCTACAAGTTCTCCAAGTTGGGTAAACTTACTATTTTTTTAAGTTTTAATTAATTTATGTATAAGGGAAAGAAAGAAAAGAGTGGTCATTTTTATCCTTACTTGCTTCTGCCAAAAGCCTATTCCATTTTTTTAAGCAGAATCAGGGACTTCAACCAATGAAAATTAGAATACTTTGCTCAGAATGGTCTCTTCTTTTGTCCCAACAGACACCAAACATGTTAGGCCATTTTTCTGTCCTATTAAATACATTTTGCAAATGCTTCTTTTGACTTTTTGACTCACACTGCTATTTTTTTTTCATTTGATTGTCCTACTCAACCCTCACCTACCTCAATAAATGACTTACCAAAGGTTTCTGCATTGCGTTTCAGAGCACAGAGGCCTACTGTATATCCACCCTTGAATACAACTCTGCCAGCATTTGATAGTTCTCCAAACAACACTGTATACATATTTGTTTTTAAGGCTTGGCTCTCCTTTAAGTCTGTTCAAGGTTTCAATAGTTTCATCCAAGTAAGCAGGTTTTAAATGTTTACCATATCGATGAATGATCAGTATCACTAGGAATCTCCAACATGAGCAAATATTATTGGTTTAGAGAACTGTAATAAATAGTTTAACTATGCTTCTGTGAGCAACTGTTTGAGAGGAAAGTTTTGCAACTTCTTAACTGGATGGCCATGAAAGAATCAACCGAGGAGGCTTTCCTTATAGTCTTCTATTTAGTGGTTATTAAATCTCATTAGAACACCTAGTGGTTGTTCTGGTGAGTTGGCCTAATTCTTTTTGGAAACTATTGAGGAGGTAATTCTGGTACTGGATTGGTAAATTTGGTCTGTGTCTTAGGATCTTTCACAGATTTGTTATGGTCCATGATGATTGGTATACTAATATATGTTATATTAGAAATATTATATTGGAAACAGCCTATGATATGGATGTGGATAAATATTATATACAGCACCCATGTTAATGCTTTTCATCACTAAGAGAAACCCAATCCCTAAATATATACACACACACAAGAACCATCTTTGCTGCTTCCAATGAAAATTGTGTTCCACTAATCTAAAGCTATTGATAAGTAAACTGAATACATAGTTAAGTTGGGTTGAAGCAAAAAGGCCATCAAGTGCAACCTCACCAGATGAACCCTAGTAAATAAATATATAGACATTCTCATAAGAACTGTCTGTGCTGCAACAAATAAAAAGTTTTGCTTCTCTAATCTAAAGGGGTGGTGAGGTGATCCTTTTTATGGGAAAAACTATCCACACTATCTATCTATAATAACTTGAAACATGCTTTGCAAGCATTTATTTTTTCCAGAGAAAGCAACCAAATCTACAACCCAGAGAAAACAACACCCAAACTACCCTTATAGTTTAAAGCCTCCATCCTTTTTATCAGACTCTCTGCACTCTCTCCAGCTCATTACTATCCTTCTTAAGGTCAGGAGCCCAAAACTGCACCTCACTCAAGGTGGGGACTTATAAAAGACCTATCCCGTGAATTAGTGCCCTTTTAATGCAAGACTACTTTATTTTCTGTAGTACTTGAGGAATGGCACTGCCAGGAATAAGATAAAAATTGTTCGAATCGTTCGTTTCGAATGATTCAAAATATTTTCCCCAAAAATGTTTTCAAAAACAGTCCTTAAAGGTTCCAGGAGGTCCCACATAGGCTAAAATAGCAATTTGGCAGGTTGAAGGTGGTGAAGGGCAGAATTTTTAATTTTTAAAGAGACAGTACTTTGATTTTCAAATGGTCCAATTTTAAAATTAAAATCACATTTTTTTTCAATTCGAATTTAACCTATGCGATAGTCGAAGTACCCAAAAATTACTTTGAAATTCAATTTTTTTTATTTGAATTTTCACTTAGTAAATCTGCCCCTTAGTGTATAACTTGCATTCATATTATTTCTACCAGTGCTACCTCTGGGGGCACCTGGATAACACCTGAACTGGGAACTGCCACTTATATGGCAGTCTAACCTATAGCATTTGAATTAGAATTGTGTCTCTATGTTAGCCTCCCATTTACATAGTAACATAGTAAAATAGTAAGTTAGGCTGAAAAAAGACTTGCGTCCATCAAGTTCAACCTTTATTTTTATTTTTAATTTAAAGGAATGTAAGTCCTTCGGGGCAGGGTCCTCCAGCTTTTTGTCTCCTCAACACTGAGCACTTAATCTGTATTGTAATTATATTTTATATTTATGTGAATTGTATTTCTAATAAGGTATTTATTATTATTGTTACTTTTTATTTCAATGACCCCTTGCTTGTTACTATTAATTTATTGTTTTTCTGTACAATGCTTCGCCCTCGAGGAGCACTATACAAATAAAAATGTACATACATAAATACAAACAGTGTTTAAATTTGCAAATATCAACACTGAACCTCATTTTCAAGTTTGCGGCCCAGGTTTCTAATTACTAATGCAAATTGCTCTACAAAGTGTAAGCATCCTGAATGTGTGAGGTGTGGGACCTGTTATTTAGAATGCTGTGGACCTGGGGTTTTCCAGATAATGTATCTTCCATTATTTGGATATTCATACCTTAAGTCTAATAGAAAATCATGTAAACACTAAATAATCCCAATAGGCTGATTCTGCTTCCAATATGAATAATTATATCAAAGTTTGGATCATGTACAAGGTACTGTTTTATTATTACAGAGAAAAGGGGAAATTGATTATTTGATGATAATGGAGTCAATGGAAAATGTTCATTCCGTAATTCTGAACCTTCTGGATAACTGGTTTCCAGATAAGGGGTTCCATACCTGTATCATCAGCAAAAATAGTAATGGTAATTTCAATGCCCACCTCCATTAAAGCAACAGTAACAAAAAAATTTAAGTGTTTCAAAGGAATGACAATATAATGTACAGTTGCTCTGCACTGGTACAACTGATGTATTTGCTTCAGAAACACAATTATAGTTTATAAAAACAAGCTGCTCTGTAGCCATGGGAACAGCCAATCAAGCAAATCTTACATAACAGATACCTTCTGATGAATCCCATTGTTTAATACAGAGCGTATCTGTTGTGATAACGAGGGATTTTAATTACCCAGATACTGGCTGGATCAACAGTACTGCCAGATCAGTTAATGGGAACAAGTTTATAAACTTGTTGCATGACAATTTTATGGCACAGGTTGTTGAGGACCCATCCAGAAAAAAATATATTCTGGATCTACTAATCTAAAATGACCCAGAACTTATAGCAAATGTGCAAGTCATTGAACCCCTGGGTAATAGTGACCATAATGTTATATAATTTAATGTCTGGTGCAAAAAACAAATATACACTGAGGGGTCAAAATCCATGAATTTCAGAAAAGCCACTTTTAGTGCCTTGAAGGCTGCCCTTCAGAGCATTGACTTGGGCATTAGGTTCTCAGAACAGAAATGGTTGTCATTTAAAATGATATTAAATCATTACTGTTCTCAATGTATTCCCTTAAGGGGTATATGCAGAAGCTGTAAGAATCACCCTTTGTGGCTTAATATAGAAGTAAAGCAGTTAATAGGTAAGAAGAGAAAGGCATTTAAAAAACTACAAGTCTGTTGGGACAGAAGCTGCATTTAATGAATATAAAAACTATAATAAATGTTGTAAATCCGCAATCCGGAAGGCAAAGAAAGGAAATGAAGAGTGCATTGCAGCAGAGGCTAAGACTAACCCCAAAAAGTTTTTTAGATATAGTAATAGTACAAATATGCAGGTTGAGGGCATTTTGAATTGTCCTTAAGTAAAGTAATTAAAGGTAGCAGTATGGTTGTAAAAAATACAGAAAATACATATTTGCTAAATCAGTTCTTTTCTATAAAATACAGGTGTTCCCAGGCTCACTTCATAGCTGCACTGATGGCTCAGCTCAGACTAGTCAGTGTCTGACTCAGGATATGATTAATAAAGGTTTAATAAAGAATTATTTAAACAAGGCTCCAGGGCATGATGACATACATCCCCTGGGTCCTAAGAAAGCTTAGTTCAGTTTTAGACAAGCAGATGTCATTCCAATATTTAAAAAGGGATTATAATCTCATACTGCCATTTATAGGCCAGTAAATTTGACATCTGCAGTGGGCAAATTATTTGAAGACTTGTTAAGGGATTATATTCAAAATCTTTTCCTAGTGAATAGCATTAGGAGCAGCAGTCAGCATGGCTTTAGGAAGGATAGGTCATGTCAGACATATTTGATTGCTGGACAGTGGGGGAGGGCAGTAAATATGATCTATTTGGATTTTGCCAAAGTGTTTGATACTGTGCCCCACAAACTACTGCTTTCTTAACTAAGGCCTGTTGGGTTTAATTAAGTCATTTGGGCATAGATAGGAATTTGGCGACAGGATCAGGTACAGAGCGTACTTGTTAATGGTATAATCTCTGCTTGGTTCTTAGTGGGGTCCCTCAAGGGCTCAGCATTATTCATTTATGACTATGGGGAGAGTATTGTAAGTAATGTATCAGTGTTTGCAGATGACACAAAACTATCCAGCACAATTAATTCCATCCAGAATGTGGCATCCTTGCAACAGGGTCTTGATAAGATGGCAATCTGGGCAGTTAAGTGGCAAATGAGATTCAATGTTGATAAATGTAAGGTCATGCACCTGGGATGTAAAAATATCCAAGCCACATATACCCTTAATGGGACTGCACTAGGCAAATCCATTATGGAAAAGGACCTTGGATCCTTTTGGATGATGTAAAAAGGCAAATAGCATCTTGAGCTGTATTAAAAAGGACATTGATTCACGTCAGGAAGGGGTTAGTCTTAGAATTTATAGAGCATTGGTAAGGCCCCATCTAGAATATGCTGTACAGTGTTGGTCTCCATCACTCAAACAATATGTTATTGTATTAGAGAGGTGTGGTAGAGTGACTGGGAAAAGGTGGAAAAAGGTCACTCTACCCGTTAATTTCTTCCCATGTGCTAAGATAGACTCCAGGAAGGGAGTTGTCTTTAAACAGAGAGCAGATTCTCTGTTTAAGTTTAGTAGCCAGGTACTCCATTCCATAGAGCCAGTCCGGAGATTGGAACTCACCTTCCACAGGAAA
>CM044436.1:72056280-72088554 GCA_024363595.1 Xenopus borealis
TATTGGCCCTTGATGCTGCTGACTGGCATTGCTTGCTACAGCCAAGTTTATCATCTACATTACTTCCAACACTCTCCCCTAAGTCATTGATGAACAAGTTAAATAAAAGTGGACCCAATACCGAGCCCTGAGGGACCCCACTAAGAACCTTACTCCAAGTTGAGAATGTACCATTAACAACCACCCTCTGTACCCGATCCTGTAGCCAGTGCATTTTTTCAGCAAAGAAGGACAATGGGAAAATATCCCCATGGTAGGCCAAACACATTCATAAATAATTTATTTTGCATTCACATACATTTAGAATGTATCAACCGGTAATTATTACAGAATGTTTTTCTACTCTGCGTTTAAAAAAAAAAAGAATTTCAGCTTACGATATTGCAGGTTGTAGCAGTCTCTAAAAGCATTTTTATCTTCTCAGCTAAAGGATTTGTTCTGTCAATGGGGTTCAACTGAAAGACTGTGTGTAACAATTTTTTTTCTATAACACAAACCAAAACTTGCAAATGAATCACAATATATTCCTTAAGGAATTGACCTTGCAAATTGTCCTGAACTGATTTAATATATATATATATATATATCCCCCCCTCCTCAACATCAGGTTGAAATGGAAAATGTTATTAAAAATGCTATGCACTAAGGCTACACTACCAGTGCTTCTTAAGTACAGGTATAGCAAAGCTATACAAAGTATTGCAGTATTACAGGATGCACCGTTAATGCCAGAGATGGAGTTAAATGTACTTTCTATACCAGTGATCCCCAACCAGTAGCTCGCGAGCAACGTGTTGCTCCCCAACATTTCGGATGTTGCTCCCCAACACCTCGGATGTTGCTCTCAGTGGTCTCAAAGCAGGTGATTATTTTTTAATTCCTGGTTTGGAGGAAAGTTTTGGTTGCATAAAAACCAGGTGTACTGCTAAACAGAGCCTCCTGTAGCTGCCACTCCACATAGGGGCTACCAATAGCCAATCACAGCCCTTATTTGGCACCACCCAGGAACATTTTTCTTTCTTGTGTTGCTCACCAAATCTTTTTACATCTGAATGTTGCTCACAGGTGAAACAGGTTGGGGACCCCTGTTCTATACTGTCACATCAAACCATCAGAGGCTGACAGTAAGGCAGATAGTGATGAAGAGAGATGAACACTGGAGCTCAAGTCATGGAAAAGGTATAATGTTTGCTACAGGGCTATTATGTATCGTAATCAAACAGCTGTAGCATTTGGTGATTACCTATTTAAAAGAAAACATGTTATGGTTTGCTATAGACTACGGTACCTGTGTAAAGTTTGTGTCTTTCATTACATACAGAAGAAAACTTCTACACAAGATTTTAAAAGCAAACACACAAAAGAAGCATGGTATTTATTTTGTTTCATGAATACAAGGTTTGGATCTTGTCAAACTGAGGTACAAATTTTTTTCATATTAATGAAGTGTTTTCCCCATAATTTTTAGCATCATTGTCCCCACCACTATTGCATCCAATGCATCAAAATAAATGAAACTGTGCTTGAAAATAATTTGGAAGTTGAATATAGCATTCTCAGAGTTGGTGTTTGACTTCCGGTGAATGCATTCAAATAGCTTTTGAAATTCTTATTGATGAAACCAGCTGTGGAAACAGAATCAGAAGGAGCAAAATTTGCACAACACTCATTAAAAGAGGCAGGAGGCACACATTGGCAACAATATGGAAGTGCACAAGTGTGTCTCTCCATTATGGCTATTGCAGTGGGATTTTGATTTGGCCTACAGGGTAGATGAGTATATGTTCACAAGAAAACTGTGCTCTGCTCCTTGTGCCAGATTAGCTATTAAAGGTGCAAGTGACCAGCTTCTCTAAACAGGGTGTTGGTTCAAGTTCTAAGTGCATTTCTTATGGGCTTATATGGACATTAGCTTGCACCCATATGACACTTGCTGCTACCTTTAATAAGTAAGATCTTCAAAGTACATCCCTGTTTTTATGTTATTCTTTATTACAGATTTACATTATAATTTACTGTGGACTTCTGACCACATATTTATGCTGCCTTAGGTTTTATATTGCTTCATATTTTGATGAATTTTAGCCTAGAAATAAAAATCACTTTATGGAATTTTATGTTTGGTAAAATATACACACTGTACAGGGCACTACATGTAGCCATCAAGGTTTTTGTATTGATGCGCTTCATGCTTAAGTCTTGTTTACACTTAATTTCTATTAGTTGTCAACTCAGTAGGGTTGGAGTTTCAATGGTAACTTTCTCAAACAATAAGATTTATTGCTCCACTTAATTAGAAAAAAAAGTTTTTGAATGGGTGTGCCACAGAGGGACTCCTATCCAGCCCCAACCACATCACATCTGCATCCACTGAGATTCAACACTTATGGGGGAATGTAATATGTTTCTTTAGTGCTAAACAATTGAAAACACTTTTTGCAAACATTAGCAACCATGTTTGCATACTTTTGGTTACAGACCTCAATGACTTTCTCACAATGTTTGAGAACAAATGGCTTTTGTGAACATGAACAGAGTATGTAATATAATTTAGCAATTGCAAAGCATTTTTTTTTTTTGCAACCAAACATTTAACTAAACTCCAGAGCAGCTATTCACACTAACCTTTGCTTGGCGATAATGAGCCATGTAATATTCATCAGCCAATGATTTTCATTTGTGAGCAGTGCTAAACGTTTGCAAAAACGGCATTTAAAATAATGCTTGCACTTCTTGAATACGTTCCTCCTTTAGCATCCCAAACCCCAATATTTTGCTCAGACCACAAAGAAACAGAGGCAAGGTATCTGACAGTTGATCTGCCAGGGTGCCCATGACATCCGCTTGTAATACCAGCTCAAAAAAACTTCAAGCTTATTAGAACTTATTTTAAAACTAGTTCCAGCTCCCTTCTTGTGAGTATAGCTGGATGCAGAACTACAACTCACAACAGTGCTAGGAATTGTATTAACAAGTTCCAGCTCCTTGCTTGTGAGTATAGCTGGATGCTGAACTATAACTCACAAAATGACCAAAGAGAAGCAGTGTCACAGAGAACACTGGGGCATAAGGAATGGTCAGAAAGACCAGTTTACACACAAGGGAGGAGATGCAATACTAAAGGGTGAGAAAGGAGTGCAGGCAGGAGGCCTGTGGATCATTTACAAGGGGAAAACAGAGAAGCAGAGTACCTGAGATTAAACAGAAGCAGAAATCAGGACATTGGTCTCTACCAATAATGTACAAAATAGGGGTCTCTACCAATAACTTAGACAACGTGTTACCTAAGGATCATCACAGATCAAAAGTGGACAGGCCAAGGTAAAAGAACAGATAGCTGGAATTCACTGACTATTTGAAATAAGCTTTCCGTAACACCCCCACTTCAGCACACAAAACCCGTTTGCTCAGGCAACAAGCCATCAGAGGCAAATTATCTAAAAAGCCTCCCCCAGCAGGTGAAATACTTCAGGTAGATTTAACCCCTTCTCCTTTCCAGAGTGCCCCTGGCAACATGACATGGAATTTGCCTATATGGTACCTGAACACAGGTAAATTTTCAAGTAATACATGCTACATATTACTTTTCAAGTAACTAGAGAAGCTGCAACCATGTGTAAGCTCTTGAATAGCAGCATTATCTGTTATCTAGAAAGCTCTGAATTCATTTTAGGTCATTTCCCACAGAGTTCATTTTTAGAAAATTTTCCATTTGTTTTAAATGATTACCCTTTTCTTTGCAATAATAAAACAGTACCTTGTTTCTCATCTTAACAAAGCTGCATGAATCCATATGGGTGGAGAAATGATCCAATTGTGTTAAAATGGTTTTTAGGTATGGTTATCCAAATTATGGAACCCCACACCTCCCTATAGGGCTGCCCCCACCCACCCTACCTCCTCTCCTTAGTGAGTGTAAATTTAAATTACCATCAGCATGTCAGGGGAGGGAAATCTACTGCCTGGGGTTTAGCTGGTGAGGATCAGGTACGGGCTAGCAGAGTTTTTTCCAAGTGCCCACTGGCCCAGTCCGGTCCTGCCAGTACTAAAAAGCAAATTTGTTAACTGACATCCATCATAGAGTATTTTATATTAAGTGCAGTACAAAGGACCTTGTAAAGTATTTGTCAGGTAGACTAGATATAATACAGGTATGAGACCTGTTATCCAGAATGCTCTGGACCTGGGATTTTTTTGGATGAGATATTTGCATAATTTGGTTCTCCATACCTTAAGTCACCTGAAAATAATTTAAACATTAATTAATTCCAATAGGATTGGTTAGTCTCCAAAAAAGATTAATTATATCTTAGTTTGGGCCAAGTATAAGATACAATTTTATGGTTACATAGAAAAAGGAAATTTAAAAAATGAAAATGATTTCATTAAAATGAACTCTGTGGGAGATGACATTCATGAAATTCAGAGCTTTCTGGATAATGGGTTTCCTACACCAGCACCTTATTACTATTTTAAGTAAGATAAGAAAAAAATACTAAATTCAGCAAATTCTTAGGCTGCTTCCATGTTTCATGTTTCTGCTCTTCCTCTAGATCCATAAAATGTTATAGGCATAAGAATAAAAAGGTTTAAACTGATGGTATGTTGTTTTGTTTTAGTCTTACTAAAGTTTCAACTATTTATGTACCTACCTTGAATGTTTTATTATGGTTTTTTTTTTTTGTAGTCTCATCAGTTGCCCAGTCTAAATTACTTTCCTGCAATTTTTGCTTCAGACTTCCCATATCCATGAGCAAATGTCATAAAATATTTTATTTAACATAAAAATCCCCTAATAATGCTGTAGTCTCCTATATATTTCAAGCCTTGTCTGCAAATACCATTCACACCGTGATAGTTATGTAGAAAAAGGTAGGTGCTTTATTATCTACAGTAATTTGTACTTTATCAATGTCTGTGCTTGAAAGTTCAGATTCCCTGTAGGCATCTTATGACTTTAGATATGGTTCCTAATTATATTTCCAAAGATCATTCTCAAAAACCAGGCTTGCAGTGGGCCTCATCATGCAAGTGACTTGCAGTTCAACAGCTTTAGATAGCACAGCTTCATTATGTTAGATTTGTGGGGGGGGATGAATTATTTCCAGTGTTATGGTTTAACTGCTTCATAGTCATATACATACATTTTATTTCAAATGTTTAACAGACCCATCTACTAAATGTTTTTCATTTGATGCACCTTAAAGTGAAAACATCCCTCCTCTTTGAATTAAAATCTTGACATTAGAAATATTCCATTACATGTGGAACTGATAAGAGAAGTGAACACAAGGAAAAGAAATAGAGAATTATTGTATCTAGTGTTCTGGCACAGGGTACCCAGATAAGTGATGATTTCCATGCATACATTTCAGAATTAAGTTTTTCTAAAGTTTATGGGGCAGATTTACTAAAGGACCAAGTGACTAACGCGACAACTTGCCAGCGTTACTGCCCGCAGAGAACTTCGCTTACTAATGGGCGCAGGCATCACTTCACTAGTGAAGGAGATAGATGCTAAAGGTGATTTGCACTCTAAGCCAGGTGAATTTTCACTCTGGCTAATGGACGTATATCCGAAAATTCAGAGGATGTGGATTTTACTGAACGTTACCTCTTCCGCCAGACTTGCCTTCGCCAGCTCAGACCAGGCGAAGTGCAATGGAGTACATAGAACATCTTCAATCTTCAGTTACATGACATATGGGAATATTATTTTACAGTCGGCTTATGGGTAGTGCATTAAAACAACTCTGTTCACTGTATTAAGGTTCCCTTGGCATGTCTAGTTATCAGTGTTAATATAATGTATTAGATGCACCATGTGACATAAATAGCTCCATTCCACTTTAAATTTCAAGCCATTTGCAAATTAGCCTGAGTGCAAGAACTCTAATGAAGTTGTGCTAGGCAGAATTGAAAATTCACGAAAAATTTAAATTCACCAGCATTCATCACCCAGGATGAAACTCTGTTGACTTTATTAAGGTTCCCTTGGCATGTCTAGTTAGTAGTGTAAATGTAATGTATTACAGTAGATGCACCATGCAACATAAATAGCTCCATAGGCAGAGTTGAAAATTCACGAAAAATTTTAATTCACCAGCATTCGTAGCCCAGGATGAAACGTCGAATCTTAGTAAATTAGCATTGTCTGAGCGAATTTTCACCTGCGGAAGTGTTGCAATGGCTGTGAAGACTTTTTGTAAATTTGCCCTCATATAGGCTGATCTTATGATATGTTTTTATGTGTCATAAAACTAAGGCACTGAAAATATTTGTAGGCGTTATGATAATGCACACACATACATATACTGTATATTTATCACCAGTTTCTTTTTACATTTAGGTTGTAATTCTAAGAATATTCAATTCCTTTGAATTTCAAAGACTGTTGAAGGAATCTTTTAAAAAGTCTTTTAAATGTGTAATGTGAATAAGTCGCCCAGTGTACCTATGAAATATAGCTTTTGGAAACCATTAAAGTATTTAGCAACACATACTACACCACTAAAAATAAGAAAGCATTTTACATTTTGCATCAGTGTATAAAACATCTTACATCATTATATTTGCATACATACCACATTCAAGCAGGTCATAAAAAACACATTTAAAATTGAAAGCATAATACATTCTAATACTAAATATATGTTTGCTTCCTCCTATTTAGGTAACAAAAAATATTTCCGCGAATTCGCCCCTGGCGAATAAATTCGCCCATCACTATTTACTAGCAAAACTTACCAGAACTGGATCTTGTTTATACATTAACACATTAACCCATCATGCTTTGCCCCTTTTTTAATAAATTATCCCCACTGACTTAAAGCAGTCAACATTATGGGGGTTATTTATCAAAATCCAGAATTTTTATCACTATTTTCTGAAAACCACAATGACCAAATTCACACGGACTCCCCCCCCCTTAATTATGAATTAATTTTAAAGAAAATTTCTTTAGCAGGAAAAGAAATAAAAATTGTGAAAAAAATCCAAATTGTGTGATTTTTTCAGATTTGTAATAGAAAACTGTGACTTTTTCATATTTGATGCCCAAAACCATAAAATCTTCAGATTGTTGGACGTTTAACACCATCAGATTGTTGGACTTTTAACACCATCGGAGTTAAATAAATCTTGCAAAAAAAAAAAAAATTGGTGTTTTCCCCTTTAAAAGTCTGACCAGATAAAATCTTATAATAAAATACCCCCTATACAAACAAGGATGTAGCTCAGAGCAAATCCTTATATTGAGGAGATGTTTTATCAATTAAATAAAACAAGGTTAACAAAAAAATGGGTATCTGACTGACATTTTTTGTTAATTTTTTGCCACAATTGTATTTTGTCAATATATTTTTCTCTTGAAAAATAAATACATCTAAATTTAAGCGATAACAAACTTTCTAGTGTGTTTTCAACCCTCACTTTAACCAGTGCTTAAAGTGGAACAATAATAAATTAGCTTTCCCCTAATGCCTTTGATTTATTCACCATATGCAGTACAGTACATACTATTGTAGTCAGTACAATGAATCATTGGAAACTCTTTTACCCTGCATTTTTTAAAGGGACAGTGAAATGTTTGATACATATCCAAATACTATGGCTGTCCAAACTAGTCTATGTTCACTGAGCTCATTTATTAAATGGAGCACAACATTCTCTGTCACTTTAAGGATATACTACACTTAGGGGCAGATTTATCAAGGGTCAAATTTTGACATTTTTTGTACTCCCATAACTTAAAAATTTAAAGAAAAATGTTCCAGTAGAAATTTAATAAAACATTTTAAGTTTGTAACTTCGGGTGAATAGGCTGTATTCAAATTGTTCAAACTGAATTTTTAACGTATTGGATTAGAAGGATTAAAAAAAAACTTTCAGACTTTCAATTTTCAAAGTCCACCAAAGAGGTCCCCTATAGGCTAAAATAGCAATTTGGCAAGTTTTAGATGGCAGTTTTAGACAGTAAATGAAACATTTTGATATTCAAATTTTTGGAAAATTTGAATCTAATTTAGACTATCCCCTAGTCGAAGGACACAAAAATAGTTTTAAATTAGAATTTTTTTATTTTGACTTTTTACTTTAACCCTTGATAAATCTGCCCCTAAAACTTTGTGGGTAAGTAATGCAATGTAGTGTCTAATCAGCTTCCTCATTACACAGAATAAATACAAATGTAGTCTTTGTGATCTCATATGCTGTCTCTGGTAAGGAATATTTCATCTACAGGAAACGCTATTAGACTTTTGATAAATTATGATGAAGACTAGTTATTGTATTATATAGTATGAAATTAACTTCTGCATTTAAAATGGCCCGCCCAGCAAAGGATTTATGTCTATGAAGATGCTTGTGAAAATGCTTATATGAAAAAGGAACTATTGAATTCCAGGGGCAAAATCAATAATATAATCATCATGGAATCAATAAAAGGTTCATGTTGGAGACAAGGAACAACAAGGATGCAAATACGTGCTTGAGGATCATGGGAGGTGATCTTAGGGGTCTAACACCAATGGCATAGGCCTGCTCTTTAGGGAAAATTGAACAGCCACCCTATATCTATTGAATATGATAGCAAAATAAACTCTTCCATGATACAGCCATCTCTAATATTTGTTCATTATAAAGAAGGATGGAAAATAATCTACACTGTTTCCCAAAATGTTAGTCCAGTTTCAGAGAGCAGAAAGAGAGCAAAAACAGGGTACTGAAACCCCCTAATGTTACATGCAGAGAGTGTATAGCTCCAGACAATACATTTTTAAATGTGACAAAACATAATTTGGTCTTACCAATTCAACTTAAATTTAGTTTAGTTGATCTCTCAGGTTAAAGAGGTGTTCTTTAAATCAGGATGAAATGTATTTTGGTGCCCCCCTTGAAGAACCTATAGATAGAAATTGATGATTTGGTACATATTCATTTAATAATACTGACATATTTTTGATCCTTAAAATACAGTATTTCAAGGGTAAGTGCTACATGATTCATGTTGATTTAAATAAATGTCAAATATGTCATGTATATTTATAATTAGTGATGAGTAAAAACTGGTGAGTTCCACTTTGCTGAAGAATTTGCAGAACAATGAAATTTCACTAAAATGCAACAGGAAGGTAAAATTACATTGTGGTTAAGGAATTTTAAGCTCTGCAATTGCATTTACATTGGACTAACTTGAGTGCTACAACTGTTCTGAGGATCCCACCTGCAGTTTTACAATCATTAAGAACTTGCAAGGACAGCAGTTTCGCCATTCATTATGATTTTAAGATTAAGACTGTACAACACCCTTATGTGTATCCTAAGTTTCAGCAATCCAAAATGGTTACAATATGCCCTAGGTTTCAATATTTATATTTTATTGTTTCTTAGGAAAACAGAACTTTTTCACATTTTATTTTGTCAAAAAGCTGTATAACTATATCACAGAACCATATCTGCTGAGTAATTGCAATAAAATATTTTGATTGCAAAAAGGGATGCACTGGTTGTGCATATTGACACCATGTATTAAAGGTACTTGCATCCTAAGATGCTCATTGCACTTCTGTTGGCACCAATGAGTCCATCCCACCTCCTGTTCCATATTATAGATGTAATGAAACCCTGGAGCTGTCACCATCTTAAACTGTATCAAATTATTACAAATTTCCACAATTATAATTATTTTCTCATCTGAGCAACTGAATCCTTTCTTGCTCCCCTTGTGTCGCTCTCATTCTCTGGTGCTGGTCCCATACTTGTATGGGACCTGTTATCCAGTATGCTAATATCCTGTGGTTTTCCTGATAGTGAATATTTCCATAATTTGGTTCTTCATACCTTAACTTCACTAGAAAATTATTTAAACATTAAATAGAAGCAATAGACTTTTTTTAATATGCAATATGTTGGCGCTATAGAAATAGATGTTAATAGTAATAATAATAATATTTAAGATTAAATATGTTTTCTATCCCCCCCACCCACTTCCAGAAGCATCTCTCCAAACCAGGTTGACAACTGTTGTAGCCTCAGCCCCTACTGAATGGCTCCTTGACCTCAAGTTTTGGCAGTTGTAAGAGCTGCTTGGTAACATGTTTAATGAGATATGAGAACAAGGAATGTAACAAATTGTAACTGTTTACTGTCAAGCTGCCTTACTACAGTGCGGCAGAGAAACTTGTAAGCAGAGGAAAAATTATAATGATTTGATTTTAAAATGAAAATACATTTTCGAAAACCTATTTAAAATAAGCAATATAAAATGACTGAAAAAAGTTATTGTTTGTACTATTTTTAAACAATACTGGTGGATGTATACATGCTCCTTTTTATTTTTTACAGTAAAATAATTCATAGTAGGGCAGAAAATCATTTCTTCTGATTCAATAAATCCCTTTGAAGACCTCCTTTGCATTGCACATAAGACAATACCCTGTTTTTTTAGGGAGTTACCAAATCATTTAAGTGATATAGTGCTGTGCTGCCACTGAACTCTAACACTCAACTGAGAAAGTACTTACAGTATTTGGCTGCTCAAATCAGTCAATCAGTTCTAATTGACTGACTCATTTAAAATAAATAAATAAATAAATGGACATCATAAATGTACCACAATGCTAAAGCAATTTACTGAAGTCAATAAACTTTTTTCAGTCACAATTATACTAAATCTGCCCCTAAATCTGAAGGTGACCTATCCCTTTAAGGCTACAATGACTTGAAGCCTGATGCTAGCTGTGCAGATTTAGTAGGCACATGTTACCTCAGGATATCCCCGCTAATATCCAAGCAGGTCCCCTTTGATTGGCCTCTTGAAAACCGAGTCAAAAGCAAGCCATCAATCATAAGGCATGCTGCCTTGATGGCCGATAGCAGACAGGCCAGATTGAATACCATGATCTTCTCAGTGACTGGAGAGTGCCCCTGGGAAGGTGATTGCAGCTATGTTCACAATTAAGTGTCCCTGCTGACACTCACTCATGTGTGTGGCTCCTTAGGGAGCATTAATCATATTTTGGCAACATTATAAAGATGAAACAAGAGAAAGGTAACATCAAAGCAACACAAGCCAGACCACCATTATCTAGTACAGTTATTAAATGTTAAATCATCTTGAAGCATTTAAGTTTAAAATAAAAATGAAACAAAAAATAATAATCCTAATAATGACCAGTTTCAGTAGCTATTAATAAACTTTCTTTTATTGAACTGAAAATGGCACATTCTCGCCTCACAACTTTCAGGTTTTTATACTCAGTGCTTGTTAAATTATATTTCCTGGCACAAAATGTCTGGTCTGTGCCAACATGCGAGGCAGGAATATATTTCATACTTCCTATCTGAACCTCTACACTTACTGCACATTGAAAGTTGCATGACAGTTTCTTTACCTTAATGAGACCCAGTGGTGGACTGAGATATTATTAGAGATCTTTCAGAACAGGTCAGATGCAGTCACTTGTCATTAAATGTAAAAAAAAATATTATTTCTAACATGGTAGATAAACAAAGCAGAGTGACATCTATTGCCAGTCCACTAGACGTGATAAAGTAGTCAATGTATACTATTTTTGAGGCCATTATACAATGCTAAAAAGACAAGTGCAACAAGAGTAGTTGTCACAGCTAGTTACCAGAATTTGCATGCAGCCTGACACATAAATCTACATTCTGAGCTTAGTAGCTTTGATATCTGTAGGCATGAATTAGAAGTTTCACATAACTTCTTACAATAATAATAATTAAAAACAAATATAATCAGCAAGTGGGTTCTTTATAAAACTAGCTTTATTTACTTTATTTATTTACTTTGTTTTTTTACCCACAGTGAAACAGTATTTCACAGCATTAAATGTAATTCCACTGGTCTCAGGTGCACTGGGTAGTTGGTTTTTGATAATCTGACACAATACTAAATGCCAAATAGTCCAGAATGCAAAGGAAGCCCTCTACTTATGGGCTACTAATGGCCCCATTGTGTTGGTATACACTACACGCAGCACCATGGCTGGAACAAGGGGTAGGCAGAGTAGGCAGCCGCCTAGGGCGCAATCATTGGGGGGGGCACACTTCTCAGGGGAATTTTCTTTAAATTTTTACACATGGGTATGTTTGGCCTTTAATAAGAAAAGTATCCTTCATAAAACCACCTGCCCCAACTCGCTCTCACTTTTGTTTTGGCCTCTTAACTTGAAGGCACTCCCCACCCTTAATGTGCACTTGGAGCCTTCCATCTGCTAACGCACTGCTGCGCATTTGCTGTGGGTCAGAGCTTCCATATATGTCAGACATCATTACTGGGCAGCAGAGGGAACCTGTGCACTGGAATACTTTGCAGCTCATGCTGAAGACACAGAAGACCTGCTGGGGTATTTTTATGACACTGTGATTCTTCAACGCTTCCTTGCTGCTGTCAAGGTACAGATGGGGGCCTTGCTTAGGGACAATATTGATGCTGGCTAAATAGGTAATGGCTGCTGATACAGGTACAGATGGAGGGCTTTGGGGAAAATTTTTATGGCTAATGGGCAATGGATGGGGAGTTTCGGGCAATATTGATGGCTAATTGGCAATGCCTGCTGGCACAGGTACAGATGCGGGCTTGGGGGCAATACTTATGGCTTAGGGGCAATGGCTGCTAGTACAGGTACAGATGGGGGCAATATTGATGTCTAATGGGAAATAGTTGCTGACACTGTTACAGATGGGGATACTTGGGGTCATTATTGATGGCTTATGGGCAACGGCTGCTGGCACAGGTATAGACGGAGGGCTTGGGCCTTGCAATCTTGGGGGCAATTTTAATGGCTAAAGGGCAATAGCTGCTGGCACAGGTACAGATGGGGAGGTTGGGCCTTCTGGAAAGTTGGGATAGGCCACCATCAGACATGCATAACAACCTTGGTTGTCAGCCCGACCAAGCAAGAACTTAAAAAAATCATACTCAACCTCTGGAGCATCAGTTGTATTGGATAACTTTCTGTTACCACACCAGCATATGACCTTTGTCCATCATAAGGCCTGTGAGCCCTGGGACACATTCATATCTATTATAACAAATGCTTAACATTATTGCACATTTCTTTCTACTGTACACAAATAATATGGATAAAGTGGTTAGCCTGTTCATCTAATCTTGTTGCATTTCCCCCACATCTGATTCTCATATATCGGATTGTGAGGTGAAGCATTTATTTGAGAGGTATCCCTTCTCCCACATGCAATACCTCAGGCTTTTATATCTGTTTTTAAGTGTGCATAAGGGAATGGTTGTGAAGAAATATTGCATTTTTACTTGACCATTTAGGCATTGTGTCATTTATGTCTTATGGTTGGGGATCAAGTCCCAGACTTCTTGCATATACATGTATTTCATACCATACATACATACAGTTTACTTCATTACGGACAGATACTGCCTCTTGTTGTGTGTTCAGCTACTAAAACATTAAAGGTCAAGGAAAGTCTAGCATAGAATAAGGCTAGAAATGTTGTATTTTGTATACTAAACATAAACATGAACTTACTGCACCACTAAGCCTAATCAAACAAATAATTTATGCTTTGAAAATTGGCCACAAGGGGCTGTCATCTTGTAACTTTGTTAAAGGGACAGTAACACCAAAAAATGTTTTAAAGTAAAGAATGTTTTAAAGTAAAGAAAATATCATTTAGTGTTGCCCTGCGCTGTCAAAACCGATCTGTTTGCTTGAGAAACACTACTATAGTTCATATAAACAAGCTGCTAAGTAGCAATGGTGGAAACTGAAAAATGGCTATATGGCACAGGATGAGTAATGGATAACAGATAACATTATGTTCTACAGAGCTTATCTACTATCTGCTGTGTAACTTGAGTCTTTTTTCCTTTGACTAGTTGCCCCCATGGATACACAACAGTTTATTTATATAAACAATAGTAGTGTTTCTGAAGCAAACACTGCAGCTTTACCAGTGCAGGGCAAAACTGCATTATATTTTTATTACTTTAAAATAATTGAGTTTTTTTTAGTTGCTGGTCCTTTAAACATCTTTGCAAGACCAAGACTGTGTACATGCTCAGTGTGGTCCTGGCTGTTTGGGGATTGTCATAAATTACTAAAACAGGGACACAAACAAAGCTGCTTGAGTTCTGCATGGCTGGGAAGTAAGGCAGGGCTCCCCCTGCTGTTCATAAGTATGATTGTTTCCCTGAAGGACCGTCTGACAATTCCTCGACAGAAGTAAATGAAGGGAGAATTTCACTGCATACAGTCAGGTTTATTATAAAAATGTTAGACATTTTTAATTAAAGTAAATTGGAGATTATTTTTCATTAAAGAAAGTAAAAATGGGATTTTATCTTTTTGCCTTTCTTTAATCCTTTAAAACATTTCCACCAAGCATGTCTGATACTGTGGCACATACAGTATGTGTTGCCCACACAACCTTTCATTTTTGCTATTTGTGTGACCTTTTGAATAAAGGTGAAGGTTTCTTTGAGATGATGATAATAAAGATAATAGGCTATGCCCCCAGGGCATAAGTCACCAACTGTGTATCCAACAAATTACACTGTCATTGCAAAGACAATCAAAGCTGTGACACAAATGTACAAAGAGAATATAAAAAACACAAACTCATCAACCCAAAATCATCAACAAATCAAAGTGAGTAGGCAACGTTTCCCCACCAATTATGGAGCTGATTAAATCTTAGTAGGACCCAGGGTTGACCTGGCAGCCATGGCTAACCCCATGCTGATCCACTAGGGGAAGGGTATTGCACAAACAATTCATTTTCACAATCTCCAGTGCAACATCTTATACATTGCTTTGATATCCAATTAACTTGATGACATTAATTAATTAATTACTTAATTATTAATTAATTAATTTCACATATCTACCTATTAAATAAAAGTAAATTATTACTAGGCCATGCAAATACTAACAGTTATATGGTATCTACTACATCTATTCCAGAGGTGGAAAGGAAATTTGGGGATTTATTCCTGCTATGAAGATCTAAATGTATAGCCCACTAGATTGTGTGGCCACATCCATTTCTGTATAACATAATAGGAGGGTAATTGAAGCTACTGGAAGTCAAAGGAAAATACAAACAGAGTTTTAAATGGTGCACTTAGCAAAGTTCAATACAATATGATTTTAAGGAATCTTATTGAGTGGTGTTCCTCTGAATGGTAAAAGGTATGTTACACCATATGAGTTATAATACAGTATTCCAGGCTATTGAATCTATTCGTTCAGCTCATAATATTTCCAAAAGACAAAAAAGGCAACAAAGAGAAAAAAAGGTTTACAGGCCATTTAACTGTATAGGAACTGATTGTATTTTCAATTATCTAACACACATCAGTATAAGCAGTAGAAATGTGTATTGTTCAAAACATCATGTAGCATATGGCCGAAATAGCCAGGAAATTTCACTTCCAGTGAAATTGTTGATGTGAGGACATTTTGAAAGAATGACGGTAGCAACTGCATGTCAAAAGTAACCAGTAATCAGAAAGTGCTGATACCAAGAAGAGTGCAGTGAATAATGATACTAGCCACTAGCAGGTTATTCAATATGATACAGAGTATATTTAGCTTCTATTCTGTAATGGTGCTGTTAAAGGAGGCAAGTACAGCCTTATTATGCTGATTTGTCTATTTTGAACACCTTGTTAAAATATTTGAGATCTATTCTAACACAATAAAGAACATTTCAATCCTTCACTCAACTATAAACAAATGCAGATATAGCTAATCATATATAACATACGGTACAAATATAACCATTTTGGCAGAATAGAAATGTTAGCTGATAAAGGAATCATTATTACTTGTTTGTTTATTTAATTGTCCCTTATCAACGTGTAATGCCATATTGTGTACAGAAGCAATCCCCACTTCATCCTATGTTTCCTTTGAAAAGGAAGTGGTTAATATAATACAACCATTGCACTCTAACAAGGAATTTATTTGTAAGTCTAGCTAATGGTGAAACCTTAAAATAAAAACTTTTGTCTAGCACTAGTGATTTGAAGATGTTTTGCTCCATGCATGTGAACTCAGCAGGTGATTCTTGACTAACTTTGATGTCAAAAAGCACAAAACTTCAGTGACTAGTAGCTTCAGAAATGCAATAGACATAGCTGAGTCTTCATATGAAGCTCATGCTTGAACTACATCAGAAGAACTGACACCTATTATTGCAAGCAAAGACAAGTGTTTGAAAAGGGATTCAAACAGAAGTGTCAAAATTTACAGTGCATAGTTTTATATAAGTTGATTTTAACCAAGCATATCCCTGTGAACTCTGCAGGGTAGAAAAGAAATTTCAAATGGCAGAGAAATTGTTGTCATCTAAGGGCATGGAATGTTTTAATAGCTTACAAAAGAAGATTTCTATGAAGGTTTTATGGTGATCCATTTACTTTGACTGAGTAATAAGGTCAGTCATTGTGATAGTTGAGAACAATGGAAATGTACACATGAGTAATGTGAAAACCCCGAAAATAATTGGATATTTCTGTGTCGTTCAATGTTACACCTTTCAGCAGATAAACAGCACAGTAACAAAATACATCTGCCCCACATTTGCCTCATTCCAAGTATTTTTTGTTGTATTATGCTGCCCTAATCAGGCAATAAAACATAGTGGCTTATTAGTGGAGCTCTTGTCAACATCATTTGCATTTTTGTTTTACCAAATGTCACAATTTCCATTTCTAATGGGTTCAATCTGCTCTAAAAGAAAGAAAACTTTGTAAATTATCATAGTTTGCTCAATTCCATGTCCTACTGGCTTACTCTCAGCAGTGCTCTGAAACTGTCACCAGGAGCCTAGTGTCACAAACCAGCCTAATTGTCCTTCCTGAAATGCTCCTTCCTTTCTTTTGACAACCATTAAAATAATACGAGCCTGCTTGGGCAAGGATTGAAAACTCAGCACTTGTGAGGTAATTTTCAACTTGTAATCAACTGATAGCCGTGTGATTGGAGCTCTTAATAACCCAGGATTATTAGAGTAGCCTGTGTGGCAAATCACTTAATCAGTCACTAGGCTCTTAGTTCTCCAGAATAAACTGCATTTCTAAACTATTAAAAGCATGTTTAGAACAGAAACACAGGCCCCAATCATTTAATGTTATCTCAGAAAACGAAGGTTTAATTTAAGATACTTAAGGAAAATTGATTTCATTCTTTAAAAAAATTAAACAGATCAAACACTGTAAAAAGATTGGATTTTCAAACTGGAGATGCTTGGTATTATTTAAATTGCTTAATTGCATTTGAGTTTGTCATGGAAACCCTGATTGAACACAATTTTAATTGTGAATTAGAAATAACTGAGTGAGCATCTTAATTGTTCTTATTTTGTTAGGGCAATGACAAGAGCAAACTAGCAACATAGGTTTCTAATGAACTCCAGTCAGCTGGATCAATACGGAAATGTTAACATGCCCATGCAATTCCAAAAATGCTATATATCATTAACACTATAGAGATAAAGTTTTTTTTCCACCTTCAAGCTGGATTGCCTGTAAAAATATACTGAGCAAAGTTTAGAAAGCAGTTCTACTAAATCACAATTTATTAAAGGAATTGTTCAGTATAAAAATAAAAACTGAGTAAATAGATGGGCTTTGCAAAAAAAATGCATCTAATATAGTTAGTCAGGTGAAACACTGCTTCCTGCTTTGCAGCTCTTTTGGTTTCCACTGATTGGCTACCAGCCATTTACCAATCAGTGACATGAGGGGGGTCCCCTTCAAGTCACTGAATAACTCAAAGTTAGAGAGCTGCAAAGCCGAAAGTAGTGTTCTGGCTATAGTGTTAGACATCCAGTTATTCCAGTCTATAGATGACATTCAGTGGATAACTAACTATATTACAAACATTTTTTTTATTTTGCACAGACTATATATTTATCCAGTTTTTTGTTACACTGTCCTGTTCCTTTAAAGAACACTTTTGAAAGATGCATTTTATAATATTAGTTATATCTTGTAAACCATTAGACTATCAGACCTGTTCAAAAGAGGAATGATACTGTTTACAAATTTATATTAATATAATCATATGTTAGTACATGCAGCAATCAGAATTATATGAGGAACATGTCCTTATACTTCACTCTTTGTCAGTGCACTACACATAAAAATACATAGAATGCTTCTGACTGACTCGTGGAGGCCTATTTATTAGAAGTCAAAGATTAAGCTCTTTTGTGGTTATGTAATAAAAGGCACAAAGTTTACACAGGGGCAGTAACCCATAACAACCATTCAGAGGGTAGAATTTACTAGTCACCTGTTTAAATGCAATCATCTTATTGGTTGTCATGGGTCACTGCTCCTGGTCCAACTTTATGCCTTATATTACAAATGGCGGTATTCCTCTAAAATCATGAATGCCATGGAAGTTATTAAATGATTTGAATATAAAAAGTACATTAAAAAACGGGATGATGTACTAAAAGTACAAATACCTCTAAACGTTTGAGTTTTTTGTACAATTGCTGGAGAAGGTGAACATTTGCAATACAAAGAAAGGGAGATACTGGAGAGGGAGACACCAGCAATACTAATCTCTTTGTATTGCAAAGGTCCATGATCTGCACTATAAGACTGGATTGTTTGATATGTGCTCAGTAGTGTGACTTGTGAAAGTGTGTAAGTACATTAAGGGGCAAATTTACTACAATTCCCCAAAAATCCTATGAATCTATTCGAAATCCGATAAACATTTGACTATCGAATGCTTATTGAATAGTTTTAGGCTATCATTTTGCTCGATATTTGATTTCTCTATGAATTCATACGATCGGATACCGATCGTTCGATTTCATGAAAAAATCATACTTTTTCCTTCGAGCCTCTGGTTTTCGGTAGGTTCAATTTGGCAAAGTAGGCACTCGAAGGATTTAAAAATTTTAAATCCTTTGATCATCGAATGATCGAATTATCGAATATCCAATCATTCGATAATTCGGTATTCGATGATCGAAGAGGTCAAATTTTGCATATTGGAATATCCGAAAAAATCATACGATCAGAATTCGATCATATTTGATCGAACTTCGATCCATTCACGTGAATTTTGTAAATTTGCCCCTATGGGGCAGATTTACAGAATTCACGTGAATAATTCGAAGTTCGATCGAATTCGATCGAATTCCAATCGTATGATTTTATCGCCTATTCGAATATGCAAATTTGCCCACTTCGATCATCAAATATGCAAAATTCGAGCTAAAAGCCCTCAAATTAGGGAATAATGATAAATTTGCACTAAGTTTTAAAACCTTTTAAAGAATAAAGGCAAATTACACTATGGGGGAAATTCACTAAAGCACGAAGCGGCTAACGCTAACGCAAATTTGCTTGGGTGACGTCATTTGGAACTTCACCGATTCACTAAAGGTCCCTGGCGTAACTTCACTAGCGAAGTAGACAGACTCTAACACAACGTCGCAGGCTAAGTTGCGCACTGACAAAGGGATGTAACTATGCTAATTCACTTAGATGTGGATTTTACTGAAAGTTACCTCTTGCGCAAGACTTGACTTTGCCACCTCAGACCGGGCAAAGTCCAATAGAGTAGATAAGAGTTTCTAAAAAAAAAGTTGACATTTTCCAAAAAAACTGGCGTCTTTTACTTTTTTAAGGGTGATAGAAAAAGGTTGTAATTTTTTTTAGGGTACTCTCCTTCCCCACCTACATTTCCTAACATATGGCAACTCAACTATACAGTGGGCACATGTGTAAGCATTAGAACAACTTTATTTTATTTATTAAAGGTTTCCTGGGCTTGTGTAGTGTAATGTAGTCAGTGCAGCATATACGTCCATTATACTTTAAAGTGGGCACCATAGGCATCACTTTGCCTGATGAAGTAATGGTAGCACAACTTCTCTACCATTCACCTCCATGAGTGCAACTTCGCATTTTAGTAAATTTGCATAGTGCTGGCAAAACTACCCCTGGTGAAGTGTGGCGAAGCTCTCGCTGGCACAACTTTGGATGTTAGTGAATTTGCCACAATGTCCCTGCTTTTTACTGTCTTTACAGAAAAAGGAATATACTGGAGTTAATATTCATATGCTTTTTTTAAAATCAGGAATCTTGTAAGTTGCCAGTGCCACCAGAGAGTGAAGAAGCCATATGCTGATTTTACTGATCGAAGAAAACACCATTGCACCTTATTTTAATTCATTTTATCTTTTGAAGGAAACACTAAAAGCACTTGACTTAATTATTATTTTATTTTGGAGATAGCACCTTGTAGAAATCACTGTAGCACTTTAAAATATTCAGGAATCTGTGCACAGACTTTCTATGGTTCAAGACACACACAGATTAGTGTTGTAACATTTTAGTGACTGCACTGAATATTAACAATATTGCACAAGGTTCTGTTATTTGTTTTTTTCCATAGCCTATGGCGCTGATCTTTAATTGTATCTCGATTTGATGATACAGTGGAGGAACTGTGAAAAAGATTGGCAAAAAAAAAGGGGTTTACTTTTCCTTTAAATCTTGCAAATATGTTTTGTTTTTTGCAATTGTAACTGTGTTGTTGACACAGTTGTCTTTCCCTTCTCCTTTCAGTTATATAGAGCATTTGAAACAGTGTCTAGATGAGATTTTCTATAATATCATTTAGCTAAGAGGTTGAGATGCATGTATTCTTGTTCAGAGATAAATCATGATGAGTTTTGCATAGTAGACAAAGTAAAGCAAATATTACCCAAATAAACAAGTTACCCAACAAATGCGTCCTATTCACAACCCTACCGAATGATTTTATATGCCTAATTTGCCCAGATGAGCTTCCCCATGTTTTTTTTTATGCCCTATTCACCTGGGCTTAACATTACTTCTTAATGGGAGAGGTCTGCATTCAAGAATTAAAGTGTTAAATGTAGTTAAAATATACTATACTGTTTCCATGCACTGTCCATTTGGTGTATCTGCTTTAGAGACAGCAATATAGTTTATATAAACAAGTTGCTGTGTAGTGATAGGGGACAGCCATTCAAAGCACAGGTTACGTAGCAGATAATAGATTCATTCTGTAGAATGCCACTGTATGCTATTACGAGCTTATCTGTTACCTACTGAGAAACTTGTGCCTTTTCTCCTTTTTCAATTTGAATGACTGCTTTTATGGGTACACAGCAGCCTTTTTATATAAATTATAGTAGTCTTTTCAAAGCAAGCATATAACATTTACCAATGAAGGGCAACAGTACATTATATTACTTTAAAAGGCAAGAAAAGTGTAAAATAGAATAAGGCTAGAAATGCTGTATTTTGTATACTAAACATAAACATGAACTTACTGCACCACATGCCTAATCAAACAAATGATTTATGCTTGCAAAGTTGGCCACAGGGGGCTGTCATCTTGTAACTTTGTTATACATCTTTGTCTGACACTGGCACTGCACATGCTCAGTATGGTCTGTGCTGCTTAGGGATCGTCCTAAATGATCAAAAAACAAAGCTGTTTGAGTTCTGCATGGCTGGTAAGTAAGGTGGGAGCTCCCCCTGCTGTTCATAAGTATGATTGTTTCCCTGCCAGAAGTTAGGGACCGTCTGACAATTCCTATCCTCAGCACTAAATGAAGGGAGAATTTCACTGCATACAGTCAGGTTTCTTATAAAAATGGTACACATTTTTAAATTAAAGTATATTGGCGATAGATTTCTTTTTCATTAAAGAAAGTAAATATGGGATTTTATTTCTTTGCCTTTCCTTGCCCTTTAAAACACCTATACTTTTTGGTGTTACTGTTACTTTAAGAATGTTTTAGTCAGGGAAGCCATTGTTGTGTCCCCATAAAAAAAACAATACGTTGGCAAGAAATATTTGCAGCACTTTAAACACCAAAAACATAAAACCAATAAAACTATAACACAGATTAGTCATGTCAGGGTGCACAATGCCATAAACCATCTAATTTGAAATATATCACAGACTGCGATTGTTTTTTAATAAAGCAATTGTGATTTCATGTGCTGCTAGTATAAAAAGCTGTAGCATTATTTTTATACACCACAAATCTACTTATATGGCTAGACTGAGTAATGCATACCTTGGTCTTAATTCATTACAGCAATATTGAATTTTTTCCATGTTATCATTTATTCATAAAGTATGAGTGATTCAATTATTTTTTCTGTTTACTCCGCATTAGAAATGAAACATATTGTAGCATATAGTCAAGAATTTGTTATCTTGGTGCAGTTATTTTCCATTTCAAAAAGATTGTTTTAAAATGCTTCAACTTGGTCAAAATTTTAAAAGGTTGTGGCATATTTATCTAATACAAAATTTAGGTTTAATTTGTCAACTACTATATTATTATTAAATACTTAGATAACACAACTGTTTTACTGCAACATGGATACATTGGTAGTTTTTAGAACAACTTCACTATGCTTCTACAAATGAGTATAACATTTTAAATATATTTTTGTCTATGCCTTGAATGACACTAAGAATTGTGTATGACTTATTCACTCTTCTTGAATTCAGTTCCTTGTAAGATACAGATATCTTTTTTCTTTTTAGTTGATTAATTTTTAAAAATAGAAATCATAGGGTGTGACAGTTGTAGCATGGATATTTGAATCATTTCATTAATCTTCTTGACTTCACTGGCTTTATTCAAAGAGAAAGAAATAGGAAACATAAGAGAAGGGTAATGCTGTATATTGCTCATTTCTTAACCACCGCAATTCTGTCACAGGGCCCTGTATAATGTATTATTTTCTTAAAACAATATTTAAGTAAAAGCAAAATTCAATATTGTCTTACAAAATACTAACTCTAATTCAAACATGATTATTAGTATTATCCATAAATGTTGTTTATTTTATTGCCATTCCTTCAATTACAGCCCCTACATTACTCTGATCCAAGGAATCATCGTAAATACTTGTACAGTCTCAATCATTTACATCTTGATGCTAAGGATGCTGCTAGAGGGATCTTTGGAAAGATTATTAGCACTAGTGGCCGTCAGAATAGCTTTAGTGGCTAAGAATGAAGCAAGGACTAGACAACAAGCAGTTGTTCCAATACCTGTACTGGTAACAGGTAACACTAGCAAAATACAATACCATAATAACAAAGGGATTAAGTAGAATTAGTACAGTTACTAGTAGAGGAACGTGTCAGTGTTCAGGATAGACAGATGCCAAGAGTCAATCAAGAAAAGTAACAAAAGAAGAGAATATTAATCATAATAAAGAGAAAATAGCACTGAATCTCTAACCATTGTAAATGAAAGATGGAATGCAGTTTGAAAACATGGATTTCAGAGAGACAATACTGAGAAGAATGGTGCATTTATATCTTCAATGATAGCTCTAAGAATGTTGCTTCATTATTCCATGGAAAATTTACTCAGGGAACTTACAGATGCAGTCACTTGGATTTGTGTGTTAAATGCGTCGTGACTTAACTCATCTATATCATTTATCCCACTTAGCACAGACTATTGTGTCACAGCATCCCATCCAATTAAAGAGTTCACCATTGAAAACAATGGTGCTTTGGTATGCTAATGAAAAGGTTAAATGCATTAAATGAGTTAAGATAACTTTGGATAACACAGTTTCTTCAATTAGTCATGACGCATTTAACTTACAAATCCAAGTGACTGCATCTGTATAAGCAAATGCTTGCTTAAGTATTATTTGTTTCCATTTTGGTGTGTTTGTGTCTACCTATCTATGGAAGTTATAATAATATGAAGAGATTGAACCTACGGAATTGCAATAGAAGCTTATGGGAATCCCCCCATAGGCTTTTTTGTGAAACACCTGCTCAAATACCATTCGTACGATCGAACGCCTCGATCATTCAAATAGTACGTTTTTTTTGTGAAATCGAACGATCGATGTTCGATCGTACGATTTCATCGAGGAATAGAATATCGAGGAAAAAAAAATAGCCCAAAACTCTTTGATAAGCATTCAATAGTCGAATGCTTATCAAATTTTGAATGAATTTGAGGATTTTTTTGTGAATAATAGTACAGATGCAGTCACTTGGATATGTAAGTTAAATGCATCGTGACTCAGGGCTAATTGAAGAAACGGTGTTATCCAAAGTTATCTTAACTCATTTAATGCATTTAACCTTTTCATTAGCATACCAAAGCACCATTGTTTTCAATGGTGAACTCTTTAATTGGATGGGATGCTGTGACACAATATTCTGTGCTAAGTGGGATAAATGAGATATATGAGTCACGACACATTTAACACACAATCCAAAGTGACTGCATCTGTAAATCTGCCCCTAAGTGCCAAAAATATATGTGTATAAATAGCCTACAATTTATTGTGTAATTGTTTTTGGACTTTAACATAAGACACCCAAAAGAGCATAGTCCTCATCTGATTGATAATAACTGTTGTTAAAAATGTATCTTAGTTAAAATGTATATTGGTGAGGATTAATATAATATTTTATATCTGAAATATGTCTTACAACATAATTGGACTGTAAGAAAAATACGCATTTCGGTTTTTCATTTTCTTTTTTTCCAAAACTTTGCATAAATGTGTTAAATTTAAGGCACATGACAGCAAATTTATTTTTTTACTGCTTCAGATATCAATGTCATATGTTTAATTGGCAGAATAGAGTGTAAAAACCACATGGGGCCAATTTATTTAAGTTCTGCTCCTATTTGGTGCCAGTATAATAAATTATACCAATTTGTTTTTTCAATTCTCATGTTTTTCAAAAATAATTTTAATTTGATCTTTTTCTTTTTTTCTTTTTTGCACACTGATAATTGACTCCTTATGTAATTATTTGATTAAATTAAAATATAAATTGTATACAATTAAAATTGATCCTTTAAATCATAATTGTTCTAGTCTGCTATATACTGTAAGATAAAAATGCATGTTATGTGAGAAAATATTCTTATCTCTTTGTGGCTTTAATATTAAAGATGAGATTAGACTGCAAGGAGGTTTTGATGCAGGGAAATAACTTAAGTAAGGAGAAAGAAAGAAACATTATATTGTTCACTTGGACAGAAGATTGGTTTATCCTTGGGAGGAAGAGCAAGATAAGGATATACATAGCTTCTGTATTCTTATGTTTTGTATTGGTAGAAAGGATATTTAACTTTTCCTTGCTCAGCATTGATGCATGAGAATTGTTGGCCAGAATGTAGGTCCTTTAATGTAATTATGCAATGTTTATATAAATTATTGTTATTAAGATTATGCATTAGGTAGTCCTAACTACCGGAATGAATATCAGCAGAAAAGCTAAAAAGACTCCTTTGAAGAAATCTCATTGCTATGTATCCTTCCTTTAGTTTTTCTTGTATGTGCAAATCACTTTAGTTTTTTTTTTGTTTAAATAAAACACTTGTTCTGAATATAGTTATAGATAATAGGCCAAATTTGAGGTACCTCCACCAAACTTAGGGGTAGATTCATCAAAGAGTGAAGTTAAGAGTGAAGTTCCGCCACTAGAGTGAAATTCCGCCACTCTCCATTCATTTCTATGGGATTGTTAAAGGCGTATTCATCAAAGGGTGAACTTTCACTTCACCCATTGATGAATACACCTTGCAAAATCCCATAGAAATCAATTGAGAGTTGCGGAATTTCCCTCTAGTGGCGGAACTTCACTCTTTGGTGAATCTACGCCTTATTGTCTGGATAGGGCCATTTGCTTGGTAATCTCACAGGAAACCCGATTACTGGCTTCCCCTGTATTTATGTCTGTGGTGGTAATAAAATAACATTTTCTTAGGTTCAGACATTAGTTCTCTTTGTGGACTCTGTGGCTATGTTTCTGCATATATAAAACATTTATAAATATAAAATAGCATACAGGTTAGACAACTTAAAACAAATCAAAGCAATTGTAATGGAGTGAAACCAGGTGAAGTAGAAGTTGCTTGGGAACAGTTTGGGAATGATAATATTCAGGTGAAATAATAGTCTGGTTTGCGACCTGCACCCTCCATCCCCAAATTAATGCATAGGGAAAATATTTGCAGCCTTGGAACAAAAGCGCTAATGACTGAAATGCCTACCTCTAAGAGGTAGATCTAAGAGACAGGGGCCCTTCCTATTGTGTAAGTTTCTATATGTAAAATTGGATAATGCTGCATATCCTATTAACCCTATTAGTTTCTATTTTGAAATAATTCAAAATTAAAGAAAAGTGTTTTTTGTCTAATAATAACATATTGTACTTGATCCCAACTAATATATAACGAATCTTTATTGGAGGCAATACGGGTGGCCCATTTATCAAAGGTCAAATTTCGTTGTGATAAATCTCACATTTGAATTTACATTTACATCTGCCTCCTAGGTAAGGAAGGTCAAAATGATGAAAAGATCTGGAAAACCAGAGGTCCCAAGCATATTGGATAACAGTTCCCATACCTTTAGTTTGTTTTTGACTCTTTTAATAAAAGACCTGGGTACAGATAAAAAACATAACTTTATCAGGAATTGCTATTACATTACATGCTATTTGTTTGTTATTGACTGTTTAATGCAGGGTGCATTTTAATGTATTCATAGTTAAAATTTCACCTTTATTAATGTAATAGTTAAAAATTATACGCCCACTAGCGTTTTTTATAATAACAAACTCATTGCTTAATTTGGTGAATAATTAAGCGCACAGCCCTGTAATCTCCATCAACAAAGATTGCCATTAAAACAGTTTGTAATGAAAAACTCAGTGACTTTCAACATGACACCATTATAGGATGGCAGCTTTGTAACATGTCAATTTATGAAATTTCTGACCTCTTAGAGCGGCCCACTTCAGCTGTAATTAAAATAATTTCAAAATGGAAATGTACAGCATCAACAATTTGTGTGCAGATTATTAGGCCATAGAAACTGACAAGACGGATGAGCTGAGTGTTCAGAGTGTGTAGTAGATAAAAAAAGGCATGTCATGAAATTAACACATCACACAAGAGTAACATAATTATGCGCAATGTCAAGCATTGACTGTTGTGGTGTAAAAGTCAGCATCACTGGAGTTACTGACAGATGCTGAAAGAACACTACCTATCACCACCTAATGCTGGAGGAAGAGTACTAAGAGTTTGTTTACTATGGGGCAGATTTACTAAACCTCGTGTGAATTTTTACTTCAAATTCAATTTTCGAATGGTACTTTGACAGTGGGAGTTGTAGAATTCTATAATCAAAATGTGAAAATTCGAATATTGAAGGTTTTTCATTCAATTTTCTGACTATTGAATTAGAATATCGAAGGATTCAAAATTTATCAATATTTTTTTTTTAATTATTTATTCCCCAAATTTGACCTGCCGAGCTCCATCTCCCACTTCGATAATCGAATATTCGAAGTTTTAAATTTGATTATTCCATTGTGCCAATCTATCCTTAGGCTTCAGTAAATGGTTAATGGGTCCATGGAATGCTGGGAAAACATTGGATTAACAATAAAAATCAACAGAGGGCTGGCTTGTGGGTAAGTTATATGCTATATTTTCAACAAAGCCATTTGAAAGATTCCTTTAAGGGAATGTGCATGTATTTTGGCATAGACTGCTACAATCTTGTAACAATAAATGCATTATGCTTCTTGGGACTTGTACTTTACTTCATTTTAAATGATTTTGGAAAGGTTTGTAATTAATGGCACCTGGCTGACTTTGAGGTTGGATGTGTGTTAATCAATTAACTAATAAACAGGGAAGGCATGTCTCCTACCAAGTTGTTGATGAAATTGTGCTTACGATGCCTCACTGGGGGTGCTGTGCTTTATTGCCCCTGGAAGGTTTTGCACCTCAGCATTGTGTCATTTTGCAGTGCAGCCTGGCCTGACACAGATATTGATGAGGATCTTCAACTCCAGATTGTGGAGTATATTGGCAGATGGAGGGCTAACCCACAGAGAAGAGTGCAAGTGAGGCTAGCATCACAGTGTGTGCTAGGTGAAAGAATGACACATATTTTGTGTTCCCCCAATTCCTAAATCCAATTTTTGTGCTTGTGATTTTTTTCAAATATTTTCACTTACCTTTCAAAGCATCTTATTGAGCTAGGAATGTCATCTGCTTACCATTTCAACCTATTAGGCTCCCATTGTAATAATGTTCACCAATCAATCTAATGATAATTCGGTCTTTAGAGTCTTTCTAGGAGCCTTCATCTAAATTAACTCAGTAATGACTGTGAAATGCACAAATACCTATGTCTGATGTTTGGCCTTAATATGTTGGTTTTGTCATGAGGATTATATGTTAGTTCATGAGGCAAAAAAGGGGGTTTGGTATATACCCTGAAAAATTATGTACCTGCTCTGTTTGTTTCAAATGACATTATCCATGTTTATTGCATTTTTGGAAACCACCTTAGCAAAAGTTAAAAATGAAACAGACACAGTTTTCTGGTTTTGTGGGTTTACTGACAAAATCAAAAGCTTAGACATTTTTATAGAATAAAAAGACAACATGGATTTGTGACAAAAGTTTGTTTGTTTGTTGAACATCACGTAAGCATTTTTACAACCAATTGAACATGTACCCTAACTGTAACACAAATGAGGAATGAGATCTCAATATTCATTTCAATATACAGATGCAGCCACTTGTTAAATGGGATATCTGAGTTAAGTTATTATGTGTCAAACACACAATCCAAAGTGGCTTCATCTGTATAGCAGCCCCCATTGAGCACTGAAGGCAGAGCTTTACAAAGATTTTAGTGGTTACAGGCAACCATTTCTTGCATGAGATGCATAATGCACCCCTGTGTTCATGTTGTGCAAGTTTACATAAATTAAAGAAGACAAATAAAGTTTGCCATTGAAAAGCCCTATGAACAGAACAAGAATATAACAATTATATATATATATATATATACATAAATTACACTTATATGTCAATATATGACAATATGGGCTTGTTTGAAAGTATCAACACATATGAGGCTAGTGCTGGCAAGGTAATGTGTTGGAATAGTTGCAAGTGCAAAGTAAAAAGCAACGCGTTGTGCCTTTAAGGCATACAATATATCTCTGACTTGCTATTCAAATACCAGAGGTAGAGGAGGTAGTAGTAGGCGGTAGCACATATTATGAGTGCTGGGTAGCCAAAGTAGGCCAGAGGTAGCCAACAATACTTTATAGTGCAAACAGGGCTGGATTTACATACCAGGCTCCCCTAGGCCCACTGCCGTTCATTCTCCCCCAAATTTTTGTCAATTGATATTGGTGCACGGGAAATTTAAAAACTTCTGGAAACAATTTATTATAGCAAATTTCCTAATGTGTTTAAAGAGTAATTCCCTTAATCATAGACCATCCTACCTCCTTTGCGTTCCCAGTGTTTCTGAAAAAATGTGGGTGTGGTTGAGCAGCATGCCTCCCCCCCTAAAATCCTGCAGCCCTAGGCCCGGGCCTTGGTGGCCTTCCCACAAATCCGGGCCTGAATACAGGCTTATGAAAGGTAGCTCAAGTTGATCCAGGGACTAGTCCAATTGTCATCTTGGAGTCAGGAAGGAATTTTTCCCCCTCTGAGGCAAATTGGAGAGACTTGAAATAATTTTTTTGCCTTCCTCTGGATCGACGAGCAGTTAGGCAGGTTATGTATAGGTTTAAAAGGATGCACTTGATGGATGTGTGTCTGTTTTCAACCTAACTTACTATGTTACTGTATGTAGCTTACTGCAAAGAAAAAAATGAGACCTCAAGGTTTTTTGCCCTATGGCTGAAAAGGCAACTACAATTGAACTTCACAAATTGTTATTTCAACACTATGCTACATACTGTAAGTAGCGGTATATAAATACAAATATGCATACATGCAACACTGTAATATCTATTCTTCCCATATCGTACACTTGTATACAGTCACAAATAACTATAGGGGGCACATTTACTAATGGTCGAATTTCGCAGTGGAAAAACTCGACCATAGAATTTTTATTTAATAAAATTCTAATTGTTTTGAACGTTTCGAGCGATATCCCTTTGAAAAAATTAGAATGTGCAAAACTTTGCCAAATTGCCTGTAAAGGCTATGGGAGGACCCCCATAGACTATAATGGCAATTTGGCAAGTTTAAGGTGGCGTATGATCGATTTTGATTTTTTTTTTCAAGGGACAGTACTTCGAAATTAGAATTTTCGATTTTTTGCAAATCAAATTTAGGGATATTTGATAGTGGAAGTAGCCCAAAATTACTTAGAAATTTTAAAAATTTTATTTTATTTTTAAAGTCACTTCAACCCTTAGTAAATGTGCCCCTAATAAATGACTCATTTTGAAAAATAGACATAAATTATTTACATTTGCATTATAACATATTATAAAGTGTGATCTCTAATATGATTATATGATGGTGGTTCATTGTAGTAGACCTCAAGTGAAAGGCTTTGTAATTTTTTTTTACAGGAATTTACTGCACTCATATTCTTCCATAGCACACATTAGCATCCAGTGACATTGCTTTGTCTGTATATATTGCTACCTGTCAACAGAATGTCCTAAGGCAATCACTTCATGATTCTATAGCTATCATTTATTCTTTTTTCAATACACAGGGGTCTAATTTTCTATCAGCAAAGCTTGAAATCATTTAATGAAGGTTGCCACATAAGCAGAATGTACAAACAAGTTGAACTTTTATATATATATATATATATATATATATATATATATATAAACAAGTCCGTTAGTGACAGCACTCCATAATCAGCCAAAGTCCACACAGGAAGTAAAGTAGGTGAGGTTTATTTGATGACCAACGTTTCAACTCCACACCGGAGTCTTCGTCAGGGTGAGAAAGTGTCAAACACCAATTGCATATTTAAATATTCAAAAAGTGGCGCCAAAACACCATGTTGCTAGGGTCCCTAGCAACACTCGTGTCAGAAAAGAGGTGAATGTGAAGTGTTTGAGAAAGAAAATAGAAGAGAACAGCTCTCGACTCCCTTACCTGGATCTATATAAGTTTGCGGTTTGCATCGCTACTGTAAATAATTAGTGTAAGGTATGCGCTGTTGCCGTAGCGGTGAGCGGCGAAACCGGAAGTGCACTGCAGGGTCGGTACATTGACGCTTAATCCCGTTGCCTAGTAACCTGACGCGAACCAGGAGAGCACCCGCGAGCACTATCTTGAATCGGAACCCGCTCACTCTGCTGTCACTCAGGAAGCAAAGAGCTTGGTGCCGATCGCTGTAGGCTGCGCATTTGGTGCGTGACAGTCACTTATAGTTTTGCCAACCACATCACTGAAGCTGCTCAGCAACCTCAGTATGGATTAGCGCACCACATTGTTGACACAAAAAGGCAAATACGGGAATTGTCAAAGCAGTATTATTAGCCTGCTGAACTCACTTGCGGCAACAGAAAGCTGGCTGTTATCAAGACCATAAAATTAAATTAAAAAATCAAACATTAAATGATAGATCCACAATATTGGTAGGGAGAAGTGTAGAGAGGTGTTAGATAAGAAAGAATAGAATAAAAAATATATGCAAGTGCAGACAACAGTAACTGGTAGACGGGAGAGATACTAATATTGCAATATAATAGCATATATAGTTTCAATTTTATAAGTCCAATGTATGAATCTTGAAGAAGTAGTTATAGGAAACATCCCAAAGGTAAAGTTTCGTTTAAGCCACGGGGGGATACAGTGTCCAGTTTGAAAATCCAACGAGATTCCAACCTTAGGAGAGATTGATCCCTATTGCCTCCCCTGGCCAGGGGGGGTTGGTGATCAATAGCCATGCATCTAAACGTGGGAAGTGTATGGCCTTTCTTTAAGAAATGTTTTGCCACCGGTTGTGTTGCTTTTCCCTCTTTCAGTGCTTTACTGATAGCAGAGCGATGGTTCCCGATTCTTTCCTTGAGGGTAGTGCAGGTCTTTCCCACATAGTATAATCCGCAGGGACAGGTTATTATATACACTACGAATGATGACGTACAACTCAGTCTGTGTGCGATCTTGTATCTTTTGCCCGTATGTGGGTGGGGGAAATCAGGTCCGGTAAGTAGGCTTCTGCAGGTAATGCAGTCTGGGCATTTATAGCAGCCTAGTTTCTTTTGAGATGTCAGCCAATTGGAGTCTTTATCCATAGAGTTGCCAAAGTCTGTGCGTACTAGCAGGTCACGGAGGCTCCTATCTCTTTTGTAGCCAAACATAGGTTTAGAGGTTTGGTGTAGAGAAAGTGTCTCATCCATGTTTAGCATTGGCCAATGTTTCCCAACATTCGCAGCCAGCTGT
>CM044436.1:72099014-72189840 GCA_024363595.1 Xenopus borealis
GTGATGTAGTGAATGGTGAGTGCCGTTGAAATGCCCTATATATATATATATATATATATACATGTTTGGAGATGTGTATGATTAAAACTGAAAGCAAGATGCTGTTGGCTGCACTAAACCAAATATTCAGAACTGAAGGCTGCATCTCAGTGCTGCATGTAGTTTATTTTATTCCTTCAAATGTAACATCACAAGTCATATCTGCAGCATACTAAAGGCTTTGTTTACTTACTGCATATAAAGTTTAAATATATTATTGATGGACCAATTCTATCTATGAGAATCACCCCACCATCTCAGCACAAGCCTCTATCTAGGAGAATTCCCCCTGTTGTGCTGAAATGTAATTGTAATGTACCCAAATGCATCAACATTTCTGATAACAAATGGCCTATTCTAAGTATGGTATGTGTTTATTATTTGCATCTGATGTCCAGGTGCAATGTTTTGAAGTACTTGGCAACCTGCAAGTCGCATCCCATCTATGGAATGTTTATGACCCTAAGCATTGATCTTCTGTACAGAGGAGTAATGAGGACTGATCTTAGGTAACAGGATACTTTATTTCATTCAAACACTGCACAACAGTTTCTAATCTACAAGTAACAGAGGCTTGCTCAGTCTTTGCTGCATCTCCCACCATGACAGACTTTCAGTAGCCCAGCTGGCAAACCTGAATCTTTCTGAATGATAGGAAATTCAAGCAGGGTGTCATCTAGCACAAGCAGTAGTAGCGTATGTATCAATCAACCCACCGTGCGTTCACAGGAAGGAACCTCCTTTCTCCTTCTTCTCAGTTAGAAATCGTCAGAGGCTGACTCAGGATATGATTCATAAAGCTTTGATAAAAATTTATGTAAACAAGGCTCCAGGGCCTGATGGTATACACCCATAGATTCTAAGAGAGCTTAGTTAAGTTTTAGACCATCCCCTATTTCGGATTTTCTCAGATTTGCTTTCATCTGGTGTAGTGCCTATGGATTTTAGGAAAGCTGATGTCATCCAAATATTTAAAAAAGGATTATGATCTCAGCCTGGCAATTATAGGCAAGTAAGTTTGACATCTGTGGTGGGCAAATTATTTGAAGGCTTGTTAAGACATCACATTCAAAAAAATGTCCTAGTGAATGACATTATGAGCAGCAATCAGCATGGCTTTATGAAGGATTGGTCATGTCAGACGAATTTGATTGTTTTTTATGATGAGGTAAATAAGATGCTGGACAGTGGTTGGGGGGCAATAGATGTGTTCTATTTGGATTTTGTGAAAGCATTTGACACCGTGCCCCACAAACGACTGCTTTGTAAAGTAAGGTCTGTTGGTCTTAATGAAGTCATTTGCACATGGATAGGAAACTGGCTACAGGATCGGGTACAGAGGGTGGTTGTTAATGGTAATTTCGCTACTTGGAGTAAGGTTCTTAGTGGGGTCCCTCAGGGCTCGGTATTGGTTCCACTTTATTTAACTTTTTCATTAATGACTTAGGGGAGGGTGTTGTAAGTACTGTATGAGTGTTTGCAGATGACACAAAACTATCCAGCCCAATTAATTCCATCCAGGATGTGGCATCTTTGCAACATGATCTTGACAAACTATTATGGAAAGGGACCTTGGAGTTCTTGTACATGATAAACTTGCCTGTAGCAAGCAATGCCAGTAAGCAGCATCAAGGGCAAATAAGGTCTTGAGCTTTATTCAAAAGGGCATAGAGTCACAGGAGGAGGGGGTCATTCTTCCACTTTATAGAGCACTTGTAAGGCCACATCTAGAATATGCCGTACAGTTTTGGTCTCCCTCACTCAAACAGGACATTATTGTATTAGAGAGGGTACAGAGAAGGGCAACTAAGCTGGTAAAAGGTATGGAAAATCTTAGCTATGAGGAAAGGGGATGTTCATGCTGGAGAAGAGGCGCTTAAGGGGGGATATGATAACTATAAATATATAAGGGAATCATATAATACTCTCTCTAATGCTTTATTCACCAGTAGGTCTTTCAAGCTGACACAAGGTCACCCATTCCGATTAGAAGGAAAAAAAGATATTCGGAAGGAGTTTTTACAGTGAGAGCTGTGAAGATGTTGAATCCTCTCCCTTAATCGATTGTACTGGCTGATACATTAGAGCTTTTCAGTGAGAGCTGTGAAGATGTGGAATTCTCTCCCTGAATCAGTTGTACTGGCTAATACATTAGATGGCTTTGAGAAGGGGTTGGATGGCTTTTTAGCAAGTAAGGGAATACAGGGTTATGGAATACAGCTCATAGTACAAGTTGATCCAGGGATTAGTCCGATTGCCATTTTGGAGTCAGGAAGGAATTTTTCCTCCTCTGAGGCAAATTAGAGAGGCTTCAGATTTCTTGCCTTCCTCTGGATCAGCTAGCAGTTAGGCAGTTAAAATTTGAAGTGGCATATTAAAGAATCTTGCCAAACTGGTATATATATATTTAATTAAATATTGACCTTTTATTTCTCTTGCCTTGTGCCACCATTTTGTGATGGTCCATGTGCTGCCTCAGAGATCACCTGGCCAGAAATATTTCAACTGTAACAGGAAGAAGTGTGGATGCAAAAGACAGAACTCTGTCTGTTAATTGGCTCATGTGACCAAACTATATAGTTTGTTTGGTATGTTTGTGTGCACCGTTGAATCCTACGATCCAAGTAGGCTGTCCTTATTTTTTAAAATGGCAATTTTCTATTTATGATTACCCAATGGCACCTGCTACTAAAAAAGTATATTATTATGAAAATTGCTTATTTACATGAAGCAGGGTTTTACATATGAGTTGTTTTGTGCAATATCTTTTTTAGAGACCTACATTGTTCAGGGGGTATAGTTTCCCTTTAATTTACCTGTGCAGCACACTGGCAAACGTCCACCTCTGCTGTGAAAAATAAAACTTGAAATGCATTATCATATATACACTGTTTTGATCCAGAGGAAGACAAAAAACTCAGCCTGAAGCCAGTGCCAATTATGCCTCAAAAGGGGAAAAACTCCTTTCTGACCCACAATGGCGATCGGAGATATTCCCTGGATAAAGCATTTTACATTCATTTAACATGAATAATACTATACAGACTTTTACATTGCATATACATTGTTAAACATTGTTTAACCATACCGAAACTACAGTATAACATCCACATTCGGTTATTAATAGATAATATGAGAACTACACAAAGAAGAAAAAAACCCTGACATTTCACAAAATTTGTAAACAAGAGGAAGATGGGTGGGATTTTTCTACCTGTTTAGAAGATAAGGAAGTGAACTGCTTCTTCCCTTGAATTCACATCTTTCTCCACCCCCAATTCAGCTTTCTCCTGCCTTTACTCATTCCTTCTCACCCAATAACAGCTAAATATGATTCTACCCTTAAGCCCTGTGTTTATAGCTACAGGGCTTAAGCTATTGAAAAATACTTACCCTTTAAAGCAAAACAGCACATTTTGATCACTAGATATCTTCATAGTGTGCAAATGTACCACCGATAGCTACATTTTACAATGTATTTAAAGTCAGATATACAATTTTTTATTACTTTACTGTACTTATGCCAGGAAAACACAATAATACATCAAGAGTAATGTATTTCTGAGCAACAAAAGCAATCAAGTGTGTAAATACAGTGTAATACTACAGGAATGTATTTCTCTTTTCATAGATCCGCTGTTAAATCTTTTCCTAATAATTGCTTTGTAAAACTGATTGCTACTGTCCTTTTAACAAAGTTACCTGACACATTATCAATATCACAACATTTGCAAGTAGCAAATAGGAAAAGCAATGTGCTACGTGAAGCATCCTAATTAAACATGGAATTAAATTAATGATAAAACCCAACAACTCAAGTTAAGTTCATTTCCAATTTGATCTTGTCACCATTGCCTGCAACCATTAATACTAAACATAACCAGTTTCAGACCTTACCTTATTTTTAAAGAGACATTAGAAATGTTACCTTGAAACTCAGTACACCTCCTTGCATATTTGTATTATATGCAAATGAAATGCATCTGATTAGATCCTGAGGCAGCTTCACCTAGGTTTCAGAGGAATAGCAATGGGAGCAGAGTAAGAATATTTCATAAATGAAGTGTCTATTCCCCTGGGGGATGCCACCATTTGATTTTGACATTTATTTGTCCTGTGCTGTAAAGGACAAAACTACAATTACACTTTTTTCTACTATGCAGTGGGCATGGTGTCGAAAAACATTAAATCAAAAGGAGTATATGCTCACAGAAAAAAACAAGCTTTAAAATATCAACAAAGAAAAACACACTTAAGAAATCAAAAGTTCTGATACATACAGATACAAAATATATGCAGTGATATAATATTCTAAGACATCTGTTTATCTTAGCTCAAAATGTAGTATGACATTTACCTACTGTTTGCAAAGTAGAATTCTTTTCAAATAAGTTTTTCTATGAGAGTTTAAATCTATTTTCTAAAAAATAACTCATTCAAAATTCTAACAGATATTGCTTTTATGGGCATGTAACCTAAAATTCATGCCTAATGGGGTATACATGGGAAAGGCAACACATCATGTTTATAAGGCAGGTGACAATATTCTATTAACAATCAAATGTCCCACAGAGGGGCACATTTGATAGAAATTGTGCAGAAAAATGTGTAAGGTTGCAAATAATAACAAATGTTCCCCTATGTGAATTTGAACATATTGATGGAAAATTATAGACAAGATAATCACAGTTGTGTAAAGTTGAGAAATAAATTCATCAGAGAAGACCATCTCCCCCACTAGAGCAGCTTTACCAAATGGAGGACATTACATATCTTCACTTCATAATAATTGCAAAAAAATGCTGCCACCTGGTTCTTTAATAAAACTGTACATGTAAAAAAATAGAGTTGTATATGTAAAAAACTACTGAAGGGACTCCTATGGTTAAGTTTGTCCCTAGTTTAAAGATTTGCATATCCCCTGCTATTGCCCAGGAGGCTCTGTGACCACATCGTGCCTCACTTTGGTATAGTGCTAAGAAAGGAGTGGCAGCTTTACCTTCCACCTGGGGACAGGGTGGAAGTGTGATCTGAGCCTGGGCATGGGTCCAATAAAGTCGGGAACCAGGCAATATCATGGATGAGGAATCGAAGGTGGCAGGCAAGCTCCCAGTACTAGTACACTCTAGCAGTGTAAGTTAGTCAGGGTTGAGCTAAAAAGAGCTCCAACATAAGAGTGATAGATTGGAGGTATCTCTCCCTGGCCATGTTGTCTGTAGTATAGGGATTCCAGCGTATAGGGAATCAGGATAGATGATTTCCTTGAGGTTGATCCAGAGACCACTACCAGAATATATGTCGCAGAGGTGTGCCTGTATAGTCTGCATCCACCTTGGAAGTTCTCTGTGAGCAGGTTGTGACTATGTACCTGCCAAGTCTGTCCTAAGGGAGTGTCAGCAATGTGTAAAACTGCATGTGATGTTAATGTGCACTTTTCCTCTGAATAATGAATGTGAGTAAACCTGGGATCATTGTCTGTGACTAATAAATCATTTCTATGTTTGCATCCTTGCACCCAATCATTTTTGTATGCACAGTAGCCTGTGGGAGTTGTAGTTGCATTACACCATTATGGAAATCTTCCACTTAGCGAAGGCCCTAGCCTGAAGTTTGAGTCCAATGTAACAGCTGGACATTAACTATCTGTGGACGGGATACCTCAGATTAGCGTTACACTACATTTCCTCTGTGCTACAGTAATAAAATCCAAGTGCAGTATCCTAACCAACTAGTTATGATAATTACATTACAATGATACAACATACATAACAGAGTTTATTACTAGACTTGTGTACATGCACACATGATGATTGTTTTCCAAACAACTTTGCTATGTAAAATATGGAGTCTCACTTTAAATAACAATGTATATACAAATAACATTTTTTTAGCTACAATGTTAGTATTGATTTTGACCCTAAAACTTGAGTCAATGTTTAATTAGTTGCCTAATCATGACATGCATGCTTTTTTTTTTACCTCACATCAACAAAGCAAGTTCAACTCATGGTTTCTATCATTTTTCATTTCTTCAGTAAAAATAGCCTTACATTTCTGTTTTTTAAAAAATGCCCATACTGAGATTATAAAAAATCAAAAACTATTTATTGCCACTCACTATATATAGCCAACAAAACAAATAAAATGACAGGTTACAGCACATCACATTGCAGCCTTCATTACAATGTGCAAAGTATGATGAATTTTGCTTTATTTGTAGCTGATGATTTGTTTGTAGGTAAGTATGCATACATTTATATATTTAAATATGGTAGTGTTTAGTGATGGTATTCATTTAAGCAAACTGAGAAAGTTTTACTCATCACTAGTTGTGTTTAATAAGAATAGTTTAATGACCAGGGTGCAAACCTGGCCAAACCTGTTAAACCGTTAAATAATGTTCATGGACTCAAATTAATGTGGTCTTGCCAGGGTAAACTAATACATAAAAACAATAGATCTGTCTACTACACTACCCACTCAGCATTCAGCTACCCAACTCAAGCTGCACAATACAAACACATCAACATTACAAATCTACTTTAAGAAGCTGGTCAGCCAGTAGCATAAATCCTTTGTTTATATCTTTTTTTTATTCTTCTTCTGTGCATTTTTTTAAGTTGAGCATTGCTGTGCTTGCTTGTGTAATACAATATGGTACATTAAAATCCTCTAATATATATAAATACAGTCATTAGTGATGGGCGAATCTCCCGAGTGTCGCTTCGCTGAAAAATTTGCGAATTTCCAGAGAAATTCGCGAATCGGTGAAAAATTAGTGAAATGAGTCGCGGCACGCTTTTGACGTTTTCTTGACGCGTTTCGTCGTTTTTCGGCGCGTCGCATCAAAAACGACAAGGCACGACTTGTTTTTGCGGTGAAATTTCGCCAGGCGAAATTTCGCTGGCGTTTCGCAAATTTATTCGCCAGTGGCGAATCGCGGGAATTCGCCGCGAATTCGCCCCTGGTGAATAAATTCGCCCTTCACTAACAGTCATATGAAAAAGTTTGGAAACCCCTCTTAATTCTTTGGAGTTTTGTTTATTGGCTGAGCTTTTTCAAAGTAACAACTTCCTTTTAATATATAACATGCCTTATAGAAACAGTAGTAATTCAGCAGTGACATAAAGTTTATGGGATTAACAGAAAATAAGACAGGTGCATAAATTTGGGCACCCCAACAGAGATATTACATCAATACTTTGTTGAGCCCTTTCTACAGCCTTGGATGAGTGTCTGGATTATGGACATGGATGGTATTTTTGACTATTGTCCATGCAAAATCTCTCTGGTTCAGTAAAATTTGATGGTTGCTGAGAATGGACTGCCTGCTTAAAATCATCCCATAAATTTGCCATGATATTCAAGTCAGAGACTTTGACGGCCATTCCAGAATATTGTACTTCTCCCTCTGCAAAAATGCCTTTGTAGTGTGTTGAGGGTCATTGTCTTGTTGGAATATCCAACCCCTGCATAATTTCAACTTTGTGACTGATGCTTGAACATTATCCTGAAGAATTTGTTGATATTGGGTTAAATTCATCTGAACCTCGACTGCAACAAGGGTCCCAGTCGCTGATCTAGACACAGCTCCACAGCATGATGAAACCTCTACCAAATTTGGCAGTAAGTATCAGGTGTTTTACTTGGAATGTGGTGTTCTTCTTCTGCCTTGCAAAGTGCTTTTTGATATGACCAAATAACTCCAAAGCACTTTGTTCCAAATTGTGGCTTGTCTAAATGAGCTTTTGCATACAAAAAGCAACTGTTTGTGTGCAGAAAGGGCTTTCTCATCACCCTGCCATAGAGATGTTATTTGTGCAAATTACACTGAACAATGTACAGATACACCATCTGCAGCAAGATGTTCTTGCAGGTCTTTGGAGGTGAACTTTGGGTTGTCTGTAACCATTCTCACAATCCTTCACATATGCCGCTCCTGTATTTTTCTTATTATTTCTGCCAGCCTTGGGTTTTACTGCAACTGTGCCTGTGGCCTTCAATTTCCTGATTATATTCCTTACAGTTGAAACTGACAGTTATAACCTCTGAGGCAGCTTTTTTGTAGCCTTCCCCTAAACCATGATACTATACAATCTTTGTTTTCAGAGTTTGAGAGTTTCTTTCAGAGGAGAGTCAAACAGAAGCACAACTTGCAATTGGCCACCTTAAATACCTTTTCTCATGATTGGACATGCCTGCCTATGACGTTCAAGGCTTAACGAGCTAATCCAATCAATTTGGTCTTGTCAGTAATCAGTATTGAATAGTTCAAATTAGCAACATTACAAGCATACCCAAATTTTGCTTAGCCAGTTTGTCAAATTTGATTTAATTTCATACAACTGAATACTGCTTCATTAAAAATCTTTGTTCAGAAAACACACCAGTTCTTCCTGGGAAATGAAAGACTTATCACTGTCATCTTTTTTATTGAAAGTGGAGTATTATACAGGCTGAGAGGGGCTCCCAAACTGTTCTATATATGTATATATATATATATATATATATATAGCAATCCTCCGTGGAGCCGGCACTCACGATAGTTATCAGATGTGCCTGGGTGCAGTATCGAAATATCGAAATATCAACAATTTATCAACAAAAGGGATCCGCACTCTCAGGTCTTAATAAATGAAAAAATTATTTATTTAAAAATGCACGGCTGACGTTTCGGCCCCCTCCGAGGCCTTTCTCAAAGTGTACAGCTGCGGTGTGCAGACACTTGAGCACACTGGGCTGGATATTCACTTACACAGTAGGGTACACATTTTATGGATATTTAGTAGTATGGCATACCATTTTTTGAGGGTATTATTATACACTATTTTGGTTGAGATGTATTATCACATTTATTTTTATATGTTCTGATTCTGTTAGTTTTAACATGACACTTGGTCTTGATTTTATTCTAGGGGTCCTTCCAATAACATAGCGTACTGCCAATTGTGCCCTTTAAGGCCGTTTGTTAATTTCAACTTTACTTAATAAAACAACAAGATTGCCATATACACCCCTTAGAAATATAAATGTGCATATAGGGATGTTTTAGTATTATAGCCGTCCGCCCTTGATATATTTATATTGGTTATTCCTTAACTGATTCCAAGCTGCAAACGGCACGATATTTGTTTAATTAATTGTAGCTCTGCACCAGTCTAATAACCTTTACTCAATTGGTAGTAGTTGTAACAATTTAGCCCGTGTAGTTTCCTATAGAGTGCCTTCAGATACTTTGTAGTCATATTATGATCAATATATCTATATAATGTTACAACGTAGTGGTTTTATTTGCAAAACAACAGTTAAAAGATGACCTTTTAAAGAGTTTTTTGATAATGTATTAGATTTATTCATGTTTTTTTGTTAAGTGTTATGCTAATGAGTGACGTGGTTATTATGTCAGCATAGCCTGTCTAGGTTCCCGCCAATTCTTGCATTTAAGACAGCTTTTCTAACCAGTGTACACTTTGAGAAAGGCCTCGGAGGGGGCCGAAACGTCAGCCGTGCATTTTTAAATAAATCATTTTTTCATTTATTAAGACCTGAGAGTGCGGATCCCTTTTGTTGATATATATATATATATATATATATATATATATAGACATCTAAGAGGTCCACACTCACAGGACTTAAAGTCAAAAAAGTGTTTTAGTAAATTGTGAAACAAACTAACTTTTCTGCTAGATCCCTAGCCTATCTCAAAGTGAAAATCCCACACAAATACAACCCATTTATACAAACAGTGGCAGGAAAAGGAGAACAGCGACATCATAATACTTAATTGGAGGGGGAGGGCAGGATGAACTGATTAGAATACAATCAACAAATAAACATATGATAATAATACAAATACAAGTCTCTCACTAACAGTATCTTAGTTGCATCTGTATAACCACCTTGTGAAGAACAACATACAATGTAACAAAGTAGCATAAGCATTTCATTTAGCAGTGTGTTAAAGCCAGTGTTCACTGTGTAATATAGCAAAGTAGTAAAGAAAGTGTTCACCGTTAATCATAATGGGTAGTACGATCATGTATACATGCATAAATAAAGAAACAACAGGGCAGTGTGCCAGGTTATCTTTGGTAATGGAGCGATGTGTTTGGCACTGTGTTACATTTCAAATAGTAAAAGAAGCAGGCCGTATGCAATCAGTATTCGCAATGCACCGAGAGAGGAACTAGCTGCTTCCTGTACCCGCAGCTACTCTGTAACGGCAGTAGCGAATTATAATAAAAGTCTAGGGACCTACCCGAAACATTAGTTTGTTTCACAATTTAATAAATACTTTTTTGACTTTAAGTCCTGTGAGTGCGGACCTCTTCGATGCCTGAATAATACTGTTTTGGTCTTTGCACCCAGGCAACTTTGACTCTGTTACGTGCTGTGCCGGCATCCTGAACGCTATATATATATATATATATATATATTAGCGCCCAACACATGGTGATGGAGCTGAACGAGCTACCCACCCAGTGAAATTTACTATGAATTGCCACAGCAACATGATTGACTTTCTAGATGTGAGAGTCTTTCGAACTGAGAAAGGAGTAGGGACTACAATGTTTCGTAAACCGACTGATAGAAACACGGTTCTGCATGCACATAGTTTCCATCCTCCCGCTACCCTGAAATCTATCCCATACTCCCAATTTCTAAGGGTATTTAGGGTTAATTCTGAAGGGACTACAGCTATGAGGCAAGCAACAGAGATGCGGGACAGATTCCTCACTAGAGGATATACTTGGGATTTTCTCAATGGAGAACTGGAGCGGGCCCAACAAATGTGCTCACGTGGCCAAGATGCAAAGCTGATGGAGCGGAGTGATAAGAAAAGAATGACATTTGTCACCAGATACACGCCTGTGAGCAAACAGGTAAATTCAGCAATTAAAAAGCACTGGCCAATTGTACAGCTGGATTCCTCTTTGCCATTTACTGAAATGCCGCCACCTATGTGTGCTTACCGTTGGGGACAGTCACTGAAGGATTTATTGGTCCGGACGGACCTACAAAATGCCAAGGACAAAACGTGGCTAAAGGCTGGAAAACCGGGATGTTTTCGTTGTGGGGGTTGCAAAACCTGTGGTTGTTTACTAACAGGTGATACGTTTCCTCATCCCCACAATGGTAAGAGGTTCCAGATACGCCACCGATTGACGTGCACTTCTGAATATGTGGAATACTGTATTATATGTCCATGTGGACTCTTTTATGTGGGCAAATGTGTAACCACTTTTCGCCTGAGGATGAATAATCACAGGTCTGCTATTCGCTCAGCCTTGAGTATTGGCAAGACCGATATCCCTCTAGCACGCCACTTTTTGAGTAAGAAGCATGCCCTGCCCACGTTGAGGGCCATTTTGATTGACTGTGTTCCCCCTCCAAGGAGAGGTGGTGACAGGGGCAAGCTACTACTGCAGAAGGAAGCCAGGTGGATGAGAATCCTGGACACGATCTCACCCAAAGGGCTAAATGAGATGTATTCTCTTGCATGTTTTCTCTAAAGTCTTTGAACTGTTGATGCGGATAAACAGGAAGTCGATAGGGTCTTTCCTATTGATCTCCGTCTTATATGAAGTGAGATGGGTAATCAGGCCATTTATGTATGGGTGGTCCTTCCTCCTCCCCCAAAACATTTGAGACACATACTTGATTCTTAAACTATACTATATATACTAGAAGATTATTGATTCCCCTACTAAGCCTCCGGATATTCAACATTTGTTTCTGTTGTTTTTAAAGAAGGGGCAGAGCAAGATGATGTCCTGCTCAAAATTTTTTTTTAACCTCTTGTTTCTACTATGATAGTGACAACTGATGTTGTTTTTAAACACACTATGGTTATATATAACAGTACATTTATGGGTTTTAGGATTTTCTTGATATTGATGTATATTGAATCAAACAACAGCACTTTTGGTATTCACCTTGTGATAACACTGGAATCTAATTGGGGTAATATCTAGTTGTTTTTATAATATTGTATTAATATGTTTTTTACATCACTATGAATACTTTTAACACTGTGCTTGAACAGAAATAGCCACTGTTGAAAGCAATATTTGCACAAACAATAGATTGAAGCACAGAGGGGTTAATTATTACACACTAGAGATGCAACAATTGGGTGGTGAATAGTGATTGGTTGAACGGTATTTATAGGTGTGCGGTCACTCGGTAACACTATCCTGATGACGACCCCCTGTGGGTTGATACGCGTTGATGCGAGCATGAAATAAAGAATTACTTTTTAAGTAACCTCTATGGTATGAGCTGTGAGTGCTTTCATCGTTCTGGATATGCCATACACTTATGGTTAGCACCCGGCCCTTGTTAAGGAATGGTGAGTGCCGTTGGACTATGCTTTATATATATATATATATATATATATATATATATAAATATATATATCCATTGCATCGGCACTCACCACAACTTCAATCAAAGGCCGGGTGCTCACCATACATAGCATAGAGTCAAAGTTGCCTGGGTGCAAAGAGCAAAACAGTATTATTTTTTGCTCCATTAGCATTTTGTATAAAGTGTGAATAGGTGAACAATGTGGGCAGTTTCAGTTTGGGTCTCAGGTGTGAACAGTACATGGCTTTAGGGGTGCAAACAATAGAGGTGTTACAAGTGTGAACAATGCAGGGAGGTCACAGGAGTGAACAATACAAGGGATTAGTCTGAATTTGAATTTTAAACAATGCAAGGGCCAGTTATTCTCTGTAATGATACCTTTTAAAGCTTACACATGGTAATCAGACACAGCAGGCAGCCACAGAAGGAGGGGGGGTCACAGGCTGCCAGTTGGACAGCCCTGATCTAATGTATCAGCCAGTACAACTGATTCAGGGAGAGCATTCCATATCTTCACAGTTTCACTTAAAAAAACCCCTTCCAAATATTTGGAGGAACCTCTTTTCTTCTAAGAATGGAAGACCTTGTATGAGCTGGAAAGAACTACTGGTAAATAAAGCATTAGAGAGATTATTATATGATCTCCTTATATATTTATACATAGTTATCATATCACCCCTTAAGTGCCTCTTCTCCAGGAAGAAAATCCCCAATTTGGCCAGTCTTAGTTCATAGCTAAGATTCCCCATATCTTTTACCAGCTTAGTTGCCCTTTTCTGTACCCTCTCTAATACAATAATGTCCTGTTTGAGTGATGGAGACCAAAACTGTAAGGCATATTCTAGATGGAGCCTTACAAGTGCTCTATAAAATGGAAGAATAACCCCTTCCTGCCATGCATCAACGCCCCTTTTAATGTAACTCAATACCTTATTTGCCCTTGATGCTGCTGATTGGTATTGCTTGCTACAGCCAATTATTATCTACAAGGACTCCATGGTCTTTTTCCATAAAGGACTTGCCTAGTGCAGTGCAGATTTAAGGTTTCAAACCAATCCTAACTAAGCTGCATGAATGCATATTGGTGGAAAAACAAAACCTATTGGGTTTATTTAATGTTAAAATATATTTTTTGCTGACTTAAGTTATGGGATCCCAGTTAGAGGATGATCACTTATCCAGGAAACTCAAAGTCCCCTTCAACTGCAAGTAATTTGGACACCTCACCAACTGTTCTTCCTTTGCCACTTTACTAGTCTTTACACTGGCTACTGATAACTTTTAATATAAAATCCATTATACAACTACTGACCCTAATGTTCGGATTGCCTATGCGGACCAACCCTACATTACTTATCCTCTGTACCATGAACCTGCTGCAGAATATGCTGCTGCATTATTAATACATAATAATAATAGTCAAATAAACCTATAATTCCAAAAAGGAATTATTTCCATTTCATTAGAAAGCCTTTTGGGTGGTGCTGTGGAAAATGTTGATGCTTTATTAATATGTGATAATAATAGTATAAGGGAGGTCAACAATTATGTTACATTCCTATGTACTACCAGTGCAAACAGTTTTCTCAGAATGTATCTCCATAATACCATAAATAACAATAACTAAATGTACTTATCCTATTTTAGAGAATCAAATCAATTGTCATGTAAGTACTCTTTACAAATCTGGCTAAAATTGTATACATATTGTAAAAATCAAAAATGGAAATGCATGTCTTTACAGTTATGACAGGAGAACAACATTTAAAAAAGAAACTCGTAAGAAAAGCCTTCAGGTAAGTTAATTAAACTTGATTCGTTTTAGAATCACATCAGTGATTTTCATTTTATAATATTCTTTGCATGCTAGGTGTAGAAAAAGTGCACATTTTTGATTAAGGTTTACTTACTGCCAACAATTTACATACAATACATTCTTTAATTAAGATACAAGAAGTATTAATAAAATAGAAGGAAGATAACAAGCTCATTCTGCCAGGACCCCAGGGTCATTGAAGAAGCAATTAGGTGTTCTCCAGGGGTACATTTTTTAAGAGAGAGTTTTGATAGGTGAATAGCCTTTTTATAATCCCTTAGTTTTTTATGCTGTTGGTACCTTTTTATAGAGAAACACAATGTAAAAATACATCGCTTTTATGATATGACCCAAACTATGACTGTCTATTATTTCCATGAAATATAAGACAAACAGCAATAGCAATTATGTTCTTCTTCTAAAGGGCACTGTGATCATTTTCAATGTCATTTTACCTATATGTCATAAGAGAAGCAAAGCAAATAAAATAAAGAATTTTAAAGAATTTTAAAGAATTTGTAACGGCATATTGAAAGAGCATAAGAGTGGAGGATAGCTGAATGGCCAAGGTTTCTCTTTAAATATAAGCAATTCATCAATGGAAATAAATGCACTGGATGCACACAGAGTAAAATTAAGCAATTAATATATTCAGTTGTTAAAACTGTTTCTAGAAAAGTATTTTTTGCAAATGTAGATAATGCAACAAGATACATTCACACTGAACAAAGGGGTTCTTAAGTGTTCTTAGATGTTGATTACAGTTATTTGCTTTAACAGTTCAACAGAGCTTTTAGATTGCTAAACAAAGAATACTAGGTTATCAGCACACTAATTTATAGAGGGCTTTTAATTTGATTTTTTGTTTTGCTTTGTTTTATTTTTATTTTATAATTATTTTTTTGTGTGTACATAGACAAAGTGCATGGCAAAGTTTACAAATTTGAAATGTAACTTTGCCCTATTTACTTATGTGTTAGAACTATAATAACGTTACTTTGAAAACGTATCGCCAGTTCTGCATCTTGCCATTATTAAATTTTCTTGGTGCCTTGCTGCTCCATAAATGTCAGAATTCCACGTGTTGCTTTTACAAAAGGGGCTTTGTCTCACCTCCCTTTTTATTATATCGCAACCTCTAAGCAGCAACTATGAAACTAATCACCTGCCTGTAAGATGCTTGCGTTTCCAGTAATTCTCTTGTCCCCTGTATGTCAACATTCCAACTACATATAGCCAAAAAGGAAAAGTTGTACTCACTGCTAAACAATTTTAAACCATTAGACATGGGTGTGATGAGACATGTGCAGTCTATAGGTATGTGAACCAGCGCTAAAAGTTGTGGGGTAGACAAAAAAGAAAAGGGAAAATATATAGTGTAATATTTCTTATACACCTTTTATCTGCAATTCAGTTTATTTGTGTTATGTGTTTTGTTCCCTTCACCTCACAGTTAGGTGGCCTTTAACCAGTATTTAGGAAATGTAATCACCTCCTATATATGAAGAGTGAATACTCACCAGCATTTATAACAGTTGTTAGTGTAGGGGAGAAGAGAAAGCCTTCCCCTGTTTCTCTGTCTGTGAAATCATTCCGCCTAGTTACAGGCTGGAGAGTGACCTGATTGGTGGGACACCACAGTGCATCTTGGGAAGAGAAGGTGTGCCAGATAGTGGAGCTGTGTGTGTAGGCCCTGGATCTGTTTGTGCAGGCCGTGTGACAGAGTTGGTCCCAGCCTGTGGAGTGAAAGATTCAGCTGCAATTGTTCAAGCTGTGAGATCTGCAGGAGTGCAGAAAGAGGGTTCCTGTTCCCTGCCACGCTGCTAAAGCTTCAGAGGAGAAAAGTGCCATTGGTGAGAGTGACTCTGCAGCAGAGTTACTTGTGCTTCCAGTGTGCTCTGCCTCTGAGAGAAATCGTTGAGCACGGATACAGTATTGAGCCTAATAGCAAGACAGGCCCTTGAGTAATTTTTTGCCTGCTCTGTGGGATGCGTGCTACTTTCCAAAGGAAAAGGTACTCTGGGGAAAGGTAGAGCTACTGGGGAATAAGAGCTCTGGGGAAAGGGACATTGCATTTTGGACTGTGTTTAACCCTTCCAGAGAAGTAGAACTGTGAAATCCTAAGGACTGTGCTGAATTAACAGTTAGAACCTACTAGGGATTTAGGTAGTGTCCCATATATTCTCATACAGGAGTGACTTGTGTATTAGTTATTATACTACTGTTTATATTAAAGTTAAAATTTGTTTATCGGCAAACTGTGTTTTATTTTTCCTAGGGGATTCCTTTGAGGTAAGTTCCTCAGTGCTCCCTAGGTGGAGGCACTGCACTGTAATTCCCAGCTCCCAGTTCTTTTCATATTGCAAAAGGGACTCAGGGCCCCTGAATTGCCTAGGAAGATTCTATTTAAAGAGACAGTAGCCAAATTAGGGTTACATTAACATAAAGAAATTGTATTTCCACAGTGGCTAGGCATCAGTGGATCCCAAAACAATGTGCTGATATAGTGTAAAAGCTTCTTTAATAAATATTGCATAAAATACAAGTTGCACTGATATGTGTGCTCTTTAGATTAGCATGTAGTCAGTCAATCCGTGGATTCCCAAGTATCTGGTCTCAGATTGACTGACTATACGCTAGCAACCAGATTTTTGAAATTACAAGCTATACAGCTGCTGAATAAAAATTTAAGTAAATCAAAAACAATAAATAAAAAAAGAAAACCAATTGCAAATTGTCTCTGAATATCACTCTCTACATCATATTAAAAGCTCACTTAAAGCTCACTGCAAAACAAAACCTTTTTGGTTCAATAGGAGTGTTGGTGTTGAGGTGGGTAAGAAAAGACGTGCTTTTCAGGCTTTCAAGTTAGCTGGGACAGCCAAATCATTTATAAGGTACAAGGAGGCCAATAAGTCATGCAAAAAATCGATCAGGCAAGCTAAAATCTATATGGAAAAGGATATAGCAGTAAGCAGTAAAAAGAATCCAAGATTATTTTTTAAATATATCAATAGTAAAAAAATGAAACAGGAAGAGGTAGGACCTTTATTATCAGAGGGGGATCAGCTGGTTGATGAGAACAATCAAAAAGGTCAGATTCTGAATTAATACTTTTCATCAGTATACACAAATGAGGAACCAGCTAATGAAGGTTTCCTTGTTAATAGTGATGGGCGAATTTATTCGCCAGGGGCGAATTCCTGCGATTCGCCCCTAGCGAATAAATTTGTGAAACGCCAGCAAAAATTCGCCTGGCGAAAATTCGCCAAAAAAACGAGTTGCGCGTTGTTTTCGCTGGAAATTTTAAAATTTTTCGGCGAAGCGAAACTGGGTAAATTCTCTTTTGGTTACAGGTTCTTTGCCAGTGATGGGTTGTACCTCAATGATGATGGTGCAGCTGCTTTGGGGGAGAAGATGACTAGAGGATTGGAGAGGTATGGGGGGGAGGGTTCAGTAAAGGATTCAGTGGAAGACAGTTTAAATGAGGTAGTGGGCATAGTAATGGAAAATGAGGGAGGAGATTTGGTTGGGGGTACTGTTAAGGGCAGGGAGGACCACATGTTGTATTTACAAAATTCTCATGGGGGTTATAAAATTAATTTTTCAACTGCAAGCAGTCTAGTAAACTGGGAGTTGCATGATTGGGCAGTTAATATCATCATCTATACTTTTCAGAGGTACAGAGGCAATAGAAAAGGAGGGGTTATGTCTGTTTGTTAGTCAGGCCTTAAAAGCTAATATAAAGAAGGGGATGATGATAGAACATGAGGGCCTCTTGGGTGGAGCTCTTCACTGAGTGTAAAGTGTCCAGCAATTTAATATCAATTAATTGTAGGAGTATGCTATAGACCTCCTAATATAAGTGAAGAGGAGGAGGATAAGCTTATGATGCAAATAGAATGGGGGATTTTAAGTGTCCAGATATTGTCTGGAGAAACAGTACTGTCAGGACAATTACTGGAAAAAAGTTTATACATTTGTTGCATGACAATTATATGGCACAGGTTGTTGAACCAGAAACCATGCTATACTAGATCTATTTACAGTATCTCCAATGACCAAGAATGTATAGCAAATGTGCAAGTCATTGAACCCCTGGGTAATTGTGGGCATAATGTGATCTCATTTAGTGCTTGGTGCACAAATTAAATATACACAACAAATCTTAATTTCATAAAAGCAAATTTTAGCCCCTTAATGGTTGCCCTTCAGAGCATAGATTGGGACATTATGTTTTCTGGTAAAAACACAGGACAGAAATGGTTGTCATTTAAAATTATATTAAATTGCTACTGTCAATTTTTTTATCCTTAAGTAAATGTAGAAGCACTAAGGACATCCTTTGTGGCTTAACATAGAAGTAAAGTAGTTAAAAGGAAAGACTACAGGAAAGAACTACAGGTCTGTGGGGATAGAAGCTACATTTAATGAATATAAACCCTATAATAAATGTTGTAAAACAGCTATCTGAAGGCAAAGATGGAAAATGATGAGTGCATTTCGCAGAGGCTAAGTCTAACCCAAAAAGTTTATCAATAGTAAAAATATGAGGGGGGCGTGGCCTGGAGCTCTATGTGAACGGTCGCAAGTGAGGAGAGCTCCGTGCCCTGGCATAAAAACCCTGCTTAATCCTGATATACCGGCTGTAAAAACGGACCAAAGCGGCTCTACAAGTGAACCACTTCCTCCAAGAACACTGATGGGGCAAAACAGGGCTCAAAAAAGAGCGTCTGAGGCGGCAGCAAGATTGGAAAAATATGCCAGAGAGCCCCACGAGTCCCAAGATGGCGCCGATCAACATCCCCCGGGCGTGGACGGGGCTCAGAGGCCCAGTTCTCCGCCTGAACCCACAATGTCTGATATTCTTACCGAGATCCGAGCTTCGAAAGACTCCTGCACAACGCTGATCTGCTCTAAGACAGAGGAAATTAAAACGGAGCTTTCTATAATCAGATTGGATCTGCAAAAGGTGCGTGAGAGAACAACCGACCTAGAGAGGAGAGTGGGATCAATGGAGGATCTTTGTAACCCTTTACCTAACAAAATGCACCAACTAGATCAAGCGATTGGGGCCTGTTCTGCTAAATCGGACGATCTGGAAAACAGACTCCGCCGCAACAACCTGCGTTTCATCGGCCTACCTGAAAAGGTGGAGGGAGACTCACCAGAGCAATTCATTGAATCCTGGTTAATTGAGCAATTTGGCCGCACGGCCTTCTCCCAAACCTTTGCGGTGGAACGCGCCCATAGAATTCCTGCAAGACCCCCTATACCAGGGGCGCCGCCTCGCCCATTTATAGCAAGGCTCCTTAATGCTAGAGACAGAGATGCTACGCTGTCCCAGGCAAGAAAAAAAGGTGAGCTTACTTTCCAGGCGGCTAAAGTATCCATATATGCGGATTTCTCCTCCGAGATCCAGCGTCAGAGAGCAAAATTTCAGGATTCCAAAAAAAGATTACGTGAACTGGGCCTCCAATACTCGATGCTATATCCTGCGAGACTCCGGGTGGTCGCGGATGGACAGACCCTGTTCTTCACAGCGCCTAAGGACCTGGCAGACTGGATTGACTCCCGGACAAGGCGATCCGTTAACAGCTAGCAACCAATGGCCTATTTACCTATCGCCCGGTGTGGAGCGCTGAGCAAACTGGAGCCCTAAACACCGACTACGGCCGAGGCTCCACATCTACTAGGTATGGGCAATGAAAACAAGGGACATTATTTTTTTTGGACTTCCACAACACTGGACCAGTCATACCCTAGGTCCGCTTGCTCAACAGGGTGGAACACTGAACGGGCCAAATATGAGTGTCCCAGGAGGGTAAGTCTTCCTACCAGTTGCCACTTTGCCCAAACAAGGGTATATCTGCCCCTCTAATCCACAGCCATAGTCTAATAGTTACACTACCATAAGTGACTTTGTCCACCCTCCGGATCTTTCTATCTCACGAACTATCTCCAACCTTGGACTTTATATTACCTTTGATGAAAGGCCCGAGTCCTTAGTCGCTTTGGCTGCTTCACGCCACATTTTTTTTTTTTTTTTATTTACAATGAATGCTGGCTCTACCTGCGCTTAGGCCGGGCGCACTAGGCTTATTCCTCCAACTTGCCAGTACAGTATCGGCAGGCCAGCTCTCTAACGTGGCAAACGAACTGACCGGGTGAACACAGGCACCCCCCACAGTACAGTATGGTTATTTTGGGCTCAAATTCTGCCTTTTGTTGGGGTTCGGGGCAGAAGGGGTGGGAATGGGGAACAGTTATTTTGGTTCATGATTTGTTTGTTATGTGTTTTAGTTCAGGTAAGCGCCATTGGCAGGATACGAAATGTACTTACAATAGTAGGGCATACATTTTTATACCAGTTGAACATACCCAACCCAAGCGATTATATGGCACTTAAAATATTAAGCTGGAATGTAAGAGGCATGAATGATGCCATCAAGCGTAGACTTGTAATGGATTATGTGAAAAGATCAGGCGCAAATATTATCATGCTGCAGGAGACACACCTCACTGGCTCTAAATGCTTAGCATTAAAGCGCCCTTGGGTAGGGTGGTATTATCATGCAGAATATTCCACTTATTCCTCGGGAGTAGCTATCCTTATAACCAGGAAAACTCCCTTCAGACTAGACTCAATCAGGTCGGATCCAAGGGGCAGATTTTTGTTTGTGCATGGTTTTCTACAGGCCCAGGAGGTAATACTTGCTTCCATATATATACCGCCCCCTTATAAAGATGATTGCATCATCCAACTAATAAAATTCATAGCCCAATTCCAGCATGCGAAAGTGTTTGCCCTGGGTGACTATAATGCAGTACTTGATACCACAATAGATAGAATCAGGAAGACCCCTTTACTTGGCCTAGAACCCACCACCAATATAAATAGGATTACCAAAAATGCAGGCCTGATAGAAGCTTGGAGGCATTTTAATCCATCAGACAGACAATACTCTTGCTTTTCAACCTCACACACTGTTTTATCTAGAATAGACCACTGCTTTGTCAACTCAGAATCCCTAGCAATAATTAAAAATGTCAGATACCTTCCTAGAGGCATCTCTGACCACTCCCCTATGGAGCTAGAGCTTTCCACAACCCAAACAACCACCAGACCCAGATGGACCCTAAACCCATTCTGGCTTAACCTTTTAGATAATCACGCCCTCTTAGAGGCAGATATAATTGAATTTATTGCCCACAACGAAGGCTCAGTCAACCCCTGTATACTGTGGGACGCCCTAAAAGCCCACTTAAGAGGCACACTACATGCCGAAATCACAGCATATAAACGGAAAGCCAGTAAAGAGCAAGCCATGGATGAAAACTTAATACTAGACCTTGAAGCGGAGATGGCACTGAATCCCTCCTCACAAAAGTTTACAGAGCTTCAACAGGCTCAAGACAGCTATTCCCATTTAATGAAAATGAGAGCAAAGCATAAACACCTCTTTAGTAAAATAAATATATTAGAACATGGTGAGACTGCAGGGAAAATGCTAGCCCACTTAACCCGAATACATACTACTCCCCCGGCTATTACCCTCCTTAGAGACAAAGAAGGATCTCTTACATCAGACTCAGATAAAATCAAGGAGATTTTAACCAACTTCTATACCACATTATATCAAACCACTTTGGCAGACCCACATCTCCAACAAATTGATACATTCCTAAACAGCACTGAACTCAAAGCACTGACTACTGAGTATAGAAACTACCTGGACTCTGAGCTTTCACTAGCAGAGATACAAGAAGCAATCGAGGCATTTCCTCAGAATAAGGCCCCTGGAGCCAATGGCTTGCCAATAGAACTATACAAGAAACATTGCACCACATTAGCCCCCCTACTCTTGAGAGTGTATAACCACGCTATACACGCCTCCTCACTCCCTGAGTCGATGTACGAAGCAGCCATAGCCTTACTCCCAAAGGCAGGTAAAGACCCAACACTTCCGGAGTCCTATCGTCCGATATCCCTTTTAACTGCTGATGTCAAAATTTTAGCTAAAATTCTGGCAAATCGCCTGAAAAAAATAATTCACACACTGATAGAGGAGGACCAACTGGGGTTTATGCCAGGCAAAACAACAGCTCTCAATATACGGCACTTGCTGCTGAATCTGACCCTGGAGTCTGACAACAAAGGGGCCAGAGCGGTGGCAGCGGTTGATATAGCCAAAGCATTCGATACCGTCGAATGGCCTTTCCTCTGGAAAACATTGCAAAAAATGGGATTTGGGGCTGGATTCCTATCTATGGTACAACTTCTATACATTAAGCCAACGGCAGCAATAAGGTTGGGGAACTTAAATGCACCAAGGTTTATCCTAACTAGGGGTACTAGGCAGGGCTGCCCCCTGTCTCCTCTTTTGTTCGCCCTGGCGATTGAACCCTTTGCCGCATCAGTTAGACAAAACACAAATATTGTTGGCTGGTCCACAAAAACAAGTACCAATAAAATTCAACTGTATGCGGATGATACCTTGGTCTATTTGGGAGATAGATGCAACTCACTAGATGAATTGATATCCTTAACCGCTGAGTTTGGCAGGGTATCTGGTCTAAAAACAAATCCCACTAAATCAATACTATTCTTGGTCGATCCACCAGTTGAGGGGGAGGATTTGTCCGGTTGTCCATTACAGATTACGTCTCAATTTGTGTACCTTGGGGTGACTATTAAACTCCCCATAACCAGTTACTATGATCTAAATGTGGCCCCTCTCCTTGAATGGATCAAAACAAAAACACAGGCCTGGTCCTTACTCCCCATAGGTCCCACTGGCAAAATCGCCCTAATAAAAATGTTCATTCAACCCAAGATTATGTACTCTCTATGGCATGCTCCAGTTCAAATCTCTAAGTCCTTTTTCCTTAAAGCAAATACAATACTAACTAAATTCATCTGGGGCAATGGCAGACCCAGACTCAGCCTATCTAACTTACAAAGACCCCAGGGTATGGGAGGCATGGCTGTCCCAGATCTATATGTACTATACCTTGCTTTGCAACTATCTCACCTGGCAGCTTTTTGTAATGGAAGCGCCACTGTTGCCCTACAACAGTCCTGGAACTCACTACTCCCTTCCAAACAATCTCTAACCCATTGGTTGCTGGAGCGGGTAGACAAGCGTATAGCCCACCAGAACCCTATTATCAGGTCAGCACTAGAATCATTCTCTCGAGCATCCAAATTAATGGGAATTACAACCACAGACCCTAGAACGCCACTGTGGAGCCAAGATACAAATGGGGGCATGACTGATCTGGCTCCCCCAGCAAAATGGCTGCAGTCAAATATTGCTCAGATAGGGGAGGTGTGGGAAGGGGGTCGACCATGCTCATTTGGGTCACTACAAGACAGGTTCAGTCTCCCAGCTTCACAATGGTTAAACTACCTCAAACTGAAGCATGCACTATTGCTAAGGCATAAGACAACACCAATTATGATGGGAGAACACCCTCTCATTAATACCCTAAACTCGAAGACCCCTAAGGGAACAATCTCAAAACTTTATGGAAAAATTAAAGCAACACAATTAGAACAAACCCCAATTAAAGCCAGGATTGCCTGGGAGGAGGACCTAGGGGCACTTACGGATGAGCAATGGAATGCTTTCCTTAAAACCCCCAAAAAAGTTTCATCCAACCCCAGGCATAGAATTCTACAGCTCTTCCTGATACACAGGGCATACTACACACCAGCTCGCTTGCAGAGAATTAATGCTAATGTTTCTCCGCTCTGTCTGAGGTGTAACAGGGAGGTTGGCAATTTTATGCACACTTTCTGGTCATGCCAGCAAATCCAGATCTATTGGGAAAAGATAAGAGATACACTCTCACAGCTACTAGACATTACGCCTGCCCTTGATTTGGATCCCCATATATTTTTACTGGGAGGGTTCACTAGCACTCAGGTGCCCCATACCCAAAAACCTCTCTTGCAAAAGGCATTGTTTCAGGCAAGTCGAGTAATATGTCTCAATTGGAGATCTGATAGGTCCCCTACGCTAGACCTTTGGATCAAAGCAATGTCAGAGGTTGGGGCAACTGAATACCTAACACAATAAAAATGGTTGGGTAACTAAATACCACCGGATATGGTCCCCTTGGCTGAAAAAATTTCCCATATCCAATATCCAACTGCCTGAGGCAAAATTGCGGCCCTCACCGTAGGGCTGTGTTCGTAGCATGAATGATTGAGCTGCAAATGTTGGGTGTCTCTTAAGTGTCCTAGATAAATCTAAGGGGAGTAGGCCTAGACTAGGAACTGGCGCACTGTCTTGCCTGAGGTTGTAATATACTATTAACACACTTGGTGTCCATAAAGGCATTGCATTATTCTGTGAGAATTGCAAAATACTGACTGCCATGTATAATATAAATGCTCAATATTGTATTGTACCACTTTGTATCCAATTGGCTCTTCTGTACAATATGCATTGTTATATAAAAGTTATAAATAAACTTACCTGAACAAAAAAAAAAAATATGCGGGTTGAGAGTGTAGGCCAGTAAGTTTGACATCTGTGATGGGCAAATAATTTGAAGCCTTGTTAAGAGATTACATTCAACTTTTTATCAAAGTATGTACCTGCATTCTGCATTGCATGAACTTTACAGCATGCATGTCGTGTTTGCAGATGTCAATATTACTAAGGAAAATGCTATTTGTTTTAGGAAAATGTGTGGGTAGGGCAGATATGCCCAACTTATATGCATGGTAGGAAATGTAGGCTTTACATGTCCTTTAAGTCAAAAATATTGGAAAGTTATGGTAATTCTGTGCCACTGGACAAAATAATGCCTTTTATTTCATATTTATTTGTTCTCATAATGCAATATTATCTGTGAAAATAATTTGTTTTTTAAAACAATTTAGAAATTACTGACAATTAGTACGCTTTCTTTTAACAATGGTTTGAGCGAAATTGAAATGAAAAAAATGGTATTCTAAAAACATCCTAAGAATCATGTATTCATCCTGATTTATAAAATCATAGGCAATAGCATTATTCCATTAGATCTAAAGAACAGCTGTAATTTTTGGTCTTACACAAAACTCGGAAATTAACATAAAAGGCTTGGATGAGAAATGTATCAATTATATTAAACACTGTGAAGCAATAAATAAAAAAGGGCTTTTTAAGTAGGTCATCATGATGTCAGGTGGCATGTCAAATGTCATTTTCTTCTATTAAAACGAGGAATTCTTAAAGTTATAATACAGGTACATTTTTATTGCATTTAAAAGCTGCAATTAAGATTATGCTTTGTTCAACTCTTCATAAGATAGACTTTTCTAATGCATTGTAAATTACTACTAATGTAATCCATGATTAACACTTAGGGCAACCCAAATGCTTTTTCTCATTGTATCCCTGTAAATTAAGGCAAATTATGTGTGATTTCTTTTTGTTGTTATTTTTTGTATGGGGTCTTCTAGCTCAAATTCAACTCTGACAATGAGCATGAAGGAATCTGACCCTGTATAACAATGGACTAAGACCAAAGTTAAATAGCCTTTTGTATTGGCATTGCCATTTGCCATAACACATCATTTAAAAAAGAAATGAATAGTATTATATTTCACGTTAGAAAATTGTATCTGTCCCTTGCTTTTTTAAAAATACTTGAATAGATTCTTTTTTTGTAACTCCTACTATGTTAGTGAAACATTTGTGATACTTCTGCTCTCTAAAAGTTCTGACTTGTGTGTTCTTAAAGGTGTTGTAAAATCCTGACCATTCTCATTAATTTCAATCAGCATTATCCATAATTTTTGCAGTATAACTCTCAAGAGTTTTCTCTACTTAAGGTAGGAATGGTTACCAACTCCATTGGAAAATATATAGTAAGTGAATAAAAACTATTCTGTATTATGCCGCCTCATCTAAGCGTTTTTTCTTTTTTTTAAATGGTTCTTAAAGCTCTAGTGGATATTTCTACTACCACTGTAGTTCTCACATTGTACAGGTGGATTAGATATGTTAAATAAATATGAGTCTGTTCATTTAATAATTATAAAGTAATAAGCTAACAGTCATATTTTATTGTGTTTATAGACTACTTAGCAAGCTTATAGGTTATGTAGTTTTTCATTTTAAATAACTTCAAATGAAAATGTATTGATTTAAGGCCAAAATAGAATGAAAGCGTCATCTCATTGTATATGTACTTTTCATAATATGTCACATTATACATTTTAAAAGCAGTACTGTAGACTCTCTACAGCAAAGTCCCAAACATGAATGTATTAAAGTTTTAAAGTAGAGCTCACCCAGCCAGATACGTTGCTTCTCTGCTCCTGCGGCTGCTCTCGCGGGATGTCGGCACTTCCAAGCCAGCTGATCCGTTCGTTCTGCATATACCCGCTAACAAGCGCACATCGGAATCACAGAGGGAACGTAGTTTGTGAAGTTATTGCGACTTTATTGATATACACACCAACATCATAGAGGTAGTGGGACGGTGAGAGTGCACTCTCACCGTCCCACTGTCTCTATGATGTTGGTGTGTATATCAATAAAGCCGCAATAACTTCACAAACTACGTTCCCTCTGTGATTCCGATGTGGTCTCTACAGCAAAGGTGGATTTATATTAAGGCTAGGAGAGGCTAAGCCTCCCCAAACCTGTTTGCCTACAGAATTAAAAGAAAAGTAAAAAAAAATCTTCTTTCTTACCAATGTATATTTTTGAGCTTGTCTCTGGGGAGGGGCAGAGGGTGCTGTTGACTAGCATTTTTAGGAAAAAAACCCTACCTGGTGACTCCAGTGATGTCATCATGAGATTTTGCACTGAAAGTCCTGGGAGATTTCGGATAGGAAAGCTTATGAGCTGATCTGTGTGCCAAGTAGTGATGTGCGGGTAAAGTTTTCCATGCACCCAACCTCCCTCAATCCACGCCAGTCTGCGCCCAATTTCCCCCTTAATTTTATAGACCCTCGTTGACCTGCCCCGCCGATGACATCACAAGGCGGGTGGGTGCACGTCTATAAACTTGAGGGTCCTGCAGGTATCAGGCCGGCTCACACATCACTAGTGTCAAGCACAGTTATCTTGACCAAGAGACAAAGAAGCTGTTAATCCTCCACTTGGTCTGGTACTGTATGTGCAATTTACATTACATCTCAACTCATCCTGGATAATTGGTTTTAGAAGGAGTAATTGAAAGGGGTTATTGGCAGAAAACATAATGATCAAAGTTAGTTCAATTGAACTATTCAAGTAGCCCTCCAGGGCTAGGGCTTGAGCATGCTCATTTTGCTCCTCTCTCCCCCTCCTACTTCCTCTATCCCTGCTGTAATGAGTCTGGAGCTATGAGTGAGCATGGAGAGACTAAGGCAGGAAGTGATGTCACAGCAAGCTAATATGTCACAGCAAGCTAATATGACAGCTGATATCCTATACAAACAGAGCTTCCAGGGCTGTTTACTCAGGTATGGTAAAACATTCTACAGAATAAATATAGTGTTATAGTTTGCACTATTGCGATGAATCTATTGGCAATAAACTGCTTTTGGTAGCTTTCCTTCTCCTTTAAAGTCTTGCATTCTTAGCTGCCTACCAGTTAAATATACCATTCCTTCTTACTGGAGTGCTGCCTTCATTTTTATCACAGCTTAGACTGCAGCACACATGCCTTTAATGTATTTCCCCGTTCCTCTGGCCAGCAAGCAGATTAGTTAAGTTAATTTCCTTTAGATTTTATCAATCTCATATACTATTATATTGTATTAATTGCTGTAAAAAAGCAGCTACTTTTTTTTGCAAGGGGAGCAAAATATATCTGCATTATACTTTCTGCATGTAAGATGTCTCATAAATGACACAGTCAGCATATTCCTTGTGTTTTGTGTGAAAGTATACCAATAAACATAGTTTAATGTTAAACAACCCAATCATTAGCCCTGATTTCCAGTAATTTGAATGAACTGAATTCCACCAGTGGAAACCACAGGTGAAGAAACTGTTGAAATAACATTAGACAGCCTACCCAAACAAAAAAATCACCCTCCATCAATGCTCTACAACATGGCCATGATAAAACACCTTTGACAACATAAGTCTGCTTTTCAAGAAGCATTGGTATCAAAATAAAAGGCTTTGTTTAAGCTGGAATACAATATTCAACAATAATATAAAATTGTTTGGTTCTGGGGATAAAATATGTTCTTTATCACTTATAGTAATTATTGAGTCACTTTTTTGCTTATAGACAGAGTTTAATTTCCTAATGTGCATGCCAAAGTGTGTCTTGCTGGTAAATATGGTATATTATATATAGAATTAAAGGAATGATCTCACAAGGCTCATGGTAAGATCTATTATCATTTTCCCTCAACGGCTCAATTTCAGCAATGCTGCCTGGAGCAATAGCACTGTATATATTTTAAAATATGTATAGGATTTATTTCTCACTGAGCATTTATGAAACTGGATGCTTCAAGACTTTCTCTGGTCAGATTTATTGCCTATAGAAAAGATTTGTGCTCAATGATCAGCCACAAAATATGATTTTCCAATCATTATCTTTTATAGCAAAAATTGTTATGAGGTGTAAAGCTTCATGATGGTGGATGCTCACAAAACCAAAGACAAATGCAATTGATTACTTTACAATATGAGCTCCTTAGTTTCAAACCATATAATGAATATTTGCATTTTAAAGGAACAGTAACATCAAAAAATTTTTTTAAAAAGTCGTTAGTATACAACGAAATAAAAACACCAACACAAATTACATTTTAAAACAGCAAAGCCTTTATTAAGAAATAACTTACAGAAACTCCACTTCCTGTCCTCTTCAGAAAAGGCGAAAGGGCGACCATCCATTCTGCTGCACTCGATTTCTCCTCCTTGGCTCCCCTCTGCCTCGCTCCTCTAGCTCTTGCCGCTCTCACCGACGATCCGGGACTGAGCACCAACTCCTCTCAGCAGGATAAAGTGATATGTGCCTGGACTCTCCCCCCTTGGCCCTTGCTTCTCCCAGTTATCGTTTGTCGATTCTCACTGAGGATGGAAATAACTTGTCATTGAGGTGTTTAGTGGCAACAGACAAGGTGCTGGATTGCGCAATTAAAATAGCCTTTTCAACTCTTTCGCTCCGGGAAAAAGACATTTGCGATGTTTAGTGCGCTGGCAGGCTTAAATCTTTATAAGGCAACAATCGGCACTCACTAATAACCCCAATCCCTCTCCAGACAACCACAAACAGCAAATCAAATTAAGCAGGACAGCTGCAGCGCTGGACTGTGCACACATGACTCGTTTGAGTGCTGGGGGAAACAGATTCGCTTTATCCCATTAAGGGGAGTTGGTGCTCGGTCCCAAATTGTCAGCACTCACACAAGAGGGATCAGGGTTACTTGTGAGCAGCGATTCAAGCTGTCCTGCTTGATTTGATTTGCTGATTGTGTTCGTCTAGAGGGGGATCGGGGTTACTAGTGAGCGGCGATTGTTGCCTTATTGCCAGAATGTAAGATTTAAGCCTGACAGTGCACTAAATGTCGCAAATGTCTTCTCCCCTGGAGCGAAAGAGTTGAAAAGGATGACAGGCGATTTTAATTGCGCGATCCAGCACCTTGTCTGTTGCCACTAAACACCTCAATGACAAGTTATTTCCATCCTCAGTGAGAATCGACAAACGATAACTGAGAGAAGCAAGGGCCAAGAGGGGAGAGTCCGGGCACACATCACTTTATCCTGCTGAGAGGAGTTGGTGCTCAGTCCCAGATCATCGGTGAGAGCGGCATGAGCTGGAGGAGCGAGGCAGAAGGGAAGCCAAGGAGGAGAAATCGAGTGCAGCAGAATGGATGGTCGCCCTTTCGGCTTTTCTGAAGAGGACAGGAAGTGGAGTTTCTGTAAGTTATTTCTTAATAAAGGCTTTGCTGTTTTAAAATGTAATTTGTGTTGGTGTTTTTATTTCGTTGTATACTAACGAATTTTTAAAAAAAAAGTTTTGATGTTACTGTTCCTTTAAGGGTTTACACACAAAATAACATAACATTTCTAAACACCCAAACGAAAACATGTTTTGGTTTCACCATGGTATTTTTTCTGAAATAGTGATCAATAGTTGTGAATGGAAAAAGTAAATATATTGAAAAAATATTGAACATGTATTCTTACTAAAACAGAAATTACATTCAAATCTTAACATTTAATACTGCTTTTTTTTAAGACCTGCCTAAAGGTAGCATATTTTTTGGCACAAAAATTACATCATTTGTACTGGTAAAAACTATAAGGAGTGTACTCCTTTTTCCACTGCTGGGTGGGTCACTAAATAGTTTTGCTATACTGAATGTGTGCAAAATAAAAATTGTTCTGAAATAGAATAAATTATTCAAATGACACCTTTTCCTGCTTTTTTTAAATTTCCATATTTGAGTTTTTTAATGGTGACATATTTAGCAAATGAGAATAGTGTTAGAAAATATATCAAGTATGAGCAAAATAGATCATTCTTGAAAAATAACCCAACATCTTGACCATACATATACAATTTGTATCTCTATACTGTATGTACTGATAAACTGTCATTTAATCAGATAAAACTATGGTGAACCTCTATATACAGTAGTAACCACAAGAAATTCCCACATACGAGCCAAAAAAAAAAATTACCTGAACAATAACCATGTATGTATGTGTGTGTATATATATATTGATGATGAATATCTAAAATGCAACTAAAACTTAAAAATCCAAATGTTGTTTTCAAATTATGTTTCTATGTATGTGTATGTTTAGTAAAGGACAAATCATCATAAAATATTGAGCCATAAGTCAGCAAATAAAGACCAAACATTGGAATAAAAAAAGGATACCATTTACAAATGCATATTGAAAAATTAAGTATCACAAATAACACATTTACCGATCATTGTGTTTTATCAATAGTACACTGACAATGGCATTATTGCTGTTTATATATTAGTATCACCCTGGCATTGATTTGCATAATATGTTGTAGTTCCATGCTCTAGGGAGCTTCATTGTAAGTGGTGCTTAATGAACTCTGAAAAAATTGATTTTCCACAGAGTAAATTAAGAAATGCATTATAGCTGTTAAAGCAATCTTAAGGGAAATCTGAAGCTTCCACTGCAACACCATGCTTAGTAAGAAATAAATTACATGTTATACTTATTTGCCTTAATTCATGTTAATTTCGACCAATTAATGTATCACAGGAATTCAGAAGCCTGTCACAGGAGAGCTAATTATTTATTGGATTTTTGTGTTCGTCTCCCTTGGAGTCTACCAGCAAACAAACTTGCCACTGTTTTTCTGTTTACAAATCCAAGAAAACCACAGCACACCGATCCAATGTTCAATTTGTGAAAAAGTGATTTATTGGCTCAAGGTAGACAATAACTGGCAACGTTTTGGACCCCACTGGGCCCTTTATCAAGCCTTTATCAAGACTCTTTTTCTGTTTTGCCTTCAGTGATATTTTTATGTCTTTCTGTACGCTAGCAAAACTGCACATCCATTACTTGTAGAACAAGTGACCTATATATTTTTACTGAAATATTGTATCAAGATGATGTAATGCTAATTTGGGCTAGGCAGACCTCAAATAGTTAAAGGGATACTTGTTGTGTTTGGTAGACGATACTGTCATGAGAAAAAAAGTTTTTTTCAAAATGTATCAGTTAATAGTGCTGCTCCAGCAGAATTCTGCATTGAAACCCATTTCTCAAAAGAGCCAACACATTTTTTTATCTTTCATTTTGAAATCTGACATGGGGCTAGACATTTTGTCAATTTCCCAGCTGCCCCAAGTCATGTGACTTGTGCTCTCATAAACTTCAATCACTCTTTACTGCTGTACTGCAAGTTGGAGTGATATCACACCTCCCCACCCCCCCACAACAGAACAATGGGAAAGTAACCAGATAACAGCTCCCTAACACAAGATAACAGCTGCCTGGTAGATCTAAGAACAGCACTCAATAGTAAAAACCCATGTCCCACTGTGTTCCATTCAGTTACATTGAGAAGAAAAAACAACTGCCTGCCAGAAAACAGTTCCTCCTAAAATGCTGGCACACGTCACATGACCAAGGGCAGCTGGGAATGGACAAAATGTCTAGTCCCATGTCAGATTTAAAAACTGAATGTAAAAAAAATCTGTTTTCTCTTTTGAGATATGGATTTCAGTGCAGAAGTCTACTGGAGCAGCACTATTAACTGATGCATTTTGAAAAAAAAACATGTTTTACAATGACAATATCCCTTTAAGCGGCCAGCTAATGGATATGAGCATGGGTTACATCAGACTCACGCACCAAGATCAGGGCCTTTGCTAAGTGGAAGATTCCCATAAAGGGTGTAGTGCAACTACAACACCCAGGCTAACTGTGCATACAAAATAAGAATGGTTGGATGCCAGAAGGTTCTTAAGATGAAAACAGAGGGATGGTTTATTGTACAAGGGAAATTGACCACAGGTTTACTCACGTATGAGGATGGTGTAACATATCACAGATGGGTAGATAGAGGAGGATAATACAACGTTTACATATGTGACTCCCATAAGGCAAACAGTCAAGCGTACATCAATTCCTTCAGGTCCAGATCCCATCCAGTGGAGTGGTTAGGGAGAAGAAGTCCAGCCTAACACCCTATCAGCTGTGGCCCCTTCACTAATGGCATACAAGGAAGCATTGTCGGAAGCTACTCCCTGCTATTATCCTTGATGGAGCACACAACTGCTCTTTTTGTATAAGATGTCTATCTCACTCTACTAGAGAGTCTAGTAAATAAACTATCCTGTGCTTGTTATCCTCATTCATGGAATTTTGTGGTGCCCAATGTAAAGGAACAGGTCCCTTTAAGGTGGTGGCTTTACTGGGCTGTGGTGTACCCAGGCTCAATGGGAAAAACCGGTCGATCAGGACACCTGCAGCCAGAGAGAATGTGGTCACTCCTTTCACATATTGAAGTGTGGCAGGAAGTGGTCATTATACTTCTTGGCCAATGATAGTGGTCATGCAAATACAAACTAGATACATAGGCTTCTGCTTAGTAACTAGGGATAAAGGAAAAAGGGTAGGGCCTTAAAGCCATATGGACTTATAAAACCTATGGGTCCCTACAATGACAAATGTCAGTACTGTCAAACCAGGTCAGTGAAGGCTAACAGGCTATAGGTTTTCTAGTGATACGGATTTATCAAGGGTCCCATTTTGAGTTAATGGGAATTATTTAAAACTCCCATGAACTCGAAACTTGACCAATTACAATTTATTTAAAAAAATAGAATTTTTTAATTTGGGTGAATAGGATTGACCCGCAAACTCTAATCGATTTCAAATTGAATTTAAATCTAATCTAAGTCACACTTTTTCGCACTGACTCAAATGTCAGGAAGGCTGCAAACACCTCCATGTTGCTCCCAGGATGTCTTCCATAAGCTAAAACAGCAATTTGGCAGGTATAAGGTGTCGAATAGTTGAATTTGAATTCTTAAAGAGCCAGTGTATGATATTTTTTTTGTGGAGAATACAGTCTTCAGCACAGAAAGGGAGACTGACAGCACTTTTCATGTTTAAATACAGCTTTGCTGGCTTTTATTTAAAAAAATAAATCTTCATCTTCAGCTGGCTTCACATAAAAATTTGCAGTCCTGCTTTAACACCCTCACTGATGTATACATTAACTCACATTTTTAGCCCTCACCAGCTTTCACTGGGCACAACTTCCAGAATCCTCTCTGAGACACACTTGAGACACTCTTGTCTGCTGGGAGGGGATTCTTTCTTCCTCTCACCACTGTATTTGGCAATATTTTGTGTCACGGCTTCTTACTCCTTACATTTCCTATTGCCCCGTGTCTGAGATAACATGAAAAATAACACATACTGTTTCCGAGATCAGGTATTGCAAAATAGGATGCACACATTTATAAATATGGCGAGTAGTTCTTTTGGATGGGTGATAACAGTAATTTACATGTTTATTTCTTTTTTTTCTACAGTAATGTTGGGCCATTATGTCAAACAGATTTGCTTTAAGCTGATCAGGTTAGTTTGATGGTGTTTATGTGCATCATACTCTTAGCTAGATTGAGATTGAGGGTTTGACTATAGGCCATAATAAGACCATCATCTTTTTAGTCTTCAGTCACTCCAATGTCATTTTAGCCATGTGTCTGGGATCATTATTGTTATACTTTGATGTAAGATTTGAATTTAGTCGATTGAAATAGGTATTTCCCTCTATTTTGTACAATCCAGCATTCCTTCTTTTTATCAGGAAGCACAGACTGATAAAGAGCATTATGCTACCAAAAGCATTACGCTACCAATTGCCATCATGTTGCCCCTGGTTATTTATCTTGCTTCCCTTTTCGTCTTTTCATAACTCGCTCATCACTCTTCTTCCATTTCCTCCATTTCTATCCTACCAATAAGTGTTCATAAATTGTTTCATAATGACTCATATACAAGGGTACTTATACACAGAAAAAAAAATCTTCTGCAAGTATATCATATAGCTTATATAACCGAACTATGCAATGTGTAATCTTTGGCTAGCAAGCTTACACAGCCTATAAATCACGATGCCACAGCTCTGTTTGGGAGTATAAACAGAAGATAAGCCTCTCTAAGTACATTAAAATTTTAAAAGCCTGATTAAATAACTGCATTCTATTAAACTTTGAAATTTCTTAAATATCTGTGCAGCTGCACAAATAAACTCACAGGACATCGTAATGTGACTTACCATGTATCTTTGCCATGCAGATATCTATTTTTTCTCCTCCTAAAAAAATGTAACTTTTCTGTACTGTTTAAAAATTTTGCTGTGGTTAAATATCTAAGAAATGTATAGGTTATAAGAAACTAGCCTTAACGGTGAATACAAACGTTTGAAACATTTCCAGTTTCCAAGTATTTTGGAGATATTACTGAAACATATTTCTAACTTGTTTATTCTTTATATCAGTTGGTTCAGGCAGTTAGAGTTCATGGTCAGGATCAGGAAATCAGAATCAATTAGCAATAGCACACCCAGGAACAAACAAAGTAAAACCTATAATCAGGCTAGGTCTGGAAGTCTTTGGGTATCTATTTAAAGGAGATTTTCACACCAAAACGAGTCACGTATCACATGTTCATGCACGCTAACGCTGCATGTTTTGACGCACGTCTTGCATAATGCTCATGTTTTGAAGCACATGTATCAAAACGTTACAATGGGAGGTGCTTCGCCCCTGGGCACTACCATCTTGCCTGAAGCGGAAAATGGGAAAGGAGCACCAATGGGCATTTTTAGAGTACCCTCTTCCCCATGGGAGGGCCTCTGGACCCTCAAGACTAGGCTTGCAGTGGAAATTGTTTTTGAAACTTCCGTAGGAGCAGTGGAGCATGGATATGAGAATGTTTAATCCAGGAGAATTCCACAGGCTCAAACCCCCTCCAAAACCCCTCCATTTGACCAAATACTGTAGTGATCCTCTTTTCCACCTCATACTCCTGATGACCATCCACAATTACAGTAGCATGAGAAGAAGACGAATGTCCAGGTAATGCAGGTTTGATAAGGGACACATGAAAAACATTCGTAATCCGCATAACTAAGGGTAACTGAAGCCGACCAGCCACAGGATTGATGATCTCAATTATAGGAAAAGGACCAATGAATTTAGGACCCAATTTAGGAGATGGAACCTTAAGGTGAATGTACTTGGTAGAGATCCAGACCTTATCCCCAATAGAGTTTTGAGGAGGAGAAATCATTTTCTTATCTGTATAAAATTTCTCTGAGATAAAGAACTTTTCTCCTAGTTGGAGCTTGTGGCATGCCAGATTGCAGACATATGGGAAACTTGATCATTGGCTGCAGGTACATTAGTGAGAAGTAGATCTTAGGGAAATGCTAGAGAATGTTAATCCCATGGTGGGCAGACATCTCTAATGGTAGGTCGCAATCTACTTGTGGCCTTAATAAATTGCTTAATAAGAGGATTCTCTCCCAGTGCTATGCCTTTGAACCCTAAGAGTAGCCAGCTTCAGACCCATATGGAACCCTTCCAAAAGGAACTGTAAAATATGGGGAACAGAGGTGGACTAATATAATGATCTCTGCACCAAAAGGAAAACCTCCTCCAAATTCTGGAATAGATCCTGTTGGTTCCTGGTTTTCTGCTGTGAACCATAACAGAAATGACTTCAGAAGATAATCCATGTTGTGTCAATGACTGCCATTCAGGATCCATGCTGACAGAGCTAATCTGCTCGGATCCGGATGATGCACCGGCCTCTGATGAAGCAGAGACCTGCTGGCCCCCAATAGCACAGGGTCCTCCACCACCATCTCCAGCAGTAGAGAAAACCAAGCCCTCTGTGGCCAATAAGGAAACACCACAATGACTCTGGCCCTGTCCAACCTGATTTTCTTCAGAACTCTGGTTATCATCTGAGAATAAAACCTGTACACCTTGGCATTTTCCCTTGTAGCCATGAGATCTATCATTGGACAGCCCCAACGTCGACTCAGCATTAGGAAGACTGATTGACTGAGAGACCACTCCCCAGGCAGCACTAGTTTGCGACTCAGAAAGTCCACCTGGATGTTGTCTAACCCTCTCAAATACACTGCCTGTAGTGTCTGTAGATGAGACTCTGCTCAACCCAGAAATTTGAGTGTCAGTTCCAACAGAGTTTGGCAGTGAGTTCTGCCCTGTCTGTTCAAATGATCCACTACTGTAGTGTTGTCTGTTCTGATCTTTACCGAATGACCTTTGATCAGGTGTGCCATTTTTCTGAGAGCCCTCCAAACAGCCAGGAGCTCCTGGTGGTTGGAAGAGAGGGACGCCTCCTGAGGAGTCCACATGTCTTGCCAAACACTCTGCTCTCTAAGGTTGCACCCCATCCCAGCCTGCTGGCGTCAGTGGTGAGAATGAGCCAGTGCTTTAAGAACCATGGAACACCTCTGAACAGATTCTGGTCTTTCCACCAACAGAGCAAATGTCTCATGTGAGGAGATAGCATCATGGGATTGTCTAGAGAGTTCTCTGTGCCATTCCAAACCCTCAAAATTGCTCTCTGAAGAAGCCTCATGTGCAGTCTCACCCAAGGTACTGCATCTATCGTCGCCGTCATCGTTCCCAGGGCTAACATGGCCTGCCTGATCGAGACTACTCTCAGCTGAGAGAGACTCAACAAGGAACTGCACAGGCTGATCTTCCTCAGCTAAGGAAGGTTAGTACGGCATTGTCTGGAGTCCAGCAGGACTCCCAAAAATTGTGCATAGATGGATTGAGGTCTGACTTCTGATAATTGATCTTCCAACCTAAAGTTTCCAGACAGGAAATTGTCCTCTGTAAATGACTGAGAAGAAGACTGCTGGAAGCTGCTTTCAATAGCCAATCGTCCAGATAGGGAACTATTGGAATACCCTGGGTTCTCAGAAAAGCCACTACTACAACCAAAACCTTGGTAAAAATGCGAGGGTAAGATGATAGACCGAATGTAAGTGCTGTAAATGGTTAATGGCTTGTTCTGTGCCGGTCTTTGATGGCAATTCTCAGAAATTTTTGATGTCCTTCCCAAATCGGAACATGAAGGTAGGCATCTTGAAGATCGATTGTCGCCATGAAGTCTCCTTCTTGCAAAATTGAAACCGCAGATTTGACCCATTCCATCCTATAAGTGTTAAAAAAAAATCGAATTGACTATCATTCAAAATTTGCCTGACCGTTTGGGGACTAAAAAAATTGAAGAATAAGTTCCCTTCCTTTCTTCGCCTCGAGGAACAGGAACCAAAACTCGGGATTGAACAAATTCTTGAATTCCCCTGAGAAGAAATGTGCTCTTCACAAACTCTCTGGGAACTCATGTATAAAGAAAGCTCTAGTCTGTACCCTTCCTTGATAATACTCAGAACCCAAGGATTACTGGTTATTTTTGTCCATTCTTGAAAAAAATAGCGAAGCAGTCTCCCTACTGGTCTGAATGATATGGCGTCAGAACTTTACTGTTTTACAAAATTCTTCTGCCCTATTACCTCCTTTCTGAGGTTTACCGGGTCTACCATGTATGGAACAAAAAAAGGTCTTTGTATTGATTAGATGGGCAAAAAAACTTCTCTGTGGAAAAAAACGTTTATCCTGAGGCAAATATTTCTTTGTTTCTCCTAATTTAGAAACTAAAGCCTCTAACTACTTCCCAAACAAAAAAAGGGCTTAGCACAAAGCTTATTTTTTGATGCCAGATCTGCTGCCCAGTGTTTAAGCCATAGTGCTCCTCTTCCAGCTACTGCCAAGGCAGAAGATGTAGCTGCCATTCTAATACTTTCCACCGAGGCATCACACAAATAATCAGTATCCAATTTAACAATCTCCAAAGAGGCTTTCATATCTTCCCTCGAGACACTGTTTTTCGTGTCCTGATCCAACTGCGTAAGCCAAAGTCTAATGGAACGGATGACACAGGCAGTAGCCACTCCTGGCCTAAACCCTACTGCCGAGGACTCAAACAACTTTTTAAGGGCAGCATCTACCTTACGGTCCATAGGATCCCTAAAACTAGCACCATCCTCAACCAGAATAGTCATCTTCTTTGCTAGTCTAGCGACTTCCATATCCACCCTAGGCGGAATATCCCAAGCAGCCGCTACCTTGTCATCAAAGGAAAAAAGGACCTTCAATTTCTTAGGAAGAGTTAACTTCTTTTCCGGTTTTAACCATTCTTTCGAAATAATGACTGAAATAACTTCATGTACTGGAAAAACCTTAGGTTTCTTTTTGCGACATAAAAACATTAAATCTTGTTTTGAACGTGGCTTGTCATCATCTTTAAGATCCATAGAAGATCTCACTGCTTTAACTAAATGATCAATATTCTCAATAGAAAATACATGAGCATCCTCACTTAAATCATCGTCCGATTAATCCATCAAGACATCCTGTACATCTGGCGCCTCCAGCTGTGAAGCCACAGAAGTACTTGCTTGAGGTTGAGACTGAGCAGGGGCTTTAAACGAATCAAAGGTCTGATGCATGTTGAACTTGAACCAGGACATAAACTGTGACATGGATTCAGGAACCTCTTGCTGAAAGTTCTCCTTAAAACAATCTGGACAAATCTGCTTCTGAAGCCTCGTCTTCAGAAGCCTTGTCTTGCATAATGCACACCTCTTAGATCTTTCCCTCTCCTGGTCTCCATTTTCAGAGCGGGAGGACATGGCTAAAATAGAATAAAATACATTTCAGCAACAAACATAGACCCTAACATGCAGGAAAAAACTCCATCAGGAATACTCACCAGAACTGTAGCCAAAAAACACAGCAGCCGCAGTATAGGGAGGCTACACAGTAAATGAGCGCAACTGATTTAAAACTAGCGCCAGGTCATCACGTGACAAACCCAGAAGTAAAGGACGAAGCTGAGCATCAGCGCCACCTCATCCAGCCACAGACGCGGCAAACAGGAGCACCGAGCAGCTGTCCATAAGAAAACACTCCCCTAGCAGCTCCAACAGGTGCGCACCAGGGGGAGTGCATAACAGAGCGCCGCTCACAAAAACACATGCCCCCCCCCGCAGTCCCAGCTGGTACGCAAAATGGGGGAAGGGAAAAAGTAAAACAGAACCGTGAGCCCCAGCTAGGGGTGAACGGTATCCCAGACAGATGCTCTGTCCTGGCTATCCACAAGGCATAAATCAGGGATCCAGCTGGATACCTGTATACTTACCTAATCCCAAGTAGGACAGGAAACAAAAAAACACAGGCGAACTATGGGAATGGAAGGTATTTTTATGTTGTTTCCTGTCCCTAGTAGGATGGCCTTTCTCTCTTTGTGTGCTGCCTGGGAACCTGAAAAAACAAGGGTTTCTGGAAACATGGAGCCAACTGGAACTTCTTACTTCTTTCTTTATCAGACGGATGATCTCGAAGACGAGTATCTACTTTAATGACCAAAGCAATAAGATCTTACAGTTATAGGTAGATCACGAGAAACCAAGTCATCTTTCAATGCTGCATGGTAAGCCTCATTATTCAAATTAGTTTCAGCAGCCAGAGTACGGATGTCAATGGCATATTCACTGGCACTCTGACCCCCTTGACAAATCTGTAGCAGCCATGAAGAATCAGTAGCAACCCGGTCAGGGGCATCAAAAACTGTAAGGAAAGATTGAAGAAAGGACATGGCATGATGAATTAATGGAGAGTTATTTTCCCACTGGCGCTACACATCTTGATGCATGTCTGTCATGATACCAGGCATGTTTTGATAGCAGGACTAGAGACTGAGTGTACATAGGTCTGCAGTATGCATGCAGATTTGGATCAAGAATTCCAAAGTGTTTACCTCTGTGGTTCATGCTAGAGCCCTAAAGGAACAATTTGCTACACTTCAGCTAATTGACAAGCAGGAATCGTTTGCTAACTGATCAGGACCTAGTGCAGTTTTGGAGGAGAACAGCAGCAAAATGATCAGTTTGGCTTTCAGTTATAAAGTCTATTGTGAGGAAAAGGAAGAGGCTTGTCTGGTTTACCACATTGTGTAAAGAAGATGGGAAGGTAAACTCTGGAATAGTGATTCTAGATGGGGCTGATCTTTCTAACAGCTTGTAGATAAGTTTCTCTAGTTATCTTAACTCATTTAAAGCATTTAACTTTTTCATTAGCATTTCATTTTCAATGGTGAACTCTTTAATTGGAAGGGATGTTGTGACACAATATTCTGTGATAAGTGAGTTAAATGGGATGTCTGAGTTAAGTTATTCTGTGTCAAACACACAATCCAAAGTGGCGTCATCTGTATATCTAAGTCTTAAATATCAAAGGGAAAAACTGTAGCAAATGTGCAAATGCACACAGCTTGTCAGGTAAATTAGGGAAGCTGGAGTTTATTACATGCATTGAAAATTAGTATAAAATTGGTATCACTGAGACCTGGTTGGATGAAACATGGAACTGAGCTGTGGATTTAACTGGTTACACCCTTTTTGGAAAGGGACAGAGGTATTAAAAGAGTGGAGGATAGTGATGGGGTATGGGTATTTTTTTCAGTTTTTCAAGCCGTTTCAAGGGATAGCACTGGGGAGGGTGTGCAATCCCTACAGGATGATCTGTCATAAGTGACAAACAATGCCATAGTAGTGAGGAGAATGAAGCCCAGTTGCTATTACAAATGTAGGAGGCTTCACAAGTCAGTTAAGTTGTTATAATGGGTGTCATCAATTATCCAAACATTAACTGGAGTAATGGGACAGGGAAGTCAGCAAGAGCTAGCAAGTTAGTAAATATGCTAAATAACAACATTTTATTTAAGGTACTTAAAGGGAAACTGTCATGGGAAAACATGTTTTTTTTTTAATGTATCAGTTAATAGTGCTAGTCCAGTAGACTTCTGCACTGAAATCCATTTCTCAAAAGACAAAACAGATTTTTTTATATTCACTTTTGAAGTCTGACATGGGGCTAGACATTTTGTCAATTCCCAGCTGCCCCTGGTCATGTGACTTGTGCCAGCACTTTAGGAAGGAACTGCTTTCTGGCAGGCTGTTGTTTTTCCTTCTCTATGTAACTGAGTAGTACTCAGTGGGACATGGGTTTTACTATTGAGTGCTGTTCTTAGATTTACCAGTCAGCTGTTATCTTGTATTAGGGAGCTGTTATCTGGTTACCTTCTCATTGTTCTGTTGTTAGGCTGCTGGGTGGGGGAAAGGGAGGGGTGATATCACTCCAACTTGCAGTACAACAGTAAAGAGTGATTGAAGTTTAACAGAGCACAAGTCACATGACTTGGGGCAGCTGGGAAATTGACAAAATGTCTAGCCCCATGTCAGATTTCAAAATGAAATATAAAAAAATCTGTTTGCTCTTTTGACAAATGGATTTCAATGCAGAATTCTTCTGGAACTGCATTATTAACTGATGCATTTTGAAAAAAAAAATTTTTCCCATGATAGGATCTGTCACGAAAACGCGACAGTCAACCACACTTAACTACACTTAAATGGCCATTGTGTTAAGGGGTATCCTTAATTGAGAAGCATCTGGGAATTTTTGGGATGATAAGATGTGTAATTCTAGACATCAAGTGGCAGATTTATTAAGGATCAAAGTTAAAATTGCAATTTTTGAAAAAAAAAATTTTGGTCAAAACTCTCAAATTCGAGTTGTGAATTATCCACACTCGATTCGCGTTTTAACAAATAAAATTTTCAACAAATTTTGAGATTTATCATACACTTGTCCTTTAAGAACTCAAATTTGACTATTTACCATCTTAAACCTGTCGAATTGATGTATTAGTCAATGGGAGAGTTACAGGGATCAGTTTCGTGAGTTTTTAAAATTAGATTCGAGTTTTTCTAATTCGAATAGTTTTTGAGTTGTCGGGTCTATTCAATTCATCCAAGCTGAGAAAATTTGATTTTATCAATAAATTTCAGTTGGTCGAAATTTAAGTTTATGGGAGTTTTAAACTCACATTAATTCTTAATTCAGACCTTGATAAAATGTGCCAAGTATCCACTGGAGTAAATAAAGTTATGTCTTGAAGTAAACAGGGTATTAACTCAAGGTATGAAAACATATTTTTTGTCCTTTTTTAGGTCCCTGGTAAAGCTTTGTGGCCTATTCATTTGAGGTCAAATTTTTTCAAATGTTTTTGAAAAAATAACTTAACTTACTTTGTCTTAAAAACATGAATTTTGTGAAATGTATTTAAAAAATCCGAATTTAGAAAGTTTGAATAAAAACAACACTGGATGATGAGCTAAAAAATACAAATACATCTAAAACCTCTAAAACGTTGAGTTTTTCGACAACTAATAGGGAAAAAATTATGAAAACCTCTAAATGTCTGAACTGAAAAAAATGGTCCAATAAGATCAGATAGAGGTTTTAGTTTTGTACACTTAATAAATCCCAAATTATTACAGATTTTAAGAAATATAGAAAACATCAAGCAGCTCAGTCTGATGCTGGAAGGGAGGCCCGCCTAAAGGCTTATTTAAGTAAGTGCAGCACAGCCAACAGCCTTAACACCCAAAAAACACAGGACCTGGGACAACTGTCCCCTCTGTCCTGCCCAGATGGCGGCCCTGATGAGAGGCTACACCACCTCTCCCAATTAGTTTGGTATGGTGCTTCTAGATAAATAGAGTGTGTGTGTTTGTAAAAGTGTGTATATGAATATGGTGGTGTTCTATATTTTCTACTTATGAACTACTATTCTTGCAATAGTTAAAATCCTTCATCCCATGAGGCAACTCAAAGGGGGGTAAGGAAACTTTGTGCTTCTGTATAAAAAGCAGCTATCCCTTAGGGGATGATTTAATAACGTTTGCATTTTTTAAAAACTTTTTAGCACTAAAATTCTTGCATGTGAAGAATGGTTTTAAAAAAACAAAATTTTCACTATGTTTTATTAAAAAAAACATGAAAAACATGCCATCTAAATGCTGTCAAGGTCATGTAGTAGTGAATGGGACCTGCCCTTAGAACTTACTTCAAAGATATAGATTTGTTCTAAACTTACTTTATTCTGCTTGTAAATGCATGAGAAATTCTGATTGAATGAAAATTTCAAGGTTTTTGTAATCATAGTTTGATTTGGTCTGCGTTTTATTGCGTTTTTGTATGAGAATGCTTGTTTAAAATGCAAGTTTAGTTGTGGTTGAGAAAACCTTTTGAACTACACAATTTAAAATTTTGAGAAATGCCCTAAATGAAACTGAAAGCATCTGATGGCTACACATATGTTACAACTGTTTTTTAAATGAATGCCAGTGTTCCTGTTTGTATATATCTCTTTTGCAGCTGAACATTAAAAACATAAAGCATATTATTCCTGTTTCTTCTTTCATCAGTTCAGAATACAACATATTTAAATACATATTTTCCAATATTTATTGATGCTGCAGTTTTAAAATATTTCTTTCTAATTCAAACACAACATACATTGTGTTTTATGAATATTTCTGTTCCACTGTTCTTTTATATGCATGTCCTTTGGTCAACGGAAGATATAGTCCTTAGGTGTATTTAAAAAATCTGAATTTAGAAAGTTTAAATAAAAACAACACTGGATGATGAGCTAAAAAATACAAATACATCTAAAACCTCTAAAAAGTTGAGTTTTTCGACAATTAATAGGGAAAAAATTATTAAAACCTCTAAATGTCTGAACTGAAAAAATTGGTCCAATAAGATCAGCTAGAGGTTTTAGTTTTGTACACTTAAAACATGCATTGTGTTTTATGAATATTTCTGTTCCACTGTTCTTTTATATGCATGTCCTTTGGTCAATGGAAGATATAGTCCTTAGGTGATGTGAAAATGGAAGACTCTTTGAAATGCCTGGCAAGGCTATTTTGTTAAGACTTATATCACCAAAACATAGCTTTGTGTTGTGAAGAGCTGAAAACAATGCAACAAAAGATAAAAAGGAAATAACATGCAGTCATAACTATGCATGATTTCCCTTCATTGTATGAAGAGTGTAAGAAAGTTGCCTTTAAATAATTGTGGTGTTTATACAAATGGCCTTTAGATGTCACTGTGCACATGAGTTATACTGTGCATACACAGTATTTTCAATACTGCTTAAGGTGCTAAATTTTATGTTACTGTTATGTAATGGCTACATGAACCTGCCAATAAAGCATCGTTATACTCTGCTCATCCTCGGCTATCAAAACACAACAAATTGGTGATGAGATGGCTCTTCTACCTCTGCTAACTCTGCAGTAGCCTGCACATTTTCTCTCAAACCCTGGTAAGCCTGCCATACCCTTTACTGCTTGGATCTGTATGTTTAACAATTACATAATTGTTGCTGACAAAGGGGAGATTTCTGCTGCTAGAAAGTGTGCTTTACTTATTCACTGCCTGGGAGCAGAGGGACAGTGTATGTTCTATACATTACCATTAACTGATGAGACTTATGAAACTGCACTTACTGCTATAAAGAATTTTTTCATGCCAAGAGTAAATGTGGTTGTTGAAAGATATAAATTCCGCTAATGTGGACGACATAATGGCAAATCCACAAAACAATTTGAAGCAGCTTTGAGAGAGCTGGTTGTTATCTGTAACTTTGGGAATCTAACAGATGAAATCCTAAGAGATCGAATAGTGGAGAAAACAAATTCACCACTAGTGATGGGCGAATTTATTCGCCAGGGGCAATTCTAAGCGAATTCCCGCGATTCGCGAAGCGCCAGCAAAAATTAGCTTAAAACGACAAAAATGCGACAAAAATGCGACAAAAACGACGCAACGTGCGCCGAAAACGTGCCGTGACTCGTTTCGCAAATTTTTTCGCCAATTCGCAAATTTCGCTGGAAATTCGCGAATTTTTTCGTGAAGCGAAACTGGGTAGATTCGCCCATCACTATTCACCACGCATTAGAGATAGACTGCTCCTAGAGCAGGATTTAAACCTTGTAAAGGCTACTACAATTGCTAGCCAAATTGAAACAGCAGTGGCAGAGGCTAAAAATCTCAGTCAGGGAAGTCTTGGGAATGTACAGACTATGGGGTATATTTATCAAAGAGTGAAGTTAAGAGTGAAGTTCTGCCACTGAGGGAAATTCTGCAGCTCTCTATTCATTTCTATGGGATTTTTGAAGGCGTATTTATCAAAGGGTGAAACTTCACTTCTCCCATTGATAAATACGCCTTTCAAAATCCCATGGAAATGAATTGAGAGCTGCAGAATTTCACTCTAGTGGCAGAACTTCACTCTTTGATAAATGTACCCCTATGAATCCAGCACTGGGGCCTAATAATGCACAGTCACAGGCAAAATACAGTGCTAAGGAAAAGGATACACTGCAAAACCATGCAGCAAATATAAATAAAAAATACTGCTTTTGCTGTGGTTCAACACAACCAAATTATGCTACAGGATGTGGGACATCTTACAAAGCAGGAAACTCTTGATCTTCAACCTTACTACAGGAATAGACACAAACTGTCCTTAGTAGATCGCTATACTGTCCGTGGAGCTCACTGCTTACTGGTACCAGAGACCTTGCAAGAAAAGCTCATACAAGTTGCACATGAGAGTCATCAAGGAATTGTACATACAAAACAAAGACTATGAGAACTATACTGGTGGCCAGCAATGGATGCTGATGTGGTAACTGCCATTCATTCTTATAGTACTTGTCAGAATCATGACAAAACAGCTATCACACATACACCACCACTTCAGCCAGGACCATTCCCTGATTCAGCATGGGAAAAACTTGCTATTGATATTGTGGGTCCTTTTGCAGATGCTCCTATAGACTGCAGATTTGCTATAATGATGATAGACTATTACAGTAAATAGCCTGAAATTGCATTTGTTTCTCATATAACATCAGCTACCGTAATAGCATTTCTGTCTGAAAGAAGCACTACAGACAGCAAATCTTACTGGGAAATCTTGGAAAGTATTTACAACAGAGTTCCTACATAACTACAGAGCAATGTGCCATGCAACAACCCAAGTATCTCCAGCTGCATTACTACATGGCAGACAGATGCCCACTAACCTACATGTTGCAGACATCAAACTTCCACAAAATACTGTTCCTACAAAATCATCTGCTACTGACATTGTCAAACTTCAACAAACCAAATGCAAGGCTTATACTGACAGAAAACGTGATGCAAGAGAAGTGCACATCCTGGATCTTTAGTCAGAATTAAGAAACCAGGACTACTGAAACAAGGACAATCTAAATCTACTACACTACTTGAAGTGAGATGCCAGCAAGGACCATACACATATGAACTGTCTGATGGACGCATATGGAATGCAAGTCACCTTGCGCCTGTTAGATATGAATTTGGAGAAGCTCCATTTGATGAAGGACATTTTTCTACTCTTGATGCCAACTGCAATATTCCTGAAGGAAGTGAACCTATAAGGAGAGAATTAGAAAACTACCTGCATGGACCAAGGACTATGTCATGTAGTTCACAGTACATCTACAGAAGACGAGCTTAATCTAATCTTGGGCAGTCTCTCTCCTTTAAAAGCCAGGGGAGGATTGAAATAGTTTGGTTTTGCCAATCTCTACTATAAAAGCTAATGGGGGGGGGTGAGGGTTAAGTCTTTAACAGAGGTTTTTAAATATACAGTCCATTCTAGAAGGCAGGATCCCACATGGACAACCATGGAGGCCCATATATACATATATACGAATATACATAAATTCAAAAACAAAAAATGCAGCTCATCCATGTGTTGCGAGTAAAATCAATCTGGTGCAAAGAAACATTCAGCATTATGGGCTTTTAAGTAATCTGTTTTTGTATATTATTTATAGGAAAGTGGCTTTCCCTTTAATGCTTGCTCTCCCAACCCCCACCCTTCTAAACACAGTCCTACAGATTACTTAAAAGCCCATAATGCTGAATGTTTGTTTGGAAGAGGTCATGCCAAATAAAGAGAGAATCAGTTATGGTCTTTCTCCTTCCAAAGAAAATACCCCTTTTCACTTAGGTAGGACTGATGCATGGACACTGCCATGACGGGATGCATCAGCTTATGCATACTTTGTACAAACCTAAAAGTGTCTCTTTATACTAAGTACAGAAGTTCTCTCTAATCCAATTGTTCCTTAAAGTTGTATAATGAGAGTGCTGGGATAATTTGTTTTGTTAGGCCAAATCCCTGACCAAATCCAATGTCGCGTCATTTTCGGCGCGTCGTGTCATTTTCGGTGCGTCAAAAACTACGCGCGACTCGTTTTTTCGGCGAATTTTTGCAAGGCGAATAAATTCGCCCATCACTATTTTCTAATCATTTACTAGATGCAAGACAATTTTATAATTTTTTCCATTAGTATAAATATATGTAACCAGCTCTTCATTTTTTTTAAAGAAAACGATTTGAAGATGATTTAAAATCTAAATGGGGTCCAGCTTCACCTCTCAAAAGAATTAAAAAAATGGACATATAGCATCTGAAACGTATCGCATATGCAATGTGTTGATGGCTGTACTTCTCTGCAAGAAAATATTTCCATGTGGCAGGTTGACATTAGGTAACTATGGTGATCATTAAATATATAATATGACAAAATCAATCAAAGGTGTATATAGATTATTGTAAGGAGAGTAATGCAGTTTGTCCTATCTTTGAAAGGATGGCGTATCGAGGCTGTTATCCTTGGTACCAAGTCACTACTTTTGTTTGGTTCCTTAGCTACAGTAGAACTAGTGATGAGCCAAAAAAAATTTAGTAATCACAGTAGTAATCACTTGTGTTACATGTTATTGTACACGTTACATACTGTATATAAAACTAACTGTAGGGGGCAGATTTATTAAATTCACGTGAATGATTCGAAATTTGATCGAATTTTCAAAAAGATTAGAATATTTTTGGAGGCCACTTCGACCATCCAAGTTTGAAAATTTGACCAAATCGAATGATTCGAATAACTAATTAAAATAAATTTGACTGCCTAGTTCGCCAGATTAAAGTCAAAGTAGATATCAGCAGCACACTGTAGATTTGCAAAAGTGTGAAATTGATTGTATCACAATCGGGAGGCCCGAAACATTGCCCTGTTTTAAATGTTGTGATACAATAAATTTCACACTTTTGCAAATCTACAGTGTGCTGCTGATATCTACTTTGACTGGATTATTTGACCCTCAAACAGGAGTGGGTCCTTCAGTACAGCACCTGGTGCCGTAAGGTAATTATACAGAGACTTAAGCTCTCCTTTCTTAGTTCGCCAGATTAAACCAACCGAATTGCTATTAAACTCTAAGGGATGCTCCCATAGGGTTTTTTTAAAGATTGTTAGATCGAATAAAAAAAAATTCGATCAAATGGTTAAAATCGTTCGATCGAATTGTGGTAAAAACCTTCAAATTTGATAATCGAATTTGAAGGTTTTAAATTCGACCACAATTTGACTGGTCGAATTTGAGGGTTAATTCACCCTCGAATTCCACCAAAAGTAAATCTGCCCTAGATGTTGAGATTCCTATAGTCCTGGATAATAACAAATGAAAAAACAAATACAAAAAGTATTGTACAATTGATACCTATATTGGCTAACAATAAAAATACATTGCAAGCTTTTGGAGCACTAAGGCCCCTTCGTCAGGCAAAATAAAAATGAGGGCTAGAAGGGCATGGCATATATACTATCAGATCAGTGAAAGGTATTCATGGGTAATAAATTAGGAAGTTGATATAATGCTTCTCTGAGTCACCCAAGCCAGGCTTAGGCATCAATGGAGTCTGCCATCACAACATAATCTTGCAGGGCATTCCACAGTCTCACTGTCTTCACCATGAAGAACCATTTGTGATGCTTTAAGTATAAATTCAGTTCCATGAGTCTCAAGGTGTGGTCTATGGTTCTCTGTTTTTTTCTAGGCAAAAAAATATCCCCTGCTATCTGTCAATATTGTACTTTAATGTACTTGTAAAAAGTAATCACATCCTCTCACAAACTCGTTTTCTCCAGAGAGGATAACCCAAACCTTGATAGTCTTTCCTCATAGTTTAATTATCTCTTTCATTTACAGTTTATTTGCATGTCTGCAGTCTCGACACCTGTCCACTTAAAAATGTAAATGATCCTGTACATATGAATGTTTTGTGTCAATTAACAAAAAATAGATATTCAAAACATGCATAGAAGAACACAGAATTAAGACACAAAATAATACCAGAGTAATTGGATATGGTTGAAACAATAACACGTGAATTTCTCCATACTGCACCCAAAGTAAAGTGATTATTTGTATCATTCAATTGATAGCTAAATTCAGCTACATTTAAAATGTCCTTATCTACAGGTTTAAATCTAACATCCTTCGGTAAAACATGGAAACAAAGGATGGAACATATTTTTTGGTACCTATGATTAGGCTAAACATTTTGCAATGATGGTATATAACAGAAGCAATAGAAACAATATAATACAATCTATACATGTTAAGTTCACTTACTGCATTTAAAATAGAACTGACTCAAACAGTAAAAAAATAAAACTCTCTCTACAATAAGCACCTACTGTCAGAACAGGCCCAGACTAGGCAGAGAGGCTGCTGTAAGAAAACCACTGACAGTAAGGTGCTGATTTATTAAAGCTTGAGCCTCTGGGCTCAAGTTGTTAGTCACTGAAACCACAGATGAGTTTCTGAAATCATTTCAGGTTTCTGTATCTGATTACTTTGGCTTGCTTTTGGTGTTTTTTTCGCAAGTGGGTTAAAAGAATAAATAAAATAAAACGTTTGGCACCTAAAACATGCTCAGGCCCATATGCTCTACCATTAATAAATCTGTCCCAGTGGGGGCCTGCGAAGGGCTGTTTATCCTTTCTGTACATGATATGTCAGGGTCTATTTAGAATCCCAGTCTGTAGATGGGTCAGAGTCAGATTTGAAGAACAGCTTTGTATCAGGCACATGTTGGTGAAAGACAAGAAATTATGCAGGACTTCTTTCCTAGGGTCATGCATTCGGTGAATTAATCCAATAATTATTAATATTATTTTTAATTATAAAAAACTTGTAAATTATTTAGCCAGTTTAAAAAACACATTCATCTATTTACAGCAAAAGAAATGTCATAAAATCAAAAGCATTTTGTTTACAATTTGTGTACTACTTCTTTTTAAGCAAATGCTTCAGCAAGACAGTTTGCTTAATGACAGCTTTTAAGGGAGGAATGTTCACTTTTATGATCATTAAAAATTCAGCTACCTACAAGGAAAAATTATTTTCACCCAAAGAAATTTTACTTGTATCAAAAAGCAACAGGGTTTTGCCATTCTTGTATTACTGTGAAATGGTTGTTGAAAATCCATTGACTTACTTTTATCTTTATTAGCAAACATCTTTGGCAGGCACTCAAAATCATATCCTTTCAGCGTGAAGTTTACCGAAAGACAAGAGCAAGAAGAATTTGTTTCACATGAACTGTTTTCTTTTAATGCACTTTACAGTTATGAAATTCACTGAAAAAGTCATAGTAGTAAATATTTTATATTTTTATTATAAAGATCAGTAGTAGCTCTTAGAGTAAAATCTATTCTGTACAAATAGCTTATTTGTAGCTCCACTTTTAACTTCTTGTGATGGCTTTTATGCATACAAAAATGTTCTAAATTTGTTTGCGTTACTTAAAAAACAGAATCAAATGAGAAATAAGATTTACTAATAATTAATGCTAGGATTGTGCATTTAAAACATTTCTTGAACATAAAATTTGCAGTATTCAGTAACACAAGAGCATTAAGAGGAGCAATATTAGCCATGCACTTGGGCCTGTGGCAATAGTCTGCAATGAGATCTGCACTTTGCTATATTAAAATCTGGTGCAAGGCCCAGAATGCAGTGCTGCCAGGTTAGAACTAGAGGGTAGGAAACAAAAGTGTGTGCTTCTGGAATAATAGGCAGGGGTGGTGCAATCAGGGGGTGATCCAGGAAAAAGAAAGTCAAGTAGACCAAGTGGCATTTGGGGGTGCATACAAACTAAGTAGCATGGATAATTTTTTTGTGAGGTTGGAAGGTGGAAGTTTGTCAGGCAGGGCGAAGGGTCAAGTAATATTGCCTTGGTGCCAATGCAAATATCTGGCTCTAGCTGTTAGTAACAAGACAGCCAGATGGGCAGTAAACACATGGTTTCCCTATACTTTGTAGCTGGAGGCCTATTTGGGTCAAACCGACCCCCCAAAAAAATCTTGAATTTTTAAATTAAAAAAAAAATTGAATCTGAAAATACTCCAGCTAAAACCTGTTGAAATAATATAGAAGCCAATGGCAGATGGCCCCTTTAACAACTGGAACATAGTTTTTACCTAAAGGATTCTTGATTGTTTCAGGCTGGTTTTGCTGGTTGTTGTTCAGTAATCCAATAAATTCCAGTTTTTGGGGCAACCATTCAGCAAAGTCTAGTTTTTGGAGCGATATAAAAAAGTTGCACAAGTCAAACTGATGCTTGATTTTGTTGTGATTTTTTGGTGCACCAATTTTTTTCAAGAAGTTTTATTGGTAAATTGGGTAGCTTAGTTGATTTTTTTTTTTAATAAAGTGAGAAAAAGTAAAGTTTTAACAAATAACCCCCATACTATACATTTCTAAACTGCCCCTCATCAGGTGTAATCTTTAGAAACTTGCCACTGACTAAACCAAGGACTGCAGCTTTTTATATAAATTTCATGCTGGACATGCCATTATTTCTCATGTAATAGTGAAGAGGAGAAGTACATTAATCAGTATAATAAATTGAATCAATGAAATAAATGGCATACTCCCCTTGAATAAATGAAAAGCTCTTTTAACACACAACTCTACAAATATAAATATGTATCCCTTTATATTGTGTTACAGCAATTGTTAAGATGACACTGCTGTTAAGTCACATAAAAGTAAAATGGGGGAATGTAATATTGGTCGGTAATGAAAAAATCATTCGCAGTTAATTCACAATATGAATAATTGTTTGCAAAGTGAATTTTACCTTTGCAATCCCCTCACATGACAGTAGGATATGGATTGCAAATATTATAGTTTGTGATAGTGTGCAGTGTATGTAAGAAAACCTTTTAATGAAAAGGTTGTTAAATTTGCTCCAAAAGTTTACTCCACCTTCAAGCAAGTGTTAAAGGTTCGCAGTGCACAAATAAGATTCTCAATGTAATAAAAGCCTAATGAAAATTATAACATTGCAATATGCAATTTTTTTTCTCAAATTTGTTCTCTTTGCGAATTGTGTTACATTTCCCCGCAGAATATAGGTATATAAACATTTATACTTGGTTTGGGTTCCTTTTATTAGCTTTAAAAATCCATAATTGTATCTAGTAAATAGAATAAGATAATTAACTTATATGTAATGCAATCTAGACTTAGGGCTGTCTGTATAAATATGTGATGTAAAAATGTAAACCAAAGAAAATAAAAATTTCTGTAGTTCATGTAAGTGAAACTGAGATTTTATATAAAGAACACCAAAAATAGCTAAGAAGGCAAACTCTAATTATTGTATGGAAATTATGGAATGCAGTAAATGATTTTTTCCCACAGGCATTTCATACATCAGATGAAAGTTGTTTTGCACACCTCGATTAATGCCATTCAGTCACTGAAAATTAGATGAATAGATATGCCTTGTAGATAAATAGAAACAAAGTAAGATAAATTAATTAATACAGTGGGAGCCCAACTGTGTAGGTATAATTGCGAATCATAGAACCTTCAAGAAATGGTTGTTAAAATTCCGGTGAGATAGATAAAATGAAATAAATGAAAAGGTAATTATGTTTCCTATCAGACAATTTATTTTTAAAGCATCAGTGAGCATAATCTACATTTTAGTAAATGAGAAAGCAAATTTAAGTAGAAGATACAGGAAAAGGTGTCAATAGAGGTTTTTTTGTGACTTTAAATCCAGTATTCCTGTAAACATCTCTCTACTCTACTCTGAAAGATAAGCAATCCTCTGTACATACCCACTATTAATATATTATGGACATTAAGACATTTTGTGCTTAAAGCCACTAAAGAAATGACATCCCCTTTAAAAATATATTGATAATGATAATGATCTAGTGCAGAGGATTCCTTGTCTTTATGAATTGTGTGGTCAAACCCTCAGTGCATCCCCCAATAGTTTAAAATTGTTCATGGTGACAGATTTCTTTTTTTGCAGTTTATATGGGAGAAATGGCCAGCTCCGTGTTGTAGCTCCCCTCATCCACAACTACAGTCAGCCAATAAAAAGGGCAAACATTTAGAAGCCTTAACCACGTAAAGCAAGCTGCATATAAAAGGTATTTGTGAAAAATGTATAATGAAGCAGTGTAATGAATCAAATAAAAGTGAGTATAGGACTGGCAACACCAGAGATGATGACATAGTTGGCCAGTTTAAATATATCATATCATATATCAAATATATCATATATACAGGTATGAGACCTGTTATTCAGAATTCTTGGGACCTGGGGTTTTCCAGATATTGGATCTTTCTTTAATTTGGATCTTCATACCTTAAGTCTACTAGAAAAGCATGTAAGCATTAAATATACCTGGTTTTGCTTCCAGTAAAGATTAATTATATTCCAGTTTGGATCAAGTACAAGCTATGTTTAATTATTACAGAGAAAAAGGAGTATTATAATGGAGTCTATGGGAGACAGCCTTTCTGTAATTCAGAACGTTTTGTATAACGGGTTCCCGGATAACTGCTCCCATACCTGAATATGGACAAGCAATGCCTGTTTTGTTTAAGGGGGGTTATACCTTAATGAAAAAAATGATTGCTTTTTATGATGAGGTAAGTAAGATGCTGGACAGTGGGGGGGGGCAGTAGATGTGATCTATTTGGATTTTGCCAAAGCGTTTGATACCGTGCCCCACAAACGACTGCTTTATAAAAAACTAAGGTCTGTTGGGCTTAATGAAGTCATTTGCACATGGATAGGGAACTGGCTACAGGATCGGGTACAGAGGGTGGTTGTTAATGGTACATTCTCTACTTGGAGTAAGGTTCTTAGTGGGGTCCCTCAGGGCTCGGTGTTGGGTCCTCTTTTATTTAACTTGTTCATTAATGACTTAGGGGAGGGTGTTGTAAGTAATGTATCAGTGTTTGCAGATGACACAAAACTATCCAGCCCAATTAATTCCATCCAGGATGTGGCATCCTTGCAACAGGATCTTGACAAACTGGCAATCGGGGCAGATAAGTGGCAAATGAGATTCAATATTGATAAATGTAAAGTCATGCACCTGGGATGTAAAAATATTCAAGCCACTTATGCCCTTAATGGGACTGCACTAGGCAAATACTATGTTACTGCACCCCTGCCTAGAAGATTTAAAGGAGTGAGTACAACTTTCCATACTTGCTCTAGTCTCTATCACCCCTGTAAGGGATGAGAAGAATTTCTCTGTCCTAGCAACCCTGTAAAAGATAAACAAAGTGCTTCTCTTCCTAAAAAGGTATATCTCTGTACTTCATAAATCAGCAGAATTTATTTCAGCTAATATTCCTTAGAAATAAAATAGCACTCATTTGTTTTATTCTTTTGTCCCCCAACCTTGGCATTGGTGAAAGGCTGGACATGCATATATATGGGTAGCACTTAACATGCATATATCATACCTGACAGTACTGCCTTCCAGGTTGTAAGTCAGATGGGTGGCTTAGTTATGGCATTGAATGATGGATGTTTGCTGGTACAACTGGTCAATGATGTTTATTTAACTAGATAAATCCTGACATCAAAAAGACACCAACCAACAATGTTCATCATACTAAAAACAGTGGGTGAGAAAACATAAAACACCCTAACTCAAATAACTTGTCACAATTTAACTGGCCCCTTAATTGCAGTACCTTCTATGCATCAGTGACACTAGTCAAGTCAAAAGGCATGCAAGCAACACATTCTTTAACTTGCGTAATGCCAATAAAATAACAACATTAACTAGTCCTGGAGCCCAGAGCTAAAGATAATAACCTGATCTGCATTATGGACAGCATCATCCTTTTAGGAGATTTTACATATCATTTATTTTTTAGTATACCTAAAGTATGAAGATCCAAATTAAAAATAGGTCATACCTGTATCTGAATGTTATGGATAAGTAGCCTTACCGTGACAGGCCTATACTCTAAATAAATTGTGGAGATGTTATGCTTTGGCCCAAACTCCGATGTCTGCTGCAAAGCTGTTACATTTGATCATTTTGATTTACTTCTAAATGTAACAAAAATTGACAAACCTGTTTCAGAGCTTTACATAGGTTCTAGAACATCAGGAACTGTTAGGGGGTTATTTATTGAAATCCTAAATTATCACATTATTTTCTGACCAAATCTGCACGGACTCTTCCCCTGTTTATCAATACATTTTCAAGAAAATTTCTTGTGTGGGAAAAGACTTCATAAAATCATGAAAAGATCTTCAAAATGTCTACGGGACATTTGCCTTCTTGACTTCTACATAAATTCGGCAGGTCGGAGTCTTTTTGTATGAAATTTTTTTCTCCCTTTATAAGTCCAAACAGAAAAAATCAGACTTTATAAACTAAAACTAACACTAATAAATAACCCCTTAATGTTAGCTAAAGCAAAAACACCAGTTCGCTTATAAAGCAAGATAATATTAAGGGGTTGATTTACTAAGGGTCGAATTAAAATTCAAATAAAATTCAAATTTCAAAAATTCAAATTTCAAATTAATTTGGACTACTATAAATTCGATTTGAATTGAAAAAATTAGAATATTAGAATTTTCGAATTTCGAACGATTTTCATTCAATTGAATACACAGTTTTTTTTTGATTGAAAATAGCCATATTCAAACAAAAATTACCCCCCCCCCAAAAAAAAAATCGAATTTCGCAGTATTTTCCACTTCGAAATTTGACCCTTAGTAAATCAGCCCCTAAAACATTATCAAGTAACCTTACAAAATAATGGATACAAAATTGAAATGTCACTATCCATGCGTTAACCCAAGAAACAAACTAAAACAATATTTGCACTGATTGCATATAAAGTTAGTAAGAAAGTCAATAGAAACTCAGAATTTAGAGACAGATATATCACCTTTCATTTATTCTTAAAAAAATTTAATAAATATATATATATATATATATATATATATAGTGGATAATGCACCCCCTACGTGACCATATAAAAGCACGAGGCCGCACACACACACACACACATACACACACAAATGCTGTAGTTAAACAAAAGGCCAACCTGTGCACCATATGGGTCCAGACATTTACCATAGATGTCAATAGAAGGACAATTTGGAGCTAGTACTGAAATATTATATACTGTACAGTATTATAAATTGATGGGAAGAACAACAGGATTATTTGCTGATGTGAGGAGAACATACTGTAAATGAGATGAAATGGATATTTCTTTTTGCAGCCTTCTGTAAATATTGACTTAAATTCAAACCAAATCACTTGATATGTAGTTGTAAGCAATGTAGCAAAATTTAAGAAAAATATTTAATATTTTATGGTGATTTGAAAAAAACATGCTAGCAATAGGCAGACATTTATGAAAAACAACAATACAGTGTACAAGATTGATAAACCTTACAGTGAGTGTAGGTGGTGGGCAGCACACAGAACACACCTTCAAATACCATGGGCAATGGGAAAAGTGCAAAAAAAGGATGTTTTGTGCCTCTGGATTTATATATTAAGCCTTTCATGTGTTCTATGAACTATTATCCAAATAATAAAAACAAAAGGCTGCATGTATTAGGTTTCTCTGACAGTAACATAACATAATATCTGTAAAAATACATATTCTGTTACTATTTCTAAACATGTTTTTCGATTCTTCTATACTAAACACTTCATCTTTTTCCCTGTTATCTGTTTTAAGATTTTAGTCAAAATACTATACTTTTTTCCTACAACACAGTCTTAAAACTTATTTTAGCTTTCACATTATACTTTAATAATATTGCAAATACTAGATATCAGATATTTAGCCTGGATGCATAATACTTTTGAATCCACATTGATTCTTTTCACGGTTTTACTCTACATTCTAAGATTTATGAATATTAAGTTATGCTTGCCCCAAAGCAAAAGTATACTCACTAAGATATTTGCTGAGATCAGGACTCTTGATTCTCCCTTCAAAAAAGCATTAATAAGGTGTTCCTATAAGATGTGTGACATTCAAAATTATAAGGGAATTATAAAATTTGTTTTAAAAAAAAATGAAAAAAATATTACTTGAAGCATTTGATTTTTTAAGGACTTGCTTTGCACATGAAATTGACAATGATTACAGCAATGTATTTCCCCCTTAAATCTTACATTAATGTGATGTGCATGGAAGGGCAGTAGAGAAAGTCAGTCGGCAGTGGTAACTCACATACATATTGCCTCTGTGGAAGCTAATGTGGATCTATGTAAGTAAATGAACTCAAATTATGCTTGATATTTTCTTGGATCACTTTAAGTATGATTTTTGTAATTTCCAGTGTGAGGATGTTCACAGCTTTAGAAACAAAATGTGCATGTGGTTAATTAGCTGCAATCCAGCTGTAGTTGCACATTTTATTAAAACCATTATATCCTTGCCTGAAATACTGTGGTTTAAATGAAAAACATTACTAATGGATTACACCAAAGGCCATGCAATGTATTATTATTATATAATTATATTGTAGGGTGCAACACCAGTCCTGTAAGATTTAATATTGTTCATGTGATACAATCAATATTTAGGCTCATTGTGCTGCACTTTTCTTTGAAATTTCTAAACTCAATATTGTTCATGTGATACAATCAATATTTATCCTCATTGTGCTGCAATCTTCTTTGAAATTTCTAAACATGCTCCGGTTCTATAGGAGCCAAAGGTACTCCCCAAACATAGGTGGACAAGCAATCTGCCCCTTTGGCCTGTGGATTCTTCCACTGAGCTATGAATATGGAAGGTTAAGACAAGCAATGCAGGCAAGAAAAACCTCTGGAAATACTCTGCCAGAGAACTCATAATAGAGAGAACTATTTTACACAGTGTTTTGTGTTTTTGCCTAGTTTATTGTCCATGTGTTTCCTGCTGCTGCTCTTGTGGCTCACTTTACTGGTGTCACCGTTTCTACTGTAGTAGCCCATCCTTGTAAGGATTTGACTCATGCTTCTATGCTACATCAGAGATTCTCAATCTTTCAGGGGTTCCCTTAATTAATGCTAAGTCTGATCTGAGTTGCTATTTCTTTTCCAAATTAAAGTGACAAATTAATCTATTAATGAAACAATCTTAACCCTAAATAAGTTTCTTTTATTCAGTTATTCCAGTACATCGATTAAGAGATTTAAGATTCATCCTGCTTTATGAAGGGTTGTGGACCACCTTACACTTACAAGGGGGAAAGTAATATATTTAGCTAATGCAAAGTGTTAATTAAACTTTGCAATCACAAACCATTTTTTGCTAAAAAAAAACTGCAGAGCAAGTGTTAAAGGTCCACAATGAGCAATTAAGATTCTAATGAAGAATATTAAATTGCTTTAGACAAATTTTTATTCAAAAAGTTTTACTGTTTGCAAATTTTATTGCATTCAACCCACAGACTTTTATCTGCCACTTTCATGAAAGAAGCAAGTTTATACCATGTGTTAAGTATTTTTTTACCAGGTACTTCTCTCCATCATGGCATAACTTATCCTTTATACAAGCATGAGGCCCTGGCCATGAAGCAAAAACTGGATAGTTAACCTGTTTAACTGCTTTCTTTATGAAAATGTATTGTTTTAGAACTGGCAATGCCCATGCAATCTATATTGGTGTCTGAGCCTCTTCTGAATTTAAGCTGCCTTTACATTTATTTCCTTTTCCAAAGTAAGTGGACGGTACAGTGTTCTGTTTTTAGCTTCCAGACATACACAAGCATTTAAACAACATCTGCTTGCTTGCTGCTTGTATTTATCACATACTGCATATGAAGTTCTTCTGCCAGTGCCTACATATATTGCTATGTTGTGTTGGATTAATGAGATCTAAAACGCCTAGGCTACACTTTCCATAGGACCCCCTTCTAGGCAACTCCCACAAATTTAGATATAGACAACGATTACCTTCCAAATGATTAACTATTAGAAACAATAAAGTAATTAGTAACAATAGAATGCAGCCAGCAGCTGCTGGGCAGGTCCAGTTGGATACCATCCTGCCCTTGCACAGTTAGTACTTGCTTGTTGGATTCAATTTTCAATTATTTAATTCTCTTAAAACCTGCCACTGATGTCACTAGTGTGCAACTATTCCAGCAAAGCCAAAGCAGTTTTGGAGAACGTGGACTCAAACAAAGTACACACATTTATGCTCCTTGCTGCCTTGCCTAATCTTCTCCGAGTGAGCCAGCAAGTGAGTACCTGCCATGCACAGGGGTAGAACTACACCCAAAAGGCCACAGCAGCAGTTGCAGGTCTGTTAAAATATTTTTTAAAAGAAAATAAAATCAGTAATATCCAAGCCTCATGGTGGGCCATAGTGGGAACATAGTGGGCCCGAGGCTAAAGTCTAGATTAGCCTATGCATTAATCCACCCCTGTCGATAACTGCAATTGTTAGTAATAATGAGTTAATGGCATTACATGCCTTCAATCCTGTTAGCTATAGTAAAAAGTGAAGCAGACAGAAGGTAGACCAGGCAGGTGATTGTACAAGGAGAATTATTACTGAAAATGTTACCAGAAAGAGCTTGGTGACAGCTAAATCAGGGCTTTTTCTCATTGTTCACAGTTCAAAGCTTATGAGCAACAGAGAATTTCTCCTTCATATGTTAATTTCTATAAATGACTCAATGTGTTACATTTTATTCTTTACACATTAACGTCAGTTGAATGTCTTTATGTGTAAGAATTCTTGTTGCGGAGTTGATTGGTTACACTGTATCAGTCACAATCAACAGAGTTTTTCCTTTTTCCTTAGTAATTGCAATAAGAAAGTCTCCTTCATTATTAGTGGGAGCTCCTGTGGAGAAATTACAACATGCAGATGCCAAACAACAATACCAGTAGTGATATGATACTAAAGGCACTAGAATCTTGCTGTCACAAAAGTATTTCTGTTTTTCAACCAATGTTCAAAGAAATACTTTGGCATTGTAATGTGATTCTTGACAAGGGCAAGGTAAATTCATCATGCTAAATTGAAATGTTTCTGGCAGGTGTCTACTCTATAACAATCAAAGCCTATGTACCATAATATAAAAAAAAACGCAGTGCCACTTCTGCAGATGCAAAAAAGTAATACTTTATTTATGATACATATTAAATTGCATATAATGAAATGAATGCATGCATTTTGCTGCCTATCACTTACTAAAATTACTTTTAAATAAGCCTATACATTGTGAAAACATTACCAGGCTTTCCTTGACTGTTAATAATGGAAATAACCCATAACACTTTTTGAGTAGTTCATGTCATGAAATGTTATCATTCTGTGTACAATAAATATAAAAATACAATCGGTAGGTATATTGAGCAACTAAAGTAATAGTTTCTGGTCTTAAAGACAGAAATGAGACACATATCACAGTCTAACAAAAATCTTGCCTAGTGCCATATTACAGCACACATTTTATGACATTATTTAACTGCTTCATGGTATTCGAACACAGAGAACTGCAGTCATACTGTACATAAGTACTTTACATGGCTTATCTGTATCACTATTGCTACTCCAAAAGAAGGATAGGTAAATGTAAATGAACCTCTGAACCTAATACCTAGCTTGCAAGTTAGATAACCTTCCATCATGTCTGTCAGAATTGCTAGTGGAAGTTGTCATGTGAAGAACAAAGAGCTTGGGGTTGGGAGATGCAGTCAGTACTGTAATCACAAGGGAGTGCTGGTCTTCCAAATACAAAGGCCACGGTCCTAGTGAGTGTGATCTCTTTTCTATTCTCAAGGAATAGCAACACCAAAAAACACCAAAATATAATGTTCTGTTGCCCTGCATTGGTAAAAGTTATGCTTTAGAAAGATTGCTGTAGTTTTATGATTAGGCTGCTGTGTAGCCATGGGGGCAGCCATTTAAGATGAAAAAAGAGAAAAGGTATGTTAGTTAACAGATAACAGAATTGTAATAGAATACAATGGTATTCTGCAGGGAGCATCTGTTATCTGCTGTGTAAGCAGAGCCCTGGATGGTTGCCCCCATGGTAACACTGCAGATTAATTATTTAAACTATTGTAGTCTTTTGGAAGAAAACACACCAGTTTTGCTTGCACAGGGAAACAGTACATTCGATTTTAATTACTTTTATACACTTTAATTTTTTGGTGTTGCTGTTCCTTTAAGGAACAGATACGACACAGAACCCAAACTAATTAATTAATGGACAATAGGTCATTGTTTGTCCTTTAGGGCCCTTACACATGGGCATTTTTGACCTGCGCTCCCCTTTGTTCTCTTTGGCTGCGTTCAGCGTGCAGGGGAGCACAGGTCAAAAATGCACGTGTGTAAGGGCCCTTATCAGCTGGATTTTTAAAAAAATATTGATATGCCATTAAGAGCTTCTCAACTTATAAGGATTGAACATGAGTATTGCCATGCTGAAATTAGTCTCTGTGTACAGAGGGACTTGCAATCTACAATACCTTTCCTTTACAATCTGCCATTTACACCACAATCTAGTTGAAATGTTTAGTGGAGGACCACAGACAATAAGAAAAAAATTATATGTGGAAAAACCAACATCTACATTATGATGATAATGTATTATTTTTATAACACTGGCACATGAAAGCTGGCTTATTTATACCTTAACTCTTCTAAACAACATTTAAACATAAATAAGCCCAAAGGGATAGTTTTGACACAATATGCATTCATACAGCTTAGTATTACTATCAAACAGAAGGCACTATTCATTTCTTAATACAGAGAAAAAGTAAAAAATTATAAAAACATTATAATTATTTGCTAAAACTGGGCTCTATGGAAGATGGCCTTCCTGTAATTTTGAGCTTTATTGATAATGAGTTTCTGGATAAGGGATTACATACCTGTATAACTGTCTGTCAAGCATTTGAAAAAACATTTGTATAGAAAAGGGTTTTATTTATTTTATACAGAAGTATGGAATTGATTTGGTTACTCTTAAAAGTATGGGAATACCATAAGTATATATATATATATAACAGCATAAAATTAAATAAAATGTATTTTAATTGTATTATAAAAGATGCTGCATGCAAAATTCTGCCTTACATTATTTGTTACTGTCTATTAAAAGAGAATAAAATGCAAGAAAAATAAAAGATGGACAAGGGGGTATATTTTCCTTTAAAATATACCCTTATATGCATGTTGCAGTTATTTTTAAATGTATGGCATACCTGAAAAAGTAGATTGTAATAATAATGGATAAAACATTAGTTCTATTATGCATAAATGAATTTATGGCTGCACACAGTGATATATATATATATATATCACCAGTCAGTTTTCATTCAGTTTTCATTGATTCATAACATCTATGGACAATTAGGGACCGAGAAAAATTTGTAGGGTAACGGATTTAATAAAACCGCGGCTGTTACATTTTGCATAAAGTCAGATTGAGCAAGGCCATGCTCAGTGTTGTTTAGTTTCTGCCACTAGTTAATTAAGGGATATCTTTCCAGTGAAGGGAAACAAAGTAGCGTACGGATGACAATCAAATATGTAGTAAAATGTATACAAGAGATTTGTTTTGAGAGAAAAATTTCATACTCCCAGTGTCTTTCCCAATTAGGTTCTCCAGGTAATGACCCCATTTGCATAGAGAGCTGAACCCACATGTGGGAATTTTAATGGGCACACCACCTATATACATTAATTGAGAGTGACACTATTTGAACTAGTTTTATGCTTAGCCCACTGAAAATTCTACTCGTATTATTTTTAATGTCAAGCTACAAGTCAAATTTGAAGATGATGGATTTGTTCTTTTTTAAGCACAGAATGTGAATAAAGGAATCGTATTATGCTCTGCACATCTTTACTTACAAAACTGTAGATCAGAATTTGATCTTTACCATGATGGTTCAGCAGTATTCATTCATTTGTACACAGAAATGTTTTCAAGGCTCTGACAATTAGCAAATTAAATACTTTTCGTGAATTTTATAGTTGCAAATGTGTAATATATTCTAGGGCAAGATACCAATTAATCCTTTTCAGAAATTGTGATCAAGATTGCCCCCAGATGTCAGTTTCAGTTTTGTCAGAAGTCACAATGCAACTGTAACAGGAACAACAAGCTACAGGATAAGAAACATGGAGTTTTTTTTCCCCTATGGTGATTTTGTCATTTATACCATCAAAAGGAGTGACCTCTTGTTTTATTTTATTTTCTGTATGAAAAAATTCCCCAGCTATCTGCCTATTATGTCCTCTAATATACTTGAGTAATCATATCCCTCACTAACACTTTATCTCAAGAGAAAACAACCAAAACCCTAATAGTTTGCTTTCATAGTTACATTGTATATACAGTATTAATCTCTACTGTGCATGACCCATTCATATGCATTTCCCTGATCTGCCAATCAGATCAAATGAAAGCAAAATAAAGGTCATGCACACTATTGAGCATTACCTGCATCTTCCTTGGTTATTACTATGCAAGATACAATAAATGCAACTATGAGGTGTGTGTGGGAACCCCCAAATTCTCAAAAAGAAAAAGTTGTTAGACAATAAACAGCTTCAGCCAACCACTAAACATGAGTGAAAGAAAAGTTTTTATGTTATCATTAGTGATGGGCGAATTTATTCGCCAGGGGCGAATTCCCGCGATTCGCCGCTGGCGAATAAATTCACGAAATGGCAGGAAAAATTCGCGGGCAAAAATTCGCCGCCAAAAACGAGTCGCACGTCGTTTTTGACGCGACGCACCGAAAACGACTCGTTTCGCGAATTTTCGCAAATTTTTCGGCGAAGCGAAACGCGCCCATTTCGCCCATCACTAGTTATCATTCATAATCTCTGAAAAATGGTTAAGAAATCATAAATTCTGCCAGGGTATGTACACTTATGAACACAACTGTAGCATAGTTTTGTGCAATTTAGTATCTTCACAAAAAAAGACAGTACTTACAATGCCAACTTCAAGGCCATCAGTAATCATGATAAAAAGAAAAGGCCAAGCATGGTACTCTGCAAAAAACACTGGTCCATTTAACACCATTCTATGTAATCTTTCTTTCAATGCTGTATCCAAGTACAAATACAGTAGCAGGGATAATTTACTAGCGCAAATGCAGTGTGCAAATTATAATTATAGGTGCAAGTCAACATATTTTCTACCCTCAGGAAGGCAGGTTGAGAGTGTGGCTCCTTTAAGTAATGGTGATAGCATAATTGTTACAAATAATGAAAAGACAAGTGATCTAAATCAGTTTTTTTCTTCAGTGTATACAAGGGAGGAGTCAGAGTTCCAAGACCTACCTAATAGCAGCACTCTCAAACTAGTCAGTGGCTGACTAAACGTATGGTTCATAAAGCTTTACTAAAAATGAATGTGAACAAGGCTCCAGATAGAATAAACCGTTGGCTACTAAGAAAGATTAGTTCAGTTTTAGACCAGCCAATAAGACTCCTTTTCATCTGGTATGGGACCAATGGATTGGAGTATAACAAACAAGGGAAAGTTGTGCTCACCACTAATTTTTAAAAACCATTAGGCGGGGGTGCAATGAGGCTGTGACCACAAAATACATATAGACAAATACAAAAGGTCCTCTGAACTCAACCCATTATCAATATATTTAAGACATTGAGACATTTTGTGCATACAGCTACTAAAAAATGCCTTACCCTTTAAACAACAGGGATTGTTTGTCCATATATTGCTGTAGTTGGCCAGCTTAAATATATTGCAATATATGGACAAACAATCCCTGTTGTTTAAAGACCAATGGATTGGAGGAAATCTGATATAATTTGAATATTTAAAAAGGATTACAATCTCAGTCTGGCAATTATAGGCCATTAAGTTTAAAGGACAAGGAAAGGCAAAAAAATAAAATCCTATATTTACTTTCTTTAATGAAAAAGAAAACTATCTCTAATATACTAATTTAAAAAAAGCCTACCGTTTTTATAAGAAACCTGACTGTATGCAGTGTAATTCTCCCTTCATTTACTTCTATGGATATGAATTGTCAGACAGTCCCTAACTTGTCTGCAGAGAAACAAGCAGGAGGAGCCCCCGCCTTACTTTCCAGCCATGCAGAACTCAAGCAGCTTTGTTTCCCTGTAGAGGAGTTGGCGACTGTGTAGAGATTTGTGTTGGATTTTATTTATGCCTTTACATCCCCTTTACTTTTTCCAACTCCAGTGATCATGGAGCCAGATTTAAACAGATAAAGTTCATGTTTATGTTTAGTATACAAAATACAGCATTTCCAGCCTTATTCTATTTTAGACTTTCCTTGTCCTTTAACACCAGTGGTGGACAAATAATTTGAAGACTTGTTAAGGGTTCACATTCACGTTTGCCCTTGTGAATGGCATTATAAACAGTAATTAGCATGGTTTTATGAATGATGGGTCATGTCACGATTCCTCAGGACTCTGCATTGGATCCACTTTTATTTAAAATGTTCATTAATGACTTAGTGGAGGGTATTGTCAGTAACTTGTTTGCAGATGACTCAAAACTGTGCAGCCCAATTAAATCCTTCCAGGATGTGGCATCCTTGCAGCAGGATATTGAAAAACTTGCAGTCTGGGAGGCTAAATGACAGATGAGATTCAATGTCTATAAATGTAAAGTCATGCACCTGGGATGTAAAAATATGCAAGCCACTTATACCCTTAATGGGACTGCACTAGGCAAATCCATTAGGGAAAAAGGACCTTGGAGTCCTTGTAGGTTATAAACTTGGCTGTAGCAAGCGATGGCAATCAGCAGCATCAAGGGCAAACAAGTTCTTGAGCTGTATTAAAAGGGGCATAGATTTGCAGGAGGAAGGGGTCATTCATCCACTGTACAAAGCGCTATTAAGGCCCCATCAAGAATATGCCATAGACATATTTGAGAGGGTCCACAGAAGGACAACTAAGCTGGTAAAAGGTATGGAAAACCTCAGCTATGAGTAAATACTGGCCAAGTAGTTGTTTGAGGTGCTTGAGGGGTGATATAATAACTACATGATAAATGAAAAATATTAATAAATATGATATACATAAATATATAAGGGGGGCATATAATAATCGTCTGATGCTTTATTTACTAGTAGGTTCAGATACGTGGGCACCCATTGCAAGTTGGTTCTGCCTAAATATTCAGAAGTGTTTTTTTTTACCGTTAGATGTTACATATAGTAACATAGTTAAATTGGGTTGAAAAAAGACAGAGTCCATCAAGTTCAACCCCTCCAAATTAAAAACCCAGCATACATACACACACAAATCTCCACTCTTTCACACAAACCATATATGCCCATAGCTATACTAACTGTAGAGTTTAGTATCAAAATAGCCATTGATATTATGTCTGTCCAAAAAATCATCCAAGCCCCTCTTAAAAGCATCAACAGAATCAGCCATCACAACATCACTTGGCATTCCACAACCTCACCATGCTGACTGAAGAACCACCTACGCTGCTTCAAATTAAAGTCCTTTTCTTCTAGTCTGAATGGGTGGCCTCTGGTGCGGTGATCCTCCCCTGATATTTGTCTATAATGTCCTCGAATATATGTTGATATTAAATTCTCTGTAAATCAGTTGATGGTGAATTTTTTTCGCCTTGTTTCCCTGCGGAAATGATGGCCATAAACTTCAATAGTGGTGTGCGTCAAATTCACCCATCACTAGTTGTGATAGCTGATACATTAGATAACTTTAAGAATGGTGTGGATTGCATTTTAGCAAGTGAGAGAATACGTTATGGAAGATAGCTCATAGTACAAGTTGATCCAGGGACTGGTCCGATGGCCATCTTGGAATCAAGAAGGAAATTTCCCCCCATTCTCTAGATCAACTAACAGTTAGAAAAGTTATATGCAATATAGACTTTAGAGATTAAACTTGATGGACATGTCTTTTTTTTCAACCTATGTTACTATGAATTTTAGTGGCATTGAAATGATGTTAGCATGTGATTTATTGAGGGAAAGTTTGTTGGGCCTATTGAGCTTCACAATTTATGAACTGTGGAACCATGTTCCCCAACATCAGTAGTTGCACTTATGCATGATTATTTGTAATGGCAGGATGAACCAATGGATGCTCAGGGCAATTATGCCAAAGTAATAGTTAATTTTGATACAAGTACCTTTAATCAATCATACTGATTATTACTGTGGCTGTGATTAGCAAATTAACCTGATTATTTCCCAAGCCAATAGTCCTTGATTTAATCAGTAAACTTTTGTTTGGTACTGTGTCAAATGCTTTATAAAATCTAAGTAGATCACATCCACTGCCACCCTGGAGTCTAGGTTTCTGCTCGCCTTCTTGTAAAAGGCGAAAATTCTAAATAACTGTAGGGGACAAGAAACCCTTCCCCTGTTTTTCTGCCAGTGTAGGAGTGCATAGTGTATATGTTTAAGTTACTGCAGTTTATATACATTTTATATTTGTTTCATTTGCAAACTGTGTGTGTTTTATTATTCCTAGTGGAATCCCCCTGAGGTGTGTTCCTCAGTGTTAACTCCAAAATTTCAACAGACCACGGTTCACCTATGGTGGTGCTCTATCCAGAAACCCGCTGCAGGGTTCTTACATCTGTAACCAAAGAAAATCAGATGGCACTCACTCCAGCAATTGTGCTGATAATTCAATTCATTTATTTGGATCTCCACACACTCCACACTTCCTCAGTGTTCCCTAGGTGGAGGCACTGCGCTGTAATTCCCAGTACTTTTCACAAACAAAAGGGACTCAGGGCCCCTGGATTGCCAAGGCTAAGTTGCTATTTAAAGAGACAGTAACCAAATTATGGTTATATTTGGATGGACTGCTGAGATGACTACTGGGAAGCTTGAAATGTTTGATAAAATGTCTGCCTTTGAAACTCCACAAAGTGTTCACCAGTGGCGTACTGCATTTGGACTTAACCCCCCCCCCCCAAAAGGTTGCCACTGTGGGGCCCATGGTGCCCAGAGTGAAAAAATAATTTATTTATCAAGTTCGAGATGGGGAACAGATTTTTTACCACCAAAGGGTGGCTGCATCAAGGAGAGATTCTGCCGGGGTCCTGATGAATGTTCTTATAGACAGCCCCACAGAGACAGATCATGACTGGGTTCCCCATGATATTCTGAGAGTGAAGGGCCCTGGAAGATTGTTCTGCCTGATATGTCTGATGACTCAGATGAGTTAACTTCCTAGGGTGAAGCCCGTACTACCCAGTATGCAGTGAAGGCACTGGAGAGTGTGCCGCTGAATAAGACATTGTTTGATTTGACAGCTGAAAAGAGTCAAGTAAAGAGATGTCCATCCAGTGAGAGTGTGGTCTCCAAGGGGAGTCAGCATAGCTCTAGTGGCTGGCTGGATACCCCCGAGATTGTGAGCTCACTGGGACACCGGACTGACCAACTGACACAGCTGGCCTGGAATGGTTTTAAGAGACTTAAAGTGTTTTCAGGTACCGATCCTGTACCCCCAGATGAAGAGTCCTTTGAGAATTGGAGAGATCCTATATGGTTGGTCACCCTGATGCTACTTCAGCTGATCTGATTGAAGTCCTGGAGGTGACATTTGGCCCTGTAGAGAGTGCTACAGAGATGCTCTATCGCTTCCACTCTAGAAAGAGAAGGAAGATTTGTCTGCTTATCTTGTGCGGCTAGAACAAGGCCTCAGACTGCTAGTGCAATTACAGACAATGAAATAGATTCTCTGAGAATTCGCCAATTGAAAAGAGGTACCCTACCATGACAATTAGAGCACACTATCAGGATAAGCTAACCCCTGTGTATGTTGCTCTGATGGAGAGAGTTTGGCGAGAGGAGGCAGATTCCTATGTGAGAGTCAAACAAAGTTCTACTTCAGGGCATACAGAGAAATCCCCTTCTGATGCTTAACTGTTGAAAGAAAACAAGAAACTTCTCAAAAAGTTGGAGGAGTTAAAAGTTCAACTGTCTGAGAGAGCCAAACCCCCAGCTGAGACTAAGAAAGTTCCTAAATGTTACCGGTGTGGCAAGCGTGGCTCATCCAGCCAAACTGTACAGTTCCTGATGAAGGTGAAACCCAATCTGCACTGTGTAAAGTATGCTGCAGGCGTAGAAGATTTTATGAAAGATGTTACAAGTGCTAACTGATGGGTCATCAGGCCGGAGTTGTAAGACTTACAAAAACTCTACAGTACATAAGTCTTATTATGAGCCTTCCAAATGTGAGAGTGACTACCCTGAAGAGGATAAGGTGGTCCCTGAAATATCTGATAACCCCAATAGTTCTAAAAGGACTGGGTCTGGGTAAGTACAGGTCTTCAGGTAAGGCAAATGTTAGGGTCTCAGTAGTGATACAAATATTATTGATTATGAAGATTCTCATTCATCCAGGTCATGGTATATTTAACAAAAGTAACTCAAAGCAACTGGGCCTGCTGAGAAATTTTAATGAAGACGTTTCACTGCTCATCCGAGCAGCTTCTTCAGTTCAACTGACTGACTGGTGTAGGGGAGTTCTCTTCCATTTGATCTTCCTGGCATTGCAACTATAAGTACCTTGATTTCAGCTTCTCTTTGGATGGTTTAAAGTGGACCCGTCACCCTGACACAAAAATCTGTATAATAAAAGTCCTTTTCAAATTAAACATGAAATCCAATTTCAAATTTTTATTAAAGCATTCATAGCTGTTTTAAGCTCATTTAAAAATCTCAGCTGTCAATCAAATATTGTCTGCCACTCCTCTATGCCTTAGGCATAGAGGCGGGGCAGACACTTACTTTCACTTTCAGCACTTCTTAGATGCCACTGCTCCCCACACATTCCCCCAGTTCTCTTAACCATTTAATTGTGTAGCCAGGACATGGGAATGGACATTGGGTCCCCCATTCTGGTGCACAAACAAGATTCTGAGATGATGCAAGGCTTGCCTTTATAACAGTGTCCACCAAATAGCTCCTGCCTGCTTGCTAGAATTATGAATTCCCAGACTGAAGAAAACAAGATTAAAATAATTTATATAGTGTAATTATTGTTCATTTTGCTTGACTAATGTGATAAAATATGATTTTGAATTTTGTTTTGGGGTGGCCACCTGTAAATACAGACCAACTGTTGGAGCCAACACATACAGCTTACTTTCGACCTGTCTTTTAAATACCATGATTATTGCAAAAACATACAGAAAGATAATTGCATGTCAAAAGTTTAAATAAATTTCTTTATTTTAAAATAGTGTCTAGCATATATCTAGTTACATAAGATTAGAAAACATCATCAGATTTAGGATCCTAGAAAAAAGATGTGTTCTACAGTTAAATAATGAAGAAAAAGTAAGAGTAAGCACTGATTTGAATTAATTCAGGCTCAACCCTTTTATAGCATACATGTTCACATTTTAAAATTTTAGCTGTTTGCACATCTATGACTGCAGTGCAAAAGATTTTGAAGAAATTTTACATGAAAACTATCATTAAATGAAAGAAGGCAAATATACTGTAAAAATTAAATTTTCTATACATCTGTATTCTTTGCTACAGAGACTAATTATACAATTGCTAATCATTTTAGAGCAGAACAGTAGCATAGTAAAATTCATGTTAGAAATAGAGCATTTGGTATTTTTTCTTGATGTAAGGAATATACAATAACTTTACCATAGCTTTGCATATATAATTTTGGGACAAGTACAATATGATTTCCTGTAAAAAAAAATGTTATATGCGGTCAATAAGTAGTTACATAGTTACAGGGACCATGTTCTGTTTACCTAAGTAAAAAGAGTACATTTATATCATAGAACAGACATTTCATTTAATTATTGAATGCATGTATTAACTCATTTGGTGTACTCTTGTGCATTTTAGTCACATAGTTTTCAGCAAAAAGGTTTTTAAGGGTATCTAAACTTCTCTATTCTCAAATCAGTTAGATATTATTGTTTAGTTGAGAATAGAGTTCACCCTTTCATAAATGTGCTCCTACTAAAATCCTCTACAATTGAACAGAGTTTCTGTTTGCCAAATTTTCACCTTTTTGCTAAAAATGGTACAAAAAAAAGTACATTCATTTTGTTTTCAAAGGGAAATAATACCCTGTACAGTGTATAAAATTGCCTTTAAGCATGAAGGGTTGCCCCCCTGGAACATATGATTCACAGAGCACACAAAACAACCAAGGGCACACATACATGTTAAGTCACATCAGGCAATTACTTGTACGTTCTGTCTTTACTCTCCTTCATGTTGCAGTTAGATCTGCAGTATTTCTGGTCAGGTGATCTATGAGGGAGCACAGAAGATATCATAAAATGTAAAATGTAATGTAATCTAATGTAAAAGATGTAAAAGGGCAGTATTTACAGATATCTATATTCCAGTTTAGTAAGATTCTTTAATAGGCAACTTAATATGAGATACACCATCCATTGGTAAGTTTTCATTCTAGAGGTATAGTTTTCCTTTAAAGCACTTTATAATAAAGGTTATTTTTTTTTGTAGTGAGCTTACTGTGTTTTACATAAGACGTTACCATGCTAGAAGGCTGCAGCACTCATGTATAAGTAAAGTCAAAGTCAGTGTAACATAGCTCAACATGCTCATTTCTATCTGGTGCAATAAGTACAGTTTCTTCCTGATTTGAGATCCTCTTTATACAACTCATAGAAGTGTTTTCTACAACACATAATGAAGAGTGATATATGGGATCCCTTATCCTGAAACCTGTTATCCAATATCTCTGAATTACAGGAATGCCATAGGCTCAATTTCAGCAAATTATTCTAATTTTCCCTACAATATTGAATTAAAAGTTTGTACTTGATGGTAACTATGCTGTATAAATCCTTATACGTGGCAAATGATTGAAGTATACTTAAGGTATAGCACTCCAAATTACAGATCCCTTATCTGTAAGAACTCAGGTCCCAGATTCCAGTTATTAGATCCTATACTTACAAAAAATTAAACATACAAAACGCCATACATGTACACACTTGCATCTATAACCTGGAAAGGCACAAACCAGAATACGATGGAAACCAGCAGTCATTCCCTCAGATCTTAACCCCTGTTTTAGTTGCTTCTCAGCATTATGGAAAGAATTAGATTGATATTTTCAATATACCCATTGCCTGCATAAAAGGTGCTACAGTTTCTGTAAACTAATCAGCAGGTAAAATTTCCCACAGCAGATAGCTTGCAGTAATTGAAGTCTGCTGGCTGGTTGTTTGGTTTACTAGATCTTATGTAAAACTTTGCAGCTTTTATTACATAACTCACAATGTTTTGTAATTGATGTTTATGAACCCAGTATAAATACATATTTATAGCAAAAAAACAACCATACTGAGTTTCATTTTAAAATAACAGTACCACCAAAACATGAAAGACTTTTTTAAGTGATAAATTATCCAAGCATTCCAGATGTCTGTGATTATGGATATTCAAAAATTATTGCTACGTTTTCCCTTAGAGAGAGATTTTTTTTTATCCGGTAATCATCCTTAACCCCTCCACCAAGGAGCAAACCTTTGTCTGAATCATCCAGCCAGCTAGGCTGATAAGATGGTTTGGTAATGTGGTCAATAGTTGAATCATATAGTGGTCCTTGTAGACAGTGCTGGGCCAAGGGGTAGGCAACCACCTAGGGCGCAATAACGGGGGGGGGTGCACTTCTCCAGTATATCTGAAAGGGCTCCCCAACCTTGAGCATGACTTGGTGCCTTCCAGTTCCACTCGGACGCGCATGCAGAGTCAGAGTCAGTCATTACAAAATCCGATCGCTTGGGCAGAGAGGACCTGCTGTGCATGCTAGAGGGGAGACGTAACACATCGCACTGAAGAGATATGTCTTCTATTACCTGCTGGGCTTTTGGCAGCTGCACCTGGTATGGTGGGGCGTTGGCTTGGGGCCTGCAGCTGCAGACTGCAGTATTAATGGATATGGCAGTATTAATGGATATTGTTGGCTGCTGGCCTGGCATGGCAGTGGGACAGGTACAAATCATGGGGGCTTGTATTGGGCACAGGTACAGGAGGGGGCATGGGCTTGGGGCTAGCAGTATTAATGGTGGATATGGCTGGGCCTGGATGGCGTGGGGGGTGCTAATTGGAACCCTTGCCTAGGGGGCCAAACTACCTTGGCCCGGCCCTGCTTGTAGATCCCTTGGCTGAAGACTACATGCAACACTTGATTTGATCCTTAGCAGAAGTTTTCAATCAGCCTGACTCCAAATCAAATTAAATTAAATTAAATGCATAGGTTCCCCTATAAACAAAAGATAGTTTGAGGTTTGAATATCTTTAAGGCTGCCCCAGAAATGGCTAGTAAATAACAGACAGTTTAAGTTTTGAGTTTAATCCTAACAATAACTGATTACTGTTATATTAAATAAAGTGAAATAAATTAAAATCATAAAGGTCTAAGAATGGGACAGTGTGGGAATGGCCATGAGACATGCAATATCTTTTTTGGAGCAGGGGCTATACATTTTGATTCTGACCCATTCAATTCAAGTGAAAACAATTTGGAAACAATTTCTATAGCTTGACTTGATTGTAGAATCTGGTGTATATTAAGAACAGCTGCTCACTTTACCAGCATGAGTTAGGCATGTATACCACAGAAAATACACAGGGTGCCTCCTGGACATTTGCCTAGTAACTGGCTGCTTGTGAATAATTCTTACACAGATTGTCTTTGTGTGCCATTGCAGGTTTACAAAGCTTTTGAAAAATAGGGTAATGTTTTTATTAAACCTCAATTCAATTAAATATCTTACAAGCTCCAGCACAGCACCAGTTGCGTGTGTTTGTTTTGATAATACTGTTTAAAATGTAGCAACCTTGATAATACAACCACACTGAAAAGTTACTATTAACATACATACCGTACTTTTATACTTTTGCTACAGATATCTGATATGCAGCTATGTAGAACGTTATAACCTTTTTCAGAAATAGCTCTCAGCATAAGAATTTTCTGTTGCATGGTTCCAGTTAAAAAAACAAGAAATCATACAGGTAGCAGTGCAAGTAGGATGTTGGCAACGTATCTGATTAAGTTTTTTTGACATAAAAATTGACTCCAGTTAAACCATAGTTTTTCAGGACGGAAAACATATCCCGCAGCATTCCATACAGATTTCCAAACAGTCTGAAGATTCACAGCAGGCATCCATAATTCCACAATCCATGTCACAAGGACAGTTACAGTCATCTCCCATGTCCTCCGTGCAGCAACAGCAGCAGGCTTCAGAGGTACAGATGCCACAAGATGCCTGTCCCAGTACAATGTTACACAGTGTGAGAAACTCACAGAATAAGCAGGCTAGGATACAGTGAACGCAGCAATCTTCACACATTGGGTTGACGTTCCAGAGGTTGATCAAGGCACATAATAGGAAAAATGGGGAAAAAATTAAAATATTTGTTAGAAGCTTCAATGAAAATGGAACGTTGTAAGAAAAGGGCTAGTAATGCAAATAAGTCAGATAGTAGCATGTAGTGGCAGAGACCATTTTAATACAGGCATTTTACATTCACAAAATGGCTTGTTTTTAAACTGTACAGCACAAACGGCTCTTACAAATGCCTTCTTTTTTTTGTTGCAATTTTTCTAAAATTTAAGTTTCAAAAATGACATTTTTTAAATTCTCCCTGGAAACTGGAAATAGGTTTACGGAGACACTACCTGTATTCAGATATGGGAAGGGGGGACAAAACTAATGTAATATTAAAACATCAATGAGCAGTTAGATGAAAACATAAAAAAAATTATAAAAACATTAATACATTTATGAAATATTTGATAATTGCATTTTGGGATTATGAATTGCCGCTTTAAATAAATTTTCTTCATTCTTTGATTAAAATGTTACACAATGAGAAAGGCTTGAGTTAGATATCCTCCAAACTAATCCTAAACAAATACACGTACCTATAGGAACAGAAGCATGTCAGATAAGGTAGCTAACATATGGTAGGGAGGTGCTGAATAAATATGTTTATCCTATGCTGGTTGTTCCCATTTGGCCTGGGTACAACAAGGCCCAGTAAAGCCTTTGCCCTAGAGGGACCAGTACCTCTAGTGTCTGAGTCGGGGAGCAGGGAACCCAGTGAACGAGGTTAGCTAAAACAGGATTATATCTATCACAGACTCTATAAAAAAGTAAGTTAGAGAGGGAAGATATCAAGAGTATGTTTGTGCTCCATCGAGGATCTGTAACAGGGAGCATCTTCCCAAGGCTCCTAGATTGCCTTTAGTGAATGGACCATAGTGGATAGGGTGTAAGGCTTTAAATTTTTTCTGACCACTCCACTGGGTGGGATCCACTTAAAGGAATATCTGCCCTGGTGATGTGCATAACTGCTTGACTACAATGCCTACAAGAGTCCCATTCCTCAGCTATGTCATCCAACCTGTTTCAGCCTCCTAATATACTGCATATACCTCATTACTGTAAGTAAACCAGTGGGATATTTGTCTAGAACAAATAAATTGTTACTCATTTGTTTTCACCACAAGAACCACCTGGCATCCATTATTCCTTATTTTACTGCATCGTAGCCTGAGATTTGTAGCTCTACTACCTCACCTGCTGAAATCTTCCACTTAGCGAAGGCCCTAGCCTGAAGTGTTTGAGTCACATGTAACCCATGCTCCTATCACTAGCTGGACATTAACCCCTTTTTCGTTTGCCTAGCCAAATTAGTGCAGTGTCTGAAGAGCAAATACATTAACCTAACCATGCTCAATTTAAAATCTGAACATATTGACTGTAGGCAAGTTATTGAAATTACAATCCATGAAACTACTTCTTGCATTGGTGTTGCCCCTACAAAAACACACATGCATAATTATATTATTACAGAGAAGAATATAAGGAGTCATTTTTGGTTAGCATTCCAGTCTCACAGTAAGAGCATATAAACTCCCTTACTGATCATTGATATGGGCCATCTTTTAGCTAGCTATATTCACGTAGTTCAGAGCACTCAAAACGGAACTTCAGGCACTCAGCTGTTTCACAGCAAAACTCACAGAGGGAAAAGTCACAATTAAAGTGGAAGTTGAGGTCCTCAGCTGGAGTCTCCTCAAGGCCCATGCATACATGGAAACAACATCCACAGCAGGTGTTACAGGCCTCATGCAGACAGGAGGAACAAACCTGATACGGGCTGGGGATGAACTGGCAGAAGAGACAGGCCAGAATCAAAGAAGCACAGCAGTCTTATTCAAACAAGAAAGAATATGAACTAAAAGAAGGATATATCTATATCAAGAAAGAAAAATGTATTGAAAATACTACAGTTTATGAAACACACACTCACATATAAATGGACATGCATATTATTTACTAAACTTAATTGCCTGTAACTTACTGCCTGTAAGTAGGTTCTTTGTAAATACTAGCTAGCTTAAATGGAATATAAATCTCAAAATAATACATTCCCTAGTGAAAGAAAATAAAATGTCAAAGAACTGTTTAATATACTGTACATTCATTACAAATGTTGAAAAAGCACTGGAGGGTCTATTAAATTAATGTAACAGAAGCCAGCTACAGTAACTAACAGACCTCTAAAGAATGTGCTTTAGAGTGAACAGACCCGAGGACTGTGTCTAGAATAGAGTGCTGCCTGCCTTAGGAAGTGCTTGATTGAAAAGTGGCATATAGGGAGAAACACATAGGCGTGCCTGCTATCTGTCCCTTACCTTGTGTGTCATTCAACCTATGACCAAGCAAGTCATTATAGCTCAAAGGCAGGCGGTAAAGGACAGATATCAGATTTTTGATCTGACACACCATACAAACAGCAGCACATCCCTGGGCTCTGTATATGGTGAGCACAAAGGCGCAGTCCTTAGTGTTGTAGCACTTGCAACCAGGGGACTGAGAAATGACCCTACATTGTTTCATCAGTTAGGACCAGACCAGAAGCAAGGGACAGACACATACTTTCATGAATGTATATTGATATTTAAATGTTTGCATCCCCTTTAAAAAGTGTTCGTAACAAAAGGAAGAGTTAGCAGATATGCTGAAAGACCAATGACAAAAAATACAATTAATTTTTAAATAAATCAAGCTATGCTAGCCTATTTTTTGCAATACTTTCCTTTTACAAATATCAATACAATGTGTACAGCACAGATGAAAAGGCACACTTTACTGTAGAAATTTCAATTTGCATAACAACAAGCACAAATAAGTACGAAATTGCTGCACTACTGTATGCATATTATGCTTACAATACTGCTTAACCATTCTTGAGACGATACAATTGAACGCAGATACATAACAAGTTGAAAGATGTTGCTGACCCAGGCTTGTTCTCAGTAAATCTATCAAAGCTTTATTCAAATGAAACCTTACAAGCTGAGATGACGATGTTGCATTCCTCACACTGGCAGAAGAAGTTTGAAGTAGATTCATGCACACTACTAGCATTTTCTTCAAATAAAATAAAATGATAGTAAATTGAACAAACAATGAAAAATTATTCAAGTTAATAATAGGAACCATTAACAAAGCATAATAAAAACATTTCTGAACCAGTAAAATTCCAATAAAGAAACACTTTTTAAAGTATGTAAGGAATATACTAAATGTAATATGACTATTTCCATCTCTATCTACATGCCCATCACTACTCCTTATAGTTACTTACAACTTAGAATATTAGTATACATCCTTTAAAGTGGACCTGTCACCAACACAAAAAAGTGGCTCCTGCCTGCTTGATGTGATTGTGAATTGCACAACTTAAGGTGGCCATAGACGCAACCATATGATCCTACGAATCCTGGATTTTTTGGATTGCGTGTGGGCTGTCCCGACATTTGTCTTGTCATGCCGATTGGTCGTTTTGTTAATCGGACAGGTTAGAAAATTTCTGTCGGCTGCTGAAAATATGTCTGCATGTATTGCCGATCGCTCCAATTTTCAGTGGGAGACTGTCACTAGGTTTTGTCGGACACAACTTTCGTACAATCCCTGTCAGGGGCAGAACATCGGCTGATCTGTGCTTTTACTACTTTATTTAATCTGAAGGTTAGTGGCAGATAGGGAGATGGGGGATGTCCAATCGTACAATGATTCATACGATAGGATCTTTGCATCTATGGCCAGCTTTAGCAAAACAAGACATAAATAATTTATATAGTATAAGTGAAGTTTATTTTGCTTGAAAATAGGATTTGGAATTTATTTTTAGCATGGCATGTTAAAGGCAATAAGCCATAACATTGTTTAAAAAGGTTATTTGTTTTTAGGTGCACTGACCAATATTGATAAAAGTCACTTTCTTGTATGTATGAACACATTCATATTAATCCTTAAAGTTGACTGATTCAGAACAAATTGATCTAATATTTCTGAATGAATTGTTTTAATATATGCAATTATTGTTTGAATTGACTGAAACTGATCACTCTTTAAAGTTCATTAAAAATAAAAAATGGTTTGAGGAAAGCACTCCAAATGCAGTTATGCTGTGAAGGAACTTTATTCAGTGATTACATTGTACACAACATGTTTCGGCTTTGAGTGCCCTGTCTCAAGTTCATTCAAAATAACAGATTTTATTATTCAATAATCAAAATAACAGGAAAACCCTTTACATCAGTGGTTCTCAACCTTCCTAATGCTGCGACCCTTTAATACAGTTCCTTGTGTTGTGGTGACCCCCAACCATAAAATACTAAAATATTTTCGTTGCCAGCCCAGAGCGGATTGTTAGGAAAGTACAGGAGACAGGGTGGAGACAGGTTTGTTTTCCATGCATATTGCGGCAAAATATTTTGGCCACACCCCCAATTACCATGTTAATTTTACAAATAACTGCCTGCTTTAAATTGGCAGTGAGAGCTGTATGGCAGTCCCTACTAAGGGGGTATAGAAAGTTGTAGTGCAACTGGCTTCCCTACACAGGTTACTGAACTACAACTCCCAGCACCAACACCCGGAGAGCTACAACCTTGGCCCAGGGCTAGTGGGGAGAGAGATGAACCTGCTCCTGGAACCCCTTAAGTGACCCTTGTGAAAGGGTCGTTCGAAAGGGGTTGCAACCCCCAGGTTGAGAACCACTGCTTTACATGGAAAGTCTAAAAGCCCCAACATTTTGGATAATATATTTTATTGTGCAAAGAAGAATTCTTGATTAACAACAACTGCACGAAGCTATATACCCCTTTTAACATGAGCTAAGTACATAGGGCTTGTGCTGAATATACTTTTTTGCATATTAGTTAAGTTAAGAAATATCTATGGTTCTTGTACTAAACAGGATAAAAATACAACCAAAGTCCAAAACGAACTTCCAGGCTTGTACAAGCTTTTTAAAGCCTGAGAAGCCCTCTGTAAACACAAATCCCAGATGCAACTCATTATACAAACAGCTTCTCAGTGGACTGTTATTTGTATTAAGCAGGCAGTTTTAAAGAGACTTACATTCAATATAAATGTTTGCCCCTTTAATGCAAGATATAAAAAAATATTTCTTAATTAAACGTTAGGTTAAAATATGCTCAGGATAAGACCTATTTATTGACCTTATGTTGAAAGAATCTAGAAATCTGAAAATCAACTGACTGAACAGGATGCCTTGGTTCAACTAAGACCTGTGAGTGCGATCTACCTTTTGTTTCCAGTTACTTCAATGCATCTTTCGGACTGCACTCAGGCTGGTATAGCTTCTTATATGTGACTACCTGTATGAAGTACATCGCTCAACAGGCCTTGTACAAACAAAAATATGTTTTTTGTTTTTTTTTTAATTAAATTTACAAACTTGATGTTTCGGTCACTGACTGTATTGGCTGTATTCCCTTGAGAAAGTCAGAGCTGGTGACTGAAATGTTGGGTTTGTAAATTATATTTAAAAAAATATTTTTTTTGCATAATAATAAAGTTGTTTGATTACTAATTGCATATATGACCTAGTTTTTACATTCAGCCCAGAGAACATTAACAAAAAGTCATATACACTCTACTGATCTACTATGTTTTTTGACAGCTGAAACATTCTTAATTTGTGTAATAATTGTTTACAATAATATTATATCTCTCAGCACTTATGTACTATACCACTGGATGTATGATACATTAAGGGAAGATGAAAGTTGTAAAGAATCATGTTTCATTGCTATAAGTGAGCTAAGTAAATACAATTTTTACAAGTACACACTAAAAACTGGTTATATTAAAATAAAGTGCTTTCATGTGATAATATTGCTTGTTATTCCAACCACTTCCCTGTAGTGCTCACCATCTACTTTTTAATTCTGATGTACAAGGAGAAAAAGAAGCAGTAACAAGTAAAAAAATGCACATGTAAACAGCAAACATTTTTTAAATACATATATCAAGTATGTCCAACTTGCTGGCCTCCAGATCCATTACAGGTAAAAGAGAAGCGGGTTGACCATTCATTGCTGTACATGCAAAATTAGATTTCTAATGGTTTTCTTTATTTTTCCCATTCCAGTCATCAAAATAAATATACCTTAAACTTTAAAGTATCTCAAGATCTCCCACACATGGATCCCAAACTGGAAAATATAGATCCTTAAGCACTGGCACTGTGTTAGTGCTGTAAATTCTATGATTCCTGGTATGGAAAGTGTTAATATGTCTGTTCTGATAAATTTACTATAGAGGTTTTCTCTTACCTTCTGGTGAAGAGCTTGGTTTCTGAGAATATGCTGAACTCACTTTGCTTTTTTTGCTCCCATCACTGCTTACAGACAAGCTGGACTGGATCTTCCTGTGCATTTTTTGCGAAACAGGAGCAGATATGATTCTATGATCTGCAGGAACATGTTTGACCCCATTGTGGATTCCATTTATATTACTCAGACCTACATGACCATTTTGTATCTTGCCAGTTTCTTCCCCGCTCTGTTCCAGTGCTGAAGTATTTGGCTGAGGCAAGCGCTGAGGTTGGGCTTAAAAGAAAGAAAAGAGATGAAAGGATTAAACAGAATGTTGTAAAAACCACAGCCAAAAGGAACTAGGCCAGAATATATTTTATAAAGATGATAGAAAGGTTTTAGACAATATCATTTTTTTAAATTATTAATTCTATCTATGGTGTTTGACAAACACAGTGTTTACAATACCATTTGTTTAGTAAAAAAAAACAGAGCAAAAAATGTATATTCGAAAAACTACATATTTATGGAATAAAACGTGTTTCAAGACTATTACTTATTATTAATAGTACTAGATGTTTTAGTGACATTTATGAAAAATGACATTTAGCAACTTATTGAACATTCACAGAAAAAATTTACACATTATTACATAAATTATATAATGGTTTTGGCTTGAAAATAGTAAAGCTATGAATTAAAATACAATGATCCTGAAAATTGTTTAAGTCAAAAGTTGCCTTTTAGAAAAATATAACTGATTATAAACCATCATTTGAAAAGTGAATAAAACGTAATTTAATTAGCCTGGCCTTGTAAATCAAATCTTCCCTCAGTAATCAGCCTGTTGCAAATGCACTGATTGAATGGTCTTTTAGCTGTATATTCTCATGATATATAGGAGTTGGACCCAATTAAACCGTATGACTGGTAATTAGTAGTGATGGGCGAATTTATTCGCCAGGGGCGAATTCCCGCGAATACATTTGTGAAACGCCAGCGAAAATTCGCGAAAAAAAACAAGCCGTGACTCGTTTCCCGATTTTTATTCACCAATTCGTGAATTTCGCTGGAAATTCGTGAATTTTTTGGCAAAGCAAAACTGGGTAGATTCGCCCATCACTAGTAATTAGACAAAAATCAATGGTCTTTACGGATTTTTTTCCCATAAAAATTGTATTTGGCCATTCATCCAGACCTCCCCAAGTGGGTTTGCATTTGCCCCTACTGTTGTACTATCTGTAGCACAGGGTAATTACTGGATTAGGCGGATATGGCTGGATGAGAAAAAAATCACTTGATTAGCAAGCTTGCAAAACGAGAGGATTGGTTAGTACATATCAATTCACAGGTTTACACAAACTTGTGTGAAGGATGAAGAATTTCTGGCCACTATATGGAGATAATTTTTCACAACATGATTCTACTGTTCTCATAGAGGTCAGTACATTTATATCTGCCAAAAGGTTGTGCAGTCTTGTCCAAACCACCCCATGCCAACTAATGGAAAAAATAAGCACCAGTAAATACAGACATTATACCTTGGTAAATAATGAGGGCAGTCTAATATAAACTGGGTCAAAATTTATCCTAAGTAGACTCCTCCTCCAACAAACTCTCACAATTAAATCAGTTTTTAAACAAAGAAAACAGATTTTTGTATATATAATTTTGAAATCTGACATTCGGCTAGACATGTCAGTTTCCCAAGTGCCACTTAAAGTGGACCTGTCACCAAGACACTGTATCTGTATAATAAAAGTCCTTTTCAAATTAAACATGAAATCCAATTTATATTTTTATTAAAGCATTCATAGCTGTTGTACACTCATTGTACAACAGCCAATGGCATAGAGGCGGGGCAGACAATTACTTTCACTTTCCATTCAGCACTTCCTAGATGTCACTGCTCTCCACACTTTCCCCCATGCTCTTCACTGTTTAATTGTGTAGCCAGGGCATGGGGATGGACTTTGGGTACCCTATTCTGGTGCACAAACAAGATTCTAAGATGATATAATGCTTGCCTTAAAGTGGACCCGTCACCCAGACATAAAAATCTGTATAATAAAAGTTATTTTCAAATTAAACATGAAATCCAATTTCAAATTTTTATTAAAGCATTCATAGCTATTTTAAGCTCATTTCAAAATGTCAGCTGTCAATCAAATATTGTCTGTCACTCCTCTACTTTCACTTTCTATTAAGCACTTCTTGACGCCACTGCTCCCCACACATTCCCCCAGTTCTCTTAACCATTTAATTGTGTAGCCAGCAGATGGGGATAGACATCGGGTCCCCCATTCTGGTGCACAAACAAGATTCTGAGATGATGCAAAGCTTGCCTTAATAACAGTGTCCACAAAATGGCTCCTGCTTGCTTGATATAATTCTGAATTCCCAGACTGAAGAAAACAAGATTAAAATAATTTATATAGTGTAATTAATGTTCATTTTGCTTGACTAATGTGATAAAATATGATTTTTAATATTTTTTTGGGGTGACGGGTCCATTTTAAGAACAGTGTCCACATAATGGCTCAATAAGAATCAAATAATTTATATAGTGTAAATAAAGTTAATTTTGCTTGACTAATGCGTTAAAATAGGATTTTGAATATTTATTTTGGGCGACGGGTCCCCTTTAATTGATATACTTCATTTTTACTGCTGTGCTATAAGTTGATGTGATATCATCCCCTCTCTTCCTCCCCCCCCAAGCAACTGACCAACTGAACAATGGTAAGGTAGCAAGATAACAGTTCCCTGACACCTGCATTGCTAAAAATGCTCCCACAAACCACCTAGTGGTAGCTCAGAGAACAACATTCAATAGTACAAATCCAAGTCTAGCTTACCCATTGAGAAGGAGAAACAATATATTTTCTGTATGCAGTTCCAAAGTGCAGTGATAGCTTTTTCTGAAAGCACATCACCACGCACAATGACTTGAGATGGCTGCCTACACTCCAATACCACAACTAAAAAATACATTTATTGGTTTAGAGGCACAAAAATGGCAATGCTAATGACTCCTTCTAAGGAACAGAACAAGAAGGCCTGCAAGTATCCAGCAGCATACTTCCCGATGATCCAGAATTTTATTTTACAGTTCCAAATGGTGGACATGAAAAGGGGTGTGGCTAACTGGGTGCAATGCAGGCAGAACATGGGTATAGTGTAATGCTTCCCTCATTTGATCTTTCAAATGGCGGATGGTATACTGCAGTAAATTTGCACACAGTGAAACTTAAGTTTTACATCCCTTGATTTCAAGGGGCAGATTTATCATGGGTCGAATTTCCAAGTGAAAATACTTCAAAATTCGACCATCAAATTTTATTCTAAATGGTCCGTTTTCGATCTAATTCAAATTGTTCGATTTAATAGTACAATTCGAACAATTTTCCCCCAAAAAATACAAAGTCTCAAAATTTTCAGAAAGATTCCATAAAGGTTATAGGAGTTCCTCCATAGGCTAAAACAGCAAAGGTGGTGAAGGGATGAGACAGTACTTTTCAAATGGTCGAATGTCTCAATTAGAATTAAATTTTTTCATTTCGTTTCTAATTTTGGCCTATTCTATAGTCGAAGAACCAAAAAATTACTTTGAAATTCAAAATTTCACTTTGACCCTTGATAAATCTGCCCCTAGGTGTTTCTATTTTTCACATTGTTAGTTTTTTGTGTCTCCACTAATATATAACACAATACGTTTCCCTAATTTCAATTTCCCGGCATTTTCAACATTTGTTCTGGTCCCCTAAAAAGTTAAATCATTCTACTGTACTGTATTAGGTGACAAAAGGAAGAATTTAGGGTATAATAAATGAGACCAACATTTTGCTATATACAAAACAATACTACAGGTACAAAACAGACAGTTCAATTCACATTACAACGTATAAAGCTTCACACTATCTGTAAACCTAGATGGAAAAAGCACAAAAAGGCAAGTACTCTGTAGTTATATAGTGAACATACCAAGTATAATGTGGCACTTATATTCCATACCATTTATTGAATAATACTTTCAGTAAAGAATAGCTCACATTTTATCAATCAACAGTAAACCCTTCCAATACAAATTATACACTTAAAATACGATAAAGTGCACAAAGCAGACATGCTACTTTCAGAAATGTACCTTTATATCATCTTGCAGAAAAATGCCATCACCTGTCTGCTTTATGTAAAATAATAATATATGATTTAGGACTTTAGATTTGTTTTGAATTATTCATATTTTTCGCTATATTTAAATCGAATTTTACAAACCCTGCATTTTATGTGAAATAATGATTAACATTAAACATACCCTTTTGACAAATCTTTTTTGAAAGTGGCATATTTATATGAACTTTCAGCATTTGCTATATGATTCTTAAGAGACTATTCCTTTTAAAAAAGATTTAATTTTACACGGCAATGTGCAAGCTAACAATTGTATTCTTACTAGTCAGTAACAAATGCAATGTGTGTCAAAATGTAAAATAACATCTATGTAAAAACAGCATGAGCAATGGAAGCAGAACATACTGCCTGTTACGAAGAATTCACAATTTCATTCTTAGAAGATTTCCACTTAATTTCACAAAGAATGGCTTTAAATGGCTTTTCAAAACATTTAAAGAAAAACATGGTATAGCCAACTGATTTGATTTTTTTAAAACTTTACTGACTATAAAGCTGCATTTAGGTACATTGAATTAATTTATATAGTTGTGGTTCATTGGAATTGTACAGAAAATGCAGCAATGTTCAGCATGGCAGTGTCATTTATGTTGGTAGGCAAGTTAATATACAAATATGTTTGTCAATCTATATTTTTCAAACTTTCACAGTATCACTTAAATAAAGGATATGTGTTTTAAATGTTGATAAAACACCATATATTTGTGGCCAACAGCCTACCCAAAGGCTTAAAATTACCACAGATGTGGTAGTTTAATTTGTAATGAATATCAGGAAAGTCTATGAACATCAACCACTTATATGATCAGTATATACATTTTATCAGCATGAGCTGAATGATAAGGGCTTGAGCTGAATGATAAGGGCTTGAGCTGAAAATTCTGCCTATAGTTAAAAAAAATTAACTTTCTGCCATTATCAAGCACTAATTTGAAAGTTGGACTATATTCACTGAACTTACCAACCCTTTTATAAAAACAGCAAATTATTTAGAGTTCCCAATGTAGCTTTTTACAAACACCACCTCCCTGCTCTAAATAACACCCTTTGAGCAGATTTATTAGAAGCATGTCAGTAGTTTTGTCTTCATATGCAACCAACTACATGCAAGTCGTCAGTCATTATGCACACAACGCGATTTGGAATCGCCTGTAACTCCAAAACCTTTTTTTGAGGGATTTATCAGAAATAGAATGTACATAGAGAAGTACTGAAATCTCCTAGAAACACACACACATACAGATTAGTTGCCGTGATAGTATGCAAATTCTTACATATACATGGATAATAACGCTAACACACGGAGACAACACGCCCAGATAACAATACATTGACAACATGGGACATGTTCAGTAGGTTTGCAATTGATCCTTAGCACGCAGGTCACTTTCAAAATCTGGAAATAGTGTTCTGGCTATTACTTAGGCATTTTTGCCTACATAACTATATTAGAAATTTGCCCAGCCTATTTAACCAGTTTTTATTTTTATACTGAACAATTCCTTTAAAAATATCACAGCTAAGATTGAACTTCCTCCTAGTCAAGGTAAGGGACTAACAGACAATTCTAAGTGATGTTTTTCTAAATGTATTTCTCACAATATCTAATAAACAGAGCTATTGAAACTGTGCATTTTTCAGCCTTAGTACAACATAGTTGATTATTGCAGGGTTGGACTGGAGTGTCAGGGCACTGTGAGAAAACTTGGTGGGCCCCAGCAACTCATAAGTGCTGCCTTCCTTCTTCCATGAGGACTAGGGCCCCAAAAACCCTGCAGTTGGCACCTTTGCTATCCAAGAGCTGCAGGTGGGTGTGTGGGCCCACCTCCCCTGTTTGCAGAAAGCAATTGCACAGGAGGAGTACTGGCTTCAGAGTCAAAGACCCAGGAGGAAAGAGGAGGCATGTGCTGGAACCATAGCAATAAAGAAATATGTTTAAATACACCAAACTTTTTATTGGAGGTACCTGATCAAAGCACTGTAGCTTTAGAATAAAAAATAAGATCATATATAAATGTTTATCAAAAGTATAATGGGAATACACATTCATTTTAAAATAAATACACTTTCCTGCTGCATTTAGTTGCAAATGCTTTAAGTTAGGAAATGGAACTTTTATTTCTGGTAAATATCAAAACATGTCAATAAGGTTGTATCTGTTCATTAGAACAAAAGTATAGTTTAGTAAGTTATAGTTTCAAACCAACATTAAAAGGACCTTCCAACACTTTTTTCAGTTCAGTTGGTTTCAGGTAGTTAAACCAAAAATAAAGTATTTTGTATTTGTGACGTTGGTACGTTGGTGTGTAAAGTTACATTTTTCTCCTTTTGTCTTTCTAAAGTAGCAGGGGGGGGGGACATACTCTGAAACTGTTCTAAATTGATAATTTAGGTGATACATTGTTTGTCTTTGGCCCTGGGCTTCATTAAATCAACTGTTGCAATTGACTAAAACACCTGGAACAGGAACATTTAAATTTTGAAAACAAAACAAAGATGGAAAGCAATTGAATTGAAAAGTATGTATTTCTGGTGAACAATCTGAAAAAAGTGTTTGGAAGATGAACATCTCCTTTAAAACCTGTCATATCAAATTATAATTTCTTACTGCAAGCAGATATGTCTATGGTTTTGCGGGGTGTCGGAGGGAACCTGTTCTTCTATTTTATGGATCTGTTTGACATACAAATCAAAAGGATACACAGAAAAACATAACACATTCGGAACAGTGAAGTAAGACTGTAAGACTCTGTCATCTGTAGTTCATTTTAACTGACAAACAACTGCAGACACACAGTCTCCATTTGCATACCACCACAGGCCCTCCACAGGCTATATCAGCATTAATTAGACAATCATAGACAACATAGGTAGGAATGGAGCCAGCACACCAGTTGACAAGTCTTAACATCTGGGAATATATATAATTAGGTATTATCAGAATGATAGACAATGAAAGGATGATTTAATTTGTTCTGTTACTTGCCTAGGTCATATAAAGCTGTTGCAGAAAAAAAGTACAAAAAAAAACAAGTACAGTTTGAATGGCATATACAAAACTAGGTTTCATCCCCCAATAATGAATCGTCACCAGCAGGTAAAAGTGCTGTCTTATTCCAGACTCAAATATGAAGGTTTTTTTTAAAAGGACATTACTGGCAATGCTGAATTTCAGACCTTAACAGAAAAAAAAACCAGTGAGCTGAAGTATCACACTTTTTATTGTATCTTGCCATAAAGCTGTAATAATGGATGTGCAACAGTATGTTTCTTTGATACTAAAGTATTACACAGGAACCTAATGCCGGTTCTAAGGTTTTTACTTAAAGGGAAACAGTCAAGGGAAAACTTTTTTTTTTTCAAAACACATCAGTTAATAGTGCTACTCCAGCAGACCTCTGCACTGAAATCCATTTCTCAAAAGAGCAAACAGATTTTTTTATATTCATTTTTGAAATCTGACATGGAGCTAGACATATTGTCAGTTTCCTAGCTGTCATAGGTCATGTGACTTGGAACTCCAAGGTAACTTCTTATTTCCTCATATTTTATTATAATACACAATTTTTAATGAGTCATGTGATAAAAATAACAACTGCTCATGGTTTATAAGTGGTGACATCACTAATTACCATTTATAAGGTTATAATTTACAAGATATTCATGGCTTTTGTGTATTTTATGAATATAAACCACCCCATACCACTGAGCACTTATCTGTTAGGCCACCAACTAGGTGTTTTGCCATGTGTTTGTAGCTACAATAGCCATTAGGTGTTAAGTACTTGACTCTACCCACTTCAAAATAGGTCCCCTAAGCCCTCCTTTGTGTGTGTAAAACCACTTTCCATCTCTTGCAGTCTATGCTATGGAGTTGTTTTAAGTGTCTCTGGGTGATGTGGGCAGATGGCATTAATGCAGGGCTGGATTCTAGCGGCAGGTGCCCCTAGGCTGCATGGTCCTAGCACCCACCTCCCGCACCACTCTAGCGAGAGCTGGCGCACTGGAGCAATGGGGAGCTGGCTCTGTCTATTCCAAAACATAAGCAGTAACAGGTGACTACTTCCTAGAAACACACTGCCAATAGCAGAGTATTTCCCACAATTTGATATGGGTAGTGGTGACAAGAGACTTTGAATATTTTGAGCACTGCTGTTCTCTCTAAGGACACCATGCCAATAAAAACATGTGCTATAGGGCTAAAGATATGGCAACTCCCTGTACAAGTTATTGAACTTCAGTGCACCCCTATTCACAAATTGTATTTAACTTGTATCCAGCACACAACACAGTATGTCTTCACTATTTTTATCTTAACCAATGTCAGCAAAAAAAAGCTTGCTTAAAACTTCCAAAAAATGCTCCTCACCAAATATAACACCTGGCTTGGGTGCATGCCGCCCCGAGCCCAACGCTTAAGGAGAGGGAGAAGAGCAGTCTCCACTGTAATGGATTTGTTCATATAATGAGCAGATTTCTTACCGGATAAATGCTTTGACCCGGGAGCTGCCACCCTGAGTCCATCACAAAGGGATAACGGTGTAACCAGTAGTCAATTTGTACGGCAGCGCACTCCAGACTCCAAAGGAAAAGGACACCGAAGCAAATGTTCCAAATTAAAAAGGTGGCCTTATTCTGTGCCCCTGCCAATCTATCATGGGGAAGCACGTTTATCAAGGCTCAAATTTCAAATTCATGCAAGACTTAAAAAAATTCCATTTTAATCAAAATTTAATTGGGAGGTTATTTATGAAAAAAAATTAATATCTTGAACTGGGACTGATTTTACTGAATCAACACTCAAATTGAATCGACCAAACTCGAATAGAGTTTTTTCTCTCAAAAAAATCTTGAATGTCAGGAAGGCTACAAACATCTTTAAATTGATCACTGGACCTCCCTGATTGACTTATACATGAATTCGGCAGGTTTTAAGTGGCAAATAGTTGAATTTGAATTATTAATGGGCATGGGACATGAGTATTATAAATTTTGAAAATCTAATTAGAATTTTTCTAAAGATTCTAATCGCGTTTGGATAATTAACTAGTTGAATCAGACTGTTTTGAAACACCCTTAATAAGTCTGCTTCCATGATGTGCTACTACTCCCTA
>CM044436.1:72209268-72233130 GCA_024363595.1 Xenopus borealis
CCAGAAATATGGACATAAGATGGCTGTGTTCCAATATGGTATCATCAAAAGGCAAAACATAGTACTATTGCCTCCATAGAGTCTTATCTGAATGAGCAATTCATCAACAGTAGTTTTTACTTGATGATAAAGTCTACATTTATGACAAACCTGTTATTTTGTTTATTTCTCTGTTTTTTAAACAATAACATTTTTAGTAGCTCTAAAGTATGTTGCTCCAAATTACATACAGGGCATGCATTTGGATAACCTCAGGTACCAAACAATCTGTATGCATGTATTAGAAAACAAATTTTTCAAGAAAAGGCTTTAAATTATACAAAGGTTTTATATACAGGCTGATTTATGTGAAATATTTTTCTACAGACCTAAAATGTTCAGGTATATAGTTCCCCTGTAGCTCAGAAATTGCACTAATTGAAAATATTTGCACACCAATGTATTATTATTAACTCAAATAATTTTTAGTATTTACAGGTACATGCACACACAAACATGTTCATCAGCATTTTTCAGCAGTGCCAAATATTACAGTGGGGTGGGGAGTCACAACATCTATTGCAACAAATGCTTTCAAGAACAAAACTCTCCAAAGGCTCCAACAAACAAGCTCCAGATTGTTTCCAATAACAAGAATAATAAAAGGGCCAGTGTCGCGTTTCATAAAATAAACATTATTATGATTTCACTTTCTAACAAAGAACTCTAGATTGCTGTTTGATGGCAATATGACTGGTTTCCATAGTTGCAAACCTCCATATTTATGGACATTAACTATAAAAAGTGCTCTTTTACAGGCTACATTCAAACATCTGGCATTTTTGCTTTACAATCAGAGCTGAAAAGCCAAATCTACCCACTCATGACTTCACACTGTACATTAATTCTGCCAGAGGGGCCTGACTACACAAAAGGGGGTTTCTGAAATTGCAGTATTTCTGTCACTAAACAACATGTTTGAACAAAGTAATTCTTATAATTTATATATAGTATCTTACAAACACTGCATAGTGGTCTATGGGGGAGGCAATAGTAGTATTGTCTCTTAAAGGAACAGTAACATTAAAAAAATTGTATTTAAAAAAATAAATAAATAAATAAATAAAAACTCCCTAAACTGTCTACCGTTTTTAATGTTTTACAGTTACAACAATCACCCAAACAGAATTGTTTTAAGCCACATCACAACTATCCCAAAGCCCAAAAAAAGGCACTGGTTTGGTGCAGAATTATCATCCTATTTATCTTCTTAACACAGACCTTAAACTTTATGCAAAAGTTCTAGCCAAATGTTAATGATCAAGTAGGATTTGCTCCATCCAGAAAGGCCCCAGATCACACAAGGAAAATTATTAACATTGCGATCCATGCCAACCAAGACAAGATACCAACAATATTAGTAGACTTAGATACAGAAAAGGCCTTTGATAGGGTTTGATCAAGCCTTCTGTTTCTTTACCGGCAGCACTTTAAACATTTAAACAATTTTCCAACATATCCTATTATAAAGTGAACCAATCTAAATCAGAAGCCCTACCTATATGGATTCCTCAGAATATTTTATCCAATTTAAAAGCTTCTTTCCAGTTTGAGAGGCAAAGTCGTCCATCTCCTATCTACGCATAAAAGTAGGATGTTCAATCAAAGCTTTATACAATGCAAAATGTGACCTTCTTATTGAAGGCTGAAAAAATAAATATCCCGGATGGGGAAAATAGCCAGAATATTATGTTATTACCAAATATATTATATTTGTTTCTGACTATTCCTATAACCCTCCCAAACAATTTTTTCTCTTCACTGCCCACAGTGATATTGAATCTTATATGGAATCAGGCCAAATCAATCAAGCAAATAATATATTGACAAAACAAAAATCTTGGTCTCCCTGATAATTTTTTATGGTGTCATTTTTATTTCTAGATTACTTAGTCTTACTGCAAATAATCCACTCTACCATGTAAAAATGTAATTCCTAACCAAACAAGTGTATTTCTTTTTTAGTTATAATATGTGTAGGCAGCCATGTTAGGTCATTTTGTCTGGTCATATATGCTTTCTAGAAATACTGAAGCATTTTGCACAGAGGACATGTACTGGTGTTCCAGGCCTCCAAATATAGAGACACATCTTAAATGTACCCAGGGCCAGAAACAGGTCAGACAGAACAGGCACATACCTAGGCCACAACCGCTTCTCTCTGTCTACCCTTAGTTCAGGGTCCTGGAAGATAGCTGGATGACGGCATCTGAGCCCATCATTCCTTCCTACTTGTCACCACATGAACGCAGGAGGGAAAGGATGCTGCGAGCATGGGCAACATTCTGCCTTGACCCAGCAATAGTTGTTGACGTTAAGCTTTTGCCCAGTTTAGCACTTTAAATTGCACTGCAAAGCTGAGAAACTTGCAGGGAAGGTTCATTTGAGTTGGGGTTGTAAAGTATAGCAGCCTTATGAATGGAACCCTTAGCAATCATTAGCAAAGTAACAGCACTGAAATGTATCATTATTATAGTAAGTGGGAGCAGCCATTATTATTCGGAAGAAGAAAGTGTGTCGGGTTTGCATATTGAGAATTTGGAATGCTTGCCTGGCTTTGCCCCAGTAAAACTTGTTTTCAACCACCCATTGTGCTGGTACATTTTAAAGTTTGCAAATGCAAAACAGAACTTCTGGGACTACTTTACAAGTTTATTAGGTTATTCATGTAGCAGTTAAATAACTCTTTGTAGGATTAGTCAAAATCACAATAAAGTGAGTTTAGGGGGGGTTGTGTAAACTTTATTTTGCAATTTTTTAGTTCAATGGATTGGTATGACAAAATGTTTGTTTGTTTTTAAGCCTTCCACAGCACGTAAATAGCCGGACAAAGCCTAAAAAGTAAAGTATATGTTTTGTTAGATGATATCATTTCCACTCAGGAAGCACACGTGCTCCAAGTCACATAAATTATCTAAGTAAGTTATTCATGGTTCTCTTGTTTTACAGCCACACATTTCAGGAAGAGATCTACAGAAGTTCTCAATTTACACTTAAAATACTACAGGAAGATAGTGCAGCTTTATAATAGATAGTTTCTATCTCACCTTTTCCAAGTATTCAAGCCAGTTGTAATGTGATTTGATAACTTCAGCATGAACAACTACAACAGAGTCTCAGAACAGAGGGTCAGGGCAACTGGCAGACTATAAAGTCCAAACCTCAGGTCAAGAAGGTAAAAATCAGGGCAAAAGGCAGGTTATAGAAATGTTTCAAGTTTATAAAAAGCCAAAGGTCTGAGAAGTTGGTAAATAGAAGGTAAGAAGAATAGGATCAGCAAATAGTAAGTAGAAAAATGAGTCCCAGTAATAGAAAGGGATCCAGAAAGTGTAAGTAACAGGACCCAGTTTAGGCAAAAGAAGTCCACAGTCAAAGTAAATTTGGTGTAAAAACACTGACTAGTGGATCAGTTGAATCAAAAATCAACTCAAAAAATCTAAAACCCCATTTGTCATTGAATTTATTAAATGATCCAAATATAAAAAATACAAACGAAAAAAGCTCTGAATGCTGTGCAAAGAATTACAAATACCTTAAAAACTTCTAAAAATGTGAGATGGAGCACTTGACATGTGAATTTAAAGAGATTTTTTTTCAAAGAGTATGGAATTTATAAAGCTGTACAATCAAAAATGATTTTTGTAAATACATATGACCAGACAGAATCCATTATAAAGCAAATTTAAACATAGCAGGAAGTGGTTAACCGTCAGTTAGACTAAGAAGGCAGGATTTACAGAAGCTGACAGAAAGGACGTTAATGAGATGTCATCCCACACCAAAAATGTGACAATGAACATATACAGACCAGCATACAAAGAGCCAATGGAAGAAATTAATATAGGAATTTTCAATAATCCACAAAAAATTCCTTCAGACATATCAGTTGTATAAAGTAAACATATGCTTTAAGAAAAAACTCAAAATAACTTGTTTCCACTATATAAATAAATTATGATTGCCCAAATAGGGGAGCCATAACTTAGTTGCTTTTTGCTACTCTGTGAAACTCTGTACTATATACAGTAAAAGTCCGGCACATCACTCCATATTGGTGAAGACCAAATCAGAGAATTTCCAACTCATATGGGGCTTCATTTCCCAGCCAAGACCTGCTTGGTTTCCCCTTTACTGCCTTGCAATTTACTTCCCTAGGTTTGGTTCCAACAAGGAATTATCTGCAACAAATCTGCATGATCTCTCTTTCACACAAACCATATTTGCCCATAGCTATACAAACTGTAGTGTTTAGTATCAAAATAGCCTTTGATATTATGTCTGTCCAAAAAATCATCAAAGCTCCTTTTGAAAGCATCAACAGAATGAGCCATCACAACATCACCCAGCAGTGCATTCCACAACCTCACTGTCCTCACTGTGCAGAACCACCTACACTGCTTCAAATGAAAGTCCTTTTCTAGTCTGAAGGGGTGGCCTCTGGTGCGTTAATCCTCTTTATGGGTAAAAAGGTCCCCTGATATTTGTCTATAATGTCCTCTAATGTATTTGTAAAGTGTAATCATGTCCCCTCACAAGCGCCTTTTTTCCAGAAAAAACAACCCCAACCTCGACAGTCTACCCTCATAATTTGTCTTCCATTCCTTTAACCAGTTTAGTTGCACGTCTCTGCAACTCATTTGCATCCCTCCTAAGGACTGGAGTCCAAAACTGCACTGCATATTCCAGATGAGGTCTTACTAGGGATCTATAAAGAGGCATAATTATTATGTTTTCATCCTTTGAGTTTATGCCCTTTTTTAAGCAGGACAGAACCGTATTTGCTTTAGTAGCTACAGAATGACACTTCCCGGAATTAGACAATTTGTTATCTATAAAAATCCCAAGATCCTTCTCACTTAAGGAAACTCCCAACATACTGCCATTTAGTGTATAGCTTGCATTTATATTATTTTTGCCAAAGTGCATAACCTTGCATTTATCAACATTGAACCTCATTTTCCAGTTTTCTGCCCATTTTCCCAACTTACTCAACAAATTGAAAGGAAGCCATGTTATGCTTAGCTACTATTTTCAAACCACCCTTAGGCTCACAAATATTGGCATCTTTAACTTGTTCTGTTGCAAAATGTGAACCACCCAAAATAGAAATCAGAGGGAATTCAATTGCCAGAATCCATCACGTCTAAATGGGACAAGCTAAGAGAGGGGATGGATCACCACATGAGCCTAAAAGGTTGGAATCTGTGTAAAGCTGTGTGTTTTTTCAGTTATAGTTTAATGATGAATTTTCCCAAGACTTTTAACAAAATATAACTCTGCAGCTATGTACTGCAAGGCTTCTAAATAATAAAAAGCTGGTTCATGCAGTGTTCTCAGATTTACTACTGGGATATTATAAATGCAACATGGGAATGAGTCATAAATACAGCATAAATAAATATATAAGGTCTTTTGGGCAAGGCCCTCTTCACCTTTTGTAATGGTTACTGGTCGCTATGTACAGTATGTAATTCTGTAAGTTCTTTTACAGTGTTGCAAAATATGTTGTGACCTACCATGTGGGAGGGGGACCAAAAGACTCTCTTCTGTTGAAGTTACTTGCTCAGGCCCTTCAGGCCTTGGCGGAAATGGTTCTTTCTCTTGGGACATCTGCCAGGCCTCTCAGCAAGAAATATAAATGTAATTAACAATAAATCCCGAGGAGACACTGAAACAGAATAAACATTAAAACATGAGTGACTGCTATGTAAAGTTATTGAAAACAAGAAGAGTTTATAGTGAAGTATATAAAAACTGTGTTGTAATATGGTTTTGGGGAAAATAGTTTTGCATAACTACTATAAATGTTATTGTCACTTTTTGAGCTTACACGAGGGAATCTGTTTCCTGAGTCTATTTCAGTTTCATTTCTTGCAAGAAATCAGTGCGCACATGGGCCTGAAGAAGGATTAATTGTGCATATTTTTGCAGGCTGGAAGCATATTGGTGTTTTCCAGAGAAAACATTTCTGGTGAATTTAGCATTAAAGAGATAAGGATGCTTAGCTGTGGAAAGGTATATTGAAGTTGTAATTGGATAAACACATTATAAACAAAAACAGCTTGTGGAAAAAATAGTTCTGAAAAAAGGAAGCACAGATCTGAGGACAGCATCTCTTTAGGTTATTGGCACACTGGGCTGTGCCTCAGTTTCTCTCCGCCTGTATTTTATCCACAGGCAGAAAAAAGCCAATAGTCTCCCATCCACCTTTCTGTGTCTCTTCACTGACAGGCACAGTCCCAGCCAGCTAAGGGTGCAGATATTGGGGCGAAAATGCAAAACTTGTATTTATACACCAATATATGCACTATGGGGCTTACTTATCAAGCGTGAAGTTAGAGATCGCCAGAGTCCATTAGAGTGAAATTCAGTCACTCTATATTCATTTCTATAGCATTAAGAAAGGCATATATATCAATGGGTGAACTTTCAGTTTCACCCATTGCTGAATATTCTTCTAAAAATCCCATGAATGGAGAGATGCGGAATTTCATTCTAGCGGACTGTGGCGATCTCTAACTTCTCTAAATCTCTACATAAGCCCCCATGTGTCTGCACACAGGCCAATGCTGTTCCTGTCAGGACAGAGGCATGGAAAACAGGTAGAGGATAGTGGGGTAGGCTAATTACACAAATTTGCCTGATAAAAGAAAATTCCAAACAACTTTCCAATATAAATTTGGAAAAGAATGTCAGTGCTTTTTAAGTTATTTGTAAAATTGTTTGCTATTAAAAGTAGCATTGCTTAACTCCTTTTTGTTACTTATTAAACAATGTTGCAAAAGGCTTGGTTCCCCAGCAAAGACATGTCTGTTAATCAGATGCCTCGTCTTACATTGTATTAACAGTCTGAGCCATCAAGGAAGAGAATAGAAAAGAACAAACACTACTTTCAATAGCAACACAAATACAAATAAATTAAAAACCATAGCAAATGTGTAATGACTGTATATTGCAAAGTTGCTTAGAATAATATTTTCTTTTATTAGGCATTTTTTATTTTGGGGTGACAGACGGGGAGATTCGTCGGCCAAGGAAAAATCTTCACTACTTTGGGCAACTAATCTCCCTGAAATGCCTTCCCGCCGGCAAGAATACAAATCGCTGGTGTGATGGTATATGAAATGCTTTGGGTTTCTAAAGTCGCTCAAGGTTTCCTCGTGAACAACTTTGGGCGACTTCAGAAATGCAAAGCGATTCCTATGCCATCATGCTGGCGATTCGTATTCTTGCCAGCAGGAAAGCATTTCGGGGAGATTAGTCAGCCAAAATAGAGAAAAATGTGTGCACTAATGCACTTGTGGCACTTTGATTTATGAAGTCGCCCAAAGTTGACTCACAAGGAAACTTTGGGCAACTTAGGAAATTGAAGCGCCGCAAGAGCATTAGCGCAGGCGATTCTTCATTACAGCAGGGGAAAGGCAGTTTGGAGAGATTGTCGCCCAGTGGAAGAGGTGATTAGTCGCCAGGCGACTAAATCTCCCCGAATCGCAGTCTGCCCCTAAACTTAAACCATCCACTGACATCTGAAGCAGCCTCAGTGTACTAAATAACTATGAGGCTTTTAGGTAAATGTTATTTGATACTGCATTTACTTGAAGGACATTAACTCTGCTTCTGGTAGTTTATCTAAAGTTTCAGTCATAGGATTCTGTTGTTTGACAGACAGTAAACAGATATATTTTAGGTGAACAACAGAACAAAAGGTGCAAGTTATGTTTAAATACAAAGTAAACATGTTTCCTGACTGCAATACTTTGCACAGTTTTTACAATGTGTTTAGGTAAGCCATTGAAACTTTCATGTTATGGCTTCCCAAATCAGTTTTACAGGATACCTAAATCTCTGGGTTAATGAACAACTTTTACCGGCTGATTGAGATAATATTACAAATTTCACAACATCACTTTTTATTATCACTCAATCCCTGGAATGTGCAACTGCAGTTGAACTGTAACCCCCCCAGCATATGAATGGTTTAGTACCTGCTGTCACACAAACCTGACCAGTTTATTTTTGCAGATTGATCAGTAAACAATATTTTCGGTCTAGTGCTAGTCCTTTACTTAGGAGGTAGCAGTGCAATGAGATAATTAGTCCAGCTCATACATGTTCCACTTTATAACTTTACTTTACCTTGCACGAAAAGAAGTTTGTTTCCTTCCCTTCTTACTAACTCTTCTCTCTCAGTTTCAATCCCAATTTTTCATCATTTCCGGAGCCTCATATCCCCCCCCCTTAGGCAGACACATGCCCGCCCTAAAACACACAAAGGAGGTGGTTCAGGGGGGGCTGCCCCCCTCCCAGTCCCTGAGTCAAGCTTAAAGCAGAAGCTCCAGATGTGATACTTCTATACATTCATCCAGAGGTGGCCCTGCCCAAAGCTTGGGGACGGGGTGGGGGATAGTGCAACTTCACATGAGCCAGCCAAGTCCAGGCTTTACGCATGATAGATTCCCCCACACCTGATGATTTTGCCCAGAAAGTTGGACTGAAAATGGAACTGATCCACTCTAACATTTCTACTTTTTTTCTTTAGTCTGAACATTAACCTATTTATTCTGCTGGTCTGTGCTGGAATCCAACTTGCATTGCTTATGTTTCTAATGCACAGTACAATACAAGTTTTCTATAGATTTGTACCTGTGAATGTCTTTAGCCTGCCCATATATTAACCCAGAGAAGCCCAAATCACTGCCACCATGCTTCATGAAAACAAGGAAAGCCCTACCTAGCAAGCCCCCTAGTGTAGCCACAGTGCTGCCATACAGCTTCCACAGAGACCCACACGTGTTTAACTACAACTCCCAGCTCTACTTTTGCCAGTCTTATCTGGCATAGACATTAACACCCTCCATATTGAAATCTATAGTTGTTTTGGGGTTTTTTTCACCAACCCCCCTCCCCCCAAATATTTATAGACGCTGAATAAAGTGAGTGAGAGAGAGGCTACTTGTTTTTACTGCATTTAGCTCGTGTTTCCTATTTTACACATGCAGTTGTTATTTAGAGAGAGAAAGAGAAAGTGTGTGAGAGAGAGAGAGAGAGAGAGTGTGTGTGTACTGTTAGCTGAGCAGAAGCAGGGAAAGGCTACACAGCGATAAGATGCAGCAGCGCGGATACCTCTCTCAAGAGTCCAGATGCCACAGCACGATAGCCAGCCAAGTACAAATTACTCCCCAAATTGCACCAGCACCGATATATTAATGAAGGATTGGGAAGGAACCAGCAGTGTGAATTTCCTTAAAACCGGGGGATTTGAGTGAAGCATTCCAACTTCGCAGTGTTCAATAGCAAGCGTGACTTAGTTTCTACTTACTGCCTCTGGAGCCTGCAGCTGCCTATGGGATCAGCTGACCGCGAAGGGGGTGGGCTCTACTCGGCTCAGAGCTGATCTGTGTGGAAGACACGCCGTCTTTCAAGTTCAACCTCATTGCATCTAGTGTGCGTGTGTGTATATTTATATATATATGAATAAAAAAACTAGGTAATGAGTCAGTGAAGAGTGAGTCACAAGTAAAAAGCTAAATTACTGTGTATAGACAGTGTGAATCTAAACCAGAGGAGCACACAGGTTTATACAATACACGGAGGTACTGCACTCTAGCAGTACATTACTGGCATGGCATGATTTACAGAGCAGAACATACTGACACCACTGTAGACATATTTTGCAAGTTTCCAGTTAAACTTCTGAGATACCCTAGTCTGGATCCTTCAAGTGGAATCCTCAAGGAGACACTTCTAACCTTTCTAATCTCTTTCACAACACTGATCCTATTTATAGCAGTATAACCTGGGAGAGCTACTGTACCTCCAATCCATCAAGCCTATGATGGGGCTTGGTGCTGCTTTTTTTAGCTAAACTGTTTGCCCTCTGTTCTAGAATGTACTTTAAGGCTGGGGACAGACAGGGAGATTCGGGGAGATTCTGTCGCCTAGCGTTTAATAGCAGGCGACAATCTCCCCGAACGTCCTTCTCCCTGTCCGTCGCTAGTTGAAATGTAAAAGCGCCAGCGCTGTGCACACGCGGCGTGGCGATTTCCGGAATCGCCCGAAGTTTCCTCACGAAGTAACTTAGGGCGATTCCGGAAATCGCCGCACCACGTTTGCACAGCGCTGGCGCTTTGTCATTTAAACTAGCGAAGGACAGGGAGAAGGACGTTCGGGGAGATTGTCGCCTGCTATTAAACGCCAGGCGACTGAATCTCCCCGAATCTCCCTGTCTGTCCCCAGCCTTAATAACCTCATTCACAGGGTATCTGTTCCTCAATGCACACTAAAGGGATTGTTCCTTGTCTTTTTACTTTTCTTTTCTGTTGTCCCAGGATGCCCGGCAGACATACTCCCTGGTCAGCCAGTGGAAGCTAAAGAGAATGAGTTCTCAGCCACTGTATTTAACATGAACTATAAGCCATTAAAACCTTCCTGGGCAATAGAGGAAAACGCTCACAGCCAGGAGTCCATTGCAGGTGCCAGAGAGTAGCAATGAGAACAAAAATCATACTAATAGAAGGTAGGAGATGAAGGTGCAGATTTACTTATGTTCAAATGGTAAAATTGAATTAGAATGTGAGATTTATCACAAACAATGGAAACAGTTCTGATTTAATACATTGCCACCTCAAACCTGCCAAGTTCATGTATTAGTCAAAGACCCTTCTGAAGATGTTAAAAGCCTTCCTGACATTCAATTTTTTTTTCGGAGGAAAACTCAATACAAATTTGATTCCAATGTTCAGGTTGTCGTACTCAATCGAATGTTTGTTTCATAAATAACCTTCCATTCGAGTTGTGAGTATATTTAAATTTATTAGAGCTAACAAAAAAATTCACATGAAAATTTGACCTTTGATAAATAACCCCCTTAAAGGAGAATTCAACCCATAACGCGCTAAACCCTCTCCCCCGGCCTACCTCTCCCCCCGGGGCAAATGCCCTAAGTTGCTTCTTACCCCCTCAGTGCAGGTCTTGAGTAGTGATGGGCGAAACGGGCGCGTTTCGCTTCGCCGAAAAATTTGCGAATTTCCAGAGAAATTCGCGAATTGGTGAAAAATTCGCAAAATGAGTCGTGCATCGTTTTTGACACGCGTTGTTTTCGGCACGCGTCGCGTCGTTATCGACGCGTCGCGTCAAAAACGACGCGCGACTCGTTTTTGGCGGCGAATTTTTGCCCGCGAATTTTTCCTGCCGTTTCGCGAATTTATTCGCCAGCAGTGAATCGCGGGAATTCGCCCCTGGCGAATAAATTCGCCCATCACTAGTCTTGAGCATGGAGTTTGCAGGTTCCATCTACTGCCCAGCCATCTTCTTCCTGGATTCTTCATCGCTTGGCGGCGAATGCGCAGTAGGAAGGAACATTTGCCGGTTCAGCTCTACTGCGCATCCGGTTGAAACTTCATGACTTAGAGCGGATGTGCAGTAAAACCGGCAAATGCTCCTACGCTTATGGATCCTGGAAGAAGATAGCTCGGGAGAAGATGGCGCCTGCAAACTCCATGTTCAGGACCTGTGCTGAGGGGGTAAGTAGCAACTTAGGGGCATTAGCCCAGGGGGGAGGTAGGCCAGGGGGGAGGGGGCCTACAGGCAGAGGAATTTAGCGCATTATCCCTACACCTATGTTATACATTATGTTTACACTGAATTTATTTTCCAATTCTTATAAAAATTCTATTGTTTCACTAAAAGGAAAGTGTGTTCTGTTAAGTGTCCTTCAGTTAGCCTTTTCAGACACAAAAATCATACTCCATCTATTCCAAAAGTTAGTTTAGTGAAACAGCGCACAGTTTCTTGCCATATATATCGAATGCATCAATCCTTTACTCAGGGTATACCACCATCCCTATTGTTAGCCAGTAGATTTAGGAAAGGAGAGCACTTCAATGCAGATCAACTGCTTGTGATTTTCATTTATTGCATGTGTATAGCAGTCTGCAATAAATGAAAATCACAAGCAGTTGATTTGCAGTGAAGTGCTCTCCTTTCCTATATCTACTGGCACACTCCATCTATGTCTGCCAGCACATGCCTTTTTACCATGTAAATTTGATTCCAGTGGACCTCTAATAAAACCCAGAGTAAATGGCATTATTTTTCTCATACAAAAGTTTTTTGTTTCTTGTTGCCTTAAACCCCAAGTAGCATGTCTAAATGCAACTCATTCACTAATTTGCAAGTTTAGATTGCAGGTATTCTGCAGAATGGTGTGTAAGCATTTTTCATTACAACCCAAATATCTAAAGTACTTTAGAGCCCAATAAGTTTGCTCTCTCCTGAGAAGATATTAATACACCTTCGGGTATATGCTGCCATAGTGCCCACCGCCTAGTGCCCAATGGTGCTCACAGAGCAGGGCAGTTGCACACATTTCACACACTTTATGAAGCGAGTATGTAATATTTGGCACTGGAAGTAAAACAAATAAGATTAAGATAAGTAATTAATGAGGCATTTGTAACAATCACTTCATTGTTTTGTGATGTAATGAATCTAATGGTGTTGAATGAGGATAATTCTAAAGGATGGCCAGAAAGCTGACTATTTCTACCTATTTCTGCAAAGGCTCCACTTTTAGCCTCTACCAGGCTACCACTACATGCAGCCAGTGCACCAATTATGGATGCTCCTGTGTATTTAGAGTGAAAATCCCTTTTTAGAAGACCCACATTTGTGGTGTTTTTTGTCATATGTAGAATTCTTTTATACACAGTATATAGTATATTGATGTTTGAAAAATAGATTTGTCAGCAGATTCCATGATTTTGTTTGTATGTGATCACTATGTTATCTGACAGTTTATCTCAGTTATGCTTCCTCAGTAAGTAAACTGGTTTCTTGCTGACAGTAGGGAGTAAAAAACTGTAGGCGGTAGGCTGATTGCAAGGTACACATTATTGTGTTTTTTCAGTGAAATCATTGGTGTTTTTTAATGACTTTCTTCTCAACCCTCCAATTTCAGTTGGGGTGGCTAGTTAAACCAAGTTAGCAAGTGTGTAAATAGTTACAGGTAAATCTGGATTAAAAGCTATATCATAGCCATGGTAGTACTTACTGAGTACCTGGTATCATAACACTTCCAGAAAGCCACACTTGGATTTGCCTGAAGTAACCCCTTCTGCTCATAAACATTGCCAAAAAAGTACTGCTGTGACTGGGAATATAGCCAGAGATCACTTATTACCTAAAACAGCCTTCACTCTGGATGGGGAAACAACAGAATAGTTCTTAGAAATACCGTAGTATTAGTTCATTATGCACAAGGGTATGCCCCAACAAGGCTATGAAACAAGTGGATCTTTTCTCAGTTTGGCCATCTACAGTCTGGACCAAATCAAGCTGATCTGGTAGTTTGGCCATGGACCAACAATCAGATCATAATAAGCAACTATGTAGGCCCGTTAGCAGAGAAACACATCAGTGTGTCAGTTCAGTGCCACTCGGAGAGGATTTTCAATCCTACTTGATAGATCTATATAGGAGGTAGTCAGGAGCACATAAGCGGAAATCAATCAAATCTGAAGAGGCCAAATTAGTATCTTAAATCTGCTTGTGTGAGACCATTTTAAGTAACTGATTACTATTGAACATTGCCAAGATGAAGGGGCTGATTTACTAAGGGTCGAAGTAAATATTCGAATGCAAAAAGTTCGAATTTCAAAGTAAATTTTTAAAAAATCGACCATCGCATTGGCTACTTCAACCATTCGACCATTTGATTTGAATGATCGAATAGTAAAATCCTTCAACTTCAAAAATCGAAGTACTGTCTCTTTAAAAAAATTTTTTACTTCGCTAAATAAAAGCTGTCGAAGTGCTTTGTTAGCCTAGACCTTCTAGACCATTTTTCTAAGTTTTATTTTATCGAAGTAAAATCGTTCGATCGTACTCTAAAATCCTTCGATTCACTCGATTCAAATGGTTTTATCATTCGAACGAATGATTTTTCTTCCATCGCAGGAATGCCAAATTCCGTGAAAAATCCTTCAACATCGATATTTGAAGTCGAAGGATTTTAATTCAATGGTCAAATTTCAAAGTATTTTCTACTTCGAAATTTGACCTTTAGTAAATAAGCCCTGAAATGTGTCACTCATATCACGGTTTGAAGGAAGTTCACACTGCTGATTTAGGGAGGCTTAGGGGTATATTTATCAAAGAGTGAAGTTAAGAGTGAAGTTCCACCACTAGAATAAAATCCTGCCATTCTCCATTAATTTTTAAAGGTGTATTTATCAAAGGGTGAACTTTCAACTTTTGATAAATATGCCTTTAAAACTCCCATAGGAATGAATGGAGAGTGGAGGAATTTCACTCTTTGATAAATTTACCTCTTAGCCTCTACAAACCTTCAAAAAAATTGACCTATAACTTTGGGCAGTTGCAAGATCAATCTACTTGAAATAATTGGTGGGATCCCAGTATTTTTATTACCACTGTACAATAACATTGTGAGCTATTTATTTTATAGAAAGTTTTTCTTTAGTCCTTGCTAGTTCATAAAATATGTCACCTCAGTATCTGTGTATATTAAAATTCGATATTAAATATATACAGTTTTCCTTTAAATAATTCAAATAATTTTGAATAATTTTGTTTTTATGTTTAAAGGAGAAGGAAACCAAGAAAATGACATCTACATCACTAGGTTTGCCATCAGGCCCCCTCCTGAAACGCTGCATTAAGAACTCGGTTATCCCTGTGGTTTTTGTGCACCCATATTATTAACATTCAGCGCTGTGAACATTTTGGCACCGCCATTTTTAAAATGCGCATCACTTCCGCCCTGCGCTTTGTCTTTACTGCGCATGCGCCTCCTTTGTTGCCCCACACTTTCTGCCATTTTATAAGCTCCCCTCCTCAGCTCCTGCGCTCGCTCGCTGACAGACTGTAAATTAAAAGCAGAGCGAGCGCAGGAGCTTCGAAGCTTTATCTAGTTTCCAAGCAACAGAGAAGCTGCATCTGCTATTGGAGCTTGTAAATAATGAGGCAGGGGCAGAGAGGTCACATGAACACATCGTCATCTGCACAAGGAAGACAAAAGATTCTTGTGTGCATGCGCAGGGCACGGCTGGAAACTATTGCGCATGCGTGTGCCTTATTCAGAAGGATTTCTGGACAGAAACAAGGGTATGCTTTTTTATACATGTTTAAACTTTTTAAAAATTCGATTGCAGCAAAAATATTAAGGGAAAAACTAATGAGGGAATACTTGCTGGAAAATATTATACTATTCATTAGCAACACTTAGAGCTTAAGTATTTTTTTGGCTTTCCTTCTCCTTTAAATGCTCTTTTTAAGGTATTTATTCACTATTTTACCTAAGTACCATCAGATGCTGAGCTGTAGTTGTACTCAAAGGTCACATTCACTATGCAGAAATGTGGGTGCTTAGGGACCCACTCACAATATACAGTACACATAGAATAGAAATTTCACAATATAAGGGCCCTTACACACTGGCGTTTTACCTGAGAGCGCAAGTATAGACGCACTCAATTATTTTCAATGGGGCTGTACTCACACAAACGCATGTAGGCGCCAGACGCATAAAAAAATGCAGCATGTTGCGTCTGAATCTGCATTCGGCGCTTACACGCGTCTCGCGGGTACAACGCCATTAAAAATAATGAGGTGCTTCTAGACCTGCACTCCCCTGTGGCTGAACGCAGCCAAACGCAACGCAGGGGACCAACGCAGGTCCAAAACACCCGTGTGTAAGGGCCCTAAGGCTGATGCATAATTAATACAGATAATTACTACATGGCAGCACAAAAACCAGTGCAATCAGCATCAATTTAATAATTAGCCCTGTAGCATCTGCTTATATATATTACAGACAAATCTCATTTTCTGCTTGATAATTAGTGATGCTCCCTTAGCTTAGCTTCTCAACAGCTGCTCAGAGCCCACTGAGCATATGGGTGTCACTGACACGTTCCAAGATGGTGACCCCCTGTGACAAGTCCTAGATCATTGCTGCTATTGAGAAGCTGAATCTTTAGGCTGGTGCAAAAAGTTCAGTATATAAGGTATGGCATTTTTAGCCCTATGCCGTTTTAGGGTTTAGCTCTCCTTTAATACAGAAACATCTTTAATACAGTTCTTTATGTACTTCTGCAAGGGCTCATTACCAGCTACAAAGTTTAAGGGAATGCTTCTTGTTCAACCACTTTCGTCACATGTTAAGGCCTGTTAGAAATGGCAAACCTTTTCAAAGCCTGCGCATTATGAAGTACACATGAAGATAAAGGTTTTTTTGGTCACAGGTTATTGTATTGCATATATATCATTACGCATTGCATACCAATCATTCTTAAATGGTCACATATGTTTAGCTCATGCATGCAGTTGAATGTTATCTGATGACTGTCATGTCCTTGCATATTTAAGCAACACCCTTCGAGTTGTTTCTTGAATTCTTGTCATTTTGTTTATGTATTATAGATACAGGTGTATTATTATATTATGTATTATCCATCGGAGCTTTCTGGATTACAGGTTTCCGGATAGATGATCTCATACCAGTTTTTGGAAATCTGTCATCCAAAAAAGTTGTATATTGGGAAATGAAATTTGCCATGTCACATTTAAACAATCAATCTGTTATTCTTTACTAATTTGCCTTTCTCTATAACAGAAAGACATTACTTTTTTTGAAAGTTACAAATATCCTAAGCATTCTGGGTAGTTGATCCTTATTTGTGTACTGCAAAAACAAGTAAAACATCCTTGAAAGGGTAATGTTTATAAATGATTTTATGTAACTATAAACTTAATAAGGAAGATAGGAAAAAGCAAAGTCCCATGGGTATCTTTGAACAATACTCAAGATTTAGAGTTCACACCTGAAATCTAGAGGAATGCAAAATATTTAAAGGAGTAGTTCCCCTTTTAGTATGATATAGCAACTTTTCTTAGCAACTTTGTGATTGGTCTTCATTATTTATTTTTATAGTTTTCAAATTATTGCCATATTTAGCCATTCTAGCAGATGGGGTGTCTGGAAAGTTCTGTTATGAAGCACTGCACTTCGGAATGTGGTCTCCAGGGCCACCCACTGATGTAATTGTGCCATACCATGCAAGAAACTTTAAAATAAAAAGACCCGCTTCAGTGCTCAAAAATAGGTCCTACTTGTTAGTTTTCCTGTCTCGATTTTGACTGTTTCTTGGACCCACTGCTTTGTTTCTGACCATGTCTAATTGCTGCCTATCTCTGAAACCTTGCCTGTATATGACCATGAGCCTTCTTTATCCCTCTGCTATTATGAATTCTAAATCTATCTCTTCCTCCTTGTTCCGGACTTTCCTGCTTCTAGAGCCCTTACACCCTGAAAGTATATTGGGCCATGGACACTACTGAGGATGCTCCACCTTGAAGGAACAGCAACACCAAAAAATTTAAGGGTTTTAAAGTAATGAAAATATCATGTAGTGTTGCCCTGTACTGGTAAAGCTGATGTGTTTGCTTCAGAAACACTACTATAGTTCATATAACAAGCTGCTGTAGAGCAACGGCGGAAATTGAAAAATGGCTATATGGCACAGGTTAACAAATGGATAACAAATTACACCATTAGACAGACAGAGCTTATCTGCTATCTGCTGTGTAACTTGAGCTTTTTCTCCTTTGAATGGCTGCCCACATTGCTACACAGCAGCTTATTTATATAAACAATAGAAGTGTTTCTTAAGCAAACACAGCAGTTTTACCAGAGCAGGACAACACTACATTATATTGTCATTACTTTAAAACACTTTTATTTTTTGATGTTACTGTTCCTTTAAAGGTTACCCAGGGTTTGGCCACTCACAGGGAGAGTTATGAAGCTCAGCAAACTCACATAGGGCAAGTCCTTGAGGCTCTTCTGTTTCACCAGTCACTGGGAACCCTTCCACAGTAACTCTGACTACTCAAGCTTCCACATCAGCTAATGAACCCTGTATTCCACCACCCCCTCATTATAATGGGGAACTCCAGGCCTGCAGAGGTTTTGTGAACCAATGTCTTATGCAGTTCAAGTTTCAACACATGCATTATGCTTCAGAGCAGGCCAAGATGGGATACATAATCTCCAGGTTGGAAGTTAAAACTCTGGAATGGGCATCTCCCTTATGGGACAAAAATTCCTCCTTAATCCATGATGCCAAAACTTTCCTCTAGACCTTCCCAACCATGTTTGATGCACACGGGCATCAATGTTTTCTCTTTCATCCTTCAGATCTGGCAAAGGAGTTGCAGTACTAGTGAATATGCTATCAATTTCAGAACCCTGGTGATGGAAACTCACTGGAACAATGAGTGTCATATGTCTTCTATCAAGGACTGACCTGGTGTCTCAAGATCTTCCAGAGCAACTGGAAGACCTGATTTATCTTGCTATAAAGGTGGATACTCGCCTTAGAGAACATCAAGCTGACAAAGAACATGGCAAGAAATTCCAGCCTACACTGGCTCTGCAATTTCAAAGGCCTCTCCTTCTGAAGAACCTATGCAAATTGGTAGGGCACATCTATCTGAGCAAGAGGAACTCTGGAGACATTCCGCCTGCTTTTGCTAATACTCTGGTGTCCCTTGAAGCAGGGAACCTCCAGCACAAAGGTAAGATTGGGGGGTCTTATCTAGTCAGTATTGAACCTTCTCCCCAAAAAGCTCAAGGATTCCTCCTTCCATTATAGCAGTGATTCCCAACCAGAGGCTAGTGAGCAACATGTTTCTCTCAAACTCTTTGGAAGGTGCTTCCATTGGCCTCAAAGCAGGTGCTTTTTTTTAGAAGCATCTGCTGAAAGTTGAATTCATTTGTGTATTTTTCTAAAAAATTCTCCAGTTCAGAGCAAAATTATGTCATTGGAAACCCTGAGTTACTTGCAGTTTAACTAACCCTTGAAGAATGATAACATGGTTGATTCCTTGGCAGGTGAGATGGGTGCTCTTCTTTTTAATTTTATCACATATCATCCTGGTTCAAAGAACTGTAAAGCAGATTCTTTAGCTAAAATTTTTATCCTTGTAGATCATGACAGTGAGGGCCAAGACCCAACCCTATCAAGATTGTTGCGTCCATAAACGAAGCCGGCGTCCGAAAATGGATGCGCATCCAAAACGAGATGCGGTGGCATTTTCGCCGCCGCCGATTCGCTCATCATTAGTTGCCACCTTTCAAGAGTAACACAGCTATTTGGGTAGAGATGGATTGTTTTAGTAAGATAGCACTTTCATTCCTCTCCAGAAGCGGCTTCTCTCTGTGTGGAACTCTCCCAGTATATTTTATGACTGCATGGATTTCTGATGGAGATAGTGTAGGTCAGAGGTTCACAGTTTGTGTCCAAGTTTTGGTGATCCATGTGTAAAACTCTGGGAATTATTCTCCAATGTTCCTCTGCTTACCATCCTAGCAAACAGGTATCTCCTGAAATACTGAATTGGAGAGCTGCTGAACAAAAAGCTAAGTAACTAAAACAAACAACAAAAATAAAAAATGAAGACAGTGGCAAATCATCAGTTATTTGCAATGTACACAGTGTAACTTAGTAATGAAAATTATAAGATTAAAAAATCATGACAGAATCCCTTTAAGACTATGATGTTACCTACATAGATTATATCTAAAAAAGTTTGCATGCTATTTTATTTTCTGGAATGGGTCATCAAACTATTTCAACTATGTAATAATATTTAACACCCTACCATAATTGACTAGGCATAAATACAATGGTACTTGACAGTTTGAATCCTTTAAAATGTTTTATATTTTTATATGAATATGACCTAAAACATCACATGATTTTCAACAAATATTCATACAGTACATACATATATAAAAAAGTACATGAAGGGAATCTAGTTAAACAAATGAAACAAACATTATATTTGCTCTTGTTTGTATTGAAAATAATTATGCAATAACATATCTGTGTGTGGAAAAGTGAATCCTAAGGATAATCATATTTTTTGAAGGTGTTCTGTGTCAGTGGGAAGACAATCAGGTGTGAGTAAAAGACCCTGCTTTATTTAAAGCCTTTATTTAAGCCTAATCACACATGCAACACATTTTTTAAAGGGGCTGCTCACCTTCAAACACTATTCCCAGTTCGGTTTTATTCACCAGAAATAAAGGCTTTTTACAATTACTTTCTATTTTCTATTTGTGACCATTTTTCTAATATTGAAGTTAAAGTTTGATTTTTGTACCTTCTGAAGCAGCTCTGGGAGGCGGATCCCAGACTCTTTAACTGTTCTAAATTGATACATTTAGTAGATACATCTTTGTCCCTGCTGAGCAGATACCTTAGTTTCATTAAATGTAACTGTTACAATTGATAGCTGGTAATTTTCCACAGGTGCTGCTGAGAAAGATATCAACTAATTGTATCAACTAAATGTAGCAAATGTTAACAATTCAGATTCTCCTGGAACACTGAGATGCCAGACTGAAACACTAGAGGCAGGAACATTAAACCTTAAACTTCAATTTTGGGAAAACGGTAAAAAATAAAAGAAGGAAAGCAATTGAAAAAAAACTATGTTTATGGTGAACAGTCTGAAAACAACTCAATTGAAAACAATTTTGGATGGTGAACAACTCTTTTAAGGCAATCACTCCATATAAACACTGGCTCAAACAAAGGAGCTGTCAGAGGACCTTGGAAAAAGAGATAATGATGCCTGTAAAGCTGGAAAAGGTTGCAAGACAAGGTTACAGAGGAACCCAGTGTAACATCTAAGCAAGTGACGAGTCCACCATCAGGAGAACACTGAACAGCGATGTTATGTATGGCAGTAGTGATGGGCAAATATATTCTCGTGATTCACCACAAGCGAATAAATTTGTGAAACGCCAGAAAAATTTTGGCTAGTGAAAATTCGCCCGCGTCCATTTTTGGACACCAGCGCCCATTGCAAGAGTTGACGCAGATGCGGCTGCATTTTGCTAATTTTTCGACGAAATTTCGGTGAAGTGCCCCAGATTCACCCATCACTATATTACCCTATATTATCTTGCCCATCACTACTGTATATCGCAGGGTAACAAGGAGAAAGCCACTGCCCCCCCCCCAAAAAAAAATATAATCTGGCTGAAATAAGGAGCATTACGTAAGAAAGAAAGAAAGAAAGAAAGAAAGAAAGAAAGAAAGAAAGAAAGAAAAACACTGCATTCCAACATAAGAGCCTTATCCCATCTCTAAAACATGATGGTGGATCATTCTGGGCCTTTTTTGCTGCATATGGGCCTGGGCAACTTGCCATCATTGATGAATTCTGTTCAATACCAGAGAATTCTAAAGGACAATGTCAAGACATCTGTTAATGAACTGAATCTCAAGAGACAGTGGATCATGCAGCACGGCAACAATACTAAACACACAATTCATTCTACCAAAGAATGATTAAAGAAGAATAAAAGAAATGCTCTGGAATGGCCAAGTCAAAGTTCTGATCTTAATCCAGTTGAAATGTTGTGGAAAGACCTAGGGGCAGATTTATCAAATTCACATGAAGGATTCGAAATTTGTTCGAATTTTCAAAAAGATTCAAATTTTGAATATGCAAATGAGGCAACTTCGCCATTGAATTTTCAATTTTCGACCGATTCGAATAATTTGAATATTCAAATTTAATTGTATTCGAATATTCGATGGTCGAAGTACTTCCCCTTTAAAAAAATTCGATAGGCCAGTTCGCCAGATTGAACCTACCAAACTGCTTAAAAACCCTATGGGAAGCTCCCATAGGTGTTTTAAAGTTGTTTGTGATTGAATAGGAAAAATTTGATCAAAGGGTTAAAATCATTCTAATCGATCGAATTTTTAATCGAACGATCAAATTTTTCCAGTTCGATCGTTCGAATATTCGAATAGCAGTAAAATCCTTTGAATTCGATATTCAAATTCGAAGGATTTTACTTCCCTCACTATTCACATGGCCGAATTTTGAATTTTTTTCAATTCGAAATTCGACCAATAATAAATCTGCCCCCTAAAGTGAGTAGTGCATGTGAGGAAACCCACCAACATACAAGACCTGAAGCTGTTATGTATGGAGGAATGGGCTAAAATTCCTAGTAAATATATTAAACAACTGAAATAAAACAATTTTATTCTGATAAATTGGCTATAAAGTATTAAAATGCATCACTAACTAGTACAACTTTGTTGATACTGTGTAATAATTTCTGTTTTACATGCATCCGCAAAGCATTGTTTAGTATTCCTTGCATTTAGAAACTAACAGGTTAAGTAATCTAATTCATTATTGAACCCATGAATAGTGAAGGGCGAATTTCCCGAGATTCGCTTCGCCGAAAAATTCGTGAATTTCCAGAGAAATTCGCGAATTGGCGAAAAATTTGGGAAACTAGTCATGGGACGCTTTTGACGCGTGTCGCGTCAACTTTGGCGCGTTGCGTCATTTCCGACGCTAGTCGCGTCGTTTTCGGGTTGCGACTCGCGACTCGTTTTTTTAACGAATTTTCGCTAAGCAAAATTTCGCTGATGATTAGCGAATTTATGCGCCATAAATTCGTCCATCACTACCCATGAATGTGGAACATGTATGAGATAAAAATATAAGTAATTTACAAATCCAGCAATAAATTGAGCTTATTTAAGCGTATTTAGTTTACCTAACCTACACAGAATAGAGCACTGGCAAAAAATAGCATGTTACATTCCATTCAGATGTAACTAAACTAAATCTAAATGCTCATTGGAAAATAATATATAACATTTCCATGATGCTATTTAGTATTAAACTACTTTCTTCTAGTATATTACATATCAGATCAAATACTCCTGGGATGCTTATGCCATTTCACATTTGTAAACAAATATCTGTTGAAAATATAAACCAGTTATTCTAGCTATATTTACTTATTTTAGTGACATACTAAGAAGTGTTTTTTTCTCATAATAAAAATTAAACACAGAGCAGTCTGCTAGTATTAACTGTTCCTACAACTCAAAAAGTTATGTTACAATATTTCAAACATTGTTAATTTTTGGTGTATACACATATTTATAAAAAAAATCTGAAATATGTCTCAACCTTTTTTCATTGTTTTGGGCTTATCTGCATATTTTCTCTTTTCTCACCAAGCATGAAGTTTCCATAGATTACATTGTTAGAATTCACCAAGTGCAAGTATTTTTTAAGAATCTTTTCATGTGCATCCACTAAATATCACATTTGCAACAATTGTATGGCATGTACAGTGATTTTCCACCATTTGTTTGTGGTCCCCTGACACACGTAAAATGGAGGTCCTACACCCTACAGTAATATTTTTAACATTTTGAATCTGCTGAATATACCAATTTAGAAATATACACCAGGGACCTGGGCTTTTCTGTGTAAGGGATCACCATACCTTTAGGGGCAGATTTACTAAATTCACGTGAAGGATTCGAAGTTAGATCGAATTTTCAAAAAGATTTGAATTCTTCATATCCAGTCACTTGTTAATTCATGTCACTTCCACCTAAGGAACATATCCAAAATACGATAATTTATCACCCAAGATGCTACAAAAATTCGTATTCACTCTCTTGTCTTATTGCGTCTAGACTATTGTAACTCTCTTTTAATTGGCCTTCCTCTCCAGAAACTATCATCTCTCCAGTCCATAAGGAACACTGTTGCTAGGCTTATACACCTCTGCAACCGCTCTTCCTCTGCCATGCCATTCTGCCAATCCCTGCACTGGCTTCCACTGCCCTTCAGAAATAAATTCAAATTATTGACCCTGACATTCAAAGCACTTCATAACCCCTCCCTACATCTCTGAACTAATCTCCATATACTCACCCAACCACTTACTACGCTCCT
>CM044436.1:72236015-72268395 GCA_024363595.1 Xenopus borealis
CCTTGCTTCAGCTGCTTCGGAGACTCAAGGGGGCTGACTAATTCAGGAAGTGCAGCACAGCCATGTCCCCCTTCAGCCACCAGGCCCAGTACGGAAATACCCTTAGTGCCCCTCTGATGACACCCCTGTTTGTGAGTGTGTTATCCTTATTGGCGTAAATATTTCATACAACTGAAAAAACTGCTCAGATAAGTGAAACATATTCTAGAACACTCAGCAGGTCTAGACTGACAATAAAAATAGGCCCTGGCATTTCAGGCACACAAAGGCTCAAACATCCCACATAGAGTCCCCCTACCTACCCAATAAAAAGTGACTGTCTAGGGCATCTTATAGCAGCCCCTATGGCATTTGCCAGCACCCACAAATTGCTAGTCCGGGCCTGACACTCAGTCCAGTAGATACTGTATACCATGACCTATATGAATGAAAACCTTCATAGATACATTCAAATATTCATCAAATATAAAATTTTAAATATCACACTTCTGGGGAAAATATTTGTTGTATGATTACATATGTTAACATACAATAGACTTTGTCAGGTTTTTCTGGTTTATGTTTTGATTTCTTTGGAGACAGATTTACTATATTTTAATATAGTTTGCCAGTTTGTTATTGTTTGATACAGGCATTTTTCCATTATGGCTTAATAGTCAATTTAAGGTAATATTCCTGAAGATTGAGAGTAGGTGTAGTTTTTCAGTTGTTAGCAATGACAGTTATGGTTTGTAGGTTTTCTGGTTTTAGGGTCTCTTTTATGTATTTGAATAGAGTTGACCAATGGCTCCTTGACTGAGACTCAATGCCACCACGTGTGTATTGTAGTTCTTTGTTGAGCACATTTTCTCTAGCATATGACTTTTCTATGTTGAGTATTTTGTAGGAAATGAGATACCATTACTAAATTCATTTGATATGTGTTTCTAAGTGCTATACATTTTGATGCTCCTGTTGTTATGGAAAAGTATTTTTGTCATTAATTCTGAAATCTCCCTTTGTAGTTCTGTTTGTTGTTTCACACTTTTTTATGAAGAATGTTTGTGATCATTCAAGAGATTTTGTTATATTTGTAGTAATGAGAGAGCATTCCATTTGTTCATCAGACCATTGTACAACTAAAATGAATGCTTTATATCATATTAAAGGACATGTTGAACCAAAAAATATTTTTTTGCCTAATAAAAGAAAACATAATGCTAAGCAACTATGCAATATACATGAATTTCTAATTTTCTTTGGTTTTTAAGTTATTTGTATTTTTATTATTATTTATTATTAACCTGTATTTCTATAGCGCCAACTTATTTGAAAACAGTGTTTATCTGTCCCTTTCTATTCTTTGCCCTGATGGCTTTGGCTTTTGAAACACTTAGATTGTCATTGGAGATTTCTAGGCATAATATGCCTTGTCTTGCTGCAAGTAGTACCTTCTTTTTTGTTTTGTAGGAAAGAAACTTGGCTTACACAACTCTTGGTGCTTTGTTTGGAGCTGCCTTTGGTTTTGGATTCTGTGTATGCATTCAACTCCCAACTTCCATTCTGGCAGAATTATTTTTAAAAGTTTTGTAGTTCTTGTGGGGTCATTGTTTTTCTCTTCTTTGGATCATTAAGTTGCTTCTCCGAGATGTATTTTCTAAATCAGAGTTTATATATTAGTTTGTCAACCTTACAATGTTGTTGTTATACTTATAAAATGGATGGCACTCCGCTTCTGAACCATTTGTCTTCTATATTTGAAGGTTCTTCTCTTTTGAGGGGCACTACTAGCATTTGAATATCTTACATCTTTATATCTAATATCTAAGTTAATTTTGGAGATCTTTAATCATATCATTGATTTGGCTAACTTTGGGTGACAAGGTTCTGATCTTATCATTTAACAGCATTAGAAGCCTTTCCAAACAGTAAGGGGCAGATTTATCAAGGGTCGAAGTGAAAATTCGAATTAAACAAATTTTAATTTAGAAGAAATTTTTGTGCACTTTGACGATCGAATAGTTTTTTCACTTCAAAATTTGACCATTGATAAATCTTCCCCTAAAAGTTGGTCTATGGCCAAGGTGTATACAAAGAGTTGTTGATCCCATTGCTCCTCTTTTATACACACCTGGGCCATAGACCAATTTTGATTGATCAAAACTTTTACTAGATTCAAAAGTCAAATTTAAAATTAGCATATAATACACAGGTGAGAAATTAACAGTTGACGACAGTTGACAACAGAATGCGGAATCTAGACACCAAGCATGTCAACAAGGATAATGCATTTTTTGCACTTGAAATAAAATAGAACTGAGGTATATTTTCCTTTTAGAGTTGTTTGGTAAATGACTACCAAAATGGTGCATGGTTTAAATAGATACATGTATCTTGTCTAGAAGAGAGGTAACACAATACACAACTTTTTTTTTTCAGCAGAGGAGGATAAGTAAAATTAGGAGTCAGGAAAACATAAGGAAAAGTTGTATAACATTGCTATTTAATGTAATATGCTGTGTCCATTTAATAGCCTTCCTCAAAATGACAATAATGAAGCAAAGAAGTAAGATATTCTCTGGTCAACCACACTAAATAAAGGCTATTTTGCAACACCAAAGACAAACTTTGCAACACAAGCTGCAGCCATGAAACAGTTATAGGATATTTTTCCTCCAGTGGGAACCAAATACTTATTAGTACACAATATATTATTCACCTGATAGGCTCTCCAAATGCTAGGTATAGGGTAGGGTATTTAACCTTAGTGGAGTATAAATAAAAAAGACTTTTTATAATTTTTGTTGCATATATCATCGTTATAATTATCATTATGCTGAGATACTCTGGTAAATTTGCTATAGTTAGATGCTGCATAGACCCAGAGTCTCTAAGTTGAGTGTTGTAGTTCATCTTTAGTGTTGACATTCTTTGGTCATATACAAAAAAGCAGCTATTTATTAAAATACGATAAATAGATGCACGCATTTTTTCTTTTCTGCCATGAATTTCTATAAAGTATTTCTCTTTGCAAACTGTAACCAAGTTTTGACTTGTTAACTTTATATGACTCTCTCCCCTGGGCTAATGGATATATGCTAACAAGTTCAGACTTAAACAACTTGATACATCTGTATGCATTACATATGCAATACAAATCCATTGATTTTAAAATATTGCTAATATCTGTTAAAATAAGTCCAGAAGGCATTGCTCAGAAAAGTTAAATGTCTCATAACTGCATATTATTTATGTAGTTTATATTGTTCTTTGAATATATTCATGTATTCCTTTAAAATATTATAAGGCGTGAAAATAAATATATTTTATAGAGCAGCGCAGCTTTAAGCACTTAGGAAAGTGTATGATTTACATGTCTTGGTTAGCTGCCAGTCAGTCATCCATTATATGTAAGTTTGTTTTACATTTGGCTTTCAGTGTGAGAGATACCAGACACTACAATATTATAGTCTCAAGTATGCTTTGTAACATTCCTGAGTACTAAAACGGCCCTAAATGCTTCACCCCAAAGAAGCTTTAAAAGTTCATCTCATTATTACTGGAACAAGATGTGATCTGCCTAAATATTAGTTTGGGCTTAATGTTTTTGTTTGTTTTGGTGACATGGGCATATATTTACCCTAACAGACTATTGTGTTTTACAATACTGCATTTACAATTGTACTTTAGGGTCTAGTGGCATTCATGTAAAAAACTTATACAGGTGGGATATCTATTATCCTTTAACCAGTCATTTAAAAAAGTCTGGAAAAATGTCATGTTTCTCCCAGTGTAAAATTGAAATAAATACAATTTATCTAATTAGACAATACCTTGTAATAAATATTTAATTAAGTAAAGCATTATATTTATTTTTTAAACAGTTAAATGTGCTCCAGATGCCTTGTTTGAATATGCTCAAGTATATCTCAAGTATTTCATGTAATGCATTCAAATACATTTCCCAAATAGGGTTAAGCAAAACCTCTCAGTTTTGCTACACGGGAAAATTTGCAAAATGGCTATATTTTCGTAAAAATTATGCCAAATGCATTGAAATCATTGGGCATTTTTTCACTGCTAGTTCTCTGGCTCTGTCAATAAGCAGTTTTTCTTGTTCCAAATGCAATGGGGTCAATGGCTGTTTTTGTTTTTTTGAGTCAATGGGTGTTTTTTTTCTTGGATTTAATCTTGCACCAAGTGTATTTGAATCAGTCAGGATGTTTTTCCTTTATTTTTCTCAAGCCAAATGCAGTGGAGTCAGTGGGAGTTTTTCCTTCCATTTTTTCTTGTGAAACAAAAAACATGGCAAAATTCTAGTGCAGATTTGTGGAATATTTTTGCTACATGCCAGTTATGTTGATATTTAGATTAATGCTTTTTTGCTGTCCTCAGAACATAGCAGGGTACCTGTGATCATATCGGTAATCTTGCGATAAGCTAAGCGATGGCCTGACTATATCATCACAAAATAGGCTATGTAATCAAAATCAGAAAATATTTGTTATGAGTTTATGTTATACCGTGGTACAACATTTTTCATATTACAAACTTTCACCATGTTGCTTCTAAAAGATGGAGAGATTTAACCTTTACTCGTGGAGCCTTATTTGTTAAAGGTCAGATTTTAGTGGTTTTACAGCCTTTTGAAAGTCACAAACTCTAAAGCCATGATTGTCACTGAATTTTTCAAAAGACTCAATTATGAAAAGTAGGGATGCACCGAATCCACTATTTTGGATGCGGCCGACCCCCCGAATCCTTCGAGAAAGATTCGGCCAAATACCGAACCGAATCCGAACCCTAATTTGCATATGCAAACATTTTTTACTTCCTTGTTTTGTGACTAAAAGTCTTGCAATTTCCCTCTCCGTTAGGATTCGGTTTGGCTGGGCAGAATGATTCAGCCAAATCCGAATCCTGCTGAAAAAGACCAGATCCTGCCCGAATCCCGAAATGAATCCCGGTTTAGGTGCATTTCTAATAAAAAATGCTGAATAATGCGGTAAAAAAATTCAAGCTTTCTGGACAATTTCTAGCAGAGAAAAATTCTGAACACCTCTAAAAACCTCTAAAAGTCCCAACTGATTTAAAATGGTCCAATATCAGTGCAGTTCACATTAATTCTTTGGTACCACAACTTTTACTCGGCAAAGATTTTCATGGTTTTTACACCTAATTAATCTAAAATCTTTCAGAGCTTTCTAGAAATATAAGAAAACCACATATTTTTCAAGGTTTGTGAAATTCAGTTGTTAAAAAATGGGCCCCTTAGACTAGGGTCTTTATTACATTCACACACAAAAACTGCAGTTGGCAACATTTTGACAAAATTTCACCATTTTGTGAATTTTGCAGCAAACCAAAACTGGTGAGTTTCACTCATGACTTGCATGTGTTGATTTAAGAATGTCTATTGAAAACACATCACAAGAATATTTTAGAATAAATGCAAGTTAAAGAACATATCTAAGTTAAAAGTGGAATTTCTTGTTAGATCTTTATTTAATTTTTTTCTTGTTAGATTTATATTTTTACTGTGTTATGGTTATTTAAGCAAAGAGGTGCATAGTAGCTTAATGTGCAACCACAGGATTCAAAGAGTTTCAAGTAAAATGTAAAATTATCTACAGTATACCATCCCACAAAAGTATAAGATTTCTTTGCTTTTTTGAGTCCTAAAACAACCACAGCTTATAGACCATTGCTAATTTGATTTGAAAATGGCATACAGTATAATTGGTAAGGTGAGACTGTACCAAAGCAGAATGCTTGGTGCAGGCAAAATAGCTAATTTTCTCAGGGTAATAAATGTATATTGCTTTATAAATCAAAAATATAGAGGAGAAATAAGGAATTTCAGAGATGAAATATCTGAATATGCTGATGCCTACTCTCAGCTTCTGAGGGCTTTGTCTTTCATAACTAATGAGGTGGCACAAAGTGCCTGGATAACATTAAATCACAGAAAATCCTTAGAAAATATATTGTTGGGTAATTGTATGAAACTGCTTTCCTTAAGCTGAATTACACATTGATTTTAAATAATGGTGTCACATCAATTTAAAGATCACCCTGTAGATTTATTGACACTGCCATTCTATGTTGGAAAATAAGAATACAGCATACTCAGTAAACCAGTATTTTCAAGCAAGAACAAGAAAACATTTTGGTGTCACACATTATAATCTCTGACAGACCTGGAATCACTGAGCTAAATAAGTGGATGCATAGAAAATAAGAGGTGCAGACAAGGCCATATTTTAGTTCTGACGCCCCAGTGTTACTGGCAGTAATAAATGTTTATACAGTAATGAAAGGTAAATTTGTGTTTCATATTTGTGAAAAGTAAATACTTTTAGATTTTACTTAAAATCTGAAACCACAAAAAATGTGATGCATTTGTAATTACAAGTGTATGTACTTCTGAATTTTGTTTGCAGCCAAAATAAGGTTAAGAAGAAACATACATATTTACTGTATATAAACTATGATATTTAACTTGGTATGATATAAGTTGTATTTCAGATTATCAAAATATTAAAGAGAACAAATTTGAGCAGCACTCTGGAAAACAGGTCACAGGGCCTAACATGTTTCGGGCATCTTTAACCATGGGTATAAATATAGGTATATGATTAAAGGAATTGTTCAGTATAAAAGTAAAAACCGGATAAATAGATAGGTGCAAAATAAACTTCTTGTTTTTCAGCTCTCTTGGTTTACACTGACTGGTTTCCCTGGTTCTTAGGCAGTATTCATTCAGTGATTTGAGGGAGGGCCACATTGGACATAACTGTTGCTTTTGAATCTGAGCTGCATGCTGAGGATCAATTGCAAACTCACTGAACAGTTATGTCCCATGTGGCCCCCCTTCAAGTCGCTGACTAACTCAGATTTAGGGAGCTGAAAAGCAGGAAGTTTGATGATGATTATTATTATTATTATATTATTATTATTATTATTATTATTATTATATTAGACATCCAGTCACTCCAGCCTTTATAGTTTGCATTTTTCCCTGACTAACTATATTAGAAACATTTTTTATTTTGCACAGCCTATCTATTTACCCAGTTTTTCATTTTACCCTGAACTGTACCTTTAAGGGCATGGCACCTGAAACCCATTAGGCTAGGTGTCCTTTGCCTTCTAACTGACAAAAATACGGCATTCTTTTTTACTGGAGTGCTGCATTAACTCATTTGCTGAAAAGTTGTGATGGTGGGGGCTACATTTTTTTTTGAAAATGCATATACCGGTACTTATATGGCTCATATCACTGCATTTTTGACTGAAGACCTCATTGTGTACAGAATTTAGGTCTACAGTTTTCATTTTATGCAAGTCCCTTGTGTAAACTACATTAATTCTTTATAGAAGAAATAGAAAGAGTTTGGTTTCAATAGTGTAATGTACCGCCTGACTATATTCTGTCCCTGATGGCAATTGAATTTAGAATTTGCGATATTCAGATTTTTCTCACTTTAAGAGGTGTGAGGGCCATTGACCATTGCATGATAAGATAAGGGGCCACAGAATTGAAAACCTGAAATGTCAAATCTATTGTGATGGCAGTGTAACACATTTTTCGGCTCAATAATGGCCTTCCCAGGCTAGTACCAGTAGAACACCGCTTACACTGGACTCTCTCACCCAGAGTGGGCCTTCACACAGTGGAAGAGGAAGGTAATGGTGTTGTGCAACTAAACCTCTCAATCTATAAAGATAGAGGGCACCAGAGGTTCTTGCAAATAACTGAACAAAAAGGGTTTATTGAACATACACAGGGCTTACTCACATCACAGTGGTTCAGAGACTAGTGGTACAGGCACATCACATGCAGAGTGTAACACAGACTGACACTCCCTTGGGACAGACTTAGCAGGAATCTCACTACACCTATGCAACATATCCCCATAGTGGTCTGGATCACCTCAGGGAAATCCTCTATCCTTATTTCCTTGCCACTGTGATCCCTATACTACAGGCAATATGGCCTGGGAGAGATACCTCCAAACTGCTATTCCTATGTTGGAGCTCAGAACTGCTGTCTTTAGCTCAACCGTGACTGACTAATCGTCCTAGAGTGTACTATTACGGGAGATACAACAGCCACTATCTACCCTGACTTTACTGAACCCATGAGCTCAGAGCACACATTCAGCCTGCTCCTCAGGTTGAAGGCAAAGAGGAAGTGCCGCTCTTTTCCCAGCACTATAACAAAGTGAGGCAGGAAGTGATCACCCAACCTGCTAGCCAATAGCATCCATATGCAAATGAACTGGCATTGCTACATGGGCTTTTTCCCAGCAATTAATCAAAAGGAGGAATTAAATCCATAGGAGCATATTTAATTCTACAGCAGGTTTTTTTATAATCTGTGTTAAGTGATTAATAAATATGTGCTTCACTAGATGCTAGATGAATATATAGCAAATACAAGAATCTGTGGCACAGCTGTAGCAGTTGAATCAGTGGTTGGTGTTTATTAAGCTCATAAACAGAGTGGCAACGTTTCGGGCCACCACTGGGCCCTTTGTCACTAGATGCTAGATGAATAACATTCCTCCGGAATAAAAATCTTAGACAATAATTTTGCCCACCATACCAGAGGCTTCATGCTTAAGGGTATCAAAGAGTGAAGTTAAAGATCTCCATAGTCCTCTACAGTGCAATTCCACCACTCTCCATTCATTTATATGGGAATTTTAAAAGAGTATTTATCAATGGGTGAAAATTGATAAATATGCCTTTCAAGATCTCATAGAAATGAATGGAGAGTGGTGAAATTGCACTCTAGAGGAACGTGGAGATCTTCAACTTTACTGTTTGTTAACTATATCCCTTAGTCTTAGCTCTTGAGTTAGATATTCTAAATGCAACCTAATTTGTAAAATCAGACTTTCTGCCTCCAGTGTTGATATGCATACCTCTGCAGTAACCTTAACTTCTGCAGCAGAAATCCTACACTGTATGTCAAGTCAGCTCCTGTGCTGGATGTCCTGTCTGGAGGTCTTAGGAGAGGGTTCTAAGCATCCCTTTTTCAGAATAAAATGTAATGCAGTGAGTGGGCCAGTTTTGACAGTGAAAAGATGTAATGGAAGTAGCATTTTTCAGGGCAGCAACAGCACCACCACAATCTGTATCTACAGTTTATCCCTAAGGGCTTCACTTCAACACTTGGCTGAATTGGAAAAAAACACAGGGCACCATCTCACACATGTCTTGAATAATGTTTCCCAATTGAAAAAATGGTTTGCAGCTGTTCCTTTTTGTTGCCAAAGAGACTGCTCTCAAATCTGTCTGACAAACATGTTTTAAATATATATTTTTTACTCTGGAATTGTTTAAACAGACTGATGAATGTATTCTCTTGTAAACAGCACACATATGTAACAGGGGAATTGTTGTGGAATTAAGTTGGATTTCCTGCTTTGTACATGTCATAAAAAGAGATAGCTTAGTCAGCCGAGAACTGCCTTTAATGTGTCTATTGATTTGTGGCCTGCCTTGTAGGGGTCCTGAGTTTGGATCTGGCACAGAAACGTAAGGATTTTACTTGTATTTACATATTTGCAGTGATTTTCACTGGATATGCCAGTTTCTTTCCATATTTCAGAAATGCAGGTTCCTGATAAAACTGATCATAATGTGTGTCTAATAGGGACCTAAAATTGTAAGCTTCACTGGGACAGGGGCAAATATGAATGATGAGCAATCTCTGGAAAGCTCTGCATAGCATGCCAGTAATAAATAAATAAAAGATTATAAAACTCCCACAAATTTTACATCAGATTCTTTAAATAGTGAGAAAAGTATTAGGAAAATTCAAAAGTCCAGAACGGGGAGCTGAAAATCTCTCTAGGAGACACTCACCTCCGTGCTACACGCCAACCCGTCCCTCCAGCGGGTGAAAATCCAATGAAAAACTCCAAATAGCGGAGCACCGGAGTGGGTGTAAAATCCGTTTTAATAATCCAATTTAAAAAGTTTCATAAACAGAGTTTCCATGACATGTGATTTTTGTATGGAAACTCTGTTTATGAAACTTTTTAAATTGGATTATTAAAACGGATTTTACACCCACTCCGGTGCTCCGCTCTTTGGCGTTTTTCGTGAGAAAAGTATTAGGAATGCACTGAAATAAATGTCACCAACTAAAGCTCTCTTCTCCGATAGGAGAACTTATCCTGCATGACTATTGCAGATTTATATGCAGATTAGTTATGTATCTCAACATTTTGATGCATACATAAATCTTTGTACACATGGACATTCACAAGCTAAAACTACATTTTCACCACACAAAACAGTTATTACCTAAAAACTAGATTTATTTTTGCGACAAATGAGTCTTGGTTCCTACTCAAAGATTCTTGAACAGGTACATTTTTTAAGGATCCACAGTGACTCAGATTTATTTCATACAGCATTTTCTACACCATTGACCATTCTGTGGATGAATAATGAACAAGTATAAGAGTTTATATGCTAGATACCCTATTTATCTATATTACACTCTCCTTTCATCAACTGTTTTGTATATTTATGAAGGAAATACCAGTGGCTTAAAATATGGGTTTCTATAGTCAACTGACATTTTAAAAATCATTCTGTTTGAGTATCCAGTGTCAGCAAGCAAAGCAGAGCCCTGTCCTTAAAGTGATTCTGACACTAAAAAATTAATTTTGTCATATGAATGTACATTACATGTTACCTATAGGTCATGGAGATCATTTTTTGCGGAGAGCTTTGTTTTTGTATATAATTGTTAGTTGAATTTCCTAAGCCTGACTTTCTGACACTCTAACACTCTGACTTTGCCAACCTAACAGTCCCTGCTCAGTCTGTTAGTTACAGTTTCTAATGATAACAGATGCCTGCTGCACAAATATGGCATCATGCAAATACTTTATGGCAAAGTTAGAAGTAGCTTTCAAAGCCAGTTATTATAATAGAGGTAAAAAAGAGTTTGACTTCAGGTGTCAGAATCTCTTTAACAGCTTCTTTAGGGTAGGTGGTAAATATGGGGCAACACCTCCTGAGGGTAGATGGCATAGAAGCCTTATCCTTGGTTTATTTTTCTAGTGTGGGGTAATGTTTTTTTTTCAGGTTTGCTGAGCTGTTGGCAATCTTATTTATCACAGTTTTATAATTACAGGTATGGGGTCTGTTATCCAGAAAGCTCCAAATTATGGAATGAATGGCTGACTCCCATAGACTCCATTTTATGCATATAATCCAAATTTTTAAAAATGATTTCCCCCTTTCTCAATAATAATAAAACAGTACATTGTACTTGATCCCTAAGATCCTATATAGGATATAATTAGTCTTTATTGTAAGCAGAACCAGCTTATTGGTTTCATTTAATGTTTACATGATTTTCTAGTAGAGTTAAGGTTTGAATTACGGAAAGATCCGTTATTCAGAAGGTCCCAGGTCCCAAGCATTCTGGATAACAGGTTCCATACCTGTATAGAGAAAAAGGAAGTAATTAATAAAAAAAGTTGTGCTTGAAATTGACTCTGTGGAAGGTGGACTTCCTGTAATTTAGAGCTTTCTGAAAATCAGATTTCTGTATAAGAGATCCCATACCTGTCAATATTAACATTGTATAGGTGTTTTCTGGTACTGATGTGGGATTCATGTGCACACACTCCTGACATTCAGAATAGGGTATGCTAACTAGAAATCTATATGTGGGTAGACACTAGCAGGAACACATGCTTAAAGGGGTGGTTCACCTTCAAGTTAACTTTTAGCATATTGTAGAAGGGCTAATTCTAAGAAACTTTTCAATTGCTGCTCATTATTTATTTTTCATAGTTTTTTAATGATTTGCAATTTTCTTCTGTTTCTTTGCAGCTTTCAAATGGGGGTCACTGACACCATCTAAAACAAATGCTCTGTAAGGCCTATTCATAGTCCAGTCTCTTATTCAAATCAATGCAAGGTTGCTAGGGTAACTTGTACCCTAGAAACCAAATTGCTGACACTGCAAATTAGAGAGCTGCTGAATAAAAAGCTAAATAACTATAAAACTACAAACAATAAAAAATGAAAACCAATTGCAAATTGTCTCGGAATATTACGCTCTACATTATACTAAAAGTTAACGCAAAGGTGAACAACCCCTTTAAGCCAGTAAATTAAAATATGGACTTTATTACAGGAACATGTGCACAGCAAGCCTATGATTAATTGCCTAGCTGCATAAAATGCATAAGGCTTGCTGTAAGCATGTCCTACAAATTTAAAGCACTGCTTTTCTTTACATAATCCCAACAATTTTAACATTCTGAGTCCATGAAAGACCATAATGAAGAAAGAACATGGGGCTAGGTTTATAAAACAAACATGCTAACCTCCACCTTACCCAACTGACTTTGGCAGGGGTCATAGATTAGAACCTTAGAAACTGAATAAATATTATTCTGTTTACTGATTGTGTCATTGCATTTGTGATGAGATAGGGGAGACAAATAAAATGGTCCTGGTGCCTGGCCTATGCCTCAATTGCATAGCTCAATTTTGAATTTAGGTTTTTTTTTTCTCAGTGCTCTGCTGTCCAATTTTTCCTACTATAGCACACATTTGTTGACATTACTTTATTTTATTTATTATGTCATACAAAGATGTGTGTGGATCCCTTTGGCAGCCTGAAGTTCCACTGACCTCCAATAAGAGAGCTTTACAGCTCACCAGCCCCTTGGATGTTGCTCTCAGTAGCCTAAAAGCATGTGCTTATCTTTGCATTCCTGCTTTGACAGTAGGTTTTGATTTCATAAAAATCAGGTGTACTCCTGTAGGCTGCCAGTCCACATAGGGCTACCAGATAACCAATCACAGTTCTTATTTTGCATTACTCAGGAACATTTTTGTATGTTTTCTTTGCTCTTTTTTTTTCTTTTTTTATACCTGAATGTTGCTCATGGGTAAAAAAAAACGTTGGGGACCCCTGCTCTAGAGTAATGAAGGGAGAATATTAAGAGCGTTATTTATCAAGCTACAAATTTATCTCAGTATTTTCTTTTACAAACTCTGAGCATATCAGCTCAGGTTTTTTAGCCTTATTTATTATAACATTTTCCTGAACAATTTCTTTGCGGGAAAAATTTAGGTTTCCACTATTTTTTCCAATTTCTTTTCTGAAAACCATGACTTTTCAGATTTCCCCCCGAAAGCTCTAATAACATTGTGGAAGTGCCTGAAACCCAGCTCACATAAAAAAATCAATGGAACGTTTCCAATTGACTTATATGTAACCTCAGCATGTTTGACATGCTGGATTTTAATATTCATCCTCATGGTTTAATAAATCACAAAACATTTGTGATTTTAAAAAAGGCCTATTTAAAAAGAAAAAAAACCCACAAATTTTATGGATTTTTGGAATTCGGAGCTTGATTAATAAAACCCTAATAGTCAATCTAAAAATGTGTATATTATTGGTGTTTTATCTACTTAATCCTTACTATTTTCTGATACTGATAAATTCCTATGTTATATTGGAATCATGTCATTATCCTTTATTTGTTTCTGTTTGTATTTCCTTTGCTCCACCAATGGATGGGTTAGGCTTTCAATAGGATTCTCAAGAAAACTGATTGTTAAAAAACACAGTAATATTATGAACACATTTTGGAACAGCAGTTAGTGACAAACTGCTTCTGCTGCAACCTTATCTTACTTGCTCAGTGATCCTGAAGTCATGGAAAAAACTGACCTAAAGCTGAGTCACTGTAATTTCTACTGACCCGATAAAGCATACTTTTTAACCTATGACTCTAATTTGCAGTATCTACACTATGTAGATTTCTCCTCAGCTTCACATTATAGGTGATCTATTATGCACTCTTTTTTACTCAATATTTAAGCACATTTAAACGGGTGGTTCACCTTCAAGTTAACTTTTAGTATATTGTAGAAGGGCCAATTCTAAGAAACTGTTCAATTGGTCTTCATAATTTATTTTTCATAGTTTTTTGATGATTTGTAATTTTCTTATGTTTCTTTGCAGCTTTCAAATGGGGGTCACTGACCCCATCTAATTGTAAGGATACAAATGTATTGTTATTGCCACTTTTTAGTCCTCATCTTTCTATTCAGTCCATCTCCTATTCATAGTCCAGTCTCTTATTCAAATCAGTCCAGGGTTTCTAGGGTAAATTGGTCCCTAGAAACCAAATTGCTGACATTGCAAACTAGAGAGTTGCTGAATAAAAAGCTAAATAACTATAAAACCACAAACAATAAAAAATGAAAACCAATTGCAAATTGTCTCAGAATATCACTCTCTTCTTTAGTATACTAAAAGTTAACTCAAAGCTGAACAACCCCTTTAATGAAAAATAATTGCAAAACATGAACCATTTTTTCTTCATGCATATTTTATATAGATTTTGCTAACCCAAAAAACAATTAAACAACGCTCTTCAGTGAAAATAAAATTTTATAGCTTTCGCCGTTTTTTCACCGGATTTTGTATCAAAATGCATAATGTTAACATTTTTGCATCAAATCAGTGACTGCCTTTTATCAGGTTGAATCATGAAATAATTTGTTTTGTTTCTAGTTGTTCCCCTGTTTAGTTTCTAGTTGTGCACTATAGGTTAACTATGAGCTAAGCAATTGTTATTCTTGGTGCTGTCAGTATTGAAGGAAATTCTCCTTTGCAACCTGATTAATGAAAACATTTTGTAGGAATGCTGGTCCCTGTCTGTAGCAACAGTACATAACGACCTGATTGCAGATAATTACATTTCTGATATGTTTGAGATGAAAACTGCCAGATCTAAGATATGTTGAGCAGTCTACTGTTTTATAGTATAAGGACTATGGATTGCTTTATCCTTAGTTTAAATGTTGGTGTAAATCAACTTGATCTCAATCTCATGTATAGATAACTATCTGTAATTTGAATTTTAAATATATCTAAAAATGAGTCTTTATTAAACATAAATGTTACAGAGAATGAAGGACTATGACAAAGTTGAGTAATACAAACTATAATACTAACAAATCCTTCTATTTTTTCCAGTCAGTGGTAGGTTAATAACTACTTTTAGGGCAAAAAAGCATTGGACGACCATTTGCAATGGCCCTACGTATCTCAAATGACTTTCACCATTATTTAAAATTCCTACATATCATTCCATTAGAATGCAACAAAACATTCCAAGGACCGACCTCTACAGCCTAAAAAAGAGGACTTCCAAGGTAAAGACTCTAATTAAGAATTCAAAACTTAGTAACATTTTTTGCAAAGTGAAGGTATAGTGGGTTCCTAGCTTTTACTCTGCAGTAACATTTCCCCTTTTATAGTTAAGATGCACACCATGTTTTACAGGGTTTCCTCCCCTCCCCCGAAGATTCTGTACCACCTTTCTTTAAAAGTATCAAAAACAACATTTTTGAGCCACATAATTTTTAGGTAATCGATTTAACTATTACACTGTATCAGGCTTTACTTTTCACAGATGACAGCGCTGTCCAACCAGTGGTCTATGGGCTGCATCAGGCCTGCCACTCCACCTTGTGCGACCCTCCACATGAAAGTTTACCTGCTGCGACTGCTTACTTTTAAAGGTATCAATATTAACTGAAGGTATCAGAGATTAACTGGTCCCTGCATTGTTTAAACCTCAAATACAGACAGTAAAATCCTGCATTGTTAACACCTATAATACCCGCCTGCATTGTTCACACCTGTAACACCTCTATTGTTCACAATACTAAAGCCTGTATTGTTCACACCTCAGACCCAAACCTGTTCACATCTCATACAAACTGCTGGAGCGTTGCCAGCATTTTGTCACCATATGTAGCACAATGTGAGCTGTTCCTGATATCTTTCCCTGTCTCCTGCTGTATTCTGCCTTCCCTATGCTTCCTGTGTGTGCCATACTCTGCTTGCCCTATGCTCTTTCGGTGTGCAATACTCTGCCTACCCTATGCTCCCTGTGTGTGCCATACTCTGCCTTCCCTATGCGCCTTGTGTTCCATACTCTGCCTGTCCTATGCTCCCTGTGTTTACCATACTCTGCCTGCTCTATGCTTCCTGTGTGTCATACTCTGCCTGTCCTATGCTTGCTGGGTGTACCATACACTTCTTGCCCTATGCTCCCTGCATGTGCCCTATTCTGCCTGCCTAGTCTACCCATGGGATGTGCGCCTGGTAGGGTTTGTTCTGAGGTTTGTTAGCATTTGTAAATTGGTGTTAGGGGGCCCTAAGATGTTTCATGTGCTGGGGGTTACAGGGTAAAGGGGAAATGTGGATAAAGAGTGTGTTTTAACATGACTTGCACTATTTTACATATGAATTATAATTGCTATCCTTTCAGTGAGCAGCAACCATTTTTTTGGTGTGTTACCACCATTAATGGGGACATGGTCTTAAAAGTTCATGTGGGAAAGTTAGTGTAGTTTAAAATGGGTGGTTTAAAAATAGGGAGGGGTCAACACTGGCTTCCATTATTGGCTCTCCACCATGTAGGCCAGAAAAATCCCTTCCCAGAAGTTGGACAGCACTGATATATGATATTTATTTAATATGTGGCTATAAGTACAGAAATTCATGTGTACAGTGCAGCCACTTGGATTTGTGAGTTAAATGCGTCATGACTCAGGCTTAATTGAAGAAACTGTTATCTAAAGTTATCTTAAGCATACCAAAGCATCATTGTTTTCAATGGTGAACGCTTTAATTGGATGGGATTCTGTGACGCAATTTTCTGTGTTAAGTGGGACAAGTGAGAATTCTTTGTTTAGTTATTCTGTGTCAAACACACAATCCAAAGTGGCTTCATCTGTATATGTATTTTGCATGGGAAATATATCTAATTTTTCAAAAACATAGGAATAGGAAGGATAGCATAAGAAGGAAAACACCTTTCACACCTCCCAGCAAACCCTGTGCCAGCATGGCTAACAAACGTATATGGTTCTGTTAATTAAAATATCCCATCCAATAATTACTTTTGAATAGGTCTAGCATATCAGTGCATTCTCAAAAACATACATACTTTTTTTATTTCATTATTATCCAATTTAATGTAAGCATATAAAATACAAGGAAAGTGGCAAGGCTGGTGTTACCATGGAGTTAAATACCACAAAGGCAAGACCTTACTTACATATGAATATTGTAGTTGCCCTCTGTACAGGCACGTTAAAAATTTATAGCAAAATATATTTTTGGCAGAGTGAAAAATAACTTAGAACATTGCCCCCTGCATGCCTTTGGCAATATTACTATGGCCTTTATTCAGAATTACCAATTAGCTTTGTTAATTGCATTGATCTTCTGAATCAGCCAGTACAGCTTTATTTGACTTGGTTCTTTGTAAGCCTTTTTGTGCAAAGTCCGTGTGATGTCAGAATCAAGACATGAAATAAGAAATCATATTTTTTTCACAGCAAAGAGGAGCTAAACTTATTTCTTTTTTTTTTTTATTCCACGCCTGACTCAGTCAGAGATTAAGCTTTGACACAATTCATAATTAAATATTGAAATCATGAAGTGCAAAAATGTTTAATTTTTAAATTATGAGTTTTAATTTACCGCTTACAGTGAATATCTCTGGTCACCTGTGGAGATGCATCACACACTACATTGCCTAATGTATGATGCCTGAATAAGACTGAGCATACAGTTAAAATAAACTAATGCAATTTACTGAATTGCAGTCAAATATTTATCCAGTTGATGAAACAGGTTTTATATAGAGTCCAGAACAATAATTAGGGAAAAGGCCTTGCTTTATGCTCAAACTGCATGTCCACAGAAATATGAAATTTTTAGTATTAAGAGGGTTAAATGCCCTCTCCATTTTAATATGTGTTGCTTTTCTGTAGCAGATGGTTGACATCAGGTTTATTATATTCCCGGATGAAGACAGGATGATATAAAGAGGTTTAGCCATGGCAGAACTGCACAGAGGAAGGTCTATATATCTAGTTGTCCTAAAGAACACTTGTTTGTTTAAGACAATTGAAAACTCACAATATATGCAGAGAAGTGTTTGTACATCTCCAGTGCTTCATCTTTCTACAAAGAGAATGTTTGGTGATCATACTGGTAAATATTTATCTGACAGGTTATTTAAACACTTGTACAGTTACTTATTTTCTTTGAGCGTGAAACAAACCATTTTGACATCCACAGTATGTATTTTACTTGGTTAGGCAATATTCTTGCATTTTTAAAAGAAACATCAAATATTAGTAACTATAACAGGGGTGATGCACTAAGCCCATCTTATGAGCAAAGTGTAGAGTGAAAAACAACTTTTTTTTTTTACCAATTCTTTGTTGTTGACTTCATTCATGGGATTACTGGTTTATGTTCTGAAAATATTTTTTGGTGTTGATTTAATTTCCTGTGGTATAAATTTAAACTTCACAGTGTTGATTAATTCATGATCTAAAAAGTAGATTGTGGATTAACAATATTTAGAGAGAACATAATTCCATACACTTTTATATGCTCCATTAACCAGATTTCCATTCTATTCTTGCTTCTCACATATATATGAAATGTTGGGTTCCTTTCATAGATTTTTATATTTACTACTTTCAAGACCAAACTGCCTAAGGCAATGCTTTATAGCAAATGAGTTTGATGACCAAAGCATATGTTCTCAGTGTCTGTTCTGTAGTGAGATGACTGCATGTGTTGGCTATAATGATTTTGGAAGGATTTTTCCTGTCTCAATAAAACAGATACTCTGCACTGTAGACAGGTTGCAACTGCCATATTAAATATACTTTAATGTGTTTCATTTAGAAATGTCAGTATCTGATAGACAGTAATCTATCTGTAAAACACCTTTGGTATGGGACAATTTTTTCATGCCCTAGTGTGTAGAATGCAGAATGCTTACTATTAATAATAAGATGCTTCTTTGTTTTTTATACTGAAATTGTTAATGCTAGTGTTTAATGTAATGTCACTTAGGAGAAAAAAAGATAATCATTTTATAGCTACATAACCAAAACTTGTGCAGAAATGCTGTCAAAACAATCAACCTGGATATGCCAGGTCAGGAATAGGCATTCCATATCAGAGCACCCATTTGGAAGTAAAATACTGAGAAATACATTTTCTGCCATGGGAAGAATAAAAACCAGCAACAGGAACATGTTTATACAGGAGTTTTAAACAAAAGACAGAAAAGCACATTTTACACAGGCCATTGCTATGTAACAGCACATCAGTTCAGAAAGATAATTATATTCATTGCATATGCAGCTTTGTACATTTGTATAAAGCATTAAGAACATTTCTCACAATGTTCTGAAAACCACAAGTACTTTCCCTCCTTGTTTATCAATGAATTTTCACGACAATTTCGTGTGCAGGAAAAGACATGATAAAATCATGAAAAAATCCAAACCATATGTTTTTTTTCCGGAATTTGTCCCCGAAAACTGCAACTTTTTTGGATTTGATGCCCAAAACCATGAATTGGATTATTGAAAAAAACACAATGCAGATCAAGATATCTTCAAAATGTCAACGGGACATCTGCCGTTGGCTTCTAGGTGAACTTGGAATTGAATTGAATATCGTCCATAACTTTTCACCTTTTACTCATTGAATTGAATCTGGTCCAAACTTTCATATAGTGCTCACCACCTTTGGTGTTAGGTAGTATCTGTTACATAGGCAGATTTTCAATAGAGTTTGGGGAGGCTAAACTAAATAAATACCTGCAAAAAATATTTTTTTTTTTTATTTTTTCTCTCTGCAGTCCAGAACTCTGTTCCAGTGACCACTTTACCTAGCACTTCTGAAAAACATCTGCTGTTAATAGTTTTCTGGACCTGGCTTCCTTAACTCTTCAGCCAGGACTGCAATCTGGCTGGGAATGAGATAAGTTAATGCACCAAGTTTGCACCTAAAAGACCCAATTATATTTGAATTATCAGTGATAAGGAAGACCCTTCATTGTGGCAGTTCAGTAGACCTATGAGTGCTCATCGTTAAAACCTGTATTAAAAAAACCCTGCAGGGTTAATCATATGTAATTTTGGTGTTCTCCTCCTTGAAAATATTTCATTCTTATGTGCACAGTGGATGTGTAGCACTGGCTTGTGCAATGTGCAATGGTTATTATCATCTTCTAATTAAAAGATCTCTTTATCAGGTCTGATGTAACAGATTGTATAAGATTTTGCTGGAATCTTGCATTTCTGTAGTAGCCTAGTCATCTTTCTGTATTATTTGTTGGTATATAATAATGATGTGTCAGACGTTACACCTATTAAGCATACATTCAGAAAGAGTTATTTGCCACACTTTGATTTAAGCAAAATCCTATTTAATTCAGTTGTAAATATGATTAGATGCAAGGCAAAAACTGCCAGAGATTACTGCCCAGCAAACTGGAAGCATTGATAAATAGATCACTCCAGGTTCAATGATTCAGTCAGTTATGTAGAATTCATTTGTCATAATTAATTCCAATTTGTCAACTGTAGGCTTGTGAAATTATACTTTATATTTGCTGATGTTGCAAGGGAATTTCTACTAAAGATATATGCCCACTGCCATTTGCATAAAGTGAAAATTAACTTTTAGTGCAGAATAAACAAGACTGCAATATGCAATAATCTTGTTGTTACTGTTATTAAATAATATAGACAATTTCATATTTATCTTGTATTTAATGCTTATTGGAATAGAAACAATGGTACTTTCAGGTTTTAAATGATACCTACTATTACATTAATTAAATAAAAGGCATTTATTAACCCATTAGTCAACCATGTGCTGATCAGGATGATAATACATATTTTCAGATACTACATAATGGGAACAATAAAAGCAATAAGATCCATGCTCCCATGCCAAGGCATTTTGTATTGACATAATCTCAGGGGGAACCAAGGTAATGTTGACCTGGCTTCCATACAGCACTGGCATATATTAAATTTATGATGTTTTATCTAGGGGACTGATAAATAGTTTCCAAATTTATTGTACAATCCCCTAAAGTTTGTCCATTAATTTGACCCTTAGTTATGAAGGAAGTAATGCTCCTCTTCCTGGTCAACTCATGTTAGGTCACTAGGTGACACTATGTAATTATATATATATTGACAAGTCATGTGGTTCTATGGGATCTTACCTGTGACTCCCCTGGGTGGATGGAAGTCAGGAGTGGATTCATATTAGTTCAGAATTTAGTGTGCAGGCAGCTATCTACTCTTATTGGTCTATCTCGGAGAGACAGTCAGGCTCAGGATTATTTTGCTGAGCAGTTTTTCCACTTCACCAAAAAGTGTTAGAAGGTGCTAGATCCTCACTGGAATTGTTGCCTAGACAGGAAATTATTGTGTGGTTTTAAGAGGCTAGATGGTTCCCAGTTTTATGCTGCACTGAAAATTAATTTTCACTTTTTGTAAATGGCAGTTGACAGATATATTTAATGGAACTCTCACAGTACTGTTGAGCGTATGTACTGATTGTTCACTGGTTATTCCCTGTATTATGTCCTTTGTGGGTTGTTCAAGAACAAATAAGTTCTGGTTACGTTATAAGAACCACTGTAGCCCATTCTTCTGAAATACAAGAGAGTTTAGTTCCACAACATTTAAAGGGCCCACACCATTTTACACATGTAAAATTAAATATGACTGACATTTTAAGTGAACAGCAAAGAGAGCCATCTCCTATATTATAGAATAACACCATAACAACAATTGTACTGTACTCTTTTAATGTTTATTACTATGCACTAAATTGAACTCATACACTGCTATAGGAATGTCCAGGATCCCATTGTATCCAATTACAAATTTAATCTGTTAAGTAGCCTGTACTTTTTCTCCTTTTTTTTAGCTTGAATGGCTATGGCTATACAGCAGCCTATGTACATAAATTACAATGGTGTTTCTAAAGCAAACACATAACTTTTACCAACACAGGACAACTGCTCAGCATATTTTAATTATTTTAAAATGCTTTTATTTTTAGCTGTTACTATTTCTTTAAGTAATGATCATTAAAGATTGAGTAAAAACTGCCTCTAAAGTAAACACAACATTTACCAATGCAGGACAACTGTACAGCATATTTTAATTACTTTAAAATGCTTATATTTTTAGCTATTCCTTTAACTAATGTTCATTAAGGCTTGAGAAAAAACTGCCTCTAAAGCTAATTTTAAATCAAATTGAGACCTCTAGTGGCCAGATTGTCATGCACAAGGCAGATATTTTATTTTAATTTGCCAAGTAGAAGGAATTCTGGGAAGTAAGTAATACTATTGCTATTGTTTTCATACATAAAATCTAGTGGCTATGAAATAATAGGCACAAAGTTTGCTTTTGTCTGAAAGCAAACTTTTGAGTAGTTTAGCACCCTCTTTTCATTTTGAAAACCAATAGTGATTCAGTGTAATTTATTTCTATAAATGAATTGACAAGCTTGTGTTTGATTAAAACCAAACCACTGGTTGACACTGAGTTGCAACTACCAGTTAATAAGCTTGGACAATTATTTGGACCAATATCTTTACCATTTTTGGATCAGCTTCCAGCACATGCTGTTATTATATGTCAGAGTTGTGAAGTGATTTGCTTTAGGAATCCATGGTTTGAATATAGTTCTTTACTTTGAGGGTGAGCAAAAATCCCAGATGGGAATATTATCCTTTAAAACAGAAACCTTATAAAAGATCACAATAGACTCATTCAAAAAATCTTTAGGAATGAAATGCAACAAAGTAAGTGATCTGTACTGTTTTACTTCAAAGATTTTTTACCATTGCTGAACACATTGGAGATCAATGGTATGCATTTTCTATAGGTCAGATACAATAGTATTCTATGAAAAAGAAATGTGTTTGCTTGTTTTATCCATGCAAATTAACCATTTCATTAAAAACATTGTAGATCTTTTAACCAGTCCCTTGGTTAAGCCATTTGCAATAACATCACACACAAGAATTTGCATGAATTGCATAAAGTTCCCTTTTTGTTAACTCAGGAAAAGTAAATAGCAGTTCCACACAAAGAGCTGCATTTATTTTAGCATCGAGTCATGCTTGAATCTGAGCGAGGTTTAAACCAGAGTCCGGGGTATAGCTTATTACTACCTTTCTACTCTGAAATAAAATATTCTCATTGATGTTGAAGAAGATACTGACAATATAGTCTATCCTTTCACACTTTCATAATAGTTAATGTCTTTTCTTAAAGAAAAAAATATTCAGAAACTATGGATAGTCTCTGATCTAGTCATGCCCATGGGACTATCTTTTTCCTATATCTTGTTGCAACCATTTCTAGCCTTGGAACATGTTGAAGGAGATTTTGAAGAGAGACTATGAGAGAAATAGCATTGTTTACATAATGACAGTTTCACCGCAGATATATTATATATTTACAAATTATTAAATGTACATATATGAGTATTTTAGCATTCTTGCTGTACTTTGTATATTTGAGTCATTTGATTTATATTACTAATATTTATATTACTAATTATTAATAATTTTTCAATCTGAAAAATAGGTAATACAAATTGGAATACCAATTCCAAATACAAATTGGAGCCCATCTTATATTGTATAAATTTTGCATGGTTTTGTGATATTTTTACAGTTTGCTTTACCGTGAATATGGCAATCTTGTTCATTGTGGCACAGTGTCGGGCATGGGTACAGGTAAATGCCTAGCAGGTAGGAGCCTAGGTGCTTTGTAACATGATGTCACCATGTTTTGTGTTAGAAGAACCAGAAATATGTAATTAATTCAGAACTAGATTTAATAAGGAACTTAAACAGATGACAGGGATGAAAAATATATCCTGAAGATGAGTCAGTAACAAGGCAGAGGTCAGGGGCAGGCTGCAAGCTGAGGCAAGTCCATGTAAACAGGTCAGAGGACTTTGGCAGGCAATAGGCAAGTCTGTGTAAATAAACAAGAGTTCTTTGATGGGTCACAGCCAATACAATTCCATGGAATAGGCCAGGGGTCAAAACCAGAAGAACAGAATAAAAGCTGGGTAGCAGAAACAAGGAATTAACAGGACTGATGGACAAGCAGGAACAAGAAGGCGAATCTGGAGCAAGGAACAAGGCAATCAGGAACTGAGGAAACAGCAGAGAGAGGGTATGGTTATGTAGACTATTTTCAGCATTAAATGCCAAAAGCCTTTGGTTGCTCAACAGTGATTACCAAGCAGGGCAGGGATTGAATCCCTGACACACGGGGGCAAATTTACTATTGTTTGAATTTTGAACAAAAAAAAATTCGAAATTCGACCATGGGAATAGTGGGTGAAGTAAAATGCTTCGAATTAGAATATCGAATTCGAAGGATTTTACCGCAATTCGAACGATCAAATGATCAAATAGGAAAAATTTGATTGATCAATCGTTCGAATTGATCGATTCAAACTATTTAATTGATCAAATTTTTTATTCGATCTAAAATAATATTCCCAATTCGGTAGCTTGGTTCTGGCGTAGTATGTGGTTAAATAAAAATTAAAGGGGAAGTAATTCGACGATTGAATAGTCGAATATTTAAATAAAATTTTATTCGAATATTCAAATTATTCAAATTCGCCTATTCGATGGTCAAATTTGCCTAATTTGCATATTCGACAATTTGAATTTAATTAAAATTCGATCGAACTTCGAATTCTTCATTCAAATTTTATTAAATCTGCCCCACAGTGTTATGATTTTAGTCATTTGTACTTTTTTTCTTTCTATTTTTTTTAACAGTTAAATACAGAGCTTGTCATTATTAAACCTATCCCATAATTAATATTGTTGACTGATATTTTGGCTTGTTTTGCAATTTTCATGTATAGCAGGTTATATGTAAATACCGTGTGGTTTATAAAAACACCCTGCATTTTCCTTCCAGAGGAACTGATGAATTACTATTTAGGCCCAGCACCTCTGAAGTTGTTACATTGTTTTGTACTGATAAGTAAACATGCTGCAAGTACATGCCTCAAATTTATCATATTATGCTAATGAACAAGCAACCCTGCTCTGTCATTTACAAAGGGACATGTAAGAAACAGCAGGCTAATTTATAAAATATCAAACTGGCGATTTCCAAAGCATTCCAAGCAGTCTGATATGTTTACCTTGTGAACCTCCAGACAATTGTGACTCAAGTCTTTTAAGGACTTCTCAAAGCATGCATTGGAGCAAACTGTTAAATCTGACCTGATTCGTATGACAAACTGTAACTATCATTATGGATTATAGATTCTTCAAGACTATTTCTAATAGGTTAAACCTACCAAATTGCAATACAATCCTATGGGAAGCTCCTGGGAAGTTTTTTTGATTTAATAAAAAAATTTGATCCATTGCTTAAAATTGTTGGAATCGATCAAATTTTTAATATTCGATCGTTAGAACAATCTAATTGCGTTAAAACCCCACAAATTCAGAATTTGAATTTGAGGGGTTTTAATTCGACCTAAATTCGAGGGTCGAATTTGAGGGTTTTTTAACCCTCGAAATTCGACCCCTAAATGACTGGAAAATTATGGTATATTGAGAGAAAATTCTAGAGTGCAAAAATGAGCATAATGTATATCAGCAACATTTCATAAAGATCTACATTGACTGTGGACCTTAGATGGCCTATGCTTTACCAGATACTAAAATAGAGAGTTATTATAAAAAATGCCTCACTTCTGAAATGGTCTCAATATACCAGGGGTGTGGCAGGGTGGCTGTCATAAAGATGAATATATTGCCCAAATATCTTTACTTGTTTGAGACTCTCCCAGTCTCCATTTCTCTCTCAACATTTAGGAAATACAGTCTCTATTTTAAAACTTCATATGGGCTCAATGGAGTCATAGAGTGGAAAAATCAGTCCTGATGTCAGCACCCAGAATAGGAGGCCTAGGAGCCCCTAATCTACAAAAGTACTATGAAGCTGCTTATTTTAGACAGTTACTGGCCTGGTCATATTGGACACCAACATGACATGGGGACATATAGAAAATATATTGGCACAGGGTTTCCATTTAAATGCACCCATATAGAACTCTACTTTAACAGTCCAATGCCCTGAAACTGCACTTTTGGAAACTCTGCACATGCATTTAATATGGTTTAAGACTAAGCACAAACACAATGTGATCTCCACCAAATCACTGATGACAACATTTCTTAATGACCCAACATTCCAATCAGGAACAGAACCTCTATTTTATGACAAGTGGGCTAAGTTTCATTGCTTCAGGGTGGGAAAACGTACTTCATCCACAGACCCATAAAATATTACCACTGAAAACTATCCAAGAGAGGCAGCGACAGGTGAAAATCAGATTATTTGAATATTTTCAAGTTTGCCGCTTTCTGGAGAAGTACGCTAGAAATGCTAAAACAAATAGCCCCGTAGCATTCAAGACTTTGGCACCCAATCGGCTACCACAGAAGAGACTTATCACAACTTATGGTCCCTGAGAACTGTCATTCGAGAGACACAAATATACAGACATATGGGACCAAGTTCTTCCACAACCAGTAACTGCTGAAGACTGGCCTTAAATATGGGACAATGCTGACAAAGAGAACATATTTAAAAAATCCTAACCTTCTGGTATTACACCCCAGAAAGACTAGGCAAACTATTTCCACACCATTCTACTCTTTGATGTAGAAACTGTGGGACTCAAGGCACTCTATTACATGTCTTCTGGGACTGCCCACTCATTCAGCCTTTATGGAGAGAGTTAACAGATCTTTTATGTCAACTCATATCTTAACCAGCGTCATTGGATACTTTCATACTTTTATTGGGCAAACCAATACCCAAAATTCACAAAAGCAGACAAGCGTTAATTAATCAAGTGCTGACAGCCTCATGGTTAGCTATTGCTGCTAAGTGGAAAAGCCCAACAATACTTACACTTGCCGAAATTATTGACAAAGTGAACAGCAACAGAACTTTTGAGGGGAGTATAGCCCATATTCGAAACAAGACAGAACAATATCTCAATATTTGCATATATGGGAGTTGCAATGTCTGGAACCCACAATGACCCACTGAATTCAGCCAGACTAATCCCTAAGATTGACCTATACCAGTGTAATTATTCTTAATATCATTGAAACCTACTTGTACCCAATTCTAATTTTTTATTTTTAACTCTTAACTTAAGTTTGAGTTATACACTTACTTCATACACTGATATGGCGTAGGCATAAATTCTGAATGCTGACATAGAACAGAATGCAGGCCATAAAGGCCCTATCTCTAAATGGAGACACTTTTGCTATACTTCATTGATATGTATGTTATAAATGGACCATTGTCTGTAAAATCTTGAAAAATGGCAATAAAAAACAAGTTACAAAAGAAAAAAAAAGAAATTGATGTATTAATGTATAAAGCATGTAAAAGGAATAGACAATTCAGGAGATATGCTCATTTTCATAGGCATTGGTTAAATTAAGGAATGTAGGCCTGTAACATAGTATTTGTAACTGGGTAGAGAACTGGCTAAAAGATAGACTACAAAGAGTGGTGGTAAATGGAACATTTGTCTAACTGGACCAGTGTTGTTAGTGGGGTACCGCAGGGCTCTGTACTGGGTCCCTTGATTTTCAACTTGTTTATTCATGACCTGGAGGTGTGCATTGAAAGTAGGGTTTCTATTTTTGCAGATGATACTAAATTGTGCAGAACTATAGGTTCCATGCAGGATGCTGCCACTTTGCAGTGATTTATCTAAGTTGGGAAACTGGTTTTTATAGATAACAAGTTGTCTAATTCTGGGCAGTGTCATTCTGTAGCTACTAAAGCAAATAGGGTTCTGTCAAGGGAAGAAAACATAATTATATATCTTTATAGATCCTTAGTAAGACCTCATCTGGAATATGCAGTGCAGTTTTGGACTCCAGTCCTTAGGATGGATGTAAATGAGCTGTAGAGAGTGCAGAGACGTGCAACTAAACTGGTTAGAGGGATAGAAGACTTAATTTATGAGGGTAGACTGTCCAGGTTGGGGTTGTTTTCTCTGGAAAAAAGGTCCTTGCGAGGGGACATGATTACACTTTACAAATACATTAAAGGACATTATAGACAAATATCAGGGGACCTTTTTACCCATAAAGAGGATCACCGCACCAGAGGCCACCCCTTCAGACTAGAAGAAAATGACTTTCATTTGAAGCAGCGTAGTTCGTTCTTCACATTTTTTGTGGAAAAAACATTACAATTCGATTGTTGTATAGAAAGAACAGAGGCGCCAATCCAATAGGAGTTTGTTAATAAATTTTGACTGCTTAATTACAGCCGTTTTGTGTCTGCTTGGAGGAGGTAAGTCCACCACTGCCTCCTCTGATTACCAAGTTTTGGCTTTTAAACTCGTTTATATTCTTTTATCCTTTTGGCGCCTCTGTTCTTTCTATACAATACTAAGTCCACCCTGGGTGGAGGGTTGATACCCTTTTTCTACCTACAGAGAATGACTTCTTAATCCTGAGTGGGGTCAGGACAATCTCCCCACCTGCCTTTGCAGTGGTTGCCTATTGGTAACCCTGGTTTGTGAGTATATGCTATTTACTCTTATTTCATTATCCCTTACCAATACAAATTACACTATTGGGGCTCTTGGTGTTCCTTTTGTTTACAATTCGATTGTTAGTAAATTAGCCCATCTGTGATTAAGCATTCCCTTTACTAACAATCAAATATTTTTTATATATTCTAAAAAGCTCTAAAAATTCAAGAAATATTAATTGAAAAAACAAAAAACATGAAAACCTCTAAGGCAAAACACTGAATAAAAAAGCGCTGATCCTATTGGACCATTTTTAATCCAATCATAAAGTTAGAGGTTTTCAGATTTTTTTTCTATACAAATTGTCTGAAAAGCTCAAATTCTTAGAGGTTTGAGATGTATTCATAATTTTGTTTTTTGATTGTCTAGTGCTTTTTTTCATTCCTACTTTTTATAATCAGAACTTCGAACAAATTCAATAACATTTGTGGTTTTACAATTTGTGAGTTTAATTGTGGTTTTCAAAAACCTCTAAAACCCCTAATATTCAACCTTTAATAAATAAGTCTTCACTTTTCAACCCTTTATGATCTCCTAAAGATATATTATATTGTAACAAAGTGACACACAGTATCAGGCATTTCCCTGTGATTTACTTTCCTGTGATTTATTTCCAATCCTATGTGCATAAGAATTTTGGGGGTACTGCTGCCACATGTCTTGCTTTGAATATTTTGTCCTCAACCAAAATTGTTGCAGCACAGCACTTTTTTACCCTAATAGTGTATATTTCTTACTGTGCTATGGTAAAAACTTTGGTTCTTAAGAAACTGATTACTCTACAGTAGAATCATAAAACAGCTCTAAAGATCTCTACATCTAATAAAACAGTGGATGGAAAGATGCAAATAAAAACCCCTTGAATTTCAAATAAATTTTTTGTGTAATTTGTCAGGATACACAAAAATTGTTCCAATAGTTATATTAATTTCATTTTAATTGTTATCCTTCAAATGTTAATTTAAAATACTAACTGATGTGTGCAATTCACTATTTACAACCACCCCCATATTCCCCCAGTATAGGAACAAGCTGCTTAACACACTATTTTAACACTGTTCAGTTTAATTCACAGTAATCACATCATAGCATGGACTCATGCCAGAGACCACGGGTGTCAATGAACAGCCAAGAGTTTTGTTTTTTTAGCAATCAGCTTGGGTGTGATTGCGCCATACCCTATTCTTACAAAATATTACATTACAAAAACTGCCAGTGTTTAATACTGAATGGTAACATACAGGTTAATATAAAATAATAGTAACTTCACGCTATCTATAACTGCAATTTGGGAATAAATACCCCTCAGGCTTAATGATTAAAATGTAAATCAATGTAGTACATCAACTTTTTTTGATATGATGAAATATTTCTCCAATTTTAGCAAAATATCATGACGCTACATCTGAAACCATGTTGTGCAACAGTTTAGGCAAGTGTCTGCCATATATTAATTCCTGTTTTGCCTTTTCTCCTGTGTTTTTGAATGTTGTCACATTTATTGGCTGCAGAGTTTGATTTTAGATTCTGTTTGAACATATACAGCAGTCTAATTCACACAAAATTGGAAATAAATTTCCACAGTGTACACAATGGATGGTATGATACATTAAGTTTGTAGCTGACAATGGATGTTTCTTGTATCTCTTAAGATCCAGGGCATAATATTGGCTGGCCTGAGGGAGATGTGTCCCTGCAGATTTAGCAATGCATTGGACGGCCTACGGCACAATTTGCAATGCCAGAAGGGTGGTTTTGGGGGCTATCATTAGCCCCTAAGGATGCCCCTGATAACTAATTGAAACATTGTTTTCACAGAAACTAGTGTAAAAGACAAGTCCAAGATGAAACAGATTCAGAAATGAATAAGGCAGGTTTAATAATTTAAAAACAATACTATTCTATTCAGTCATATAAAGAAGGGCAAAATGCATCTAGATATGAAGTTAAAAGTGGAACAATTTTAACATCATGTTAAAAATGGCTATTAATTTAATGAAATTTGTCATTTATTTTTACAGTTTTCAGCAACTTTTGAGCTTTATTATGTTTAAGCAAATAAAATACTTTTATATAAAAATTACAGCATCTGAACAAAAGCTAGCTTTTCTCTTTATAATAAGAGACTGTTTAACATTAAGAATACATTTAAAATACAGTTTTTTTTTTAAAACACAACTCCTAGTAGATAACAACATAGCTTTCTGTTGACTAAATGTGAAACATTGCATGCATCTTATAAATTAACTATAATATTTAATTTCTCAGTGCAGTACCACAGCTGCCATTCTCATGAAGAATGCTCTCAGTCAGATAATGATTAATGTCTGTCTACATTTTATAGTATCAGCAATTTTAAATTGTTGAGAATCTAAAATTTATATATAAACATGGTGTGTGTGTGTGTGTATATATATATATATGGCTCTCCATATGGCACAAGGGATGGAGGATAGTGTCTCACAACTGATGTTTGACGTTGATACCAATAGAGAATTTGCCTTCTCTGTACAGGACGCTGACCGCATTCTTTTCTCAGAAACACCATCTGACATAGTGACTGATAATTCTCCTACAGACATTTACCATAATCTCCTGAATCTTAGAAAAAGAGAGATTGATTTACAGCTCCATGGTGTATACCTATCCAACTATCACAGGCAGAAATTGATCCCCCGTGGGTTTATTATTAGCAACATCCCCACCTTGGGTAGAAATAACCCAGAATCCTGCAGTAAATGGTGCGGAATATTAAATCGCTGTTCCTTTGATTTAATTCTATTGGTAGTGGAACAAGTTGGCAAGGAACTAGCTGCAGTTAGACATGATATAAAGCACACTGAAGAACAGTACCTAGATACCCTTAAAAAAGATACCACTGCCGACTGGCTTACTAAAATTAAATCACTACTCGACAAACACAAACAGGATATGACTAATTTTAAACAGAACAAGCTCAGAAAGGTGTCCGATGATTATAAAAATAAACGGGTGTATGGCTGGCTAATGGGTATTAACACCTCCTACCGTAGGGGCCCCCCGTTACGTAGAAAATGCATCCCAAGAACCCTGCAGACCATTGACAGTTCCGACCAATCTACTGATTCGGATTCAGGAACTGACCCCAAGGGCACAGATCCCTCTTTTTTAGGAGTAGCTACCTGCTCCAAGAAAGACCCTGTAACAAGAAAAGAAAACGCAGACACACTAGACGGGGGAGGGGGAAACCTAAGAGGCAAACCACCCAGAGCCAGGAGACTGTAATATTCAACTTAAGCCAACACGTCCTTACCCAGGGAGAGATTTCATTACTCAATAAAGGACTCTCTTACATCCCACAACGCAAGCCAGACACTTTCGATTTATTGGTCGATATACACCGCTTTCAAAGAAAACTTAAGCTCAAGGAGCACTTTCGTGACACCCCCGAGAGGCCAATACCCCTATTCAAGGGCAAAAGCACCTTTGATCCCCCCAACACACCTGCAGCGGTCCGGACCTTTAGCAAAGTACTGAATAAGGGGATCATGTCCAATACACATTATGACCAGACATTTCCTAACCTGACACGTTCTGAGAGGGAAGCCATCGGCACTCTGAAAGGCGATAAAAACATAGTCATCTGCCAGGCGGATAAAGGCGGCTCCATTGTTTTACTTGACTATACATACTACCGCAATGAAATACTATCACAATTGTCTGACCGTGACACCTATCAACCCTTGACTGGTGACCCCACAATCAAATACAAGAAAGAACTCGACAGTTTTCTTTTAATGGGCTACAGGGCAGGGTGGATCAACGAGGATGCATTAAATTATATGACCACTGAAT
>CM044436.1:72276962-72307440 GCA_024363595.1 Xenopus borealis
CAGTAAGGGGCAGCTTTACTAAGGATCGAACTTCAAAGTTAAACCATCATATTTTTTTAAAGGACATTTTCGATTGAAAATTGACTGAATAGGTCTGATTTCGATCGAATAAAAATTGTTCAAATTGTTCAAATGCATTGTTTGATTTGAAGGATTCGAATGATTTTTCAAAAAAACCCTTTGATTTTCTAGGATTTAGAAAAAATCACAGCAAAGATTCCAGGAGGTCCTCCAAAGGCTAAAATGGCAATTTGGCAGCTTTAAGGTGAAGAAGTGTCGAATTCGAAGTTTTTTAAAAAGACAGTATTCTTCGAATTTTAACATTTTTTCAATTTGAATTGAATTGTGGGCTGTTCGATAGTTGAAGTAGCCCAAAATTACTTTGAAATTCGAATTTTTAAAATTTGAATTTTATTCAGAAGTCGATCCACGTCACCACCCCTAGGTGGGATTGAAATATAGTCTATTGGCATGCATTTAAATGAAGTGATGGAATGTTTTGCTTGTAACCAGTGTTGAGCTACAGGTTGTTTTGATATATCCTGTTTGGGTTCCTTCTGTAAATTCTTTTTAGGTTTTGGATCTAATGCAGCCCTGATGGAAGACCGGTGCATGCTGATGCGTTCCTTTAGTTGTCTGCTTGTTTTCCCACAATATAACAATCCACATGTACATTTGATGACGTAAACTATATTTTTAGACGTACATGTCAATTTGTGTTTGACTTTATATGCTTTTCCATTGTGCGGGTGAAAGAACTGCTTACCCGTTATTAATGTACTGCACATAATACAGTTACCACATCTGGTCACCCCAAAGTTAGTTTGTGTAACTGCTGATCCCAAAGTATACTTGTGTAGTGGATCAGTTTGAGTTAATAGCTCCTTAAGGTTTTTGTTACGTTTATATCCAAAAGTATTGCCATCACCAATTTGGACAAGTCCGGGTCAGTCTTCACAATCAATCAATTCTGCAAAACAGATTTTTTAATCAGAGGGGTATGAGTGCCATAAGTGGTCATATAAAAAAGTTTCCCCGCCTGCTCATTTGCCGTTTTGTTACATTTTGTAACAAGCTGTTTGTTATCCTGCAATGTCATAGTCCGGTCTAAAGACATGGCCCACGATTTAGTCTCCTCAATTAGATTATGTGGATATCCCCTATGTAGGAAACATTTGACCATTGTGTTTGTAAACAGTCACATCCAAGAAATGTATCTGCTCCATGTTATACTGCAATGTGACCCGTATAGTGCTGTTAATACCATTGAGGTCATCCCGAAAGCTCCTCAGTTCATCCTCTGTCCCAAACCAGAGAAAAAAATACATCATCTATGTAGCGTCTATAATATCTGCCACATTTACGATAAAGGGGATGTGCCAAAATATGTTTCATATATATGAATGCATATATGTATGTCGTTGGACACAAATATTAAATTGCAATAAATATAACGTTATTCTCTTGAAGAAGAGTGTGGTTCTACAGTGAAAGACTTGTATATATCATTTTGATCCAGCACCCACAATCACCCTAAGAGAACCAGATTAAAAATAGAATTTTGAACTTTATAGTTCTTGTTTATATTGTATATGTTATCCATTATCCATCTGCCACAGCAACAACAGTCTGTTTTGTAAGTAAACACCAGGATAGGAGTCCCAATAAATTATTATGTTGCTACAGCCAGGAGATGATTATTTAGTTAAAATACTAAAGGCATACATAAAAGATGCCTAGAATGTTGTTGTTGCCAGTTGTTACCCAACTGTTTGCATACTGAAGTTTTGGAACTTGTTATTATCCTTTATTTATTTAACTTTATAATAATGTGAAGTGATTTAGAGAGATTATGAATTCCAAGTTTATTTATTATTACGAATATTATGCAAAAAAACTTTTTTGATTCAATAGTAAATACACAACTATTTACATCTTTTAATGCAATTGGCACATGAATATTTATTGTATCCTAATTCCATGCATGGAAGATGGAGAGAACACTTTGCTGAAATATTGTCTCAAGGGGAGAACCAAAATGCAGATGAAATATATGGAAATGAAACCATAGAAGAAGACTCAAAAATAAATATGTCACCTCCAACACTGCACTGGAAAAGATCAAGGAAGGCAAGATGCCAGGAGTGGACAATATTGCTCCAGAAATTTTAAAAGCAGATATTGAAACAACTGATTTATTACATCCTATTTTGATGAAGTTATGGACCGAGGAAAATTTACCAGCAGAATGGAAGGAACGAATTATTGTAAATACACCGAAAAAAAGGTGACCTAATGAAATGAAGTAATTGGAGAGGTATTACCATTCTAAGTAGTGATGGGCAAATTCTCAGCGAATTCCTGTGGTTCGCGTTCACATGCATCCGTTTTTGATGCGCACATCCGTTTTTGGACACTGGCTGGCCCATCGCCGGTGTCCAAAAACTGACTTGTGCATCAAAAAATGGACGTGCGCATCAAAAAATGTTGGCGAAGCGAAACGCAGCCGATTCGCCCATCACTAGTCCTAAGTAAACCAAACAAGATATTGTCAAGGATATTATTAAACATAGTAAAAAATTTAATTGATTTAAAAATCCGAAAGGAACGGCTGGCTTCCGCAAACATCGTAGCTGTGTCAATCTCATAAACACCTTAAGAATAATTATAGAACAAAGTGCAGAATAGAGAACTACACTATATTTGATATTTATAGACTTCGAAAGAGCCTTTGATTCCCTTAATAGAAGATTCATGTGACGCACTATAGAAAAATATAGAATCCCTAGAAAACAATTGTCATTACTAAAGGACATGTAAATGGCTTTAAATGCAGAATATTGCATGAAGGTAAGCTGTCAAACTACACTGAAGAAACACAAGGGGTGAAACAAGACTGCGTCCTGTCTCCTACAATATTTCTGTTGGTATTGGACAGCATAATGAGAAGAGTTCTAAGGGAACACAAAAGAGGAATACAATGGAGCATGATAGAAACATTGGAAGATCTATAATTTGCTGATGACATATGTTTATTGTCTCAAAGGTATATAGATATGAAAAAAAAACTGGAAAGGTTACAAAACGAAGAAGAAATTACAGGGCTACGTACCAGTACCAACAAAACAAAAGAAATGAGGGCAAACAATACTGCTACAGAGAGATTAAATATTAGCGACTATGAAATAGAACTGGTGGAGTTGTTTACCTACTTGGGAAGTGTTGTTACCAGAGATGGCGGGAGGCAGAAGATGATGCAAACAATCTAATAAAGAAATCAAAATGAGCATTTATCCAGTTGTACCCTATATGGAGAAATAAAAACTTTGCAAAAGGAACCAAAGTTCGCATTTCTAATGCTAATGTCAAAGCAGTCCTTTTATACACAAGTGAAACTTGGAAGGTCACACAATCTATTACCACAAAAATCCAGATCTTTGTAAACAGGTGCCTACAGAGACTTATGAATATAAAATGGCCAGAGAAAGTAACAAATGAAGAACTGTGGAAAACTAACCAGTTACCAATAGACTTTCAGTTAGGGAAACTGAAGTGGGGTTGGATAGGCCACACACTCAGGAAAGGAGAGGAATCTATAGAAAGAAGAGCTCTAGAATGGAATCCACATACATTACAAATAGATCTGAAAGGAGAGTCTTCACGGATGCCCTATACTCCACTGGGACTCGAAGGAACAGAGAATTCCATGCATGCTATTTTTAGATTGGAATTTTGTCAGAAAGTTGCCCAGCATAGCTTGACCAAAAGTAAATGTTGCTCTGTCACCAAATAAAAAATATTTCGAGTGATTAGCTAATTTTAAGGTATGTATTTCTGGGGAAATTCTGCACTTCGTCACCTACAAATTCTTTCATCATTTTATGGTACAGATTCACTCATCATAACATATTTCATTGATATGTTAATATGAAAAAAGTTATTTCATATATACTTGATATTAAAATACCCTAGAAATCTAAAAAATACATTTTTATATAGAACATAATTTTGTGTTTTTTCCCATTGCAGACAGTACAGTTTGGAAATTCATAATCTGTTCTGATTCAAAATAATTCTTTTTGCTTTGCTTTTTGCTTTTTTGCCTACAGTGAAATTCACTAAATGGAACTAGTTGAACATGTCAGCCAAGATTTTATATTCCATAGGAATAAACTTAACTGGTTATGATGGCGTCCAGAACACTTTGCCACTTATAATTTAATCAAAGTTTCTAAGCAATTTCCTATATAATTCATGGCATGCAATTTTACTCTACAAGAGAATCTTTTATATATTGTGCTTGATTCAATACAATGTGGTAAATGTTCGATAAAGTAAAGATGTGCACAATTTTACAAATTTTTCTAATTCAATTATTTGAAATGAAGAATTAAATGAATGGCATCATCACCATTTCTGGGTTTTACTACCATTTTAAGAAAGAACTGTTGTTAGCAACGTGATATTCTACCTACATCTACCTTTTGAAATATGTCAAGTTCATAACTTTTACATTTCTGATGCAAAAATAAGTTCCATTTACTCTCTAATAGTGATGGGCAAATCTATCCCGTTTAGCTGAAAAAATGTGTAAATTTGACACGGAAAAATTTTTACTTGCACAACAAATTTTACATGCACAACTTTTTTATACAAATGCATTAAAGTTAATGGGAGTTAATTATTTTGACATGCAACATTTTTATGCATGCAACAATTTTTACACATGCAACTGTTTTGTCCAGGCATTAAAGTCAGTGGGTGGCAAAATTATTTTAATACATCAGTTTTTAAATATTCAATGTGATGTGGCCAAGTCAATCCACCAAGGACAGAAGACAACCACACAAGTCTTAATTTGGTAGATTATGAGACTAGGCAATGAGGCCACAGATTTAGTTGGGAAGAAAATTTTGCATTAATCACAGCTATCACTGAATGATATGATGATCTAACTGGTAAGGTCTGTATATCATATTCCCTAAATTGAATGAAAATGAAAAAGTGATTAAAAAAAAGAGCAGTCAAAAACAGGAGGGGCCCATATTGGACTTTTTCAGTTCTCCACATGTGAATTGTTGCCACAGGAAAACATTTCTCCTTTGGCTGTGTCAAGGGTACCTGGTGGCAGGAATACCATCCAATTATCAATCACCTAATATGATGTTTTAAAATATTTTAGTGTTAGTGTGTTTTTGTTGCTAGGGTCAAATGGAGTCTAGTAACCAGCTAGTGTTTGGGAACAGAAATACAAATATTGCTATATGATGTCCTTACATAGAAAGCTAAAAGTGTACAAAAAGTCATAATAACATTGAGTGAGCCTCACTCACAAATATTGTTGCAGTCACCTCAATTTAAAAATGCTAAATATTATCATGAGTGAGAAATTATATGAACATTGCTACATTCAAAATAAGTCATATTTTAAGATTCTTAACCCAAAAAGTATGGGCAAACCTTACAAAATTTAACATAAAGGTCAATCAAACATTGAAGATGTGTTATTGTCTATGGTGCAGATTCACCCCTTGTACCACTTCACCAGGGAAAATGTTTTATGAATACGCCAATTCACTAATAAGCAAAGTTTTGTCGACTTTTTCGGTAGCATTACTTTGGCTGTGCACACAGCTCATAGTGAAGATGAGCTAGCATTCGTTTGTGAAATAAAAAATTCACTAGTGATCTTGCGCTTAGGTCAATTTGTATATGGCAGAAATTTAAAGTTGTATGGCGGTCTTTATTATAAATGTTGGTGCAAATGGTTTAAGTTACCACTTTTTATTACACATGTACAGGGAACATTAATAAAGACAACAGAGTTAATATAATGCCCGACACATTAGCCCACTTTAAAATTAATGTTCCATATGTTATGAAATGTCTGGAGAAAACCGGTTACCCAAAAAAAGTTAGGACTTTTGCAGGCAATCCCGCTTTAAAAAAGGTAAAGTCTAGAGTGTTTTTTCAACTTTAATGCATTTTTGGCAAACAACATATGATGTCAGTGAAAGGAGATTGATGAAGATCTAGCTTCTTTTTAGCAATCACCTGGTCTGAAGTGATGAAGTCAACTCTGATGAAAGAGGTAATGTTCAGTAAAATCAGCACTTTAGTGAAGTTGCGGAATAACAATCATTTGCCAGAGCGAGAAGTCACCTGCTGAGTGCAAACAAAATCTAGCAACGGTCTCCTTCACTAGTGAATTGATGCCTGCGCCTAATAGTAAAAAGTCGCTAGCATTAGCCACTTCTCCCTTTAGTGAATCTGACCCTATGTGTCTCTCTCTTTATAATTATAACTGTATATAACTATATAATCTATCAGTGGAACTATTTAATCTATCCAGTTTATGTACCTAAATAGTGTCTAATTTCATGATGACCCTATTTTACACACTTACCACATCCTTATTCCAATGTGTCTCCTTATATGTGGCCTACAGAAGTGCCTTTTTTGCAACAATTGATGCCTACAACATCAATGTCTTCTCCAAATTTAACACATACTTTAAACACTGAAGAAGCAAGCAGTGTATTAGAACAAATAATCCAATAGCTTTACTAAGTGTTTCTACAAGCCCAAATATTGACTCTGTTGAAAAATGCAAGTCATCCTGTAAGTGAAGAAGAATTTGAGGAAGAAGAAGCACAAACACACAATGATTTTTCAGACTAACCAGAGGACCATCAGAAGACCATTCTGAAGGTGTGTCGGGTCCATTCCATGTGTATGATAATGCATTACAATCTTTTAACAATTCCTATGTGGAAGCACAAATAAAATGCTGTGAGTCTGCATTGTATGAGAAGTTTTGTTTTTATGTTTGCAGCTGCTAAGAATGGAAAATACAAATACTTATGTTGGCGCAACAATGAAAAGAATGGAGCACAGTCAAACTGAATTCAATCAAAATTTGAACATGCAACAAAACTTCTACATAGATTTACATTTTTAAAAATGGGACATTTTGCATTGTTCTTTTGACATCTTCAATTCTGTCTACAATTGCAGAGTTTTTGTTTCGGGGGGGGGCAACTGGATTCAAGAGCAAAAGCTTTTATATAAAACAGATAGCCAATTACTTTAACAAAGCTTAGAGTGTCAAAAATGTGTTAATAAAGAACAACTTTTGAAAGATGCATATTTCATCACTTTGCAAACAGGCTGGTATAAGTGTTTTGTAGTAACACATCTCACAAACATCATATAGACATAGGTACTACACACTAAGGATGGATTTTGACTTAGAATGACTTGTAATCATTCATGTTACTTAAAAATAGTTTGATATTCTTTAAAACGGAATGAGTATGTAATAAATATTCTAAGATTTCTCACATTACTAAACTATGGCAACTTATTTAGTATTATATGGAAAGTTATAACAATACTTACCTACAAGCCAACCACCACTTAATTGACCAGAAAATGACAGGTTGCCAATAACTTTGTGAAGCCTGGAACTGCCCTATTTTTAGGTGCCAGAGTCCAGAAGCCTTTAAGAGACTTCAGCCTCACCTAAGCCAACCAGCAAGACCCTTGTGCTCTTTATAGTTCTGTTCACCATGACCAAATTTAGTATTAACACTGTCAGATCTGGATGTGAACAATAACATTGAAAATGACCTTCACACAAAATATAGAATATGAATGAAGATGAATCATTTACACAGTGGATTAGTGGGATTGTTTGAAAAGGAAATAATTATAGATAATAGATAAAAGAATGATTATTGATGACAATAGTTGAAAAGCCTATTTAGGATTTGTGTGGATATGTTTTCTTTAACATATAATATAGTTACATAGTTAAATTGGGTTGAAAAAAGACAAAGTCCATCAAGTTCAACCCCTCCAAATTAAAACCCAGCATACACACACACACCTACACTCTTTCACACAAACCATATTTGCCCATAGCTATACTAACTGTAGAGTTTAGTATCAAAATAGCCTTTGATATTATGTCTGTCCAAAAAATCATCCAAGCCCCTTTTGAAAGCATAAACAGAATCAGCCATCACAACATCACCCAGCAGTGCATTCCACAACCTCACTGTCCTCACTGTGAAGAACCACCTACGCTGCTTCAAATGAAAGTCCTTTTCTTCTAGTCTGATGGTGTGGCCTCTGGTGCGGTGATCCTCTTTATGGGTAAAAAGGTCCCCTGATATTTGTCTCTAATGTATTTGTAAAGTGTAATCATGTCCCCTCGCAAGCACCTTTTTCCAGAGAAAACAACCCCAACCTTGACTGTCTACCCTCATAATTTAAGTCTTCCATTCCTATAAACAGTTTATTTGCATGTGTCTGCACTCTCTCCAGCTCATTTACATCCATCCTAAGGACTGGAGTCCAAAACTGCACTGCATATTCCAGATGTGGTCTTACTAGGGATCTATAAGAAGGCAAAATTCTGTTTTCATCCCTTGAGTTTATGCCATTTTTTATGCAGGACCTATTTGCTTTAGTAGCTACATAATGACACTGCCCAGAATTAGACAACTTGTTATCTATAAAAACCCCAAGATCGTTCTCACTTAAAGAAAAAGTAAATGTTTTTTTTTTTCTATCTGTAAATTTGCTCTAAACAGCCCCCCAGATCAATGTGCCTTAGTCCCTACTGCAAGTCTGCTCTGGTTTCTGTGTTATCAGCAGCTCATTTCCCCTTCTTCCTGGTGCAGAGTGAAGCCCCGCCCCTTAGCTTACTGAGCTGTCCTTATTCCTCTGACTAGTCAGAGAGATCATTTGCATGCTGTGACATAGCAGAGAGGAAGGGGGAGCCAGTGTATGCAGCACCAGCAGCTTTTTTTTTCTCCTCATGTGCACTCCCTGCTCATTCTGGTTCATTCCATATCACAGCAGCACTGAGAGGAATATTTATCTGACACTGTTGATGCACTGTAGGTAAATTAACAGCCCTTTCTCAATTTATAACACATTTTATAATGCTATTGATTGCTATGCCTAATCTTCTGCCTGGTTATGTAACGAATAAAGCTGATTTTTTACTGAGTTTGATTAACTCATTCATGTGTCCCTTTGTCTCATTTACTGATCAATTTATGTACAAAGCTATTTGATTTTCTCTTTCTCCATTCATGCATACTGACATAGATAAACTATGGTGGTTGTGCAAGTGATTATTGATGAGGCTGGGGGAGCTGATTTATTATCAGTTAGATTGGCAAGTAGAGATTTATATTTAGAATCAGAATGGCAGCCTGTTCTGGGAGTTGTTCATTACAGTGAATGTTCAGAGCCTTATGCAAGAAATTTTAGTGATGCTGGGGGAAACTAGCTTACTAATCATTTAGGGTACAGTGGAATGTGTTAGAATCAGATTGGCATTATGTTTTGGCATTTGTAATTTATAGTAAAGGTTCAGGGATTTGTGCAGGGAGTGCACATGAGGAGAAAAAAAAGCTGCTGGTGCTGCACACACTGGCTCCCCCTTCCTCTCTGTCCTCTATGTCACTGCATGCAAATGGACTGCTCAGTAAGCTAAGGGGCGGGGCTTCACTCTGCACCAGGAAGAAGGGGAAACAAGCTGCTCATAACACAGAGACGAGAGCAGACTTGCAGCAGGGACTAAGGTACATTAATCTGGGGAGCTGTTTAGAGCAAATTTACAGATAGGAAAAAAAACATTTAATTTTCCTTTAAGGAAACTCCAAACACACTGCCATTTAGTGTATAACTTGCATTTATATTATTTTTGCCAAAGTGCATAACCTTGCATTTATCAACATTGAACCTCATTTTCCAGTTTGCTGCCCAGTTTGCTAACTTAGATAAATCACTCTGCAAAGTGGCAGCATCCTGCATGGAACCTATAGTTCTGCACAATTTAGTATCAACTGCAAAAATAGAAACCTTACTTTCAACACCCACATCCATGCTATTAATAAACAAGTTGAAAAGCAAGGGACCCAGTAGAGAGTCCTGCGGTACCCCACTAACAACACTGGTCCAAGTATAAAATGTTCCGTTTACCACCACTCTTTGTAGTCTATCTTTTAGCCAGTTCTCTATCCAGTTATAAATACTATGTTCCAGGCCAACATTTGTTAATTTAACCAGTAACCTTCTGTGTGGCACTGTATCAAATGCTTTAGCGAAGTCTAAGTAAATCACATCCACAGCCATCCCAGAATCGAGGTCCCTGCTTACCGTCTCATAAAATGAAATTAAGTTAGTCTGGCAAGATCTATTAGGCATAAAACCATGCTGGCACAAACTCATAGTATTGTTATTTGCTATGAAGTCCAGTAATCCTTGGAAAAGCTTTCCTACCACCGACGTCAGACTAACTGGCCTATAGTTTTGTGGCAGAGAATATGCTAGTATTATAAACACATAGATATCTTTTTGAAGGTTTGTCTTCATAACTTTTTGTGACTAGTGACTAATTTTGTGACTAGTGATGAGCAAAATGTTTCACCAGGTTTCACCATGAAAAGGATGCTAATAGATTCCAATGGGTGGGAAAAAAACGTTGTACATCAAAATAAAAATTGTCATCCATAGACTTCAATGCATTTAGTGAAGTGAAACATGTCATTTGCCCATCAATTAATGTGACCAATAACTCAGAATACAAATATATTAAGGTGTGAGGTTGAACATTCCAGTAATGTTGGCAACTAAATACAAACTGGAGTTTATGTCTTTCCCTGTCTACACAGACTAGTCAAAGGGATATACACCTCTCTATTTTTGTTGTCAGGTATACACATACAAAAATTTGGAATTGCAAAGCTCATGGGATCAGGTTCCAAAAAGCAATGCTGAAATTATAATAAGGGCACAGTTCAAGGTGATATACGTATATGTAGGAATGTTATTAAAGCTATTATATGTTACATTCCAGAGAAATTTCTGTCAGTCTTATAGTCTCACCTCATGTGGGTATTTTGCAAAAATCCTTTTTATGAGCATAGTTTGTTTTTTTAAAGAGTCCAATTTTGGGGGTTTAGAAGAGAGCAATGTCGTTTTTAGTGGATTTTGGAGATGTGGCCCTAAGAGGGGAACAAAATATTTTTATATATCTGCTTATTGGCACACAATGGTTACAGTGACACTTTCAGCTATTGGTTCCAGCTCCAGTCTAAGTGGTTGATTCAGCCTGATGATTATCTATTTATTACATTTAGCATGAAGTGTAGTGGAAACAGTAAAGCTGATATCCCCGCACCAAGCTAAATTTAACCATACAACACCTGTTTGCAATTAGTCATTCACCCTAATGCATCAGGCACAAAGTGCTGCTTGTTTGTGAAAAGCACACTCCAAAAGTAACAGAAAATAATAATATTTGTTAATTTGTGATCATTTGAAATGTTACAATGCTTTTTACATTTAAAAGCAAATAAGGTACATTTTTCAGTGTGAAGATATGCTGGTTTATCAAGAAATTGAAAGGGTCTGATGCAAAAACATCTAACCTAAGTGTATTTATATGTATAATTGATCTATGGGGCCTATTTATAAAAACTCAAAAGCTTATCAAACTTGAATGTGTGCTTATTTATTAAGTAGCAATTCAAACTGCAAAGTACAGTAGTTATTTTTTGATAGCAGGGATCATCAGTCAGTGAGTGGATCAGCAACAAAGCTTCCAGCATGGTTGCTGATATATCAGTGAGTTTCAGTTTTATGGACTGCATTGTGAGTTATCCAACTGCCTTTTATTTTCAAATGCCACATGTCTATGGCTGATAGGAAACTTCTTGATTTTGATTAATACATTTTTACATATAATAAGGTGCGTTCAATATTTGAAAGCCAACTAGATGGTCCCAGACTGACTGACATTTTTTAATGCCTTTATACAGGGCATATTTATAAAGCCAACAGTCCCAGCATGTGTGATGGTAGACCATTATCTCATGTATTGTGTCCTGGGTCTCTTTATATACTTTAAACCATTTTTTAAATGTGAATTTCTGGAAAAACTGTTTTCCCATGAACTGATTTTCACATCAGTATGCAGCATAAACAATAATAAATCATTGTCCCTGCATATTCTGGTGGGTCACTGGTATAGAATTCCTGAACAATGCAGTTTTAATGTGGTGGAAACAGATCACCTCTCGAAATGTTAGCCTTATACTATCTGACTAGGTTACACACTTACTATAAATACTGTTGTTTGCATTGTTAAAGCTATAAGATGTAGGGGTATTTTTTATTCTTCCCATCCTACAGAGGTTCATATAAATCTTTTTTTGTATTAGGTGTATAAATAAGCAGAAACAACCCCAGCAAATATTATCTTCATTTATTGGTATTTTTAGTGACACCTACAGTAGTCACAGCTCATGTCAGAATTAATTTGCTTCAAACAATCTCTTCTTTATGGGGGGGAATGAAAACATTTCCATCACCCTGAATGCCGGATGATTGGATAATGTGAACATCAAAGTGTTCATTTAATTTTAAACTGTAAAGTTGTCTTTTACTTTATTAACTTTCAATCAATAAACAAGCAGTTTGCAAATGTAATCAGGAAATGCTTCCAATTGGCTGACAATGTATCAAAGCCAGTGCTTCAAGGCAACAGCAAGCTGTAACAAGCAGTTTATTACCAGTAGCTGTTACTGACATTAGTCAAAACCAAGAAAGATAAAATGGAATAAGAAATGTAATGCTGGAAGAGCCTTGGGCACTGTGTTCTCTTCTTCCTTTTGAAAACTGCAAGCCTGTCTTTGATATGATAACAAATATAAACTGTTTAAAAACACCAAATGCAGAAAAACTGAGACTAGTCTGTCATGGAGTTAAATCCATCTAGAGTGACACACAAACAGTAGTAACATCCAGCGGATATATGTTATGGAAATATTTTGAATTGGATTTACATGTGGGGAGCAAATTTCAAGTTTTGATTTTCTGATACAGCATATTGTAATAGGCATGCTCTCACATTAACTGAGCATAATCCTGCTTAAAGATGGAAGTACTCAATGGGCATCATAAACTGAAATGACATAAACCTGTACAACTCAACATTTTATGAATGTAAATTTAGAAACCAGAAAAATTCTGAAAGCTATGAATATAAATTACTGCTGGATAATTCACATATTTTCCTCAAGTTGTTATTACAGTATAACCAATATGTATGTAAATCACTTTTAAATAATCAGCACAAAATTACTTCATATACATAGTGTAGTACAGGGGGGGCATAATGTAAACATTTCCTTTAATTCATCAGAACCTAATGAAAAGCAATCATTCCCTTCACTATTTTCCCTCAGCATGATTGCCAGTCTGGTATTTTTAGTTTCATAACACAGTATCATTCCAGGTCATGTTTATGGCTAAAGAAATAGTTCTGTTGGTATTATTCTAGAAAATAGGCATTTTCAACTGACAAATTTATCAGATGCTTTTGTGAAAATTATTGTCTGTGTGACTGTTTTAAAATTGATATAGTTCTGTCACAGTTCTGTTCAGATTCAGTTTGTAATTTTTGTATTCAATGAAACTATTTTACATACCCTGATTTTATATTTTTGTGCAATTGTTTGGTTTCCTCGGCAATATATATTGCATACTAAATTTACCCGATTTAAAATTTTCACAGACTTTACAAATTTTTTTCTTCTGTATTTCATTAGGAACATGAAAGGAATAAAAAAAAGATATAAATAAAAAATGGTATCAAATAACATTTAACTACAAAAATTGACATATTAGTCTTTATTCTGAGTCATTTATATTTTCCTTGTTCATATATTGTGTTTCTTTTATTTTACACATATAGTGCATTTATAATGGGAAATACCTAAGAAATGCCATTATTTTCATCTATTTTGCTTCCTGTGAGCCAATCTAGCCTCAAAGACAAATATTTCTTAGTTAACTTCTTTTTTTGTTATGTTGTATTAGTGTTCTCCCCTAACCTATCCCTCAATGCAAAAAAGCTGACTAATAATAGTGCGCTCAAATCCCGTGATTTGCACTCTATCAGTAAGCCGCAGGCAGGACAAAACCCCTTTTAACCCACGGCGTTCACCCTTGCCTCAGGTGGGCCCAGGTGCTAATGCCCCGGACCTGTCGCTTAAAACACACTTCCTCCCAGTAAATAAACTTTCAGTTAATCAGGTTACTCACCGATCCACTTCTCTGGCCCGGGTGCAAAAGCCCCGAACCCGCAGCTTGGGGAGACAATTGTAGCCAAAATAAACCCTTTGGGCATGCACTCCACGACTCAGTAGGCAGCGGTGAAATTAAAAAAGTTTTTATTCCTCAAACAGTGTTTTTCCCAACGCGTTTTGTGTGTCCTCACACGTACGTGTGTCCTCACACGTACGTACGTGTGAGGACACACGAAACGCGTTGGGAAAAACACTGTTTGAGGAATAAAAACTTTTTTAATTTCACCGCTGCCTACTGAGTCGTGGAGTGCATGCCCAAAGGGTTTGTTTTGACTAATAATAGGGACAATTTATACCAGGAAAAAATTTATTATGAGGGAGTACGTCACTTATTCTCCATATCCATAGGCAACTGCCAAAGTTGATACTAGCAAGAAGCAGATTTTGTAGGTTAGTAGAGTATACAAATGAATTGTGGACTATTTCAAGGCCATAACATTTATTTATTTTATTAATTAATTTATTTTATATCCATGGATGTTTTATTTTATAGCTCAAAATTGATATGAAACAATATGCAGTCAGTTGTAAGTATGATTTTCCATTTAGCTTATTAGAATTAGAAGGAATTTAGTATGAATATTCACATTAATGATTCAAGAATTAAAGCCTGAAACAGCTTCAGAATATGCACACTGCGATGCAGAATACTTGGTTGTAGCTGTGGTCTGTGCACAATAAAAGCTTGATGTATTTCCTTTCAAAAAGTTGTTGACTAAATAGGATGTTGCTTGCTTCAAGGCATGACTCTCAGCACATCTCTCACATCTGGTGGTACAAAGGTTGTATAACCTCTCAGAAACCCCAAGGCTGTCAGTCATATACAGTTCAATAAACATCTAGAGCGACACTGTTTGTGTAACCAAGTACACATTGTTAGGTTCTATTCTCATGGACTCCAAAAGCGACAAAACCTTTAAAGCTAAGCTTTGTTTTACTGACTCCCTCTGTTACATCATGTTATGCCTTTGCTATACCCCAAGTCATGAACTATTGGTAATTATGCACACTCAGCAATAGCATATCATGCTGTCATTCTATACCTCTCAGTCCAGTGCATATGCTGTGTTCTCATCTAATTTTACATTAAACACCTTATGACTACTTTATACAAATGTAGTGAAAATAGTTACAAGGCAAAATTCACATATTTTTCTCCATGGCATTCCCTTCCTATTTACATGTCCTCCCTGCTATTTTTCAATGTTCTGGAAAATAACCCTCCCCTTCACCCTCTGTTGTGACTTTTTTGCTAGCAAGAATACATTATGCTTGGTCTGTGCATAATCAAATCATCAACCTAGCAAGCACTAAACGTGTAGCAGCTTAAATGTCTCTGTTAGTCCTGTCACGATTAAACCAATAGTCAAAAGGTAAGTTCAACAAAAGCCCTATGCTTTCATATGTAGAAAAAGGGTACATTGCCCCTTTAACAAGAGTGTCACAACAACTTTCCCTTTTGTACCTCAGAGCTTCTCATTCTCAGCCTGAAATTATCAAAAAGCAGACTTTGGAGGGGGGTTTAATGGCTTTTAGAGGTTTTTTTTTGTCAGAGTTCACTCCAAACTTTACACAAATAGTCCAAAGCCCAAATAAATACATTTTTGTATAAATTTTGTATTGGCTTATTCCTTGCCATTTCTCATGCTGCTTATGGTTTTGAGTTTTGGAAATTGCAGCCAGACTGCATATTATTTAAGTTAACATATGCAACCTTGAGGCAGGCACACATTTCAATTCTACCTTCTTGCTTACATTCATCATAACCATTTAGATTTTTTGGATACAATTAGATAACCTATCCACAATCAATTCAGAGATATCATTGAGTTTACTTACTTATAACAGAAATACATTTGTTTGCTCTTATTTTTATGTAAAATTGGCATGATTAAGTCAATATGATGATATTGTTGTCAAGAAACAACACTCTATGTGAAATCATGTTTAATATGTAAAGCCTATCACAGCCTTGTAGCCTTGTGGGTGATTCCCCATAAAAGCTTGTGTGAAACTCTGCAAGGGAAGGTAAGACTAAGGTCAGTGTTATAACTGGCTCTCTGCGAGCTAAACCTCCTGCAGCAAGGTTAACAGTTACACAATCTCCTAGTCATTGATGAAAGAAATTTCAGTCAATTCAAAATTCTCTCCAGCAGCTTGGATTTTGCAACTTCAGCTGTAAAGGAAACGGTTTCCCAGGCTCAAAATCAAGAGCCAAGAGCTTCTAAAAGACCCACCAGAGTAGAAAGGTATCCATGAGTTCAAGATTTTCTTTCGAGGTCCTGGCTCTGCTTAAACATTATTATCAAAGAGCTGTGGAAGCAACATTCACATACTGTGAAATATTTTCTACTGCTATTGAGTGACTTGATAAACAAGCACTTTTATTATGAAGTGTCATATCTTTTGAAGTAAATAGTTTTCTTTAATGATACTGATGTGTCCACTTTTTAGCTGGTCACAGTAGGAGGTGTATTTTATGCGTTTGTTAGTGATATATTCTTATGCTTGATCAGACAAATATTTAAAAGCTGTAAATACAGTGCAATGGCTTATTGGGTTCTGTGATTTTTGTGAGAAATAAACAAATAAACAAAAGAACTTCAGGAAATCTAGATAAATTACTTATGCAGATGAACTAATTACTAATCAGTCTTGCAGCATGTTTATTTTACAGACATCCAATTAAAAGATCAAGCTGTCCATACACATGAAGATCCTGTATTCTGGGTGACATCTTTTTTATTGTATCATATTTCTGTTATTTGTCTTATTCTTAAGCCTCTAAGCCACATTTTTAACTTTAAATAGCTGGGGTATGCAGTAATTATAGGGTTCCCAGGGAATTGCTTAAAGGAAAACTATACCCCGAAAATAAATTTTTGTTCAACAGATAGTTTATATCAAATCAAGTGACATATTAAAGAATCTTAACTACCTGGTATATATATTTAAGTAAATATTCCCCTTTTACATCTCTTGCCTTGAACCACCATTTCGTGATGGTCTGTGTGCTGCCTCAGAGATCACCTGACCAGAAATATTTGAACTCTAACTGTAACAGGAAGAAGTGTGGAAGCAAAAGACACAACTCTGTCTGTTAATTGGCTCATGTGACCTAACTTTATAGTTTGTTTGGTATGTTTGTGTGCACCGTTGGATCCTAGGATCCCAGGAGGCTGTCCTTATTTTTTAAAATGGCAATTTTCTATTTATAATTACCCAATGGCACATGCTACTAAAAAGTATATTATTATGAAAATGGTTTATTTACATGAAGCAGGGTTTTACATATGAGTTGTTTTATGCAATATCTGTTTATAGAGACCTACATTGTTCGGGGGGTATAGTTTTCCTTTAAAGGGGTGGTTCACCTTCAAGTTAACTTTTAGTATATTGTAGAAGGGCCAATTATAAGAAACTTTTCAATAGGACTCATTATTTATTTTTCATAGTTTTTTAATGATTTGCAATTTTCTTCTGTTTTTTTGCAGCTTTCAAATGGGGGTCACTGACACCTTCTAAAAACAAATGCTCTGTAAGGCTACAAACGTATTGTTATTGCCACTTTTTATTACTTATCATTCTATTCAGTCCATCGCCTATTTATATTCCAGTCTCTTATTCAAATCAATGCAGCGTTGCTATGGGTAATTTGTATCCTAGGAACCAAATTGCTGACACTGCAAACTAGAGAGCTGCTGAATAAAAAGCTAAATTACTATAAAACCACAAACAATAAAAAATGAAAACTGATTGCAAATTGTCTCAGAATATCACTCTCTACATTATACTAAAAGTTAACTTAAAGGTGAACAACCCCTTTAAGTGGTTGGTCCAAAGAAGTGTTATGTGAAATACTGAGCCCTCTCTGCCCCAACTGAGTCAATCCTGCTCCCTAATACCTATTCCTAGAACCCTCCCTAAAGTCTAGGACACCTTTGTTAGCTATGTTAGTGAAAGACAAGAAGCATGTAGAGTTCTGCCCCCACCCAACCCCCCTCAAGTACTGCAAAAAAAGCCCTGTACAAGGAGTAAGAACTGAGCTGCCTTATGCTCAAAGTCATTGTACTTTGCACCTCACATCAATTTTTTTTCACTTTGAGCAGCCTGACCATGAACGTCAAACACTAGTATTCATAATTTTGCCTGCCTTACTGTTCTTGCATTTGCATCTGAGGTCTTCTGGAATTACATTTTGGTCTCTAATAAACTACACTGTATGAGGCCTTGTAAGGGAGACTCACCCTGGTGGTGTAGTGGTGCAACGGGGATGCCCGCGGTGCCAACTGAGGGGACACCCGCAGCATCTATCTTCTTGCGCCGTTTCCTCTTCTGGCTCCTTAGTGCGTGTCACGAAAACGCAACACTCAACCACACTTAACTCTTGGGTTTGGCTACAAGGGGTTACAATCAGTCTCTCAATCACCTTACACACAGGTTAGACTAACATCAGACACCCCAAAAACACACCCACAAAGTTCATTCACTGCCACCATCTATCATTAACAGGCGATAGAAACCTAATGTGACTATTCCCCTGCCCTCTATAACAGGTAATAACTCACACTATCACAATACATCAAACACTCTCTCCTATGGTAGTTACTCAGGATAAGATCCTACTAGTCTAACAAGCACTCCAGCAGCCAAGGGGTTAATTCACCTTCAAAACACACTTTCCTGCTAGCCGTACTAGTTATCCAACATACAAATAGGCAACTTTCCCTTTCCACACATACAAAGAGTTCATACACTTAGGCACAAGCATTCATATGGGCAATGAGTTAGTTTAGAGCACAAGGACTAACGTATTAAATTGTATTTAATGTTAAAAGAAACAGTGCATATATATATATATAAGAAAGAAAAGTTGTGCTCACCACTGATTTTTAAAACCAGTGGTGAGCACAACTTTTCTTTCTTGTAGTTATACTGGAGCAGTGACCAGCTACTTGTTGTAGCCCCCACCCTTCCTAGCTGTAGTCAGGTGATCCCACTGGTGTCTAATAAAAGGGCAGATTGGGAAATTTACTCTGAAAGCAGCAAGTAAGTTGCGGGTAAAACTTAGTCCCTTTGTAACATGTATAAGCAATGGAATTCTTAATGAATCAGATGAAATATATTGTTAATGGGTTGAGTGCAGAGGAACTTTTGTATTTGTCTATATATATATATATATATATATATATATATATAAATGATATTACAAAGATGACATATAATTGCAAATGCAAATACAGTAAATAAAATAAAAGGGAGTAAAAATACAAAAAAAAACCTTACTTTACCAAGTTATGACGTTGTCAATGTATTTCCTCTGAGGCACGAGTTTAAAGCTGGACATACAATCCACTGAAAAATGGAGCCTCCTTGTATGAAAATGGGATATTGGGAATGTCACCTTTTTATCTCCTGCTGGGACACTCCCCTCATCACCTGATGCATGAGGTAGGAGTGCCCAGAAACATGTCATTTCCCATCCCCTGCAGGGGGTTTGCTACTCTCAGGCAATATTCACCAATATCCCTTAATATAATATGGGTACTTGCCAGTACCCAATACTATAATATAAACATGGGCAGGCTGTGATCCATACGTAGGCAAACAGAACAATACCAAACACTAATAGGTTCCCTTTTTCCAATCCCCCAGGAACCAGCCCTCCTAACAGGTGGGTATAGGCTGGTCCTGTTTGGTATTGTTAGGAAGCTTGTGACCTCCTCATAACCAATATGTAAGTTATGAGGCTGTGAATCCTATGACACAGGAGATATGGATCCTTTCCTAGAATCCATAATTTTCTACTAGCTATCCCCCCCTGCTGCTCTAGGTCCACAGTTCTGTTCTTTGATCAAAGAACAGACTGGCTCAGCTTCCTTGCCCAAATGGTGTGGCTCCAGACCGTCTCAGATGACAGATATGGATGTCACCTTTCCACAGCCCCCTGGTGAGATATACAATCAAGGGTCTCTGTGTGAGACTGCAACCAACTGTTTTGCCATGTTAACTTTTGATGCCAGAGCAATGCTGCCTTGGCATGACAGTGCGCGTGCGGCGCGCACTTCTGGGATTTAAAGGTGCAAAATTTGAATGTTTAAAAGGCCGGTTCGGTCTGTTGCAAACTGCCCGTTATAGGTTTATCTCCTTGTGAGTTCCTGGTGCCTTTGTGATTTGAGCCTTGTATCCTGTTTCCTGATTCTGGTTGTGACCTCTGCCTGCTTGTGACTATCCTGACTTCTGAAATCCTGACCCGGCCTGTTATTCGACTCTTCTGTATCCCCTCTGATTGATTCCCGGTTTTGATCCTTTGCCTGCCTGAATACGTTTACTATCTGTCTGCCTCGACCCGGCCTGTTTTGACTACGAATTCTTCTCATGCCTCTGTACCACAACCTTCTTCCCAAAGACTTTGTTTACAGTCGTGCCCCTTTGCCTGCTCAGAACCTCTCGTCTTGCACCTCTCTCTGCATACAGCTACTGAAAAATGCCTTACCCTTTAAACAACAGGGATTGTTTGTCCATATATTGCAATATATTTAAGCTGGCCAACTACGTCAAAGTCATCCCATATCTGGCCAGTCCTACGCTCAATTTTCATCTGATTCATTAAGAATTCTATTCAAAGTAAAGTTTTTTAAAAATTAGTGGTGAGCACAACTTTTCTTGTTTGTTGTAGTTACCAGCTCCTTGTTGTAGCCCCCACCCTTCCCAGCTATAGTCAGGTGATCCCACTGGTGTCTAATAAAAGGGCAACCATGATTGGGAGTTTTACTTTGAAAGCAGCAAGTAAGTTGTGGGTGAAACTTGGTCCCTTTGTGGGATGTATAATGAAGCAATAGAATTCTTAATGAATCAGATGAAAATTGAGCGTAGGACTGGCCAGATATGGGATGACTTTGACATAGTTGGCCAGCTTAAATATAATGCAATATATGTACAAACAATCCCTGTTGTTTAAAGGGTAAGGCATTTTTCAGTAGCTGTATGCACAAAATGTCTCAATGTCTTAAATATATTGATAATGGGTTGAGTGCAGAGGACCTCTTGTATTTGTCTATATGTATTTTGTGGTCACAGCCTCATTGCACCCCCGCCTAATGGTTTTAAAAATTAGTGGTGAGCACAACTTTTTCTTGTTTGTTATATATATATATATATATCTATATATAACATAGTCCTGAACAGCACTCCAGTAAATCAATGAGACCCAGGTGCACGGCAAACAGATCCATACAAAAAGAACAAAAGACCAGCAACACTGGGAAATTTTGCAAAAATCATATTACTGTATTCATGTGCATAACCGACGCGACGTTTCGGTCCCCACTGGGACCTTTCTCAAGGCTGATGCTATCAATATTTATTGCACTGTTCACTTTACCAAGGACCTATGCTTAGGTCACTTCCTGTGTGTAGTCTGGGGGGTTGGGTATATAAAGCACGTTTTTATATGTTTGCATATAATGATTGATTGATAATTATAGGTTCATACGAACTTTGCATTTAAAGGAACATTACGGCCAATGATATGATGGGCCAGATTCCACACAAGCAAGCACTCAGAAACCCTTAAAATTACGTAACAATTTTGATCCTGCGTCCAATAATAACTCTGTTAAAACCTTTTCATGCATGCTTAATACTGCCACAAAAAATATACCAGGAGAATTACACTTTAGAGGTAACATGAACAATGGAGGAGCGTGAGGCACTTCAGCAATTGAAAATAATTCCTCCATAATAATCAAACAGGCTGACAAAGGGGGAGCAGTGGTGGTGTTAGATTATGAATATTATCGCTCTGAAATTCCTGCACAACTGTCAGATGTCTCATGCTATCAAAAATTAACCTTTGACCCTACAGTAAAGTTTCAAGGGCAATTACGACAGATGTTGGGAGAAGCCGTGACACACAATTGGATATCTGAGGAACTCAGACAGTATCTGTATGTGGAAGACCCGGTAAGACCAGTATTATATACGTTACCCAAAGTGCACAAAAATTTGTTACATCCCCCAGGGAGGCCAATCATATCGGCTAGGGGATCACTAACAGAACAAGTGGCTAAATATGTGGATATGTTGTTACAGCCACTTGGCACTTATTTACAAGACACCACTGATTTTTTGCAGGTGATTAACAGTATCAAATGTGATAATATGAATTTTTTCTTTGTGACATTGGATGTCAACAGTTTGTATACTGTAATACCACATGAGGAAGGAATAGATGCCACAAGGAGCCTGATGATACATAATGATTCTTATAGTGGCCCTCCCATTGAGTTCCTTATTGCACTATTACAATTCATCCTGCAAAAAAATTACTTCAAATTTGAGAATAGCTTTTATCTGCAACTACTGGGCACGGCAATGGGCTCTAATGAGGCCCCCACATACGCAAATACATATATGTATTTCTATGAGATGCAATACATTTTGGGTAACCCCCTTTTTCGCAAATATGGCGGATACTATAGACGATTCATCGACGACATATTCTTTTTGTGGTTTGGGACTGAAAATGAGCTTTTGGCTTTCCATAATGAACTCAACAGCATTAACAGCAGCATACGCTTTACCTTGCACCATGATTTTGAATTTATAAATTTTTTAGATGTGACTGTATATAAATCAGTAGGAGGGTTACATACCAAAATTTATAAGAAGCGGACGGACCGCAATACTTTGTTGCATTTTACCAGCAATCATCCAAAACACCTCCTACTATCACTTCCTAAATCACAAATGTTACGGGTGGTCCGTATAACTAGTGACAAAAATGAGAGAGAGGAGTCATTAATGGAGATGGCCAGATGTTTCCTGGAGAGGGGATATCCCTCCAAATTGATAACTGAGGTTAAAAATTGGGCCATGTCACTTGATCGTATATCCGCACTACAGGGTCCAACACAATCAGGGACTAGGAGCAAGGCACAGGATAAGTTGTTTTATATGACTACCTATGGTCCACATACCCCTTTGATCAAAAAATCTGTTTTACAGAATTGGCCAATCATTGGAACAGACCCGGATATGTCGAAATTGGTAAACAATGGAGTCACCTTTGGATATAAACGGAATAAGAACTTAAGGGAATTACTTACACAAACAGATCCAATTCAGAAGTATACCACGGATACTGTATATCCAAATCAATAATCAAACCTGGTGTTTATAGATGTGGCAATTGCACTATGTGCAGCACTCTCATTACAGGGAAAAACTTTTTCCACCCACATAGTGGCAAAAAATATGATGTGAGACACAGAATGTCCTGTATCTCTAGAAATGTAGTTTACATCATTAAGTGCCCTTGTGGCTTTCTATATTGCGGGAAGACCTGTAGACAGTTGAAGGAATGAATAAGCATGCACCGTTCCTCCATCAGGGCAGCCCTGGAACCTAAACCTAATAAATTGCCGCAAAATGCACCCAAACAGGACATATCTAAGCAACCGGTTGCACAACACTGGCTACAAGCCAAACACTCTATTACTTCTTTCAAATGCATGCCGATTGACCAGATCCAAAACTCACCTAGAGGTGGGGACATTGATCGTTTGTTACTACAAAGAGAAACTTACTGGACTTATGAACTGGACTGTGTGACACCTAGGGGTCTCAATACTCAAATACAATTTAACTGTTTTTTGCCATTAAGATAAATTAAGGGGAATAGGATATGGACTCTGAACATGGTTATACATATCGGATGTAACAGCTTTTGGATACATATATAATGTTTTTAACAAGTTTTTTTAACATCTGTTTGATATTTAACACTATTCTTAAACAATAGTGTGTTCACACTGTTTGCACCATATGAACATAATGCAATATACATATAACATATAGATAGTAACTAACATGCATTTTTACAATGTCACTATTTTATATTAATATTTATATCAATATTTATTGCACTGTTCACTTTACCAAGGACCTATGCTTAGGTCAATTCCCGTGTGTAGTCTGGGGGGTTGGGTATATAAAGCACGTTTTTATATGTTTGCATCAGCCTTGAGAAAGGTCCCAGTGGGGACCGAAACGTCACGTCGGTTATGCACATGAATACAGTAATTTGATTTTTGCAAAATTTCCCAGTGTTGCTGGTCTTTTGTTCTTTTTATATATATATATATATATATATATATATATATATATATATATATATACTGTATGTTAGCACATTATAAATAAAATAACTTATATATTCAGTATATGATCACTAGAACTGATGATTTTATGGAATGCTCATTGGCATCCCACAGTCAGTATAATTGAGCATACATTGTATTATACATTTGACATTTATACTATGATGCTCTCAGGGTTACATGTACGTGGATAAAACCACTAAAATTACGGCCACATTTCCAAGCACAGGTTCCCTATTCATCTTAACAAAGTCTCTTTTGCAAGGATCCCAGCACTTCATTTACTTGGGACACACTCCAATCCAATGAGAATATTAATTACAGGAAAATATTTCCCTCTTCAAAAAATATATTTTAGTGGTGAAACAAAGAAAGGTCTATATTGAGTTTTCAGCTGAAAGTGTGCTCCTGTGGCTTCCGATAAGGATTCAGATTTAAGTGAAAACGCTTGGATACATATGGTCAATTTAAGCTGAATTAGATTACTATGATCCAGTGCTGTTTGTTCAGATTTACCCAGGAGCTGTAATCCATAGCAACCAATCAACAGGTAGCATTTACTGTTTAAAAGCAACCATCTTATAGGTTGCAATGGGTTACCTAGTTTTTTAGGGGAATTTTGTGTTTACTTTCTGTGTACCAACTTGAAGGATTGGTGGTGATAGACATGCAGATACTAATAGGCTGTTTTGGGCAAAAACATCCATATGTTATTATTATTGTTAATAATAATACTATTAATTAATAATACAAAATTGAAGAAGTTGCCAAAAAAAAACTCAGTTAAAGCTACAAAAAGTAAAAGGCAGCAGGGATCAAGAACTACTGGGAATCAAACTATGAACTGTTTACTGTTTACAAACTGTTGTGGTAATCTGGTAAACTAAGCTTTTAGCGCTCATCACTATTCTGGAGATGCATCCAACATCTTTACCTATTACTCTCTTCACTCTGCCTATCTTATTAACAACATGTGCCAATGTCCTGCCTGATTCTCCACACTGTTCCCTTTGCCTGTTGGATCTCCTGATGTTTGACCTCGGCCTGTCTTTTGGATCATTCTCTGCATTCAGCCTGCCCCTGACCTCGGCCTCTTTACTGGACTCTCCTAGTTTGCCTCCAGTCCTGGCCTTCTGCCAGTCTATAACAAACAAGGGAAAGTTGTGCTCACTCCCAAACTAACTTAGTTGCCCTTTAATTGGCCACCAGTGGGATCACCTGACTATAGCTGGGAAGGGTGGGAGCTACAACATGGAGCTTGCCACAGCTCCTGTAAAAACTATAACGAATAAGGGAAAGTTGTGCTCACCGCGAATTTTTCGTAAAACATAGCAACAGATAGTACAATATTTCAAAATAAGAGAAAAGAACCGAATAACAAACAAATTCACATACTGAAATATACATGGCATACCATTCCTATAGAATAAGATGTAAATCAAAGTCCCTATTTAGACCCTTTGGGGATAATGTGTTCAATCTATATATCCACTGGACCTCTGCTTTTTTAAGGGCTAAACTCTATCTCCTCCCCTTCTAAGTGGTGGAATATTTTGAATAATCCGAAACCTAAGGTCTTCAGCAGAATATCCAACTTCTAAACAATGTCTAGATACCGGCAAAGTTTTATTTCCAGTATTAATAGTTGATCTATGTTGGGAAAACATCTCGCATTTTCTGTGTGGTTTCCCCAACATAGACCATCCCACACGGACACACTAACATATATACCACAAAGTTGGTTTCACATGAATTGTATCCTCGAATTGGTCGCTGTATTATAAAAGTCTGAACCTACTAAGACATATTTGCATTGGACACATCCTTTGCACTTAAACATGCCCTCCCTTCTTGGTCCCAAAAATGTTTCCTTTCTAGGTGGTGGGCGAACATCTGCATGTGTTAACTTGCTACCTATAGTAGTTCCCCTTCGGTATGACATCATGGGGAGTTGTTGGAAGTCTAAAATAGATGGATATGCATCCCGCAATAGGAGCCTATGTTTAGATAGTATGGTCTTAAAAGTATTACTATATGAATTATATTGTGAAAAAAAGTAACGTTTTTTCCTGAGTCTTGAAACTTCTTTGCTTAACTAATTGTTTATTTTTCTGTAACTCACATTCAGGATAACCCCTGTCTCGGAGTTTATTTTCCATACAAACAAGATCCTCATCTAGAGTTTCTGGTTTACTAGTTATGCGGCATACCCTTGAGAATTGGCTAACCGGAATTGATTTCTTGACACCTGGAGGATGTCATATGCCAATAATTGGTTTCTATCTGTTGGTTTGGTATATATTCTTGTATGGAATGAGTTTGTGTGCGAGAAACCAAAACATCCAAAAAAGGATCTCATGTAAATCAGCTGTCATTGTGAATTTAATATCTTGATGGGCTTCATTAATCACATCCCGGAAGACAGGGACTCCAGGTCACCCCGCCATAGGAGGAACACGTCATAGATGTATCTCCACCAGGCAATACAGTGTCTGGTGAAGAGTACATTTTGAAAGATATGTGCCTCCTCAAAGCCATTCATAAATGAGTTGGCATATGCCGGGGCGACCTTGGAGCACCTGCAAATAATATTTGTCCCAAAATTTGAAGTAATTCCTATTTAGTATGAAGCTTAACATCTCCATGGAAAATTGGATTTCATTCTCGCTATATTGGGTACTTTTTTGCAATAAAATTTTCACAGCAGGTAAACCACCCGAATGAGGAATGGATGTATACAGGCTAGCCACATCTAATGTGACCAGCCACACTTCTCCATCCATTGTTTGCACCTGTGACAGTTTCCTTAAAAAATCCCCAGTGTCTCTGATTTAGGATTTTGTTTCCTTAACAAGAGGATTAAGCACTTTATCCAATACCTCAGCTATTTTACAGGTCAAGGACCTCCCAGGAGGGTTAATAGGGTCCTTGTGAATGTTCGGTAATACATATTTAAGAGGAATAATATATATTCCCTAGAAGATTCTGTAATGACACCATTTTGAAATGCCTGAGTCAACAATATGTTTAGTTCACGTTTAAAGGAGTCTGTAGAATCTCCCTTTGACAACTTATTAACTATCTGATCCAACAACTGGCGATCTATCTCTATCTCGTATATATTTTTCTGTGTCCAAGACAACGATCGCACCCCCTATGTCAGAAGGTTTAATTGTTATGTTGGACATAGATTGTAACTCAAGCCAAGAATCAATTTCAGTTTTACTCATATTGTAACTTGCAGATTTACCCTTAGTAGCAATAAATGTATCAATATCTGATTTTACTTTCTGTATATAAGTTTCCACCACCGGGTAGGTTGTCGGTGGAACAAATTTGCTTTTAGCTTGTAAACCCAACCTCCTAGTGTCAAAACTTGAAGGAACATCACTGTTCTGTTTTGAATTTGAAGCAAAATGTACCTTACGTCTCAATGTATAAAAAAAAGATATAAGTCAACTTGAAGTTGAAATGAGTCTAACTGTGAGGTCGGACAGAAGTTCAATCCACGTGATAGGACCTTCATCTGAATTGGAGTTAAATCAACCGATGATAGATTAAAAACTACTTGTTCCGAACTTGTCTCCAGGGTTGTTGTTTCCTTTCTCTCTGTGATTTGATGTTTCTTTTGTCACCATTTGCCACCTTGTCTCGTGTGGCCTCTCCTGTTGATAAAAAAGGGGAACTGTATCTCCTTCTTTGGTCCGTCGGTCATGATGTGATCCTGATGGCATCCAAGCACGATATGGGCTACCACGGCTTCTATCTCTGCCAACGTGTCTGGGTCCAATTATATACTGAACCCCGCTCATAATCATATGTATCACGGTCAAATGTTTGCTTTTTACGCAGACTTTTACTTTATACTTTTCCAACATATCATCCAGTTTCAATTTAAATGATGTCAATTGATCCAATGGCATCACACTATTTAATGTATTGTGCAATGTATTTAATTCAATTTTAATATCTTTTTTTTATTTGTTTGTAATTCTGTTCTTTTCACTTATTTTGAAATATATATCTGTTGCTACAGATGAAGCCACTTTGGATTGTGCATTTAACACAGAATAATTTAACTCAGACATCCCATTTAACTCACTTCACACAGAATATTGTGTCACAGCATCCCATCCAATTAAAGAGTTCACCACTGAAATCAATGGTGCTTTGGTATGCTAATTGTGGTGTTTATACAAATGGCCTGCAGGTGGCACTGTGCATACATAGGACTTTCTGTACAACTTGAAAGTGAAAGTAAGACTAAATGCTGTTATGTAATGGCTGCATGACCTGCTAATAAAGCATTGCTATACTCTCCTCATCCTCGGCTACCAAACACAACACTAATGAAAAGGTTAAATGCATTAAATGAGTTAAGATGACTTTAGATAACACAGTTTCTTCAATTAACCCTGAGTCACGACGCATTTAACACACAAATCCAAGTGGCTGCATCTGTATGTGTTACTCCACAGAAATGTAGGAGTGAATGTGCATATCTGCTTCCCATGTAGACTCGCTACTTAGGTGAGCGGGTCTCCATGGTGAAAGGATACGTCACTTCCACCTTCTCTTCTCTCTCAGCGTGTCTGCAGAACGCGGACATTTGTTTGCCACAAGACAGAGATAAATGAACATGCTTGAAAAAGCGAGCAGGATGCCCCTAAAATGTCGCAACAGTTCAAGACTCTGTTCAGATAAGTTATAAACGTTTACTGCACAAGCGGAATTGCACAGAACTTGATACAGACATGTATTGAAATTCATCATTTTGCATGGGATGTTTATTCATTTTATGTCTGTGAAATAAATGCTACGTTTTATACTTAAGAGTGCGACCCAGTTGGAGAATTGTATATTCATAGCGGACTGACTCCCCACATATAGGGTTAACGCACCTTGCAGTTTAATCCTCACTGAATTAGTGCATCACATATGTTGGACTGTATATATATATATATATATATATACATACACAATTGTGAAGATTGCCCCAGCACTCCTCAAAGCGTTTAAATAGAAGGTTTCGGTGCACGTTTCTATAGGAGTTTCCGTCTCATCCCCACTTGATATACAGCATTGTAAATGAAACAGCACTCATTAGTTGCAAACAGTGTATTAAAAAATTCACCACATCAGTACAGCGACGTTTCGGGCAAGCTGTGTGCCCTTTATCAAGCCATATACAAATAATCATCACCACACACGTGTATTTAAAACCAACAAACAGGAAATGACTTCACAATATGCACAGTTGGTCCTGTTCATTGGACAATTTTTTAACCCCTTAAGAGCATCTGACCTATAGAAACAAAAATAGGTCATAATCTTTATTAAGACCCATGTCACCTCCTCTTTTTAGAGGGGGTATCGTTTCCAGTAACAAAAATTTCAACTGGTCTGCAGTGTGCCCCTTTTCCAAAAAGTGTTTTGACACAGGCAATGTAGTGTTGCCCAAATTGATGCTGGACCGGTGTTGCGAGATACGTGACTTTACCATCTGTGTGGTCTCACCTATGTAGATGAGACCACACGGACAGACCAGCACATATATCGCAAACTTAGAGATACACGTAAAATAACCTCGTAATAGTATAGTCTGTCCTGTATGGGGATGTACAAATTCTTTGGCTTTTAAAACAAACGGGCATTGGGCACACCCCTCTGTGTAGAGGTCACCCTTGATCCAATGGTCCTGCCCCTCCGATATGAAATAAGGGACCAGGTTTGAAATTCTTGTATCTTAGAGTATGCATTGCGTAGCAAATACCAATGTCGTCGTAGAATTTTTTCCACTCTTTCACTCTCTCCATGGAACTGAGTGACAAAAGGGATTCTGCTAGTTTGTTTTTTCTTATTATGTGGGCTTTCTATCCTACATTCGGCCCGCTGTAATACCCTCTCTGGATATCCTCTATTACAGCTGTGTGGTGGATTAAGAAACTTGGTTCTATACATCCCATGGGTCTTAATAAAGATTATGACCTATTTTTGTTTCTATAGATCAGATGCTCTTAAGGGGTTAAAAAATGGTCCAATGAACAGGACCAACTATGCATATTGTGAATTTATTTCCTATTTGTTGGTTTTAAATACACGTGTGTGGTGATGATTATTTGTATATGGCTTGATAAAGGG
>CM044436.1:72309329-72348442 GCA_024363595.1 Xenopus borealis
TGTATATTATATATATATATATATATATATATATATATATATAAAATATGGGTATAAGATCCCATAGAAACCCATTATCCAGAAAGCTCAGAATTTCAGAATGGCCATGTCCTATAGCCTCCTTTTTATCCAATAATACAAATTTGTAAAAATAATCTTTTATCTGTAATAATGAATCCACTCAATCCAAAACAAAGATAGAATTAATCCAATCTATTTGGTTTATTTAGGGACTAATGGTCAAAGTGGGTCGAAGTGAATATTCAAATTCAAAAAGTTTGACTTTCAAATCAATTTTTTGGATAATTGGTCGAATAGTAAAATCCTTCGACTTCGAAAATTGAAATACCTTCTAGAGCATTTTTTTATCGAAGTAAAATTCAATTGAACTATTGTACTTCGACCGCAGGATTGTCAAATTCGGTGAAAAAACTTTGACTTCGATATTCAAAGTTTAAGTATTTCACTTCAATGGTCGAATTTTGAAGCATTTTCTTCTTCGAAATTCGAATCGAACGATTTTACTTCGACCACAGGATTGCCAAATTCGGTGAAAAAACTTTGACTTTGATATTCGAAGTTGAAGTATTTCACTTCAATGGTCGAATTTCAAAGCATTTTCCACTTCGAAATTCGAGCCTTAGTAAATGAGCCCCTTAATGTTTACATAATTTTCTAGTAGATTTAAGCTTTGAAGATCCAAATTACAGATAGCAATCCAGAAAAGCCCAGGTTCCAAGAATTCTGGATAACAGTTCCCATAACTGTACATCATATACACAGATATGTATAATATATTATTAACATATATAATATTTATTAATATTTATATTTATAGAGCGCCAACATATTTCCCAGTGCTGTGATTACATGCAATGCTTGGATCTTGGGTACTAGAAAACATTTATATAATAAAAAAACACAAAGAACCAGCATGTTATAAATTGGTGGACGTAAAAATTTTTATATTTGTACGAGGTTATAGAAGTAAGATTCTCTTAGGATTCATGGATTGGCAGATCCATGTGATCTTTACATGCAGGTAAAAAAAATTTTGCCATAAATTTGAATTAGCAGTTTTATACAGTTTATTTCTACAAATTGATTCACTGCATTTTAAAGCGATGATCATATTTGAAATATCTGTCATTCATATGCATTGCAGATACCATTTAAAAAAAAAAATGCCTGTGTTAGAACAAATTCCTGATTATACGCTCCTATACAAAAGAGTTTTTGTAGGACTAACATTGGAAAAGCCCTAGTATGTTATTTGTTTTATCAGTTTTTGGCAGTTTGACAGAGAAAGTCTTGTAAGGTCAGTTTGGAGTATTGACATCACAATCACACCTAAATAAAATCTGGGCCAGTTTATCTGGAGTTTTCATTAAGCAAACTTAAGAGCAAACTTCATAATCCTTTCATTTTTTTCTTAAACCAGCCATTATTTTACATTGAGTTAATGTACATCAGTCTAATACTGAAATTATCTCTTTTTATGACTATGTGAAGTTTGGAGGTGGAGATTTACACAAACTGACAGCAGGGAAGCACTTTAATCTACATATCAGCTATATAGATTCAAAATAGATACAGATGTTTTCTGCTTTCTTAATAATTAATGTCATTGATCAATTATCAATTATGTATGAGATCATTTGTTTTTAAATAAGTAACTGTATCCCTTTTGTTACCTTTTAAATATATCCATATGTATGTTTATACATCATCTGTGTGGGTATTTAATTAATAATGCTGGAGGCATGGCCCTTGGCCTCTGATGACACAGAACTTATAAGGTGTATCAAACGCCACTCAGGACAAAAAGCTACATTCAATCTCTGCCTTAATTAACATATTATATTTAAATATAATTACAGTAGGTTAAATTTTATAGCACAGCTCATGGGAACTTGGTTGAATTTTTGAAGTACTGGCCCTTTAAAATCCTTCGAATTCGACACTTTGCCACCTTAAAGCTGCTGAATTGTCATTGTAGCCTATGGGGGACCTCGTAGAACCTGTCCTGAATTCGAAGTCCTAGGAATTCAAAGGATTTTGATCGAAATAGGTAAATTTTTGATAAAAAAAACCCTTTAAAAAATTGATTTTAGTGCCCTAAGGGGCACATTTACTCGAAGTGAAAATTCAAATTAAATTAGAATGTAAAAATTCGAATTTCAAAGTAATTTTTGGCTACTTTGACTATCAAATAGCCCAAAATTCAAATCGAATTGTCTCTTTAAAAAAATTAGAATTCGACATTTCGCCACCTTAAAGCTGCCATATTGCCATTGTAGCCTATGGGGGACCTCCTGGAACCATTACAGAGATTTTTTCAAAGTCTTGGAAAATCAAACGGTTTTGCCCAAAATCATTCCAAATGAACGATGCATTAGAAAAGCTGTGGAGAAAGATACAATTGTATTGAAAACAATCAGCAGTGAATTTTTAAGATTTTTCAAGTTACGACTGAGAAGAATTTTGAATACAAATCTAACCATCTAAAACCTGCAGATATGACTTAGAAGCCAAATGGTAAATGTAGTCACCAAACTAAATAAATATTTAAACTAAGAATGAACAAACAACTAGCAATTTTATTACTGGTTCTGCAAAAACATATTTACTTGTACACATGCTGTGGAAGAAAAATTACAGTCACAATGTATTTTCCCATAATTCCAAAATCACATTGGGCAATGTAATATTTTTCCTCAAACTGTTATTGCATTGCGAATTTTAATTGCACATTTCCAATTTTAATTGTGCTTTTTTAAGAAGTACATGAAGGTGTCGTAATCTTTTAGAGCAAACATTTTCAGTAAGTAGTTTTATTACATTGATACAATTCTCAAACTTTCTTCCACTGTTGGAAGTGGTCGCAAAACAGTTTCCAGGTTCCCAAAAGCTATGTTAAATTTGCACAAAGTAAAATTCGTTCACACCAAGGCATAACTTTTTGCATTCTGAATAGTTTTTCCATTACTGACCTTTCTTACATTCCCCATAAATATTTTAGTATTTAATAAAACTTTGAATTCACTGTGATTGAAGACACATGGAACAACATGTCCGGGATGAAGAGAACTGTGTTAAAAATGATAAAGCTACTGCCTCGCCAGTGAATGCGAAACTGAGGGACAAGGGTAGAATCCTGAATTTAAAAAAACTGAAATTCGACCATCAAATATGGATCGGATAGGTCCGTTTTTGATCAAATTAAAATTGTTCACATCATTTTGTGAAAAAATCCTTCAAATTTCAAAAACACTCCAGAAAGGTTCCAGGAGGTCCCCCATAGGCTAAAATAGCAATTTGGCAGCTTTAACATGGCGAAGTGTCGAATTTTATTTTTTTAAAGAGACAGTACTTCAAAATACGAAAATTCAAATCTTTTCAATTGGAATCAAATGTTGGGCTATTTGATAGTTGAAGTAGCCACAATTACTTTGAAATTCTAATTTTTTTAATTTTAATTTTCACTTCAACCCTTAGTAAATGTGTCTTTGAGTGTCTAAGTAAAAGAAAGACCATTTCAGTACCACCAGTAAATTCACAATAAAAGTTAAAACCTTTTGTGGCACTTTTACAGGTGAACTGACAACAGATACAGAAATACCAAAGGATGAAAATAGATCTTGCAGTATGATGAACCATTCTTTGCACTTTTCTTTTGTTTAATGTCTCCATTGACCAGCAGAAAAAATAAAAATGTAGTAATAAAGAAATAGAAAATGAGCATATGGATGCATGCTTGTATAAACACTCTTTTCAAAATGTCTTGAAAAAACAATTATACCAACAATTCACTGCTGTATTCATTTTTAAAATGTAGATGATGGAACTCAACAAGCCTTATGTAAATATACTTTAAATTCCCAGTGGTGGTGTTTACTGCCCCAACATCTAAACTACTGCTTCATGACTACAGTTTTATTGTTACTTATTATATTTTATTATTACTTATCTTTCTATTCAATCTGTGTCCTATGCAATATAATTTTTTCTTATTCAGATAATTGCCTGATTAATAGAGTAAACTTAACAGTAGCAACCAGACAGCTGCTGGAATTTCAAACTGTAGGGCTGACGAAAAAAACGATTAAAAAACCACCAATGAGTAATTTACTTACTTACAAACTGCCTATCACTGTCTAAATCATATTAAAACTGAACATAAGGGTGAACTATAGGGGTCACATTGTCTAATTCCTGGGGTGCTAAGGGGCAGAAAATGAAAAAGCAGAATCAAATGACAATATTTCACCTTTAAATATTCCTTCTGACCTAAAGGAAAGTAAATTCAATTGGTAGAAACCTTTGACTATCTTCAAAGTAGCTGGTTAGTACATAGTTAAATACTTTTTATACACAAAATGAAGTCCCTGCTAGGAAGAGTCCTCTACCCTCAAACAGTCAGGCTCTGTGTCTGACTGTTGCTGAGGTACAGTGGCAACAGAGAGTACAACAGTGGCTTCATCTGTACAGTATGGAGAAGTTTTTTCTAGAACTGATCCACAGAAAGTACTGAAAGAATGTGCTGGCAGGTGTTTTTAGACATGGCTATTATTACAGAACCAAAAATACAGCTGTCCCATTGCACTTACACCAAGGGGCAGATTTACTAAGCGTCGGATTTCGAAGTGAAAAACCTTCGGAATTCGACTACCAAATTTTTTTTAAAACTATTTCCAATCAAAAATGGACCTAATTTGATCGAATAGGTCAATTTTCGATCGAATAAGAATCGTTTGGGTCATTTAAATGAAACCATTTTTTAAAGAAAACTTTTTGATTTTCATGAAAATTTTTCAGGAAAGGTTCCAGGAGGTCCCCCATAGGCTACAATGGCAATTCATCAGCTTTTAGGTGGCGATGTGTCGAATGTCGACATTTTTTTAAAAGAGACAGTACTTGGAAATTCGAAGTTTCAAATTTTTTTTAATTCAAATCGAATTTTGGGCTATTTGGTAGTCAAAGTAGCCCAAAATTACTTAAAATTTGAATTTTTTAAATTTAAATTTTATTCAAGTATTCACTTTGACCTTTAGTAAATGTTCCCCCAATTGTCTTGAAGTGATTTGAAAGGGTGATTATGCCACATATTTAAAAAAATGCTTCCTGGTTCATTAGATCCCCTCCAGTTTGCTCGGAATCTTTCTACCGATGATGCTATTTAACTGCTCTCCATTTTGTTGTGTTTGGTAGCCGAGGATGAGGAGAGTATAACAGTGCTTTATTAGCAGGTTCATGCAGCCATTAGATAACAGCAGTAAGTCTTACTTTCACTTTCAAGTTGTACAGAAAGTCCTATGTATGCACAGTGCCTCCTGCAGGCCATTTGTATAAACACCATATATTCCCCCTATAGTAGGAAAGCATTTGGACAAATATATAAACAGTAACAATTAAACCATGTGTATCTTAAAGCAATATATACATTCTTTACATGACATAGTCCTTGGTCCATGCAGGTAGTTTTCTGATTCTCTCAGTATGCCTTATAGGTTCACTTTCCTCTGCCCTATTGCAGTTGGCATCAGGAGTAGGAAAATGTCCTTTGGTAGTATAGAAACAGCTGAACCTGTATCAAGCATTAGGTTAATGGAGTGTCCCTTGTCAGCAGAAGCAGTACTGACATTGACAGTGCACATAAACTTGTCTAGAAGAAATGTACCAGCTTTATCCACACTTAATACTGTAGCATTTGTAGTAGTGAGTTCATGAACATCTTTAACAGAACTATGGCAGACCCCAGAAAAGTGACCTGGTTTTAAACATTTGCGGCACTGTATAGCTTTGGCAGGACATTTAAAATAGTTTGCAAGGTGTTGTGTTGAACCACAGCGAAAGCAGTATTTTTTATTTGTATTTGCTGCACGGTTTTTCAGTGAATCCCTTTCCTTAGCACTGTATTTTGCCTGTGACTGCACATTATTAGGCCACAGTTTTGAATTCACAATCTGTACATTCCCAGCAGTTCCCTGACTGAGAGTTTTAGCCTCTGCCACAGCTGTTTCAATTTGGCTAGCAACTGTAATAGCCTTTGCAAGGATTAAATCTTGCTCTAGGAGCAGTCTCTCTCTAATGCGTGGTGAGTTTGTTTTTTCCACTATCTTAGCATTTCATCTGTTAAATTCCCAAACTCACATGTAACAACTAGCTCTCTCAAAGCTGCTAAAAAATGTTCTGTGGATTCGCGATTACGTTGTCCACGTTAGCGGAATATATATCTTTCAGCAACCACATTTACTTTTGGCACAAAAAAGTTCATTATAGCAGTAAGAGCAGTTTCATAAGTATCATCAGGTAATGGTAATGTATGGAATATACGCTGTCCCTCTGCCCCCAGGCATTGAATAAGTAAAGCACGCTTTCTAGCAGCAGAAATCTCCCCTTGGTCAGCAGCAATAATGTAATTATCAAACATATGGATCCAAGCAGTAAAAGGTATGGTAGGCTCACCAGGGTTTGGTAGAAAAGGTGCAGGCTGCTGCAGAGGTAGAAAAGACATCCTTGTCGCCATTTGTTGTGTTTGGTAGCCGAGGATGAGGAGAGTATAACAGTGCTTTATTAGCAGGTTCATGCAGCCATTACATAACAGCAGTAAGTCTTACTTTCACTTTCAAGTTGTACAGAAAGTCCTATGTATGCACAGTGCCACCTGCAGGCCATTTGTATAAACACCACACATTTGTTTCTGTCACATTTAGAAGAAAAAATACTTATATAAAAATAAATATGTGAGAATGCTATTTATTGATTTTAGTTTTGCTTTTAATACTATTATCCCACGGAAGTTAATAATTAATCTTTAGGAATTTGGATTAAGTATATCACTTTGTAACTCTATTTTAGACTTTCTCACAGCACGGCCACAGTCAGTTAGGATTGGAAAAATAAATTCTGTTTTGAGAAAGTTGAGTGGCTCACCACAGGTATGCATACTGGCCCCCCTGCTTTTTACTTTAAAGACACATGATTGCGTTGCACGGTTTGACACTAACCATATCATCAAATTTGCTGATGATAAAACTGTGATAGGCCTTATCAGAGAAAATAAAGAATAAGAATACAGAGAGTAGGTTGATCAGCTGATGATTTGGTGTACTGAAAACAATATGGCTCTTAGGGGCTGATTTACTAAGGGTCACATTTTGAAGTGTAAAATACTTAGAAATTCAAATTGAAATACTTTGAATTCGAAAATTAAAGTCGAAGTAAAATCATTTGATCGATTTTAGCGTACAATCAAACGATTTTACTTTGACTAAAAAAAACTCTAGAAGTTTTTAGAATGCTCTAGAAGGTCCCCATAGGCTAACATAAGACTTTGGCAGGTTTAATTCGATGGTCGAATATTCGAATGATTTTACTTTGAATCAAAATTACTTTGAATTTCAATTTTTTTTTACTTGCAAAGGTTTCAAAAGTTTGTGAAAATAGCAGGTGAGAATATTGGTGAGACTTTACCATCGGTTAAAGATGTTTTCAAGCAAGGCTTCTAGCCTAGTAGCAGACCTATTTCATCCTTCTTGCAAGTTTTTCGATCCCCTGCCATCTAGCAGGTGGTATTGTAGCATTCATGGTTGCACATTTAGGTTCTGTAATAGTTTTATACCTTCTGCGGTCTTTTAATCTTGTGGTGAGGCTGGTATTTGGAATGTTATTTTTTCTTTCTGTAAATTATTGGTTTTAAAGAGATTCAAGTTATAATATTTTCTTTTAACCCTGGTCCTTTGAGTTTACAAAAAAGGAAAATAGATGACTGGGAGGGAATTAGTTAACTGTATGTCAGAGTTTAAGCACAATATGCAAAATATTCACAATATACACTTTATTGGATGATGGTTTAGGGAAGGAGTGCAATATATAAATTATTAGCAAAAGAATATATATTATGAGATTTGCTGTGAAAATATCTATGTAAACCCTATGCAACAGTTTGTGGAAAAAATACTTGTATACATATATTTTCACGTCAAATATACAAGTATTTTGCACAAATTGTTGTAGAGGGTTTATCACGATGTTTTTAAAGCAGCATATGTAAGTGGGTGTGTAAAATGTAATTGGATTTGTGCAGGGGTGGCAGTGTGGAAGGAAAATATGCTAACTTTGTAATGTCGTCTTGTTGTATACAGATGAAACCACTTGGAATTATGTGTTTGACACAGAGAATAACTAAACCCACAAATCCCACTTGTCCCATTTAACACAGAAAATTGTGTCACAGCATCCCATCTAATTAAAGCGCTCACCATTGTAAACAATGGTGCTTTGGTATGCTAGTGAAAAGTTAAATGCATTAAATGAGTTAAGATAACTTTAGATAACACAGTTTCTTCAATTAATCCTGAATCATGACCCATTTAACACACAAATCCAAGTGTTTGTTATGTATGCAGCAGAAATGACAATAAACCTTCTTCTCTCTTGTCTCTTACTCTTATAGATTGTGTTGTTCCTGGGAAACTATGAGAACAAGACTCCCCATATGTGAATTTGATTTTATGCAAGAATTTCTTTCTGAAGAAGTGTATTTCCCATACAACCTGTAAAAGGGCTTGTATGCATCTGCATGTTGGAGTCTTGCACTAAAGCTGGACATGCTTGGTTTTAGAAGAGCTTATTTCTGTATATGCCTGAGGCATTATGTAATTAATTTCTCACATCTGGTATTTGGTTGAGATTTTAAGGGGAGTTTTATTATGCTCCAAAGCTGCTAAAATCTGAATCCAAAAATATTCCAAATAGAACCTGTCGAAGTTAGGTAAAAGTCAATGGCAGATATTGCTTTAACAATTGGAAGATATTTTTTACCTTCATGATTTTGAGGGTTTTGGACTGTATGACTGGTTTCCAAAACTTGAAAAATTAGAGGTTTGTGGATTTTGTAGAGGCTTTTCCCGCATGTAAATTTTTTTAGTAAATTAAGGCAAATCGTGGTTGGGAGTTAGGTTGAGTTTCTATTTTTTAAGGAGAACTAAACCCTAAACAGAAATATGGCTTAAAATGCCATATTTTACATACTGAATTTATTGCACCAGCCTAAAGCTTCAGCTTCTCAATAGCAGCAATGATCCAAGACTTCAGGCTTTCCACAGGGGGCCACCACCTTGCAAAGTGTCTGCAACACTCACATGCTTATTGGGCTTTGAACAGCTGTTGAGAAGTGAGCTTAGGAGTCTTCGCACATTATCAAGCATAAAATTAGTTTTGCCTGTAATATAACCTGATGCTCCAAGTCAGATGCTAATTGCAATGGTTTCTGTGCTGACATGTATTACTTATCTTTATTAATTACTAATCAACCTTATATTGTTTATGTTTATATTCTATATGTACTGTATATTGTGAGTTTGACTCTAAGCTCAGTAAGTGACAGCAGCAAAGATCATGTGCAGTGAATCAGCAGAAAAGAAGATGGGGAGCTACTGGGGAGCAACTTTGGAGACACAGATCTGCTCTGTTAAAGGGCTGTGTTTTCCTTGGGCCTACAGAAGCTCAAAAAATAGAGGTTCACAAATGTTGAATTCATGTGAATTTTTTTACCCTAATAAATTTGAATATACTTAAAATTCGATTGGAAGTTTATTTAAGAAACAATGTGAACAAATATTACCCAAAAAACCTCAAATGCCTGTTAACATCTTCAAATGGGTCACTTGACCTCTCCCATTAACTTATACATGAACACGGCAGGTTTTAGGTGGCAAATAGTCAAATTCAAATCATTCCCAGGGTTAAGGTTTGCTAAATCTCAACTTTTGAATTCAAATTTAGTTCAGATTAAACAATTTGAAGATTCAATTTACTATTTGACCCTTGATCAATCTGCCCCATAATGTAGAACATTACTAGACTACTTCTTTAGTTAAGCTTTAGTTCTTCTTTACAATAATGAAAAACATTCATTTTAATAAATACCCCCAAAGTGTTAAAATGTATGACTAGACTGCTTCAGTCAGTCAAATCATCTTCAATTACCCATCCAATATCCATTACAATATCCTTTGTTACCAAGCAGTGCATTGCACCTAATTTGTAGATGATTCTTAATGCCTGCAGATATCTTTTTATACCATTATTATGCAATTATTAGCACTATGCAATGCAATAATTATTTTATTTTTGCTTATTTCTCACTGCATTCCTAAATATTCTTTAGAATTATGCATAACTTTCACATTTAAGAAGTGAGTTTGCTAATGTTAATGAACCTTACCTAATTTTGCCATATTTTTTTGTTTTAAATTGATGCACCACAGAGCTGGCATTGATTTATACATTGAAGTAAAAGTTCTGATATGGTTAGTATTCTATTAATACAGTAGAATTTCAGTGTATCATTAGATGCCTTATTATCTACAAAAGCCAAAACCTGCTGGCTTCAAAACCCTTTTCTCTTATAAAAACAAATGAAAAAAATGAATGTTTACTCTACAACATTTTCCTGTAAAACAACAATTTAATGTATCCAGTTTTAAGTTACACTGAATAATTTGCACAATCAGTCATCTATAAAATGAGTTCAATTGTGGCAAGACATGGGATAGCAATGTTTTATGGAACACCAAATAAAAGAGGGATTTCACATATGTGCTCAGTATACACTGTTGTACAGAAAAAAGAATTGTTATAAATAAACAAGAAATACACTGGAGGAACTGACTGGACTAGTTTGAGTCATTACATTGTGCTAATGGAATTAACGATTAAATAAAAAAAAAATCTTGAACCTCATCTCTCACATTTCATAGACACTAGATCTAAAACTAATTACTAATCTATCTGAAATTATTAAAGGGCGATTTCAATTATGCACTGGTGCTGATGAAATCGAATTTACAAAATTAAATTAGATCTCAATAGTGGATCTTGAAATATTGTCTTAAATCCACATCAGCATTATTTAAAAATAATTCCTGCAATTTCAGGAAATGTACTTTGTATTCACTTACTGAATGATGTAGAGAATCAACAGTACTAGTATAAAATAGTAGGTTAAATCTTTTACTGGAGATTTTAATGACATTTCAGTGTTCCTCTTATAATTACTCTTCATCTAAGATATCCCATAATGATGTTGGACATTCATGGTTCAGGCTCACTGGCTTACTTCATTAGCATGTCATTCCTATTCCACATCATAAGATTTAATTGTAATGCCGAATATGCACAGCTCTCCACAGAAGTCTAATCAAAGTGGATTCACTTGTATTATTAATATCAAAAATCAGTCCACTTGCTATTTTTATAAATAAAAGAATCCAGATACATAAATCAACTGTCATTTATTAGCATGTACCCAGCATATCTCCTAGACATATGAGCATATCATAGTTCCTTAGGATTTTTTTTTCATCAAGATTAAAACATTTCTACATTAAATATACATACTAATTCCCCCATAAAATAATCAGATTACAGTGCAGGTGACATTGTGTGCTGAAATTTAAATGATTTGCAGTAATGAGTTAGAAAGGTCTGTGTGGAGTCAGACAAAACAAGAAAAAAGGCTAACAACAAAGAGAGCGTATGTTTTGCCTGATTTCTAACTTACATATAAAATATTTTGAGGTCTACTCCATAGTAAATATCAAATGAATTATTATAATACAAACAATACATACAATACAGTACATCAGTAATTATGCATGAACATGCCTAAACAGTAATTCAGTTAATGTATCACCTAAGAACATTCAAATAAGTCCTGTTACTGCTGCTCTGCCTCCCAGTTCAAAAAATATTGTATTCACATGTAAAATTTGAAGTATATTGGACTGATGTGGAGCATCTTTTTTCAGTTTATGACTACTGTGCATATTCTCCTGCAAAGTATTTCCTTTTGCTTTAGTATACACAGGGGCTCTTTAATTACTGTACTTTTACTGTACTTTTACTTGATGGTAACCACAACTACTATACTTCAAGCTGGTTAATTTAGTCAGAAGGGAAAAGAAAATATTCAAATATTCAAATATTCAAATGCTTGATTCTGTGTGAAAAATTAAATGTAGTGATAGATATTTTATAAAAAGAAACAAATCAGTTGCATCCACCTGTTCAGTTTGTTTAAGCAAAGTCTGCTCCAAACATAATAACCCTGAAGATTGTTTTTTCTGAAAAATATGATGCTACAGCTCTTTTAGTTCAGCAGTACAGAAGTAAAATATAGATAATTTATAGTATATCCAACTAAACTCCAAGGTGACTTATTATAAATCCACTGAAATCAAAAAACACTAAACTCTGTATATATTTCAATATAATTACTCATTTACATAGTGTATGACATGTTTAGCAAGCAAAATGTATGCATTTTAATAATTTTTTTACACCATGGGCATTTAATTTTGTTTACCATTCCCCTATAGACATTTAGGGCAGATTTATCAAGGGTCAAATTTAAATCGTTCAAAATGTTCAATTGAATCGTTCAGTATATTGGAGATTGATTTCTTTTCCATTAAAGAAAGTAAAAATGGGATTTTATTTCTTTGCCTTTCCTTGCCCTTTAAATTAAACCTCTCCAAAACGGAAATTTTTCTCTTTCCTCCAACTAACACCAGAAACATCCTGGAAGTATCCATCCTTCACTATTCCACTATCACCCCGTCTCTCCCCAGGCCAGGTGTCTTGGGGTTATCCTAGATTCTGCCCTGTCATTCGCTCCTCACATCCAGTCACTTGTTAAATCATGTCACTTCCACCTAAGGAAAATATCCAAAATAAGATCATTTATCACCCAAGATGCTGCCAAAATTCTTATTCATTCTCTTGTCATATCACATCTAGAGCATTGTAACTCTCTTTTAATTGGCCTTCCCCACCAGAGACTGTCACCTCTCTAGTCCATAATGAACACTACGGCTAGGCTTATACACCTCAGCAACTGCTCCTCCTCTGACATGCTATTCTGCCAATCCCTGCACTGGCTTCCACTGCCCTTCAGAATTAAATTCAAATTAATGACCATGACATTTAAAGCACTTCATAACTCTGCCCCTCCCTACATCTCTGAACACATCTCTAAATACTCTCCAACTGCTTACTATGCTCCTCTCTTAAAATGCACTTATTTAGAGAAGCCTACCCTCATTCATGTGATTTAGTTGTATAATCACATTTACTTTACAGCACTATGAAATATGCTGGCGCTATAGAAATACATGTTAATAATAATAATAATAATAATTTATCTTCTCTTCAGGACCCTCTTGTGTGTTCTAATATGGGCTCATTACTACTGTTGCCTGCATTTTCATAATCATGCTTAAAATTCCATTGTTCGTACTCTTCTTAGTTGTACCCACAATATTGTACACACTTAAAAGGTGTGTGAGTGTCCGTGCCCACCCCTAAGATGCCCATAATTATAAATGTGTATGTGTGGTTGCCCTTTAGGTAGAGATTTTAGCTGGGATTAAGGCTACTAAGAAAATTATCATTGGAATTGCTACAATCTGCTGAGCATAAGTGAGAAGAATGAAGCCCAGCTACTTTTATAAATTCTAAACTAGGTCAAGTTATTATGGGTGTCTTTAATTATCCAAATATTTAGTTGAGTAATGAGGCTTCCAATTCAGAAGGAGATAACATGTTTGTAATATTAAAAATAGCAACTTTTTATTTCAGGTAGTTCAGGACCCTACTAGGAAATGTGCTGTTTTGGGTCAATTAACAACTAATAATACTGAATTAATCTCAAGAATTTGCCTGGGGGACTTCCGGGGGGCGGTCACAAAGATGGCCGCATCTTAACAGAGCTCCAGCGGAGAAGAAAGCAATCCAACGCCATCCAACAAGATTGCACTCTTACTGAGATCAAAAACTGCTCACCGAAGCCTGGATAAAAGGGGGTAACGACAAAAACCATCATCGGGCTCCCCCCTCTCTTTGCATCCCCGGAAGGAAGTGGACGCGCACCACGAGAACCATCAGGCGCAACACCTATAGGCCTGAGAAACCGGAGCGCAGTGCACCCGACTCTTATGAGGCACAAAGGAAATCCCTGCCGCTGCCACTGCCGCGTAACAAACATCTGGCAAGGACCCATCTGGGCAGCACACAGAACAGGAGCGCACACAACCGCGGCTTAAACAGTGTGTAACACCGCCGCTCCTACAACCAGGCACAAAATCGCGCCGGTTTGAAGGAGGCACAATACAAACCACGGACTGAAATAGTCCTCCAATCCTGCTGACCTGGTGAGTGAAGCTGCACCTTTTACAAACCAAAAGTACAACTAAGGCCACAGGGGGATAGGTGAGTGGGTACGCACCACGGAAATTTCCAGGCCGCAACGCCTCCTACAAAAGGCCTAAAACGCCAGAACGCTTTAATCCCACCTCCCCTCACAGATTCCGGGCACAAAAGAAACCGCTACCGGGTAGCGAATTTACGGCACAGACCCATCTAATCCGCAAGCAGTGCGGAAACGCACACAGCCGCGGCCTAATAAGCGCGAAAAGCTGCCAAAACCACACGGGTTTGAAGGAAGCACAATACACACCTGGGACCTAAACAAAACTCTAGCTTAGCCAACTGGGTGAGTGAAACTGCATTATCATAAGCACAACCAAGGCCACAGAGGGGTAGGTGAAGCTGTATACTACACAGCACTTTCCCTCAAAAGCCTTAAAAGTCGCTTATTGGAAAAGCTCACTCCCAGGCCACTTACAACCCGGCTAACAGGCCTATCTATCACTGCCCAAAGGCAGCATACCAACATTTGGGCTCATACCACATTTGGTGTAATCTGGTAGGAATTCTGCTAATACCTTTCCATAAGGACTCTCTTACCACCCCTTTTCACCTGGACTGAGAGATTAACCTGCCACAACCTGCGGTCCCAAATATTTTGCTACAAAAATAGAGCAAAAATCTAGAACCTTCACAATAAATTGAGCCACTGTTTACACAAGGCTCCAATTAGCGGGACGGCATACAGATTGATGGCATACTGACGGGTGAGGGCACCCGAAATACTTTTGCTCCACTCATTATGGCATAATGCCCTAATACCACTCCGAGCATCTCCAATACTGCCCCAATACAGGGAAACAACAAGAGGAAAAACTTGACAACAGATTACTGGGCGAGAAAAATCATAGTCATAAAAGTCACCCTACTATACTGAAAGACGGATCTCTCTACAACTGCTCCCTACAAGCTATGGACAAATACCTGGGACAATCCAACACAATGTCGTCGAGACAAGCAAAACTGAAACCAAAGGATAAAAAAGCAACACGAGAACCTGACTCTATGGACTCGGATGCCGAACCTAGCATGCAAATTTCATCTCAACAAATACAAATGCAAGATCTCACACAAATCCTTGGCCCTCTGTTGGATCAAAAACTGGCTGTGATCAAAGAATTTGCCTGGGTAAGCATTTAGGGAACAGGCTTCATAACAGGGTCTCTTTTCCATTATGTTCCAGAGATAGCTGCATAAGGGAGCAATGAACTTTTGAACCAGACTTTGCATTATAAGGGCATCTTTGCAATATATTCACTGGGAAAGAATTTTCACATGGTTAAACATAGAAAGAAAACGCAATGTTTTTAAAATGCTTCTTAAAAAATGTGCGTCAGTGTATTACCCAGTTGGCTTATAAATATGTCACAAAGCAAGTCTTTATGGTTTCATATAATCTCAATTCAAAAGAAAAGAGAAATCCCTTTATCAGTCACTTAATTATTTCTTATTATTGGAAAATTGTATGTTGGAAAGGCAGGATCCTAGGTGTGATCCAATCCCTAAAATTGACCTTTAATATTCTTTACATCTAAACATTGCCTTTGTTGACAACCTTGGCAGTATTAAAAAATATACAAATATTCAAGTAAAGTGCTAGTGCTTGAAATTAATTCAGGTTGTATAAACTGAAACAAAAGTGCTGAATACATAGTAATTAATTAATTGATTAAAAGAGTGAATCAAGATCAATTAATTAATTCATTATAATTGACATATTCATCATCCCAATATTAAATTGAAAACAAAGAATCAATATAAAGTAGGGATGCACCGAATCCACTATTTTGGATTCAGCCGAACCCCCGAATCCTTCCCGAAAGATTCGGCTGAATACCGAACGGAATCCGAACCCTAATTTGCATATGCAAATTATGGGTGGGAAGAGGAAAACATTTTTTACTTCCTTGTTTTGTGCCAAAATTCGGATTTGGTTCTGCCAGGCAGAAGGAATCGGACGAATCCTGCTGATAAAGGCTGAATCCTGGCCGAATCCCGAACCGAATCCTGGATTTGGTGCATCCCTAATATAAAGTGTCCAGTGCCAGAATCAGTGTTGTTAGTTCATGTAAATGAATTAAAGTATCAATGCATATAAATAAATTAATTATTTTAAGATTAGGTTAGATCATTTAATATCTAGCAATCCTTTCTCTGTTAAGATAGATACGAAAGTGAAAATAATAGATGGTGGAGAAGTACCATTAATCTACTGTATCTTGTTCTTTGGCTATCTTTGGGACCCCACAAGAGGGAGAAGTCAGGGCTTTTGGAACTGTGGTCTCAAAGGTACCTTAACTCACTGATAAGGAAACTAGCTAACCTGCAAAACCACAAATTCCAGAGCCCCTATAGCTGAAAACAGATAGAAGAGTAAAATGTGGCAAGGAATGAACAAATAGTTCATCCTAACTTGTAATGTAGTTTAAAAAGGTCCCCAGAAAATTATAGTACTAAAAGAGCTTTTGACCCGTCAGATGACAGAGTCTAGTGCCGTGCTGACGTGCGTTTCGCAAATAGCTTTTTCATAGGCATAAAGAATGAGTTCCATACTGGACACAGAGTATTTATGACTTCTCAAAATGATGTCGGTTGTCACTGTGCCTTCTACGTATGACGTGTTTACCTCATTGCGCAACACTGCACGGGACGTGTTAAAGTCACACATCATGCCCCCCAGGGATTACCCTTTCAACCAAATCTCGCTCCTTGTTTTGAGTTTTCATGATAATACTGAACTTAGTCCTTAGCATTTATCTGTTTCTAACACAAACAAAGAATTATGATGATAAAAAAGGGTCGGATTTTACTTCATCTGTATCTATGTTTACCTTACTACCATTCCAACGGAATTTTATTATATATAAATGAATTACCATGAAAATAAATTTAAAAGTAACCTTTAATCAATAAATTTAAATTTCTAAATTCATTAAAGGAAAATACATTTTAAAATGCCAGTAATTAATTCATTCAGTGAACAAAGCACTTGGATTAAACTTTTTTTAATAAAAAAATCCATGCCTACAATTATTACACTACAAATAGAGTCTAAGGGGCAAATTCACTTAGAAGTGAAGCTGTGCTAGCGCAGCGTTCACCACACTTCGCCTGGCGAATTTTCGCCAGCGTTCGTCTAATTCACAAAAAAGGGAGGTGACGTTCATCTAAGCGAAATTCACCAGGCAAAGTGCATTTGCGCTAGCGAAGGCTAATTTGTATACGGCGGGAACTTGTAAGTTTGAATGGAGTTCAAACATTACACTACACGAGCCCAGGGAACCCTAATAAAGCCTAATCTAGTTGTTTTATTGTCCTACACATGTGCCCCTAGTCTAGTATTTTTGCCCTATGTTAGGAAATTAAAGGGGGAGCAGGGTAGCCAAAAAAAAATTTCATTCATTTTTTTTTCTATCACCCTACGCTAAGGAAAAAACGCCAGCGTTTTTTGTGACTTAGAAAAAATTGCAACTATTTTGGGACTTAGAAAAAATTTCAACTTTTTTACAAAATCTCCTATCTACTCTATTGCACTTTGCCTGCTCTAACTTGGCGAAGTGAACTCTGGTGAAGGGGCTAACATTCAGAAAAATGACTAACTTAGTGAATTTGCAACTTTGCGAACTTGGCGAATTTACGCCAGCAATAGACTTAGTGAATTTGTAAAGTTACGATTTGCACTAACGCTGGCAAATTTACACCAGCGTTAGTCACTAAGGGCTTTAGTGAATTTGCCCCTGTGTCTCATACTGTAATGAGTTTTTACTCATATATGGGGGAATAATGTGAATTCCAATCTTAGAAAGAGGGAGAAATGTAAAACCATTATAAGAATGCTGTAAATAGTTTATTTTCATTAATACCATTTTGGGAGACATATATCCAAAAACTTTCTCTCTTTAGAAGGGTTTGGTCTAAGTTTCCTTTTCTGATTCCCAAATTAATTTTTTCCAAGGCCCAAACCTTTAATTTGGATGGGTTCCTGGAATGAAATTTGGTAGGCTACTGTGGACAACGTCTGTTCTGATTTTTTTGGATTGTCCGCTGTTCTGACAGAACTACAATGTTGTTGAATTCTACTTTTAAGTTTCTGAGTTGTCATTCCGATATATTGCATTCGGCAAGGGCATTCTAGACAATATATAACACATTGGGTTTTACAATTGATGTAATCCTTTACTTTATGTTCTTTCCCAAATAGATTTGTGAACTTTTGGATATTCACTATCTTATCACAGATGTTACATTCACCACACGGATAACAGCCTGGATTTTTTAGCTCTCTTTTTTTGTATTTGAAAATGGCTTCTTGACAACATAACTTTCAGATTTGGACTTCTCCTAAAGCATATGGAGACTTTATCCTGGAGTACTGACCTCAGAGTTGTATCCTCTAGCAAAATTGGCCAATATTTATTCATAATGTCTTGCACCTGGGTGCTAGTGCTGCTGTAGGTGGTAATGAATCTGACCGTTGTATCTTAAGATATCTTGGGCTTTTTATCTAATAACTGCAATCTTTCAGTGTGTAGCACTCTGTGATAAGTCTTTTTAGCATGTTTGCCAGAGTAACCCCTCGTTTTGAGTCTATCTTTCAACTCCTTGGCTTGTTCTTTAAATAATACTAATGAAGAACAATTCCTTTTTAGCCTTGGAAACTCCCCAGTTGGTAATGATCTTTTTACAGCCTGTGGGTGGAAACACCTGTAAGATAACAGGGAGTTTGTAGCTGTTTCTTTTCTATAGTTTTTAGTCGTAAGACTCCCTTGGTTGTTATTGATTATGCACAATTTGTTTTATATATTTTATATTATTTTATTATTATTATTATTTTTTTTTTATTAAAAAAGTTTTATCCAAGTGCTTTGTTCAATGAATGAATTAATCACTGACATTTTAAAATGTATTTTCCTTTAATGAATTTAGTCATTTTAATTGATTTATTAAAAGTTACGTTTAAATTTGTTTTTATGGTAATTCATTTATATATAATAAAATTCTGTTGGAACAGTAGTAGGGTAAAGATGAAGTAAAATCCTCCCCTTTTTTATCATCATAATGCTCCATTTGAGATGTGTTAGAAACATATAAATGCTAAGGAAATAGTTCAGTATTATCACGAGAACTCAAAACAAGGAGCGAGATTTGGTTGAAAGGGTAATCCCCGGAGGGGGGGGCAGGATTTGTGACATCAACATGACGTAGAAGGCGCAGTGACGACTGACGTAATTTTTAGAAGTCATAAATACTCGGTGTCTGGTATTGCACTCATTCTCTCTGCCTATGAAAAAGATATATGCGAAACGTGCGTTGGAACGGTACTAGACTCTGTCATTTGATGGTTCAAAAGCTCTTTTAGTACTATAATTTTCTTTTTGGAAATCAACCGTTTGTTCATTCCTTGCCATATTTTACTATCCTTTTTCGCTTATCTGTTTTTAGCTATAGGGGCTCTGGAATTTGTGGTTTTGCAGGTTAGCTAGTTTCCTTATCAGTGAGTTAAGGTAACTTTGAGACCACAGTTCCAAAAGCCCTCACTTCTCCCTCTTGTGGGGTCCCAAAGATAGATTAATGGGACTTCTCCACCATGTATTATTTTCATTTTCTTATCTAAACAGAGCAAGGATTGCTGGATATTAATTGATCTAACCTAATCTTAAAATAATTAATTTATTTATATGAATTGGTACTTTAAGGGGCCGATTTACTAAATTCACGTGAAGGATTCGAAGTTCGATTGAATTCGATCGAATTTCGAACTTAGGATTTCTTCGTTTGGTTGAATATGTGAATTTTGGCATATTCGATCATCGAATAGGGAATATTCGATCATTCGATCATTCGACCAGCGAAGGATTTTATTTTTTAAGTTTATTCGATTGCCTACTTCCGCAGATTGGACCTACCGAATTGCAATAGAAGCCTATGGGAGCACTCCCATAGGCTTCTGAGACTAAGTCCTGATCAAATAGGATTCGTACAATCGAAGTGTTCGATCGTTCGAATCATACGAATCATTCGAATGATCGAATTATTTATTCATATAGATCTGTATTTGATCGTCGAATGATCGAATATCGAATAAAAGGTAGCCTAGAACTATTCAATTAACATTCGAAAATCGAATGCTAATCGAATATCGAATAGAAACTAATTATTTTTGGGGAATAATAGTATATTTGCCCCTAAGTCATTTACATGAACTAACAACACTGATTCTGGGTCTGGGCACTTTATATTGATTCTTTGTTTTCAATTTATTATTTGGATCATTAATATGTCAATTATATTGGATTAATTCATTGATCTTGATTCATTCTTTTAATTAATTAATTACTATTTATTCAGCACTTTTGTTTCAGTTTATACAACCTGAATTAATTTCAAGCACTAGCATTTTACTTGAATATTTGCATATTTTTTAATACTGCCAAGGTTCCCAACAAAGGCGGTGTTTAGATGTAAAGACATCTTTTATTAAAGGTGTTCTCAATTTAGGGAATGGATTACAACTAGGATCCTGCCTTTCCAACATAGAATTTTCTAATCATAAAAAATATATTCTCTTTTCTTTTGAACTTATATTACCATTGGTTACACTGACGAAAGTCAGATCCCTCTTCAGTCGATATACCAATAGATAGATTTTTTTCCTTTCTCTAAATACGGTTTGATATAATCATTACAATTGTGGTTTGTAAGAAAAACATGCATTTAAAACATTAACGTTAGCCAGGACATCTGAGACTTTAAATAGGTACAAAGAGTCCAATAAACATGCAAAAAAATAGTCAAAGCCAAAGAATGAAAATATAATTTTTGCTTAGGGCAAAACTTATTCAAAATTATTTTCTAAATAGCAAACAAATTAAGCAAGAACGAGTGAGACACTTACGGGTTATTTACTAAAATCTGAAAATTAATTCTTTTTAAAACCCACTTTGACCAAAGTCCCGTTCACATTTTTACTGGACCTCTCCCATTGATTTCTACATGATCTCGGCAGGTTTGAGATGGAGTACTTTTTGTTGGACTTGTTGGAATTTTAGCAGCATTAGGGGTTAATAAATCACAAAAGATTTGAGTTTTTGAGTGTTTTCCCCTTAAAAATCAGACAATGAATAACCCCCTATTATGAAAGGGGGTGAATTGGTTGAAGAAAGCAGGGGAAAAAAGCAAGAATTCTAACCTTTTACTTTTTATATAACAAAGGAAGTTAACAAAGGTTTCCTTTTCATTAGACCTTATTCAAACAATATTGATGGATAGGTGACAAAGGAGAAATTAAAAAAAAAAAGCGTAGAACATGTGAATGTAAATAAAGACTGGATGATACTAAAATAGGTTATTTCTTTGATCCTCATGAACATCTTTACCTCATTTTTCAAAACTATATAAGGTCTTGATTGGCTCTTGATTGAGATTGTAGATTTGTGTCATTATTCAAAAGATCTCAGTCTGAAAATGAAACGCCTATTAGTTTTACATCAGTCGCAGGAATGCATTTAGAGGGGTTGATAAAAGATAAGATACCTAAATAGATCACAAATCACAATTCTATACTTGTTTGCAAGAATGGCATTTTGCATAATAGCTTTTGACAGACAAGTAAAATAACTTTCTGTTACAAGGTAAGCAGAAACATAGACATTAAGATTACAGTGAATGTGATCTCCTTAGATATTGCTAAAGCGTTTGTTACAGTACCACACAGAACGTTACTAATTCAATTGAAAACTAATTGCCTGGATCATAATATTTGTATTTATTAAATAATTGGCTGAAGGATAGATCACAAAGGGTGGTGGCAAATGGAGCACTTTCTTATTGAACTAATTTTATTTTTAGGTTTTAGTAGAGTACCACTTTGGTCATTTTGTTTATTTATAAATTACCTTTAAGTTGTTATTTTAAGTACTATCTCAATTTGTGCTGATAAGACAAAATTATGCAACTACATTTTATGCAGGATGTTTCCAATGTACAGAGAGATTTGACTAAATTAGGAGACAGAGCAGCACCTTGGTAAACGAGGGTCAGTGTTGATAAATGCAAGTTTGTAAATACATGTTTTCTGCTGAGAGCACTTAATCATAGGCTAAACCCAGTGTTTTGGTCACAAACTAAGACCTTTCGCAAAGGTTACAAAAGCAAAAGACTATCTTGTTTTGCTTTCTTTGAGAAAGGAAAGTTTGTGGCCAAAAAGTTGGATTTATTTTGCTTTATAGGCTTCATGAGTGCTGTACTTTGTATTTGTTACAAAATTGATTGATTGATAAAAGCATTCGATCAAATTTTGTTTTATTCGATCAAAATAACTTGTAAAAAATCCTTTGGGAGCTTCCCATAGGGATATATAGCAATTTGGTATCTGCCAAATTGTAATATCTATTTTTTTTAAAGGGCCAGTACCTCGACAATTGAATCCGAATCAAAATTAGTGATGGGCGAAACTCCCGCGTTTCGCGAATTTCCAGAGAAAAAAAAAATTTGCGAAACGAGTCGCGCGTCGTTTTTTGACGCGTGTCGCATCAAACGTGGTGCGTCGTTTTCGCGCGCGACTCGTTTTTGTTGGCGAGTTTTTCAGCAGCGAATTTTTGCTGCCGTTTTGCGAATTTATTCGCCAGCGGCGAATCACGGGAATTCGCCGCGAATTCGCCCCATGCGAATAAATTCGCCCGTCACTAATCAAAATCAAATTTAAAATTTTTTTAATTCAAATTTGATTCGAATTTTCACTTCGAATCAATTTGAACCTTAGTAAATGTGCCCCTAAATGTGCAGTTTAAGGTAACAACTTTAAAAAGGCCTTTTGCACACAACTATTCAATTTACTTCTGTGAAATAGCCTTCATAAATATGTTCATGTTTGTTATTCAGACCTAGAAGTTGCCTTAGTCAGCCTAGGTGCAGTTAAAGTACATTGAATACAAATTTTTACATGTTATGGTCCCAGGTGATGACCATTTATGTGGACTACAAGCACTTTTCTGCAGAAAAATGCTACTCTGATGACTATTTGATCAGACACCATGTTCTTCTGCTTGGCTAGATAACATATTAGTTCTAGCTTTTACATTCTGGCAAATGTTCTGTCCATGTGCAAAAAACATGAAGTATTTTTTATCACACAAGCACAAACTTCATATATTTTGTTTTCTCTTGTGTTCCCTGTGTATTTTGTGTTCCATCCTCAGTACTGCACAATATTTCCAGTTGAGAAACTTAATTTACAGTTCAACTGAATGAAGATCTTTTGTGCTTTTCCATATGATCAGGTTAACTCAATACCATTTATTTGTACAGATACAGTCACTTGGATTTGTAAGTTAAATGCGTCGTGACTCAGGGCTAATTGAAGAAACTGTGTTATCTAAAGTTATCTTAACTCATTTAATGCATTTAACCTTTTCATTAGCATACCAAAGCACCATTGTTTTCAATGGTGAACTCTTTAATTGGATGGGATGCTGTGACACAATATTCTGTGCTAAGTGGGATAAATAAGATAGATGAGGTAAGTCACGACGCATTTAACTCACAATCCAAAGTGACTGCATCTGTATTTTTCCTTCAAAATAATATTTAAAAAAAGGTTTGGAATCTATCCTAAAATAAAAGAGATTTTTTATTTGCAATAGTTTGAAACTCAAAGTGATAAAATAAACAAAAGTTATTTTTCAATCATTATTTTAGCATCTGTTTCATATTATGTTCCTTAGGAAAACTTAGGAAATTGTGTTGTGTTCCCAGCTCATGCAAAGTAACAAAATTATTATGTAAACATCACTACAGTAATTAACTACTTCTAAATTAGCAGTGTGGCATTTGTAAGATCTTTTACATTACAATTCTCATGGTTTGAGAACAATTTAGGGTTTGTTAGTTTTTATTATGGGCAAAAGCACCAATCCACTGGTGTGTTACTTAAGATAATCCAGATATGCTAATGATAATCTTATTTCTAACATTTATCTTTTACTGAAATGATATCTACAATTTTGAACAGCTGGAAAGGCAAAAATTAAGGATCTCTTTCAAAGCGATGATCAGTTTCATATGAATTCAGAATGCTTTCATTTATTTTTAATTTGTGAGGCCTAATAATGAAGAGGTTTACTAATGAAGTGTCAAAATAGTATTGTTTCCTACTTCAAATTAAGTTGATTGGTTTTGTTATTGCTGGAAATTCCCTTATGAATTCTGAATACTACAATATTATGGTTAGTCTATTACCAATATCTTATTTTACTTTAGCCAAAATAATATATTTTTCTACCCTAGGAAATAACTGGATTTTGCCAGGTTGGAGTTGTTTTAAATTTAGTTTAAAGTTTAAAATTTTAATTCTGCTCTTAAACTGCTGTCTGATTGTCTCCTCTTAAAAAGCAATTTATAACTATAGGAATTAACATTTATTTAATAAGGAAAATATATATTTTATCTTCACTTTATAATTTGAGGTTTGAAGCACAGCCTTGTTCTGCAGAAAGGAAAGTGATAATATACAAAGTAAGTTCTGTGTGTATTGAATATTATATTGATCATTTTATATATTGTATGCATTTATATTTATGTATTTTATATATTGCAATGGAGTTTAATTATAGTATTTGTAATCAAATGTAAGACAATAAAATACATGTAATTGTCTTTCTTTCTTTCTTTTTTCTCTCTTTCTCTAAATAAAAAATGACATAAATAAGTATTGCTTAGAAACTAGAAGTACATTAATCTGAAACCTAAACTACCATGTAAGTAGCATTAATGTTTTTATTTGAGTGAAATGGATAATGTGTTGTGTACAGCAGCACACAAAATGACTCTATAATGTCTATTTAAACAAGCTATTGCACCTAATGTCATGTTGTAATACATACTCAGTGGCTTACAATGATTTACTTGCAGTTACAAAACAATATGCAATGCACTATTGCACATAAAATGATAGTGAATTGCTTCAATTTTATTAAATGTCCACTTTCTGGTTACATACCACCAGGCACATCTTTATTTCCACTTCAAGTCATTTATGTGTTGCTCTTATTACCTGTGTAATACCTTTAGCACTTATTCATACTCCTCAAATTGTTTCTTCCTCAATACCTTTTTATTTAGGGACACCCATCTTTTATATGGAATCAAGTGTGACTAAGATGGGGATTTAAGATGACAATTGTTAAATATTTTTTAAATATTTAATTTAAATGTAATTGTTTAATATTATTTAAAAGGAACAACATGATTTCAAATGTAGCTTAAAATGCCTGATGTTGTAGAATAAACTAAAAAACTGACCCAATAATAAATACTAGCTTGAGTCTTATGCTTGTTTACAGTGCAGTGTGAATTTCTCTTACTATTTGATTGGGAAAATATACCAAGTACAGTATGCTACAAAGGAAAACAATTCTTAAGCAATACTCATGGTTTAAATCTTGTCTCTAAATTGCACTTTATTTCCGGACTTCTAGAAATGTTTTCTCAGGGGGTCATGATGGTGAAACTGTCTGGGATATAGCATTCTTTCTGGTTCTGTACCCAAAAAGTGAGAGAGTATTTATTGATAGAATAAAACAAGGATCATGACTTAAATGAATAAAATGCAATACTTATTCTGCAAGTATAAAAACAATAGCATCTTGTTGATCATAAATAGTGATGGGCAAATCTACCCTTGGCGAAAAAATTTGCGAAACGAGTGACGGCACGTTTTTGACGCGCGTTGCATCAACTTCGACGCGTCGTTTTCGCCGCTTCGCGTCAAAAAACGACGGGCGACTCATTTTTTTTAGCTAATTATTGCTGGCGGTTCGCAAATTTATTCGCCAGTGTCGAATTGCGGGAATTGCCGTGGATTTGCCCATCACTAATCATAAACTATTATAAGCTCCTTAGATATCCTATCACAATAGAGACAATAAGCCTGCAGCAGGAAGTACCCTTATAGAGGTCTGCAAGCTTAAATTTAAAGTGTAATGTCCTTTATAACCTACATTAGAACTCGTGTTGATAAATGATTTGAGATTTAGAATCAACACACTATATTTTCCTGATGGTCTTAGTTGTTTATGACTAGTTAACTTCTCTATTGTAATACATTTCAATTTACTGATAAATAGGCAGCTCAGGTAAAACAGCAAAACATGGTTGGAACACTCACACATAGATAGCAACTTTTACCTGATCAGTTTTGGTATTAGAGTATTTCATGGCTTTTAAACTTAATACACTTAATAAAGTTTTCCATAAATATAGAAAAACAGAAATTTGATTGTTAGTAAAAAGGCCTATTATGCTGAAAATAAACTGACAATGAAGGAAACTGGGTCTAAGTATGATCAAAGCCTAGAAAAGACAAATCAGTATGTTGGAGAATGATGGTGCAACAAACATCACAGAGTGTGATCAGTGATCCCAGGTGGCTTGTCAACTGTAATTCAAAGTATGTTACAAGTAGTAATGAAATGTAATGATATGTAATAGAGTTGATATATACCTACTGAAAATGTTACTTTTGGAGGTTTCTACAAGTTTTTTTTAGTGAATTGCCACTCCTTTAAAAATTCCACCTATGAGGGATTTGTAATAGCATATTTCTCAATGGGTGATAGAGAGAAATACATGTACCTTTAAATATACCATAGATATGAATAGAGAGCAGAGGAATTCCACTCTGGTGGACTGTGACAATGTTTTTTTTTTACTCTTTGCTATATATGCCCCATAGTATGTCACTCAGAAAGCTTGAAAAACACCTATAACTAAGGATGGGCAAATTTATTCGCCAGCCGCAAATTTGCGGTGAATAAATTCACGAAACGCCCGCAAAAATTCACCTGACAATCCACACCAAATGCGACGCGCGTTGTTTCTCGAATTTTTTGGCGAAGCGATAGAGATATAGATAGATATAGATAGATTCGCCCATCACTACCTATAACTAAGTGGGTGTGGGTGGGCCATGGCTGCTGGGGGCAACCCTTAGGTTTTTCATATATGGGATAACCCCATTGGTTGACATGTATGTATAACTATATAAATCATATAAAGATACACAGAGGGAGTACCAATATTATAATATGGTACTTAGCTACAATAAGTATAAAAAGTATAAATACACAGAGTTAAAGTGTTATGTGGTATGAGACAGAGTATGAAGGATGCCCCTGCCCTGTAAGTGGGTGGGTTTGGGCAATGGCTACTAAGAGCAGCAGGCTAACCTTTAAATGTTCTAATGTTCCAGAAGGTAGAATCTGAGTGTTAGCTTACAGAGATTGAGAGAGTGTCAAGAGATGACAGTGGGTCTGGATGGTGTACAAAAAAAATTTGTGTGTTAAAGTTATGCTAAATATTTATATTTGGGGTTGAACAGGTTCCCTCCTAGGAGAGAGCAGAATTTGCAGAGGAAAGAGGTAAGATTTATTGGATAAAGTCTAGGGTGGAATAATTTTAGCATCAAAGAATTTGCACAAACTGCCATAATTAGTGTTAGTTCACATATATGGACTGCAACAGAGCTTAATAAATATGTCATGTGTTCTACACCAAATTTCACGCATTCTAGCATCTTTAATTAATTTCCCCCTACTTCAATACTTATTTGCTGGTCTGAATACTGCTGGATTTAAAGCAGTAGTGTTTGCTGACATCTGAAAACCTCTGCCTTTTATATTACATGGTAATTTAAGACTACCATGTTACTCTTAGGGGCAACCACTGTAATCACAACATTATGTATGCAACAACCATGTCATTCTCAACTGGAAATCTGCAGAGGATTTTAGAAGTATGCACTACCATGCAAGTAAGCATTCCCAAGTGTTACCTGTCTTTATTTCATTCAAATAAACTTTTTGACTGCCTTTTTAAAACACCTTTGCAACATTCCTATATTACTTTATATATTACAAATACTGTAGTTTATATGAGACTTTAAGGGGTATATTTACTAAGGGTCGAATTTCGAAGTCCAAAAGCTTCAAAATTCAAACGAACATGGACCTTTTTACACTGAATAGGTCCATTTTTGAACTAATAAAAATTGTTCAAATGCATTGTTCGTTTCGAACGATTTTGGCAAAAAAAATTAGAATTTCAAAATATTTTTTAAAAATTACAAAAACGGTTACAGGAGGCCCCCCATAGGCTAAAATAGCAATTTGGCAGGTTTAAAGTGGTGAAGTGTCGAATTACATTTTTTTAAAGAGACAGAACCTTGATTTTCGATTGGTAAATTGATAAATTTGAATCTAATTTTGTCCTATTTGATAGTCGAAGTAGCAAAAGATAACTTCAAATTTCAATTTTTGTTTTTATTCGAATTTTCACTTCAACCCTTAGAAAATCTGTCCCTAACTGTTTATGGGGTAATATAAGTTTTTTTAGCTCTAGAAATCCACAGCAACCAGTCAGATTTTTGCTTTCAGATAGGTAACCCATAAACACCATAAGATGATCAGTGGCTATGGGTTACTTCAACTGTAGCAAACACTTGTTTACTGCCTTGCTCTGATACCAACTTATTTAAAAAAAACTATTAACTTTGCAGAGATGCAGTAAGTAAGCACCCCAAAGCAACCAATAAGAAGTTTGCTTTTGAATAGGAGACCATTTTCTTTCTGAGTGGTTGCAAAGGGAGAAAATCATGGCAAAAAACAGGATCTCACATTTTTTCAACTTTGAGTTTTCCAAATTAAATTTTTCAAGATGAATTAATTAAAAAAATTAAAAAATGTTGGCAACAAAAAAATATTTTCTTCTGTATAAGTTATTAGGTTTATTTACAGCATTCAAGTCATTTTATTCTTCAGGTTTTTTGGACTTTGTGATTTTTATCCACAATTGAGTTTTTCCATTTAGATGCACAAAGAAAAATCTTGGTCAAGTTTAATTGACAAAAAGAGTGAATTCAAAAGTTAATAAATGGTATTCCCTGTGTCTTTTATTAAATAACACAGGGAATATAAAGATTTACGAAGGGTTGAATTTCAAAGTTAAAAAATTGCAAGAAATTCAACCATCAAATTTTTTTTAAAGGCCATTTTCGATCGAAAATTGACCAAATAAAAACTGTTCAAATTGAATTTTGGGCTGTTCGATAGTCGAAGTAGCCCGAAATTACTTCAAAATTCGAATTTAATTTGAAAATTCACTTCCACCCTTATGTAAATCTGCCCCAAAGTATCTGATTGTGAGTTAAATTATGAAAAAATGCAAATTTATTAATCATAATCGGGTCAAAAGATTTAGATATTTATAATTTTATTCCAGAAATGTAGGCAAATGAATGAAATGGTTTCATATACATGTTTACATCCAACAGTTCAGAAATAGTGTTTATACATATAGTAAAAATGTACATCCTTTTTAACTGAATCTGATTTCATCAATGAAATATTCTAATATTTGAACAAATATACCAACAATGCAAAATATTGATACGTTCTATAGTAGCTGCATGGTACAAGAAAACCAGGATTTATAAAAAAGCAAAATATCACTTTACATATAAGCATGGAATCTAGTCAGAACATTGCTAACAACTTCAAGTGAATGTGGTCATTGTTAATATGTTGTAAAATGGTTTGTTATTATAAGTGGTTCAGTAGACATGTTTCTACCTGTGCTTCCGATTCCCTCAGTAAGAAATTAACCACGATTGCAGTTAAGCTGCGGGTATAGAATAATTATAACACCCCCTTGTGACTTTGTTTTCAAAGAAAACCCCATTAGAGGTAATTCTAGTAATACTTTTAAGTCATGTGAACATTTAATTGATTTTGCTGAACTAGTAGACATAGATATAAATGCAAGCTCACAATATGCCCATAAGCTTTAAGAAATTACGTGTGTTTTTAAAAGACAAGATTATGAGAAATTAAATCTGATAACTCCCTGGTGTTAGAGGTAGACAATTTTCAAATCCTAGGTTTGGTCCTTTATTTTATTCAGCAATGAAAGCCATGAATACATAAAACTTTTCCAATTCTATCATGACTTCTAACGTCAGAGAATTCTAGGTATGAGCACACTACACAGTAATGGAAAATTATCATTATTTGCTTACCTCAGTTAAGATAAATAAACAAGTAAATACCAACAATACATAAACAGATGTTTGTGCTACACAAATTGGCCGCATACAAAACATAATGGATCCCCATCAACAAAGTATGATAGAAGCAAGAATTCATGAGGCATTTAAATTGTCAGACCTTTCTCTTTATAAGTTATGCACAGAGGTTCAAGCAATAAATACATACATTAGTTCAAAGCCTTACAATAGGTATGCGAAGCAGAGTGGGAGAGCAGGTTTGCTATTTCTAGCAGGCTAAGATATACGAGTAAAAAATAATGAAATGCATTAAAGCAACATTTTTCTTATAAAAAGTCTGGTCATTTATGGGTCCACCAACATTTTTTTTACATAATATGCACAATTATCAAAATACAGACCAAGCATTTCAGAAAACCCCAAAAAAACCTAACATCTAATTTCAAAGCAATTGCAGTTTGGAGGTTTTTCTGGTATAATGTGCAAGCAGCTATTTTTATTTGTATACAAAACCCATGCAAAACTCTACAGGTATATGCATTCTGTGGCTGAGACTTCCTTTCAAATATTTTGTAGCTGAGGTATGCATACTTAGCATTGTACTCTTTGGCCACAGTTTTAATGGCGCTGTTGAAAATTAACTTTATTTGTACATACATTGACAGAAGGTAATCTATGGCTCTGGTGTTATTAAAAGAATTCCACTCCTACAAACCCCCAGCTGGTGTCAGTTTGCTAGATAAGGGTGATAGAAGTCGAAGTTCAAAAACTTTATTGAGCCATAGAGTGCTTCCTCTTGATCATGATGTATGCAGTTGTGAAGACCTATTGCCCATTATTGGATTTTCTTATTATGTTTTCCACTATGGTCCATGGAAAGCTTTATTAATGATATGTTTAGCAGACACTAACAAAACTTACCTTCTTTTGGCTGTGACCAAAAGATAAATTCCACATGAATTCGCAGTAACTGTGACATTCCGATAATTTTTATTTGCTATTAATTTTCCTATGATTTTTTTCCTTTTGTGCAGAGGTAGAATCTTTCAGAAAGCCTTTTGGGTAAGTGGTAAAACCCTTTTCAAAGCCTTTGTGCACTTCTATTTGGCTAGATAGATGACTGTGTATTTGAAATATTTTGCTTACTCCAGCAAAAAATAAATGATAAGCTTAGTTTGCAAAAACAAGCTTCATCACAAAAATTAAGCTCTAGCAGCCACCTTTCATCAAAAACTGTTTGTAAAGCAATAACCATAATTAGATTATGAGGTCCCTTGGTTGGGGGTAAGTATAATCAAGACTTTGTACAACACATGAAAAGCAACATGTAAAGTTTATAGGCTTAAACATCAGACTAAACATCTGAGAGAATTTTAGCATTTTTGGGTTTAAAGTTATTTAGAAAACCAGCATTCCAACTATTTGGTATGTGCAAGTCTTCAATGGGAGTGTATTGTTAGCATTATTATCCCGTATAAAGAGAGGCAGAATTATATGTAACTTTGGTTTGACTGAAAATAAATACCATGGTTTACAATTGCGTATATCTTTGCTTTCAATGAAAACACTTTCTTTGATCACTTTAAATGAATACGGAATAAATTTTTGGCTTTACTAGATCTTTTATGTTTGGTTCCTACTTTTTTAATTATAACTTAAGACTTTAAAAAGTACACAACACGTAAGACTATACAGTACAAGACAGTCTAACAACATGTATTCACCACAGAAAACAAGTGACCATATTAAAATAATAAAAAAAAGATCTATATATATATATATATATATAACAATATGCATTCTGCATTTTCATCAAGTACATATATATATATATATATATATTTTGGATTTTGGTTGGTGATGCACATTTTGTTGCTTTATGTTGTATCTTCCACTGGAGATTGTTCTTACCTTTGCCTTACATACAAGCAAATCTTCTTTGTGTTTCAGTGGCCTTTGGCCACAGAAGAAAGGATTATAATTCAATTTTTAAAACATTTTCAAATCGGTTTCTTTGTATAGGGCAAAATGAAAAGACCCCAGAGGTCATCATAAAACAGCAGGTAGTTCATTGAAAGGTTCCTTTGCACTAATTAAACTTGCAGAAGACTGACCAAAGCATGTGGCTGCTTTTGTCGTTGAGCTATTGGCCATTGTTTGTTGGCTTTGGTTTGTAGCTGTAGCCTTTGACTGTGTTTTCAGGTAGACAAAGCTTTATCACAAGGAGGTAAATAGTACAGTTGTAAAGATATATGCAGATATGCAAATGTTTATATGGTACTTGCACAAACATTGTTAGTTTAGGATTGCACTTTACATCTTAACACTAACAGCACAGACTGGAAGCCTAAGGGTTTTAAATGGTTGCAACAGTCTAACTACTGTGGTTTGCAGTAACTTATGAAATTTACAGTTGGTGGTACCAACATAAAAAAATAAGAAAAAAAGAGAAACAATTGTGTTTGTTTGTATTTTTCAATCCTGAAACAATCAGTGGTACTCATTTCTGATTCTACTCCTGTGCAAATTAAAAACAATAGCAACAAGCTCAACTTGAACAGCAATAGTTTCTAACATTATAACTACTGTATACGTGAGATTCACATTGATGAAACTAATACTATTTTTGGCAGTATATGAGGCCATCTTCTTTAGAATATTTGTCCTCATATTTTGTCATTTCATGAACCCTTTTGAGTCATATTTTAAATGGGCAATCCATTATATAAAGAAGTTTTTTTTTTCAAGAAAATCTGTATTTGTCTTTAAAAAAAGAAGACAACAAGCAATTTGCCTGCTGTTTTTAATCCCAAAGGGCTGGTTCAACAAGTTCCTTTAGGACTGTCTCCATAATCCATGTGTAATAAATAGTCACAGTAAAAATCTGTCAAATATTCATGGTTGTGAAGTGGTTGTGAAGGTCAGTGCTATGTCCCTTCATTTGAGATCTCTTCAGTCTCTTTTTATTCCAAGTCTTCTGACAATAACTCTTCTTCAAGATCCCTGTCTTCTTCTAACTCTGGACTGTGGTTTGCTGTGGTGACCAAAGACAATGGGCAATCTTCATCTTCATCGGCAATAACTGGCTCCTCTTTGACGTGAATAGAGTGTCTGAAAAGCAGAATGTCATTAGTGAGCTCATTTATTGATGTATATTTGCAGTCAATTTAAACATTTTGTTGTTATGAACCAATATTAGCCTACATAACAGTAAAGGGGAAACATAGTACAGGTATGGGATCCATTATCCGTAAACCCATTATCCAGAAAGCTCCAAATTACAGAAAGGCCATATGCCATAGACTCAATTTTATCTAAATAATCCAAACTTTAAAAATGTATTTCCTTTTTCTCTGTAATAATAAAACAGTAGCTTGTTCTTGATCCAAACTAAGATATAATTAATCCTTATTGAAAGCAGAAGCAGCCTATTGTGTTTAAAGTTAAAATGATTTTCTAGTAGACTTAAGGTATGAAGATCCAAATTATGGAAAGATTCATTATTCGGAAATGCCCAGGCCCCAAGCATTCTGGATAACAGGTGCCATACCTGTATGTGGTTTTATATGATCTCAAATTAAAATGATATATATAACAAGCTTCAGCACTACTGTCAAATTTTACAGTATGTACAAATGGTTACATTATTTGTCATTGGAGGCTATTCAATAAAGTAGCCACCTAGCCCCTGTTGGGCCAAGACTTTATACTAATGGTACATGGCACACCCAGGAATCAAGCAATGACACCAGGGACTTGTCTGAAGCTCTGTCTCTGACTGTGGCCAAAATACCATTGTTATATACTCATAAAACATTTAAGTAAGGGTTTCTTATATTATAGTACATTTGAAAAACATACACGTGAAACAATTCTGTGACACTGCAAGACCAGAATTTAAAGATTGAAAAAAAAGGTACTGTTTTGTTATTACGGAGAAAAAGGATAACATGTAGTCAATGGGAGACAGGCTTGAAGTAATTTGGAGCTTTCTGGATTAGGAGTTTTTAGGTAACAGATCCTATACCTGTGCAGCTAACATTTGGTTTACCAAATGAATAAAAAGGCTATCAACATTACCAACAAAAAAATAACAATTGACTAATTTTTACAGTCAAGTAGCTTTTAAAGGAAAGGAAATGCAGTATGTTCAAAATGGTGAAAAATTCACCAGCGTCCAAAACAAGATGCTGGCAAATTTTCGCCAGGGCAAAATTTATTCCCTTGCGGAGAATCGCGGGAATTTGACGCAAATTCGGAGCAGGAGAATAAATTCGCCCATCACTACTTGTTAAAAAAACAAACAATATAAGAGGTGGGCTTTAAGGTTTCATAGTATATTGTATACAGATATTCATAGTACTTACACATAATTTAAGGAAATACCATATAGTATAATTATGCTTAGAAGGATTTCCCCCACCCTATCAAACGACATCATTAAGGTCACAGTGCTTTGAGAAAAGCAAAACAATGAAGGTTATTGTAGCACCTGGTTAAAAAATGTATCATATAAAAATAATCAAAAACATTCATCCCTTTACCCCTGAAGCAAGAGAAGACCTGCTTTTTTATCTTGTTAATAGAAACCACAATCTCTTATTAATATGCAGGGCTAGTGTGCCGCTTCTCAAGAGGAAAACCTGCAGCAAGGCTTTGCCATTAATCAACTTCAGCCCAGCAGATCAGCAAGACATGATGATACATGTTTTTAACACTAAATTAATGAATATCTTTACCAACTGTCAATAAATGAAGAAAAACACTGGTGAGGAACACAAGTTGAGGTGGGAAATTTCCAAACACAACAGAGTGATGGGGAAGTGGGTAACTAACAAGAATAATAATACTGTCACACACAAACAAGGCTTAACATGATCCAGGCCCTACTCAAGGAAAAGCTTGTGCTGCAATGATAAATCTGCCAAAACCTAATTATTTTTGACATATTAGATGCATCAGGGAATTGCTGTGAAAAAAAATCCTTATCAAGTACTTTTCGCATTAGAAAGTGACTGAACCTGCCAGCCATCTCTTGGGCTACACTCTTCAATGAAAAACGTAACTTTGAATTTTAAAAGGTACAGATTGCTTTAATATTCATTGCAAAATAACTTATTATTCAAACCTTATTGGGGAGGGTTTCACTTCTTTTATTTGGCATGAGTACGTTAAATATATCAAAAAATATGGCATTTAAAAAAAAATGCTCATATGCAGAAACCATCAAAAAATAAGTTGTACTTTTCCTTAACACAAAATCTAAATCAGACAGTTACAGAAATAAGAGCCATGCAACTATATTACAATGGAATAGTAAAATTAGTAAAATGTTTGCAAGCAGTAATATCAGCACACAGAGCAACAAGCTGAAGAAAACAGAAATTCTAGAATGTGCTGCACTTGAATAGCAGCATGGCAAATTGGCTATCCCTTAACAATTAACTCCACAGATTATATGGGGACACATATTTATTTTAGTACGAGAGGGTCCCCTTGAGCTTTATGACAAAGAAAAACTTCTTAAAGTGCAGCCACTTCTATTTATCATATGATAACAAACAATCCTAGAGATATGTACTTAAAAATATTAAAGAAAGACAAATGAGCCTATGCTACGCAAGGTTGTCTCAGTGATAAAACATAGAAAAGCCTTCTCCTAATGTGAAAAACATAGCTTACAGCTTTAATCTGCATTAATTATAAATCAGTAACATGGTTGGATGGTTTGAAAAAAGCAAGAAAAATTATTAGTTCTCTCAGTCACTTGTACTATGCTGTATTAAGATATCTGGATGAGTCATTTAGTATTTAATGAGTAGCAAGCATAAGAAAGTCAGACATAAATGTGTATTATGTATCTTTGAATTCATTGATGCAATTGGAATGAGAAACTTGCATATTATGACATGATTATGACCAGCAATAATGCACAGATAAACTGGGGATGCAAATAATGTCACTTGCAGTGTATTGTAATGAAATAAGGTGTATTATTATCCTTTATGGTGGCACAAACCATATCAGCTATGCTTCAACTGGATTTGCAGAATATACAAAAGTTTCTCTTCTGGGATATTCACCTCTCATAAAATACATGAATATTGACAATGATTGATTCTAAACTCAGGTAAATTTTCATTGCACAAAATAACATTTAAGTAAAGAAGACAATATGACATTTTTAAAACTGTAATAAATGACTATTAGATTGTGAGACTATTGAAATGTAAGACTAACATTATTATGTCCTAAGAATTATTATAACACATTTTATGTATTACTATTAAAGTGAATGGGTTAAATAAGCAAAATGCTAAAGTTAAGTGGACACCAGCAGCAATTATCCTTATTTTTTACTTTGAGCATCCACTAATGGTTACTCAAACATAATACTTAGGATAAAACTAAGATACTAAAGATAGTTTATATTGGTCTTTATTAAAATTGATTTAAATGACCACATTATGGGTAAATTAGATCTTTAAGGAATATTCATTAAGCTCTGCCATCAGCAAGAAACAGTATTAAACTGCAAATTCAGTATTTGCAATTCCATTCAGCTAGTTTAAGAAATAATGTAATATCCTCTTAGGAGTTACTAGTTATCACGCCGCTGTATGGAGAGTCGGGTGGATTGACTATCCACCCAGAGAATTAATCTGCTTTGTTATTTAGGCAGAGATACATTAATGACTTATTATTTATACAGCATATACAATCACATATTTAATATTTAAATATAATTGATGTTATTGTTTTGATAACAAGGTCACCCAGCCCTCAGAGTCTCTGCCCATTGGCTAAATCAAAGGGCAGATTTACTAAAGGGGGAAGTGGCCATCGCTAGTGAAAATTCTCCAGAAGAGACATCAGCAGTAGTGATGGGTGAATCTGGGGAGTTTAGCTGAAATCTTGCGAAACAGTGAAAAATTTGCAAAACGCGGCTGTGTCTGGTGTTTCACAAATGTATTCACCTGTGGCGAACCTCAGGAATTCTCTGCGAATTCGCCCCAGGCGAATAAATTTGCCCATCACTAATCGACAGTTTACTAGCTGGTATAGAGAACACTTTGCTAGCAAAAGAGTACATCACTAGCGAACTTTCAAATGTTGTTATAACATTTTTTTTGTAACTATTTGGCATGCCACATTTGTTTTAGGGTGGGCTCATGTCTAGGATAATGTAGGATCTCTTTTGTCTTTTTTTTCTTTATTTTGCTTCCTTGAACATATGTGGCCACTTCAAGCAATTTCCCCAACATCACTAATAAAGACATATATAAGACCTCATGTATACTGTACGTACCCACCCTATTCAAATTGACCTACTGTAAGTGTAAGTGTACTAGTACAAAGTTTTGCTAGGCAGAAACGAACGTTAGCAAAAGTTCGCTATGAAATGCTTGGGTATGACAAATTTATCCTAGTGAAACTTCGCCAGTATCCAGCTGCTGAGACACAATTTCGCTCTCTACATAAATTTGCCCCAGTTTGTCAGGGGATCAGCTGTACGTGGATATTTTTATAACACACAATGTAAAAGTGTCCAATGGACAATTCAGGTAGAATTTAAAATGAATACTTATGCCCTGAATACTTACAAAATATAAATAAGGTGCATTATTAGAGATGGACTGGTTTAGGGAATCAAAAGGACACTTGAAAAGGGCAAGAAAGGGCACATTGGTGAAAGAGATAAATGTTTTGACCATTTTGTTTAAGTTTTCTGACAAAAAAAATATTAATAGTTAAAAAATAAAATATTATTTGAGGTGCTTGTGAAATGCCAGGAATCCTCAAATAAACCACTGGTAAATAAATAATCCACATAGTCCCTCAACAGCTCTAATCTGTCCAGTGTGACACAATCACAATACCTTCCCTTTTCTATTAACCAAAATGTATTTACTAAAATGTTTCTCTATTAACCCTTTAACTATGTAATTAACTCATTCCAGTCCTTTAACTGCCCCCACTCCCGTCCCACAATTACCCTTCATCATGTATCATGAAAACAAGTTAAGCTTTCAAGTCTTATAACTAAATCTTACTGTCAGCATCACGCAGCATGATTAACTAATAATTAAATAGAATGATTGGAGTGAAAAGAGTTTCAACCAATGACACTTCTGAAAAAGGTACAACATGCAGGGGACATAGATGCAACAGGTCCTTGAAAACAACGCTTCACCCAAAGGGGTGTTACATTGCTGATTCCATTCACTAACAGTATTTTTAAGATGCTAAGGCCATTTCCATTGTTGTATCAGTGGCTACCACTCAATTAAAAAAAAAAACATTCTGCAAGATAATTTTCCATGTGCAAATGATTCCATCTTTATCCATATCAATAACTCTCCCCTCATTATTAAACATTGTATACGATTTTACACAATGCTGATTCATTTTTAAGGATTAATAATTTGGTTGCCTGTTGGGGCTCAGAGCAGCCCCTTAGCGCTAACACTTGAACAGAATGCTGTTGAACTCTTGGTTGCTCTGATAAATGTGCCAGTTTGTTAAACCTTTCTCTAAAAGTCAGGAAAGTGTTATCTGAAAGTGTTACATGAAATGTGAACAGTTAGGAATCCTTCAGGATTCCTCAGTCTGAGTTTTTGATAACCTGCTCCTATGTTTTTGAGAAAAGTCTTTCTACCTGGGTATATTATTTTAATTAATTACAGTTGAAAGACAAGATTTAACTTATATGTCAGGTCCACTCATATTATTATACACTATTATTATACACAAAAATATTTGGTTAACGTTGACAGAGAGA
>CM044436.1:72362643-72377712 GCA_024363595.1 Xenopus borealis
ATATATATATATATATATATATATATATATTTATATTTATATTTATACACACACTATATACTGTTCACTGTGATCATGCATCCAAGAAAAAAGAGATGTTTCGTGAAATATTTGTCATAGTTAAGTTCAATACCCAGGGTATGTGATTGATTACAATTTTCTGTACCTGTATCTTTTGTTCTCATGCAGGACAGAAAAAATTACAACTTTTAAAGTTAAAAAAAAATCCCTGCATAATGTGGTATCATGTAACTACTGATGAGGCATGACTTGAAATGAAATTCAGAAGAATCAGTTGTCAATGCACAACGTATGAGGAAACTGCTAGGGAACATATTATTCCCACAATTGCAGATCATAGCACTATTTGATTGCTTTCACATAACAAGATGGGAGGGTTATCCTTATCAGTAGTAAAGAGCAATTTATAGCAATCACAGATTCTACATTGGAATGCATTTTAAGAAACAACTGGCTTATCTGAACCTCAGATGCATCATCCATTTCTGGACAGGATAATAGACAGGCAATGCAAGTTAGAAAATATGAATCATTTGCTACAAAATAATATAAGAAGATGAAGTTAAAAAGACTTTTAAGAAGTAAAGAACACAAAAAGTCTTTAGGTTCAACAAACTAAATTGCTGTAAAGAAAATACAGATTTGTTCCAAAATGTTGTTTTACTGTGATACAAAGAGTAGAAGATGAGTGCCATTCTAAATTAAAAATTATGATAATTAGAATATACACAGAGTAAGTCACTGTGCTTCATTACTATTAACGTTCAATGAAGTGGTATATTTAATAATTTTTAACTTTACTTTACTTTTTCATTTTACACAGGTGATAAGGGTAAATATTACTTCTTTGGTAGCATTTCACCAAAAATATGTGCAAACTGTATCATCTGTCATTTCTTTTTAAACTTTAGTACAGGTATGGGATCCATTATTCAGAAACCCATTGTGCAGAAAGTTCTGAATTATGGAAAGTCCCTCTTCCATGGACTCCATTATAATTAAATAATCCACATTTTTAAAAATGATTTCCTTTTTCCCTGTAATAATAAAACAGTATCTTGTACTTGATCCAAACTAAGATATAATGAATTGTTATTGGAAGCAGACACAGCCTATTTAATGTTTACATGATTTTCTAGTAGACTTAAGGAATGAAGATACAAATTACAGAAAGACCTATTATCAGGAAAGCCCCTGGCCCAGACATTTTGGATTACAGGTCCCATACTTGTACCCGAAAGGGGACATGAGTTTACTGAAGTCTTTGCAATGCCATTTATAACAGAATTAGTATACAGTATTTACTTCTTATCTTTATTTTTTCTCTTTCCTTTGTATGGGAAATGTAGACATTCAAATGTGGATAGCTCTAGTGGCTCCTTTAGGGATTTTCTTACTGATGAACTGCTGCATGAGAACCTTAATATACTGTAATAATTATCAATGTGAGAGCAATGCTGCTTTCAGAATGTTAATTTAAAATAGTTATATGTCTATTTTCCTCAAGCACGTTGTCTACCTGAAGGTCATGAGAAATATATTACATATTATATTGAAATATAAATTCTATCATTTTATTACAAAATACATGTACTTTCCTGATAAAAATTGGTTGTGATTTATTTGTTGCTTTAATTTTTTACACTGTACTATTCCTACTATATCCATATGATGTTACATCATACAAAGGTGTTTGTCCAGTGGGAATACATAAAATGGATGGGCAAAACAACCGCGTTTCGCTTCGCTGAAAAATTCGTGAATTTCCAGAGAAATTCGCGAATTGGCGAAAAATTCATTTTTGACGCGCGTCGCGTCGTTGACGCGCGACTCGTTTTTGTTGGCGAATTTTTTGGCGGCGAATTTTTGCTGCCGTTTCGCGAATCGCGGGAATTCGCCGCGAATTCGCTCCTGGCGAATAAATTCGCCCATCACTAATAGTACATGATAAATTTCAAAATTAAACTTTTTTGCAAATTCAAATCAAACTTTGACTATTCCCTCTTTGAAGAACACAAAAATAGCTCAAAACTTTTTTACTTTGAATTTTCAATTCAACCCTTGATAAATCTGCCCCCTAATCTGGCGCAACTTAATGTTTGCTCTATTTTGTTTACACATGTAAAATACATTTGCCCATAAAAGATAATTTATGCAAATGTTTTGTTTATGTATATTCATGCACAAGGCTTGTGTCTGAAAATACAAATTTTACTGCAACGCAAATGTCAGTGTTCAAAGTAGCACATTAATTGCACTTTGTGCACTATTTAATAAATATACGTCTCCATTTTTGCTGTTTTATTACAAAATTCCAGCTTTAAATAACTCTTAAATAGTAATGCAATAGTAATAGTTATTGCACAAGGATATGAAAAGTTAATATTATGATATTAATGTGATAATGTTCCTGGTTTACAATTGGTCTATTTACCCATATTAACCAGTTAACAGACAACATTTACCAGTTAGCTGCCAGAAAACACACACATATGATTGATTGTTTTTTTGTTACTAGATGCGGGCAAATTTAGATCTTTGATTACATCATCCCAATAGTTGCAATAAGCACATTATCCCCAGAATACTGAACGTAAGAAAACTGCATGAAAGGCTTTTTTTTTTTTTTTTAAATGAAAAATTACAGCTTTAAACAGTAAAAGTACATACAGTTTTTACATATTTGTACTGTTTTATCACTGCAAATGAAAACTCCCCGGCCAATTTGCTGTAATCTGTAATTTGTACTGTTGATTTTTTGTTGGCACTGCATATCTTGTAAAGCAAGTACTGCACAGTGCACATATAAAATATTCGCAAATGTGTTATCTTATTACAAGATGGTTCATGTTGTTGAAAATGTTTTTGGTGTATGTGTTGTAACTATTGTTTGCTCTTTAAACTTTTATTGTCTTGGTAAACCATACATAAAAAAGATATTAACATACCCAGGAGAGCTCTTAGAAGTAAAAAGCAAATGTAGGATGCCTCAAGCTACCCAGTGCCTGGTTCACAGCAATAAGCATCGGGAAACAGGAACTTTAGTGGGTTTGCTCACTTTTCTTATTTCAGAGTGGAGACAATCTCAAGAGCTTTTTATTCATGTTCTGTCAGTGCCATGTTTTATTACTTCTTTTGTAATATTTAATACCTCTACAGACATACTAAAAAAGACAAAGCTTTAATTTTAGCAACTGCATAGACAGAGAATAGGATAAAATGCCCAATGAACCCACATTGCTTTTTGGAAAAAATACATGGAGGAATTATGGGAATTGCTTCATGTTTAGATAAATCTGTTTGATGTGTCTATGTATTTTTAATGTCTAGCCATTTAAAATAGTGCTATATACACATATCTTTAAAAACCAATGGGCGTTTTATGAAACGAATAAATTCTCTACAGTTGTTTAAGACAAAAAGAAATAAAAAAAAAAAGACTTTAGGTATTATCATTATGATTATGATACAGTACCTTTACTGTCGAAATACAAGAAAGGAAATACACTAAAAAACACTCAATGGTTGGTTTTAATTCCTCAATGTAATTTGCACTTAAGAGATGTTTGCTAGGAATTAGAAATCAATGCTGCAGCCAATTTTTTATCGCTTCTGCTTTAACATAATGTTGATTTAAAAAAAGATATATATATTTTTTTCCATCTGACATTTTGTTAACTTATGTACACTCTCATACTCTATGTATTGTGCTGGAAGCACTGGTCAGGAATGATTACACCCAGAAATAGAATGACACAAGTAGAAACCTGGGGAGAAATGTTACAGCTTCTCCCTATTATGATGAAGTCTTAAAATGATATCTCCAAGGTCCACATTTTAGAATTTAGTAAACAGGAAAGTACCACATTTGACATCACTGATTAAGGCCAGGCATTTCTAATGCTTCATACACATTTCTGAAATCCACAATGCATAAATTTTTAATAATTCCACTCTTACAGTCCCATTAAAAAGATGGTAGGGGAAAGATTTTAGAGTAATTAATGATATAGTTAGCTGCTAAATATTAATAGGAATCGTAGTTCTGCATAAAATATAACATATAAACCTTGCCAATACAGACACACCAGTAATTAAAGTTGAATATGTAATTATACTGATTTATAAGACAAAAAGTTGCAGTTTTCTAGGCTCTAAATAAACCGTGGCTAATAGTTAAAGTTGTATTTTACAGTTTTAATAAAAAGGCAATGCACTTAATTCAGAGTAAGTTTTAATAAAAATGCAATGCACTTAATTTAGAGCAAGTTCCGAGCTGGTATGAAGATCATAATCAGTCAGAAAATGACTATGTACATTTCAGGCCTATTTTATGGATATTGGCTCAATAAGGAAGATTTTCTGCTTTTGAAACCCTGGCAGCTAGAAAGGCAGGACTGTAATAAATAGAATACTCAAATTCAAGTTCATAATTTGCAAGATTTAATACATTGCCTTTTCAATTGGTAGTAAATGCAATATTTTTTTGTTGAAATAATTAAAATCATAGTAAAAAATAAGTACATTGGAGGTAATCAAACTAGTCCTCTGGATGATTCTAAATTCCATTCCCCATGATGGTCAGTGTGCAAGAGATGTTGTAGTTAGTGAAAAATAGAGATCTATTAGAAAGGATTATCTGACATTGTTATGAGGGTGTAATTTAGATGAAGTAAAAGCATGCAGTAAAATTCCAGGCTTTAAGGGCAACTAAAGTCTAAAATAGAGTAATGTTAGAAATGCTGTATTTTGTATACTAAATATAAACATGAACTTACTGCACCAGAAGCCTAATAAGAAAAAGTTGGCGCAGGGGGATCTCTGCAATATCAAGATCTGCACATGCTCAGTGTGGTCTGGGCTTCAGTTGGGGGGTTAAGCTTCGGGATAGTTATCAATGATATGATATCAATCTCAAGAAAAAAAATATAAAACAGGGAAGTGTTGCCAATTTGCCATAATAGAAGTTACCACATCTCTCACCCACTTAACTCTTATTTTTCCCCACTTCCATACCTCATTCCCTTCCCTTTAGATTGTAAGCTTTTTCTGCACAGAGCCTTCCTCAACTTCTGTACCAGTATTTATTGTGATGTTTGTAACTCCATATTTATTGTGATGTATGTATTTCCATATGGTCTATGTATGTAATTCATGTGATTTAGTTGTATAATCACATTCACTTTACAGTGCTTCGAAATAAGATGGCGCTATAGAAATACATGTTAATAAAGTAAATAATACAAATATGGCATACATAATAGATACAGTAGAATAGTATAGAAGGGCTACTTTTTATATGATTATGGTCATGGTATATCTAATATAAGTAATTCTAAAAAAAAAAACAACTGAACTTACTGATTAATCACTACTCATCCAAGCAGCTTCTTCAGTTCAACTGACTGGTATCAGAAGTTCCCGGCATATAAACTCTTCCACTAATCCAATAACAATGGCACATTGTAACTCTTCAAAGAGGGGACATCTGAAGTTTATAGAGGTGTTGATTCTGTGTAGTTACTGTGATAGGATTACCAATGTGTCATGTAAACAGGTGTTACTTGTGAGTTGCATGAATGGATCTGTGAACTATTCTGAAACTGCCGGGGTACAGATGTGAGACTAGCATTGTATGTAGGTGGTGTTAAAGGCCTGCCTCTATTCAGGGATGGTTTCTCCATCTTGACATGAATGCTTCTTTCACGCCTTGTTCAAATCGGTCTTCTTTATCCAAAATATGTACCTTGCTATTTTCAAAGGATTTGTGCACTCCTCGCTACACTGGACTCTGTATACCACATTGCTTTTCTTTTGGTGTTGGATTCTTTGAGTGTACCAGTTTTTGTCTCAGTGTGTTGCTAGGTTTGAAAAACACAGGGACTTGTTGTTTGTTTAAAATCCTCCTGAGTTTCTCTGAAACTCCAGCTACATATGGGATGACTATGTTTTGCCTACTATGTGTCTCCGGGCAGGTATTTGGGCTTGGTTTCTCTTTCAAATGTTTTTGCTCTTTGTCTCTGGACTCTGTATTAGGTGCAAAAAAAAGGGGGGGTTGTGGGAGCACTGTAAAGGCTAATTTAAAGTATATTTAAGTATAATGGAAGTGCTACTTACAAAGCACATTCACTGGGCCCCTGTCTCATTATTAATTCATTATAAATGCAAGTGCATATGTTTAAAAACAGGGGTTGTTTTGTACAAAGTTATGTTCATAAAGTCTGTATCAGTTGCCACACATTCTTCCCTGTGGTGCAGAGTTCTAATGACACCCAGTCTGTGTTCCAGTGGATGGTGGGAATCGAACAACAGATATTGTATGAATGGGTTTCCTGTATGCTTACATTTTCAAGTTACCCCCCTCTTGGATGCATATCAAACAGTCCAAAAAAGTCAAGTTTGTTCTTGTGGACATCTTCCCTTGTGAACTTGATGTTATTGTCCACTGAGTTAATATGATCCACTTCATTGGATCTGATTTTTACACATGTGTCATCCACATACCTGAACCAGTGACTCAGTGTTGTTCCCTGGAATGTAAGTAAGGCCCTCCTTTCCACTTCCTCCATGTACAAGCTAGCTACAATGGGAGAGACAGGAGAACCCATTGCACAGCCATGTTTCTGTCCTTATATTTGAAGTATGCAGTGTTAAGGCACAAATCTAACAACAAACATACTTGTTTAGGACTGAGCTTCATTCTGCTGCTGAGGGTGCTAGTCGATTTCTTACAGTCTCAATTGCCTCTGTCTTATGATACAATTGTTTCTTCTGCCTCTAGTGTAGCGGCATGAATCTTTGTTACAAACTCTTTGGCATTCTGGATATGATGCACTGTATTGCCTACCAATGGGGCTAAGAATTTATGCTGCTGACAATGGGACTTAGTGGGGCTCCTTCTTTGTGTATCTTGGGGAGTCTGTATAAGCATGGTGTGGTTTCTCTGGAGTACAGGCACAGTTATAAACCTCAATCAAGTTGTTGTAGGAAAACTATAACCTTTTTCTTGTAACCGCTGGTTGGGTCTTTCCTTAAGGGTTCATATGTATTGCTATCACTAAGTTGTGTGGTTATCTTGCAGTGATAGTCAGTTGTGTTGAGTGCCACTGCGCACCTCCCTTTATCTGCTGGCAGGATAGTGATGTTCGGGTCCTAACTCAGACAACTGAGAGCTCTCCTCACTTGTGTATTAAGATTAGAGGGAGGTGTTCTGGCACTCGACAAGGCAGCTGACACTTTTGGCCGGAGTTGTTCCGCTTCTTCCTTTTTCATGTGATTATAATTGATAGCCAATTCTGTGGTTGTGATAACAAACACCACATCCCTGTGTTTTTCAAACCTAGCAACACACAAACAAAAACTGGTACACCCAAAGGATCCAACACCAAAAGAAAATCAAAGCAATGTGGTAAACTGAGTCCATATAGCAAGGAGTGCACAGATCTATACATTGGGGAGACCAAACAACTGCTCACCAAGCGAATGGCTTAGCATAACTCTACAGGGCAAGACTCAGCTGTCTTTCTACACCTAAAAGACAAGGGACACTCCTATCAAAGTACATATCTTGGATAAAGAAGACGTTTTGAACAAGGCGTGAAAGAGGCAAATCCTATCACAGTAACTACACAGAATCAACACGTCTGTAAACTTCAGATGTCCCCTCTTTGAAGAGTTACAATGTGCCATTGTGATTGGATTAGTGGAAGAGTTTATATGCTGAGAATTTCCCATTCCAGACAGTTGAACTGAAGAAGCAAGTCCAGTTTTTTTTTTAGAATTACTTATATTAGAGCTACTTTTTATAGTTCTCTTTTTAAAGCATGAAGTGTGAATAGCTAGAATGGATGTAAAATTGAGAGCACATTGATGTATTTCAATAATCTTCATGCTACCATATATTGTGTTAGCAATTTATGGTGTGCCTCGATGGGTCCATTCACTCAGCTCTGTTGAACTGTGAGAAGTCTGTGTTTGGGAATTTGCACAACCTGGACTTGGTAGTAATTATTGAGTTTTTCCAGTGAGTTGCACTGACAAAGGCCTTCAGCCAAAGAACTTTGCTGCTAATATTGTCATTGATGCCACACACATTGGGACAGCGCCTAGAATTTTCTGGTGCAACTTACATACATTTCAGCAAATTAGCCCTAATTTAGGGGAAATTTTTGCATTAAAGATAAAAATCATAGTTCTGAAATTACCCATTTCACATAAGATTGTTCAGAAATGAGCATTATTATGCATTGCATGAAATAAACACAATGATATTTTTTACATTGTAAAAGGAATGTACAGTACATAATACATCTATAAAATGTATCCTGCTCCCATATAATGTATAACATTGGAAAATGTATAGGAGGTCTACTAGTATACTAGTCTACTAGTATTCATTTGCAACATTATGCAACTTTTCAATCTACAACAGTTAAACCATTTAAATATTACTGGCACATCACATAACCACAATAACCACAGTAGCCATATACCAGACATATTTTAACATCCTGCAACTGTAACATATAAATGTATTCATTGCAAAATAACTATTTAATGCTGACCACAGAATAATGTTGACACATTTTTCTTTCCCATATTTTGTGGCAAAGGGTGGAAACAGAGTTTATGACAGTTCATTCAGGAGGAACACAATATCTCTCTTTTCCCTTATATAGGATCTTTAGCAGCACTGAATGAAAATAAAATCACAGAGCTACGAAAAATGTAGGAGCATTATGCATATGTGTTATAACAATAATACAAATTCCCACATATAAGTGGATAGAGAACTGTAAAATTCATGGAGCTACAAAATATGTTGGCACATTATACATTTGTGTTTTGACTAATAATAATAATAATAATACTACAAATGTGCGTGTTTACACAGATATCTACAAAATATGTAGGTGCACCATGCATATGTGTTTATAATAATAATAATAATAATACAACAAGTGTCCATGTATACGTGTATAGAGCTCTGATATGTTGGCACATTATATACGTGTTCAAATATTACAAATGTCCTTGAATAAGTGGATAGAGAGCTGTAAATTTCCCCTTGGGTGAACTGCAGTTTTCAAGATTTCATAAATATCCGCGTTTATTTCTAGTTTTCCCCTAACAGCTGTATTCCTCAAACCTCACATAATGTTATGGTCTTTTGAACCCTTTGAGTCGTATCTTGCATTTATTTCTTTCAAATAAGGGTTTAAATCAATGGAACACTACCATCATTCAGAATCAAAAGCCTCGGTTTGACTTGTCACTACTTCTTGGCTATGGTAACCTGATTAATGAATAGAACAAGATATCGCATGTGATCTAGGTTTTCTTTCACTTCCACTCCACACACTACAGTGTTCTGTTAATAAACACTTTATATTGGTTTAACCCAGCCAAAATACACTCCTCTCAAAATAAAGGGGCAGATTTATAAAGGGTCGAATTCGAGGGTCAAAAAACCCTTGAATATCGACCACTGAATTTTTGCTGAATTTAATTCGATATTCGAATTCGAAGGATTTTACCACAATCTGAATATTCGAATGATTGAATAGAAAAAATTTGATCGAACAATTTAATCATAAACCGTATGGGAACTTCCCAGAGGGTTTATTAGCAATTCAGTAGGTTTAATCTGTCGAACTAGGCAGTCGAATAAAAATTTAAAGGGCAAGTAATTCGACTGATGAATATTCGAATAGAATTTTATTCGAATTATTGGAATCATTGGATTTGATCGAATTTTCAAAATTCGATAGTCGATGTGGCCTTCAAAAATATTTGAAAATTTGAATATGATTTTTTTTTAAATATTCTATTGAATTTCTAATCATTCATGTGATTTTGATAAATCTGCCCCCAGGTCATGCCTAAAAAATCATTATCTCATCTTGGACTTAAGAAATCTCTTGATAACTGATATACCATGTTCACATTTTTTATTCTTATTCATGCATTTAGCATTTCATGGACTTTTTAATTCAAGCTCATGGTATAGGGACAAAGGACATAGACAAGCTTTTAAAATTTGTATAATGGATAAAATGTAACACATAAGTCAAATGTCAAAACGTTTGCAGCTCTAGAGTAAAACATCAGCGTAGTCCCTTAAACATGACTTATAAAAATGTAATTTAACATTTTTGTTTTTTTATTCACATTTGCATTTTCTTTGTTTACACCACTTCATGAACTATAATTTCTTTGCTGTCTAAATATTTCTAATTTGTTTGAACAGTTTAACCAAGGTCTCTTGATGTAAATGATAGTGTTTGGGTGGTGTAGAAATAAAATACATACTTGTATTAATTAAAAATAGTTTTTCTTTTTAAAGGTTGAATTCTTTAAAATCATGTGCAATGAGAAATACAGTTATACATATACATACTGTACCAACAATACATATGTATGCCATAAACTAGATTGCATGATTAATAGGCCCCTTAGCTCTGTTAGTGTTATAGCTTTTCTTTACTAGGTTGTTCATTCATGACAAATTTGTTATTAATATCCATAGCTATTATGCTCTCAATATCTACAGATATTGGTATATATTGGTATATATGTATATATATATTTATACAGTATCTGTGAATGTATAAATTTGTGTCTGTGTGAGTATGTGTGTGTGAGAGAGTGAGTGTGTGTTTGTGCAGAGCAAAGTCTGTTAACATATGAATGTAAACAAAATGTAAGAAATAAAAACAAATAAAAAGTTATATACAGATCTGATTATACTATGCTTCGTCTCTGACTCTAAATGGCCCATTTATGAGTCCCTGAACATACAAATGTATGGCTTCAACTGTACCAAAGTAACAAAACAGAACTTGAGGTAATCAGTGTGCTTGGGGTAATGTGGCCTTCCCAAGGGCCAATCAATTAAACCAAGTTTTAAATATTAACTTGGTTTAACTGGCTTTTGGGAATCTGCATGTATATATCTTTACTGCTGGAACTCAGTTAAAAAACTTACATGTGTGGCTGTGGTGAGCAGCCAGGACTGCTGTTTCCATTGCTGTCAATGTGATCCAGTGAACCATTGAGGTCTTCGTGCGCTGCCTGCAGTAAGCCAGTGGATGCATTGCTTAACAAGCCTGAGTTACTTAACAAGGGTAAACTGCTTTCTGCCAATGCAGCCTGAAACAAAATATAAAGCAGGTAAATTTACTTTTATGTAGCATTTGAATTACTAATATTTTTTTAAACAAAAACTGTTAATTTTCCCAACTCGTTTCCTTGGCAATGGATGCAGTACTTGTAGCTGTGACCAAACTTTGTGTAACATATTTATCTACTAGTTGTCAGTGCTTGGAATCTATACCATTCATAAAATAATCCATAAGTATCACTGCAAAATAAACGTTGGCAAACAGGTGATTGCATTTTCCACTTAAAACAGAACTCTTTTGTATTTAAAATGTAAATGATCTTTTATGGACACATTTACTAAAGTTGAAGTGAATTTTTGAATAAAATTTACATTTTTAAAATTCGAATTTCAAAGTAATTTTGGGCTACTTTGGGCTAAATTAGAAAATTCGAATTTCAGAGTAGTGTCCCTTTGAAAAACTTTGAATTCAACCATTTGCCACCTTAAACCTGCTGAATTGCTATATAAGGCTATGGAGACCTCCTAGAACCCATAGCCAAAATTTGGCCAAGTTTTAAGACTTGGAATTTTCTAAAATTGTTCGTTTGATCAATTAAATAGTTTGAAACGATCGATTCGAATGATTTCTACAGCTGATCGAACGATTTTACTTTGACTGAAATTTACCAAATGTTTTTTAAAAACTTGCGATAGTCGAAGTTTTTGAATTCGATAGTCACATTTCAAAGTTTTAGCACTTCATAAATTCAACCCTTAGTAAATCTGCCACATAGTGTAATAACATAAATTTTAAGCGAAGAAAAGCCTAAATTCCTCTGTTCTGTCCATAGGCAAATGGTTGTAACAGGAAAAATAGCCTAAGCTAATAAATGGTTGTTTTAATTGCTGTTAGTCCTTGAAAATAACAGCAAATAAAAAGACATTTCTATTTTATGAGATTAACTCCAAAGAAGAAGGGAATGTGATGCTATAAATTACCTTCTTGAAACAATTGTACGTTGCTTTGCTGCACAATTGATTTAGCATTCTTTAGTCTTAGTATTGTTTAATGATTTGCTGCAAATACTAAACATACACAGAGAACAATATACCACACTATTATATGAAGCCTTAACATGTTTTTTATTTTCTCCTTATACTGATGATCTATAAAATAGTTTAATGTAGTGCTCAGGTTTCAGCGGGTCTGGAAAACTTACAATAAATTTAGCATGCATGGTGCACAGACCATGAATCTTTCAGTGAAAAGGTTAACCATATTTGCACATGCTTCTAGATATTCATTTGAAGAAAACATGAGTGTTCCTAAATTTGCCACAGGGTGTCCTTCTTGCCACTTCACATCAAAAGCAATAAGCTATGGAGCCAGTACATCTGGCTCTTCTAAGCAATCTAATATATTGCACTGGTACAACTGTTAAAACAAAAAAAGAAGCAGACAATAAAATAGTGTTTCTCTATAAACAAAGCAGATATTAAAAGATCATCTTACCTGCAGGCTTGCATTAAGAGCTGCGCCATAGCCTAAGCTGGTTGGTATGTTTTTTACCAATGTCGGACTTCTGCAAGAAAGACGTGTAAATTAAAATAAATTCAAGAGGGGCTCATTGCACAGCTGGTTAGTGCTCTAATTTTTATCTCTTGGGAGCAGCATTCAGAATGACTGCCTCTCAGACAAAATTATTCCAACATTCTCATGTGACTTCACTTCCCGTAAAAAATAGAGCAACGTGTAATTCTAAATAATAAATTCAGAGGAATACTCATACATTCAGCAAAATAATGTGAATAATTGCTTTGCTAGTACATGAAGGTAAATATGTACAGCTTAACATTAACTAAGTATGTTCAAGGCACAGCAGGTGCTGTGAATATTTTCTGTAGTGGGAATGGAAAAGAGCATTCTTTAAAGCATATGCAGGATATCACCAAGTATGTGGAATGATGGATCTTGCAAAATGGTTAATCGTGCTAAGTAATTATTATTAGGATCACTAAAGTACCTGTAACATTTTGTGGTGTGTCTCTTTCTGCCACTGCTGAAGGAGCTGTATTGACCACTTTTCTACTATGTATATTCACCAATACAAACTTTAAATAATAGTTTTTTTACACAGGTGACACATTTTCCTGTAGGTCTTCTATATGGTAGTTCCTCTCCTCAGACCCTCCTGCTACATTAACTTCCTGTCTGGGGAAGGAGACAGGAAGAGTAGGAACTGCATGTGCTGAGTCCCCACCCACATTCTTCAAGTTGGTCCAGTACACACAGTTCCTCCTATTTTATACACGTGAGGAGGAAGTAAATATGGCAAAGAGGCGGAAGAAGGGGCCCTTTAAAGATACACCACTGGCATACAAATGTTGCATTGCACTTTCCCTTTCCTTTGAAATGCTTTTAAAGATCAAAATTTTTAAATCTTAATTCACAAACATAATATCCTTCAAAATAAAAACCAGAAATAATTTCATTTATTGTTTGCCTTTAGTGATGGGCGAAACGGCCGCGTTTCGCTTCGCCGAAAAATTCGCGAATTTCCAGTGAAATTCGCTAATTTTTTGCCGATTCGCGAAAAGAGTCGCGTCGATTCCGATTTTTTTGACGCGGCGAATTTTTGTTGGCGAATTTTTTGGCCCATTTCGCGAATTTATTCGCCAGCGGCGAATCGCGGGAATTCGCCGCGAATTCGCCCCTGGCGAATAAATTCGCCCATCACTATTTGCCTTTACAGAGACAAAAATTCCAACACATTAGACTTAGGGAATATATCTAAAATTAGTTTTGAAACCTGTTAGAATTAGAGTTACAAGGGCTCCATTTTGCACCACCACTTTACATTATATACAGTAAGCCTGAAAAAGTCACAAAAATGTGCTGGCTTGTGGCTTAGCTGTATGTAGAAAACCTGCCTAAATACACAATTTTACAAGTACATGCAACAGTATTTGCATGGAATAGAATAACTGTGTAAATTGTGGCATCATTTAGTCATATGCACTTTTAGAAGAAAATGCACCAGAGCTTTTACACAGGGCAATTAACTACACCCCAATTATAGCATGGTTAAGTTTTTTGAAGTAACAACTGATTACTGCCTTCAGCTATTTATCATCTATTTATATTATTTCCATCTGGAGATTTTTTTCGTTGTTGAAGATTTTAATTCTACATTCTTCAGATAAATAAAATTAATGTAAAATAACTATAAACTATGGATGTCTACCTCAACAGAAGCAAAATTGTTTTATTTTTCTAAATACAGCTATCATTTATTGATACTGTCCATTTACAGGCACTATACAATAAAAAAAAAACAGGGTTTCATGTCTGTATGCTAGGGCCACCAGAACAAGTGTTAATTCAGTAGAATATTATTTCTTTTAAAACTTTTTGTTACAGTTGGTGCATGATGGAGGCTCAAACTTTTTATTGATTATATTGATGTTAGTTTCAGTGTTGTAGTGCTACAAAACACAATTTTTCCAATGTGTTATCTTATCAAGTGTTACATAATGTTGCGATATTAAATGACTACTATAGCTTTTAGCTTCAGCTCTATTTAACTCATGATGCCATAGGACAAAATAAATGTGCATATAAACATTGTCATTCGCGTCAAAATTGATGCGCATTACAATTATTTTGCACCCACTGACTTCAATGTGTTTCAAAAATGTTTCCGTAAAATGCACAGATTCACCCATAACTACAAGTAGCCCATTGCCTCTATTTAAAACATGAGATGTAGCAGTTGCTAAAGAAAAACGAAATCCTAACAAAGGTTAAATTAAAATGGTGTCCGATATACATATGTGCATTCTATGTTAACCTTATTTAGGTTAATTCAAGGATACAATGCTGACTTACCCTGTAATCTTTTGTGACCTTCTTTTCTGGTATTCTGCTTCATCTACTGTCCACA
>CM044436.1:72381560-72395399 GCA_024363595.1 Xenopus borealis
AAAAAAAAAACAGGACATCTTTATTAGTCCCTTCAAATGACATGAGTTTATAACACAGCTTAAAAGATTGCTCATTGCAATGCACATCAGTCACATCAGTGTCACTTCGACACTTGATAAATGTGTTTCTAATATAGTTTAGTTAACAACAAATGTAATGCATAAAGGCTGGAATGACTGGATGTGTAACATAATAGCGTGAACACCACTTCCTGCTTTGCAGCTTTCTAACCCTGAGTTAGTCGGTGACTTTAAAGGGGGGGTACATAAACATAGGTCATAACTGTTCAGTGAGTTTGCAATTGATCCTCAGCATTCAGCTCAGATTCAAACGCAACAGTTATGGCCCATGTGACCCCCTCAAGTCACTGATTAATCAGTGGAAACTAAGGGGTAGATTCATCAAAGAGTGAAGTTCCGCCACTAGAGGGAAATTCCACAGCTCTCAATTCATTTCTATGGGATTTTGCAAGGCGTATTCATCAATGGATGAAGTGAAAGTTCACCCTTTGATGAATACGCCTTTAAAAATCCCATAGAAATGAATTGAGAGCTGTGGAATTTCCCTCTAGTGGCAGAACTTCACTCTTAACTTCACTCTTTGATGAATCTAACCCTAAGAGAGAAGCAAAGCATGAAGTAGTGTTCTGGCAATTATGTTAGACAACCAGTCACTCCAGCCTAAACATAAATATATGATAAATATATGATCCCTCTACCTGATGACATGGGAATGTTGTATTTGTCAGAGTGTCGTCTTCGAATGGCTCCAACATTGGGTACACTGGCTGGTGTGATTACAGAAGGTCCCTGGGCAAGTGGAGTAACAGGTGCTGTTGGTGTTGTGGGGGTCTGAGGTAAACTCTGAGGGGATGTCTCCAAAATATTCTTAGACATTGTAACAGTAGACACCAGGTTTAACTGTTGAAAGACAATATGATTTGAAAAATTAGAGACATCTGAGACAAACAATACAAAGCAAACCGGTAATGGTGTATGCCGTGTGTATACCACTCTGTAGCAGAAAAAGTAAGTTGAGTACATACTCTCATAAGTTCGATGGTAAGAAGACAATATGATTTGACAAATTAGACATGTCTGAATCAAACAATAAAACTTTAACTGGTAATGGCGTATGCTGTGTGTATACCACTCTGTAGCAGAAAAATTAAGTTAAGTACAGTACATACTCTCATAGGGTAGATGGAGAGAACAGGGCCCCATTGAAGTCTGCATCTCCTGGTGCTTCTTAAATTGCACATCTGAATTACTTTAGGCAATTGGTAGGGGGCTGGGGAACCCTACATACCTTCAACCATCCACCCATCTTAGAGGCCATCTGCATGCTCACCCAGGTTAATTATCATAAATTACTTATTACTGACAGATAAAGATTAATGGGAAGTCTTTAAAATGCTGATTTATAAATATACATGTCGGTACTTTTCACTTATAAGCAAGGAAGATCACTGAAAAGAAAACCCTTTTTGGTTCAATAGAAGTGTTGATGTTGAGGTAGTTAAGAAAAGACATGCTTTTAAGGCTTTCAAGTTAGCTGGGACAGCTGAAACATTTATACAGGTTACAGAGCAAACAGATTTTTGTATATTATCTTTTTGAAATCTGACATGGGGCTAGACATATTGTCAATTTCCCAGTTGCCCCAAGTCATGTGACTTGTGCTCTGATAAAATTAATGCACTCTTTACTGCTGTATTGCAAGTTGGAGTGATATCACCCCTCCCCCCCCAGCATCCTAATAACAGATCAATGGGAAGGTAACAAGATAACAGCTCCCTAACATAAGATAACAGCTGCCTGGTAGATATAAGAACAGCACTCAATAGTAAAAACCCATGTCCCACTGTGTTCTATTCAGTTACATTGAGAAGCAAAAATAACAGCCTGCCAGAAAGCAGCTCCCTCCTAATGTGCTGGCACAAGTCACATGGTAGCTGGGAAATTGACAAAATGTCTACCTCCATGTCAGATTTCAAAACTGAATGAAGTCTGCTGGAGTAAGACTGATGCGTTTTGAAAAAAAAATGTTTTCCCATGACAGTATCCCTTTAAAGATATATTAACCTGTATATTCTTTTAGGCATGGTGATCCACATTCTTTATACAGAAAACCCCATATTGCAAGCTTTCAGGAAAATGAATCTCCCATCCATATTATGTGATTAATTTGTCATAATGGGTCACAGTTGCAATTTGAATTGCAAGCAGTCAATCACTTTTGTGGTTATTGGTCCTTCTGGCCCTTAGATCTCATAGCAAATAGATTCCATAATAGTGAAATTTATCATTTGACCAATTGCTGTAGTACAAAACAAAACATTCTTTATTCAGAGATATTGTAAAATCACTAGTTTAAAAAAATAAAACAATCAAAAATAATTATACTGCAAGTCAGGCAACATCTCTACACTTGCTTACTACTGTTCTCAAAAGTGCAAAACTTACTTATTGAAGTGTACATTGTTTACCAATTTTAAATGATCTATAAATTGCATGAGAGATCTGTAACCCATTACAATTTGTGAACTTTAAATAAAAATGACCTAAAGAAGTTTAAATTGAGCTCTGGCATAGTGTTTGTTCTGAGCCCTAAATCTCAGATGAGAAGCTGCAACCAGCTGGAAAATTCTACACTGACCTTTAGTCTCCTTGCTAATGTGGTGGAATGGTAATGACATTACTACATATTCAAACAAAATTGTCTTAATTGCAAATTAGCCAGAGGAGGCTGAAAATTTTCAAATTAAATCTGATTGGAGATGGTGAGAGGAAAATGGAATTTCCACAGTAACAATCATTTGTGGCATGTGTTAACAAATATAATGAAATGTCAAGTTTGCCAATTCCTCTGGAAGTATCATTTTCAATTTATGATTACAGTGTCACTTAATGCTGATGTACCCTGGAAAGTGGGTGTCAGGGTAGGGGGAAAAAGGAAACTAGGTGAGAATATACACGAGCAGTTTTTAAATCTGTCCTCCACGAATCCCCTCTGTGAGCCACTGTAACTCATTATCAAAAAACCTCTTCACCTCTGCTACACCTTTGTGGCCATAAATAGCATCCAATTAGCAAAATTTAGAAGCGGTGCAACACATGCAATAATTAAAGCCATCATTTAAATCATATTCATAATAGATAATGGGCTGATAAATTTGATTCATATAGTTATTTAACCCTTATGATGGGGCATGTCTCTTTCTGAATGCCACAAAGTGTTAAAAAATGTAGCTGAACACACACAATACCTTGCACACCCTGTCTGCAAATTGCTTTAGCTTTCAACCTGAAATTATCAGCATTTCTTACTGTATGCAGTTTAATAACATTGGTCCCTTTAAATCCCAAATAATCTTTTTGCAACAAAGTTATTTTTAATAGGGAGCTATGGTGTGTGCAGCATTGATTGATCTTTCTTTGTGGATTTGTTTTACACATTTAGTCACTGGAGAGATTTGTTAGGGAAACAAAAATTAACATATGCTTGCTAATTGTTCCTCTTTCTTGGGAAGCAGCCAGAATAAGCACATTAGCAGTTTAATAATAACGACTGGCACCCTGAAGGCATCCCCAAGTGCATCTGTTCCCAATAAACCGCAAACTGTTATTCAGCTCCCACTCAAAACTGGCAGCTGAGATGGGAATTCTTTGTTACGTACATAAAAAGGCTGAGATGATATTACTAAATGCTGTACTTCATGCATTTAGAAAACCAATTGTACATGCTTGTTCACAAAGACTAGAACATCTTTCATGAGCTCTAGAACTACAGGCAGATTTATACCTTAACTGCATGTTTAAAATCTAATTAGAACAAAAGTGAAAACATAAAGATCTGCTGTTGTCTGGTACAACACATGGGAAATAATATTGATAATCATTACTTTACAGATCATTCAAGATTAAGTCCCACATATTCTAAATAAATGCTTATTAATTCTGCAAGACTGCAGACATAAATAGTTACATTTTGGAGATGCTGGGTACATAAAAGGATAAGCTTACGTAGGCCAATCTTAAAATTAATCTCTCTATATGCCCAGTGTAAATTATTTGCTTATTAAAGGGAAACTAAAGTCTATGAAATAATGCTAGAAATGCTGTATTTTGAAGTAACTCTTAACACTATAGTTCCTGCTTGCAAACGTTGTATTCAATACCATGAATGGTTTAAAGTTTATTTTCATAAAACTCACAACCTGGAACTCTGTAATAATACATTTTACGATCACTGTACAGATCTATATTATTATTATTTGCGTTGTGTTGTAATATTAAAATTTAACATTGCCTGTTCTCAAAACATATGGTGTGTGTGACAAGAAGCTATTTTCTTAAAAATATTAAATAAAATAAGCAGATTTAGGCAGGAGACAAAATGAACTGCAGGAAGGTAAATATGTTTACCTTATTTCAATGAATGCATGCAGAAATAACAAGCATAGGAGGACTGCAGGTGTACATGCATAAACGGATACAAAGAACTGTGATATTAAATAATAGAAAGCAAAGATGAACATTTAACCACCTTAGCTCATCTGAATATATTCAAGGTTGCGTGAAACTCATTATTCAGGACTTTGTTAACTTTGATTTTCAGCCATCCATAGCATGGCCAAAAGGTACCATTTAATGAAGTACTATTCAGAGAGTAAATGGGGTCATATAATAGTGCAGTTGCACCTTGTGTTCATGTACTGATAACTGTTAAGGGTGCAGTGATGAACCAACAGAGCTTATTCCTCCTGGTAATAAATTCAAGCTATTAATATTTATCAAATTTGTGGGCTCAACTGAGCCAGTGCACATAAAATCATAAATCTATTCTATCATATCAATTGTAATTTTTTTTGTACAGTGTGTACATTTTTTTATTTTTTTTCAGAGATGAGCTTTTAAGTTCTGGAATTCAATTCAGATATCCAGTTTCAGTGGGAACTTTAAACTATGGTTTCATTTTAAATTGTTATTAGATTCTGTATTAATTGCTCACCATCAAACACAATTAGCAATCTTTTATGTGTGGTTCATGTAATGTAATACTTCAATTACATTATTCATTCAGGTTCTGTTTTGGATTATAGGCTGAAAATTCTTTATTAGTGTAGATGTAGCCATGCAGCTGGAGTTAAAAAAAAAAATCACTGATTGAATAATTAATTGGAAAAGAACAAGCTGCAGATTCCTGATGGATTTATGAGATAATTATTTCATCTCCTGGTTATCTATATTGTGCTATGGGAAGATATATATATATATATATATATATATTGGATTTGTTTCACCCTCTAAGAAAGCAACATTCAGACATATCTGTCTAGACTCTAGTGGTTTAATGCCATGCCATTATCATTTAAAAGCACTAAACACTGACTTATTAAAACATATATAATGACTGCTATTGATTAATGACTGTTAAATTTAATTTAGGCAAATGGACAGCTTTTCAAAGTTTGCATTGGTTAAAAAGGGGTACAATATAGTTTTGAGCATCAGGCTGATGTAATCAAAGTTTCTAATAATAAAAATTGTTTTTTTATGTAGATCTGTTTCTGAGATTTCTGTTGAGAGGCTGCAAAGCGACAACATCAAAACCCGTCTGAGGTGTCTTCCTGCACTACATTAAGCCGATTAGGTCCAATACAAAATAATATAGTTCAGTTCCTGAGAGTATTTTATAACCAATGAATGTACCCAATACATTTTGTTTTATCATAGCGCAAAAAGCTAGTTCATGCACAAAATACATAGGCGCTGGAAACAGTAAAACTATCACACCAAAGTATTCTGCCTCACTTTGAAGGCAATAATTTGTGCTCTTAGAGATGTAGTTTGTTTAGTGCCACCTGTAGTGTAGATTGGATAGATTTTGTTAAAGATAGCATTACTTTCAAAGAAACATACAATTTGACAAGCTATTGCATTTTACATCCATTTTATTGCAATATTTTTCATCATACTTATTGTTTTCAGGCTGGCACAAGATTGTTCATTTTCTTAGTTACATTTGGAGACATATTTACTGTTTATAAAGCAATATGCACTTACTGGTTTTGGAGATGGCTTGGGCTCTGAGGGTCGCATGTGCAAGTGGGTCATCATTGCCTGAAGACGCTCGCGTTCTTTAGAAAGCTGTTAAGCAAGAGTAAATCAGAAGCATTTTAGAAATGACAGATATAGCTATTTTATAACATTGATACACCATAGAGCTTGTCTCCATATAATGACTGCTGCACATAAATGGCTGACTTAGAAATGTAGAAGAAAATAGAGCACGTTTAGAGCTTGCATAAAAAGGTCAAATAGAATAAATTACAATTTGCTTATCATTGCAGTAATATCATATATATATATATATATATATATATATATATATACATACACTAATCCAGATTTACTTGGTTAGGTTCGGGTGCAGGGTCAAAAGCGTTTCATACAAAATTGTTGAAAAGACCCGCACTCCATTTTGTGAAAAAAAAATCTAATGTACATATAACCAACGTTTCGGCACACATCCGAAGGGCTCACAGAGGAAGGTGTTAACATTAATGACTATGAAAAGGGTGTTGAAAAACTAAATATGACCATAGTGTTTTACATCACATCCTTTTGCACTAAGGTCCAGCTAGTGCCCTCTGTATTCATCAGTCTCAATCACTGAAATGACAAGGATCAGAAATGCTAAACACTGACACAGGACAGCATCAGCATTGTACTGAGTCTTGTTAGAAGTGATGGACTCTAACAAAGAAGTGAGCATACAGTCAGAGAATGTTGGCCATGGAAGTGAAACTTTGTGATCTATAATTGAAACTATTGAACATGGACAATGGCACATGACTTATTTAAATTCCATTTTAAAGAAATAATATTTTCTGGTACTATATCAGATTTATATTCCTTTTCACAATAACAAGAAGTGGCCATTTTAATCACTCAAAATTTCCCCTGAGAAAAACCTGTGTTCATTTCTATAATAATGATAGCCTTTTCATCATCACGTATTACAGTAAAAATGCACTAAGCTATAGTGGATATACAGTATAATGTTTAAATATTACGTAATGCATATCATAAATGTTAGGTTATGGAAACACACAAATAAAACATCAATATTAAAAAAAATACTAAACCTAATTTTTAGTTGTAAGAGCAAATACATCTTTCAGGAAATTAAATAAATAACTTATTTCCTAGAGCAGTGATCCCCAACTATTAGCTTGTGAGCAACATGTTGCTGTTGGACCCCCTTGGACGTTGCTTCTAGTGGCCTCAAAGGACGTGCTTGTTTTTTAAATCCCACCTTGGAAAAACATAGGGATTACCAAATACAGTAGCTAATCGCAAGAAGTTATTTTGCCCCACCTAAGAAACATGTTTCATGCCATTCTGTTTACTGGATGTCTAGAATCATTAAGCTTTTCTGTGACTGTGGTGATTGTACCTATTTGACTCAAGTGCACACCTTTGTAAGTATCATCAACTAAAATCAATTAAAAGTATCCTACAATAGCTCACCTTCAGATCTTCTTAATTCCTTTAATATATTTAATGGAATTGCTCAGAATAAAAAAAAAATTATAAATATATGTGCAAATGATGTGCAACCAAGAGTGCTGAAAAGCAGGAAGTAGTGGCAGTGTTCTGGATAATATGTTACACAGCCAGTCACTCCAACCTTTATAGATTATATTTTTGACTAACTACTGTAACTATATGAGAAACATTTTTTATTTTGCTCAATCTACTTGCCCAGTTTTTATTTTTACACTAAACTGTTCCTTTAAACATTAAATTTGTTATCAGTTAATTTTTTTGTGGGCTCATATTAAATTTCTACAAATGATGCAAAACTAAGTTGCCCAATTGAGTATTTGCTGTGGGCAGTCAAATCTAATTAAGAACATTACCACTTGACTAAAAGCACAAGTTTAACATTTACCCCAAGATGGTAAGTGAGGCATTCTCTTTCATGTGGACAACTCAGAAGAATCCTTTAGTTTGTAATTTTTTTTCAAAATAAAATTACAAATTAAAAAATTAAATATGCATGCGATCATATAGTTGAGTCAGTTTTTTTATTTAATCCATAGGGCAGTGTTAATGTCATCCTAGATGATCACAATGTCATTTATGATTGTTCTGCAGGTGACAAACCTGAATTTCCAGTTGCTGAACCACTTGCATTTGGACTCGACACTGAGCAGTACTTCTGTCATCTAATGCATGCTCATTGTTAAGGTGCCTGAAAAAGAGTAACGGAATAAAAAAGGTTACTATTTTTATAACATAGCAGCATAATTTCTCAGGACCCCCTAGACCAGGGGTCCCCAACCTTTTTTGCTCGTAAGCCACATTTAAATTTAATATAATTTGCACACACTCCACATACAAGAACATATATGATAAGCAGTCTATAATAAATTGGACTTATATATCAAATAATTAAATCAAATTACATGCTGCCTCCATTTATGAAATTATTGGAAGAACACTGGAATCTGCTGATGCCCAGAGGATTGAATGCACATGTGCTAATGAATTTATAGGGTGTGGTTATTTGCCTTTCTTTATGTTACCATATAATGAATGCATAATGAATAATAGATAAGCCATACTAACTATTAAGTTTGGATCTGGAACTATCAAATTAAGAATCGGATGAAATTCATGTTGAGACTTTGACTACTGAAAATCATAGGAACCAGTCACTAAAAATGGATGGGTTTTTCAAAATCTCCCCAAACCAGCCCACTTGCTGTACTTACAAGTCCTGAGACTCTGACATACATTCATTTGATGCACAGAGTGCACACTCTGTCTCTTATGCTAGGCTAGAAGCAGCACACATCTCAAAGGAGCTTTGAAAGCTTGAGGCTACCCAGACTATGCCTTTTTCCAGTAGGGTCCGAAACGTTGCCCCGATTTTTATATGTATATGGGCTAAAATAAACCACGAATCATTGCTTCACTACAAACAGTGTGCTACCGGCTTTCTTCTCTATGCCTTTTTCAAAACAGCTTCTGGATTCAGCAGGAATACCAGACCAGCATATCACAGATGAAATAACATAGTCGATCCATATGTTGTTGGAATATCAGAATTATTAACCAACATTGCATTCCTGTTTTTATAAACCCAGTAAAACAATGAGACAGAAACTTGTACACCCAAAAGATCCAACACCCAGTGTAGTGAGGAGTGCATGGATTATACACTGGAGAGACTAAAAAAAACATTCAGTAAACCATTGATCCAACATAAGAGTACTAAGACTCTATCTCCATCTATATCTATATCTTTGTCTCAGTGGTTTCACTAACTAAACGATCACTTGTAAAATTTGAATCTCATGTAACTCAAGACTAAGAACAACATTTAGTCAGCAACTTTAGTCTTGATGGGTTGCAGCATGGTTGAGACAAGCTTTACTGAAATATTATATAAATAGATGCCATTATGCTATAAAGAAAGTAAGCAAATGTTACATTATGTTGATGCTTATATAGTAACTAGTGATGGGCAAATTTATTTGTGGCTAATTCCCACGATTCGCTGCAGGCGAATAAATTCACGAAACACTGGCGAAAAGTTGCCGGCATCTCGTTTTGGATGTGCGCGTCCATTTTTGGACATGCACATCTGTTTTTTTTCCAATGCCAATGGCATCCAAAACGAAAAACGGTGGAGTTTCGCCCATCACTAATAGTAACATAGTAAGTTAGGCTGAAAAAGGTCAAGTTCAACCTTTAAACTTTTTTTTTTAACTGCCTAACTGCTAGTTGATCCAGAGGAAGGCAAAAAAACCCAATCTGAAGCCTCTCCAATTTGCCGCAGAGGGGGAAAAAATTCCTTCCTGACTCCAAAATGGCAATTGGACTAGTCCCTGGTTCAACTTGTATTATGCGCTATCTTCCATAGCCCTGTATTCCCTCACTTGCTAAAAAGCCATCCAACCCCTTCTTAAAGCTATCTAATGTATCAGCCTGTATAACCGATTCAGGGCATCTTCACTGCTATCACTGTAAAAAAACCCTTCCTAATATAAATATATATATATATATATATATATATATATTTTTTTTTTTTTAAGGTAATGTTTTATTGGTTTTATAACAATAAACAACAATTAACACAAAAACAGTGTTGTTTGGTGTTCTTTACAATGCATAAGAACAGTACAGTACATTAGCAGGTTAGCATAGCGTTATTGGTGTCTGGATATTTTTGTCTTGATTTCACAGGTCACAGAATTCACAGAATTCTGTTCGCACCAGGCCCCCCAAACCCTTTCAAACTTATCAGCTGCTCCTCTGGTTTCATAAGTTAGTTTGATTAGTGGAAGGGCCCCATATACTAGTCTTTTCCAGAATGATGCATTCGGAAGGGTTTGGCCCATCCAGTGCGAAAACAGGTTCTGGTTGCATTGGTAGGAATTAAATGTTCTATAACCCACACCAGGCAGACCTCCGGGCTTACCACCTGTGATGTCCACAAATCAGTAGCAATGGTGCCTATCAGGTCTATCCAGAACTTTAGTATTGGAGGACAGTATTACACCATATGTATGAAGTTAGCTCCCTGCGCTTTGCAGCTGGGGCAATGGTCGTCTTGTCTCTTGGCCATCCTTTTCAATATGACCGGGGTCACATACATTTGGTGCAGAAACTTGTAATTTATGAGCCTATCTCTGATTGAGATTAGAAAGTCATACACCTTGGCAGTGGCTTCATCCCACTGCTCCTGGCTAAGATCAGGGATAGCATCCAACCAGAGATTGTAGGCTTGATCACTGTATCCTGAAGGAGCTTGTGAAGTTTAGGTAGACGTTTGACAGGGCTATGAGAGGTAGGGATGTTTTCTATTCCCACTACCCTTCCAAATATTTAGGCGGAACCTCTTTTCTTCTAAATAGAATGGGTGACCTTGTGTCAGCTGGAAATACCTACTGGTGAATAAAGTATTAGAGAGATTATTATATGATCACCTTATATATTTATACATAGTTATCATATCACCCCTTAAGCGCCTCTTCTCTAGCGTGAACATGCCCAATTTGGCCAGTCTTTCCGCATAGCTAAGATCTTCCATACCGTTTGCCAGTTTAGTTGCCCTTCTCTGTACCCTCTCTAATACAATAATGTCCTGTTTGAGTGAGGGAGACCAAAACTGTACTGCATATTCTATATGCGGCCTTACAAGTGCTCTATAAAGTGGACGAATGACCCCCTCCTCCCATGACTCTATGCCCCTTTTATTACAGCTCAAGAGCTTATTTGCCATTGATTTTGCTGCCTGGCATTGCTTGCTACAGCCAAGTTTATCATCTACAAGGACTCCAAGATCATTTTCCATAATGGATTTGCCTAGTGCAGTCCCATTAAGGGTATAAGTGGCTTGAATATTTTATATCCCAGGTGCATCACTTTACATTTAACAACACTGAATTTCATTTGCCACTTAGCTCCCCAGATTGCCAGTTTGCCACATCCTGGATGGAATTAATTGGTCTGGATAGTTTTGTGTCATCTGCAAACACTGATACATTACTTACAACACCCTCCCCAAAGTCATTAATGAACAAGTTAAATAAAAGTGGACCCAATACCGAGCCCTGAGGGACCCCACTAAGAACCTTACTCCACCAAGGAGAGAACATACCATTAACAACCACCATCTGTACCCAACCCTATAGCCGGTTTCCTAACCATGTGCATCCAACACAAGTAACTAAAAACAACTGGACTTGCTGAGAAATTTTGAAGAAGATGGTTCACTGCTCATCCGAGCAGCTTCTTCAGTTCAACTGACTGGTGTAGGGGAGTTCTCGGCATATAGACTCTTCCAACAATCCAATCACAACGGCACATTGTAACTCTTCAGAGAGGTGAAATCTGAAATTCACAGAGGTGTTGATTCTGTGTAGTTACTATGATAGGATTACCAATGTGTCATGCAAATCCTTGACACAGGTGTTACTTGGGAGATGTCACATTTCAAATTTCATCTCTCTGAAGAGTTACAATGTGCTGTTGTCATTGGATTGTTGGAAGAGTTTATATTATTTTTATTGTTATTAACATGTATTTCTATAGCGCCAACTTGTTTAGTAACGCTGTAAAGTGAATGTGATTATACAACTAAATCACATGAATTACATACAAAGAACATAAGGAGTTACATACATCACAATAAATATGGTGTTACATACATCACAATAAATACTGGTACAGGAGGTGAGGAAGGCCCTGTACAGAAAAAGCTAAAGGGAAGGGAATGATACACAAGGTATGGGAGTGGGCAAGATCAGAATAAAGTGGGTGAGAGATGAAGTAATGTAAGGTGTATTGCATTGAGTAGTTAACAGTGAGGGTAGGCTTCTCTAAAAAATTGGGTTTTTAGAGATTTCTTGAAAGCTGAAAGATTGGGAGAAAGTCGGACGGACTGTGCGAGAGAATTCCAGAAGAGGGGTGCAGCTCTTGCAAAGTCTTGAATGCGAGCATGTGAGGAGGTAATGAGAGAAGAGTTGAGTAGCAGGTCAGTAGAGAAGCGTAGTAAGCGGTTGGGTGAGTATATGGAGATCAGTTCAGAGATGTACGGAAGGGCAGAGTTATGTAGTGCTTTGAATGTCAGGGTCATTAATTTGAATTTAATTCTGAAGGGGAGTGGAAGCCAGTGCAGGGATTGGCAGAATGGTATGGCAGAGGAAGAGCGGTTGCTGAGGTGTATAAACCTAGCAGCAGTGTTCATCATGGACTGGAGAGGTGACAGTTTCTGGAGGGGAAGGCCAATTAGAAGAGAGTTACAATAGTCTAGACGCGATATGACAAGAGAGTGAATAAGAATTTTTGGCAGCATCTTGGGTGATAAGTGATCGTATTTTGGATATGTTCCTTAGGTGGAAGTGACATGACTTAACAAGAGACTGGATATGAGGAGTGAATGTCAGGGCAGAATCTAGGATAACCCCAAGGCATGGGGAGATGGGGTGATTGTGGAATTGTTAACTACAATGGATACTTCCGGGATGTTACTGATGTTAGTTGGAGGAAAAAGAACCATTTCCGTTTTGGAGAGGTTTAATTTAAGGTAGCGTTTTGACATCCAAGTAGAGATAGCAGACAGGCAGGAGGAGACACGAGTTAGGAGTTCTGGGTTGAGATCAGGAGAGGAGAGATAGATCTGAGTATCGTCAGCGTAGAGGTGGTAGTGGAAACATTATGAGCTGATTAATTTGCAGAGGGAAGAAGTATATAGAGAAAATAATAAGGGTCCCAGGATAGAGCCTTGAGGAACCCTGACAGAGAGAGGGAGGGGGGAAGATGCTACTCCGTTGTAGGAGACACTGAAGGAACGATCAGTGAGGTAAGAAGAAAACCAGGACAGGGCTATGTCATGAAGGCCAATCGAATGGAGGGACTGGAGGAGGAGAGGGTGATCTACAATGTCAAATGCAGCTGAGAGAACAAGCAGTATTAATAGTGAGAAATTTTTGTTGGCTTTAGCTGTTAAAAGGTCATTAGTTAGACGAGTCAGAGCAGTTTCAGTGGAGTGTTGTGGTTTAAAATCAGATTGTAAGGGGTCCAGCAGGTTATTGTCAGAGAGGAATGAGGTTAATCGGTTGTAGACTAGGCTCTCTAGTAGTTTAGAGATGAAAGGTAGCAGAGAGAGTTTTTTCAGAATGGAGGTGACAAGAGCATGTTTTTGTAACTCCAAAAGTCTGATTCTGAGTGGGATTTGCGCCAGCGACGCTCAAGTGTGCGTGAGTGTCTTTGGAGCTTTTTAGTATGAGTAGTATGCCAAGGTTGAAGTGGTTT
>CM044436.1:72407183-72422183 GCA_024363595.1 Xenopus borealis
AGTGGTGCACAGGGATCTGAATGAAACATATATTGTAGATGGTCATAAAGTAATCATAAACCTGTAAGGGGATATGGACAGAGACATGCAGCTCCAAGTACTCTCAGCCAGACTGGCTAATCTTGCTATAAATAAAGTATTTCAAAAAAAGTATTTCAAGCAGTACACACTGCTCTAGAACATTTAAAATTTGGAATTTGGAAATTTGGACACATTATTATTTCAAGTCAGACTTTATATTGCTGATGACTATAAGTGAAAATCAAATTTGTATTATCTTTACATGAAGATCAGCAATATGCAAAGTTTATAGAGTAACTTACTTTAAAAACTGTCCAAAATCTTCACAAATATTTTCACAGCCAGGCCACTTACAGACTCCATGGCCATAAAGAGTATGTGAAGCTCCAGTCTCCTCATGTGATGAGCTGTAATAAAAAAAGAACATAGCATCAGATTAATCTCAGAAGCCATAATCGTTGGAGGCTACTAGCGCCTGTCAGGTTACGATCACTGACAAACAGGTCAAAACAGGTCAGTTCAGCTCAGAGCAGACAGAAAAATGTAATTGTTCTACTGAATAGTTCAACTGCCAAGGCAGGATGATGTTCCAATTAGTGGAGAAATAGACCCAAAGATGACTTCTAATAAAGGATTTAAAAAATGACTATAAAACACTGCATAGTAATTTTTATATTTGACCTCAACTATAGTATTGAGCTTACAACTTTGAGAACACTTTAAAATGTTGTTTCCTCAGATAAAATGATATCAAGGCTTCCATCAGTTAAATATACTTTTGCACAGATTATAAATATGAATAACTAGCAAACATATAAAACTATATCAACATGTTTTTAATGTTAAAACTAATTCTTATACTATATATTCTGCATGAACAATATAGCTTTCAGGCATTTAAACATATACAGGCATTCATGCATAATACATCTACATTTTCCAATCTGAAATTTCAGTTTATTTTTGTTGAACCCCATGGGACCATTTTGTCACCCATGGATAATCTCCACCAGCATGGGAGACAAAGGGCCTGATTCAATTCAGTCAGAAAAAGGTTTATCATATGAAAACTAATGGATGATATTTAATCTGAGATGCAATCCAATACAGTACATAAAATAATTATCTCAATGCTGATCATGTGAAAAAGTCTATGGGAAAAAAATGGAACTGAATTTGAAGAAAAGCTTTTTCTCCTCAAATTGAATCTCGTCCATGAGTTTTCATGTGATAAACCATGAGAAAACTTTTTCTCACTGGATTAAATCTGGCCCAAAATGTCCACAATTTTAATAGGATTAATGTAAATCCCTGATGGTAACACATATGCATCACATATGCAATGTGTAGCAGCCCCAAGTTGCTTCAGCAATCTGGCTTCTACAAGTTGCAAATTTTTACTGCCACTATTTACATTAATGCAGGTAGAAAGGTAGCTTTAGACATTATTGTCACCCACACTGGAGGAGACTAAATGCAGAAGAAACATCCTGCCTACCTTGCCCTTAGGGTATTTTACATGTTAATACATCTTAGTTTATATAAAATATATGGATAAGATCAAAGACTATTTCAATTGGGGAAGATCATTCATACTATTACCCTAACAACAAGCCATTCCCTTGCAAGAATATACAGTATATGAGACCTGAATGTCTAAAGGGAATAAAATTAATAAAGAATCCTTGAGGGTAAATGTGCTGTCTGTTTGGGATAAAAATACATAGGAACCACAAGAATTTATGTATGCAAGTTCTTCACTGTACTGATAGACAGAGACAGCCAATTACTGGCCATGATAAAAAAAATAGGGATTTGATATGGTTGTCATACTGAGACTACTTGTGCACAGGGTAGGTTCCCCTGTTTAGCATTCTGTTTTTATCATTACTGGATTGCAGTATTATTTTTTCCTTATGAGAGTGTACTAAGGCAATTGAAATCACTTTATGTTTGATCAATCTACTGATGTGCCAATAGCCCTTTCATTCCTACAAGTCCTTTGTGCATTGACAGCTATATGCGATAGGGGCACTACCATTTAATGGAATCTTGTGAGTGGGGATAATACTAATACTGTACATTTTAAATTACATCAATGCAGTTACTCATGACAGCCAATCACCAATCAGTTTTAATCAGATTAATGCAAGTTAAAAATTCAATGTAGATGTAATTGCCTGTTACTTTATATAGGTTGCTAAATTGCATCCATGCAGGTACATGTAAGCCCAGTGATTATAGGAAACATATAGGCATATCTGTTGTGAATTCTTTAGGAACTTGTAATCCTTTATCTTAACCATTCACCAGGTAGAATTGGAGCAAAAGTTCTCTAGCACTGAGCTTTTTGCCCCAGTGTATAAAAATTACGTGAAGGCTAAACTTTAAATCTTAGGTTCTGAAAAACTGTAGATTATAGCCATGTTGGGAAAAATTATGGTTTCTAAGAAAGAAGCTGTTCATTGACATGAACATGCTACAGGTGCTGTACAGTACTATACACAGTTAGTAATGGTTGATTTGTATAAAATAGAAAACAGTGTATTGCTGCTTTCACAAATTATCAGTAGCATGTTAACAGATTTATAGCTACAATATATTGACAAATACTTTTTTTCAAACAAGCTAAGCCACATTTGTACAGTATGATATGGAAAAGGTTCTTCAATACTAAAAAATTCTATCCATACCAGCTGTATAATTAGAAGCCGTTTTATTTCAAAACATGCATTAATTTTATTAAATTCAACAGCACCATGTGAACAACTTTGGCTGATTGCTACAAAGATATATGTTATTTGTGCAGAACTGTTATATAACTAATGTTTTTTTACAATTGCACACATGAACAGAAATCAAAACAACATCAGGCTTATCTTCACTTACATAACTTCTCATAGCTACATAAAAAACATAACAAGTGAACATTATATCAGAGATTTCTCAAGCAAACAATTAATTCCCATAAAAAAGACAGGCCTGCCAAGTAATGTGCAAAGTGAATTACCTGTCTCTTCTTGCACACAGTACTGAAGCCTGTCCATTCACTAAGGAATGGAGTGTTATTGGTGGTGATGCTTTGGAAGTGGTGGTGGAGGTAGTAGAAGATGAATTGTTGGTAGTGAGGTCTAGCCCTCCATGTTTAATGCCATTATCTTCCATACTGTGAACTCCAGTCACTTCTTTCCATAGCTGCTGAATCTCAGCAGGACTCAAACCAGCTGTAAAATTAGATAAATGCCAAAATTAGCCTCTGTTTCTACAATTTCTTTGTAGCACCTTTGGGTTTAATCTAGTTTATCGTTTAGAGGCACATTTATCAAGGGTCAAATTTAGAATTCAACCAATCAAAATGTATTAATAGAACCAAATTTCTCAGATGAATTGAATCAACCTGAAAACTTGAATTAAATTCGATTTGAATTTGAAAAACTCGATTCGAATTTAAAAAAACTTGATTGTCAGGAAGGCTGCAAACATCACCAAACTGATCACTGGACATCTCCCATTGACTTATACAGTAATTTGGCAGGTTTTTCGAGTTCTTAAAGTGCCAGAGTATGCTAAATCTCGAAATTTACAACAATAAAAGTTTAGTCCTTTATGTAGTTGGTAACATATAGGTGCCTCTTGAAATTCAAATTTAAACTCAAATCAAGTTTGGATACTTCACAATTAAAATTTCAGAGTTTTAAAATCATAAAAAATTTGAATTTGAATTAGAATTCTCCCTTCTACCCTTACTGTCATCTTATAATTCCTATACTACAGTACAGACTGAACACAAACCATTTCTACTGCATTTGGGCAATAATATAATAAATGGTCTTAAGTTTGCTACATGTCTATTAACTGGCAACCAACCAGCAAGTAGTGCTGATTGGTTACTATAATCTCAAAATCTCTTAGGTCTCACAATGTGTTACCTAATAAACTGTAGCTATACTGTATATACAGGGGCAGATTTACTAAGGGTCGACTTTCGGAAAAAAATTAGAAATTCGACCATCACATTTTTTTACGTGCTAGTTAGATCGAGAATGGATGTTTTTGAATTGAATACATCCATTTTTGATAGAATAAAAATTGTTTGAATTGTCGAATGCATCATTTGATTCGAACGATTTTGGCCAAAATCCTTTGATTTTCAGAAAATTTCAAAAACACTTCTTAAAGGTTCCAGGAGGTCCCCCATAGGCTAAAATACCAATTCAGCAGGTTTAAGGTGGCAAAGTGTGAAATTTTAATTTTTTAAAGAGACAGTAATTAGATTTTTGAATGGTCGAATTTTGTCCTATTCGATAGTCCAAGTACCCAAAAATTACTCTGCCCCTTAATTTTGTAATGCACCAAATCTTTATTTATTGAAATGTGCATCTTGTAAGCAATAAGGTGCCTTCTATTAAAGATACTGGAAATCATCTTGGGATTCTGTCACCCATATAAAATTGACCTTATGTCTTTATAAGGTCTGATAACCCATCCATCTCCTTAATATCCTTATTTTTACAATAGGGGCAGTTATTAGTAATGCAGATAAGGCAATGTTTTTGTTAAAATTTACATATTTATCTCAATAAACAGCTCCCAGGCACCCACATCCACCAGCATTTTATTTTATTATTCCATATATAATGCAGATAAATCAATGTTTTAGTTAAAGTTTACATGTTTGTGTCAATAAACAGCTCCCAGATGCTCTACATCCACCAGCACTTTATTTTTATTAACATTTATTTATATATCACCAACATATTTTGCAGCACTGTAAAGTAAATGTGTTTTTATAGCTAAATAACATGCATTACAGACAAAGAACATATGGAGTTACATTAATCACAACCAAAAGGTACAAAACGTGAAGAATGCCCTGTGCAATCTTACAATCTAAATGGAAGGGAATACAACACAAGGTGTGGGAGTGGGCAAGATCAGAATTAAGTGGGTGAGAGATGTAGTACTGTATGTGGTATTGCATCTGGTAGTCAAGCAAAGTGAAGATCGGCTTCGCTAAATAAGTGCGTTTTGAGAGAAAGCTGGGAGAAAATTCCAGAGGAGGGGTGCAGCCCTTGCAAAGTCTTGAATGCGAGCATGTGAGGAGGTAATGAGAGTTGAGGTTGAGGAATTGAGGAGGTAAGTGTTGAGTAGCAGGTCAGTAGAGGAGTGTAGTAAGCAGTTGATATTTAGAGATGAGCTCAGAGATGTAGGGTGGGGCAGAGTTATGAAGTGCTTTGAATGTCATGGTCATTAGTAGTGACGGGCGAATCTGGGGCGTTTTGCTTTGCCAAATTTTTCGAGAATTTCTAGAGAAATTCATGAAACGGCAAAAAGTTGGTGAAATGCTGCGTCTCATTTTTGAAGCAGGTGCCCGCATCCAAGGTGAAATTTTTCTGGTGTTTCATTTATTTATTTGCCTGCGGGAATTTGCCACAAATTCCCCCATCACTAGTCATTAGTTTGAATTTTATTCTGAAAGTTATTGGAAGCCAGTGTAGGGATTGGCAGAGTGGCATGGCAGCAGTTGCTGAGGTTTATGAGCCTCACCGCACTGTTCATAATGGACGGGAAAGGTGGCAGTCTTTGGTGGGGGAGGCCAATTAAAAGAGAGTTACAGTTGTCTATAGAGATGATATGATGAGAGAGTGAATAAGAACATGTCGTTCCATCCAAAATTTCACTGACGTTTCAAGAATTTATTTGCCTGCGGCGAATCACGGGAATTCACAGTGAATTTGCTCATCCCCATTAGTAGCATCTTGGGTGATAAATGATCATACTTTGGATATGTTCCTTAGGTGGAAGTGATATGATTTAATAAGTGACTGGATATGAGTAGTGAAGGATAGCCCCAAGGCACCTGGCCTGGAGAGATGGGGTGATAGTGGAATTGTTAGCTATGATGGAAACTTCCAAGATGTTAATGATGTTAGTAGGAGGAAAGAGAACCATTTCCGATTTAGAGAGGTTTTATTTAAGGTAGCGTTGCAACATCCAAGTTGGCAGGATGAGACCCTCTATATGACAGGAAAGCTAGGTGCATACCAGAGAACACCTCTGGGTGTGTGCTATCTAGAGATGAAGCCACTTTGGATTGTGCGTTTGACACAGAATAACCTAACTCAGATATCCCATTTAACTCACTTAACACAGAATATTGTGTCACAACATCCCATCCAATTAAAGAGTTCACCATTGAAAACAATGATGCTTTGTTATGCTAATGAAAACGTTAAAAGCATTAAATGAGTTAAGATGACTTTAGATAACACAGTTTCTTCAATTAACCCTGAGTCATGATGCATTTAACACACAAATCCAAGTGGCTGAATCTGTACATTGTACAACTATACTTATATTATAACTATTTATACATGGGTGAAATAGGACTGCTTGTCTGCTATGATACCAGGTGAATTCCTATGTGGTGGAAGTTTTTAAAAAGGGATCCCATTCTCAGCCTGGAATGTATAGGCCTATTAGCTTGACATCAGCAGTAGGAAAGCTTTTAGAAGGGATACGTTCCAGACTAATCAAATTGTCTTCTACGAGGAGATGAGCCAGAACTTAGACTCTGGGATGGCTTTTTAACCTATTTATGACCTTGAGGTAGACATTGCAGGTCTATCACAGTTTTTGCTGACAATACTAAACTCAGTTCAAAAGTACAATTCCATACAGAATGCTGCCATTTTTGCAGAGAGATATAACTAAATTAGGAAACTGGGTAGTAAACTGGCACATGAGGTTGAATGTTGTTAAGTACAATACATAATGTAAATGTTCATTACATATTAAATGGTAGTGTATGTGTAGTGACATTCAGTGGCTAGTAAATCAAATGAAGTACTGTCTTGATAAAGGGCATTAGCTCGAGCAATAAAAACATAATTTTGCCTCTTTATAGATCCCTGGTAAGGCTTTACCTTAAGCATGCAGTGCAGTTTTGGTCTCGAGTCCTTAAGAAGAATATTAATGAGATGAAGTGAATGAAGAGATGTTTAGGAATGGAGGATTTAAACTATAAGTGTAGACTGCGCTGCAATCTTCAAAGAGCCGGGCCCCCCTTACGAGCGCAGTAGCGAGCACTCCCGAAGTCCTGCGGCAGACTGCGGAAGTGCCGAACGTCCTGCGAAGTCCTGAAGAAGCGGAAAGACCCGAAGTCACGAAAGGAGCCGACACTGAAGTCCTGAAGCGGCGAAAATACCCGAAATCACTAAAACATCTATTATTGAAGTCCTGAAGCCACAAGTTCAATTCTACTGACAAAAATGTGGGTTTTTTTTTTTTTTTTTAATCCTAGGCCACCAATTTTTTATTTTAATACTCTATAGGCCCCTGCACCAATTTTTTTTAAAAAATATTTTTTTGGGGCCCCAATTTTTTTTAACTTGTCAGGGGGGCCTAACCACCAATTCTAAAAAAAAAAATATTTTATGGGGACCCAATTTTTTTTTAATTTGTCGGGGATGCCTGACCACCAATTTTTTAATTTTTTTAAAAGGGGCGGGGCTTGGGTGACAGGGCGGGTGGGCCCAGGGGGCCCCGAAAATTTTGTTGTGCGAGGCTCCGTGATTTCTAATGGCGGCCCTGATGACTACTATATACAAATACATTAGAGGACTTTATTGACAGATAGTGGGGGATTTTTATCCCATAAAAGGTGCCACACCTTTGGACTAGAGGAACACAAATTTGAATTGAAGCACCACAGGTGGTTCTTCAGTGAGGTTGTGGAGTGTCCTGCTGGGTGATGTCATGTTGGCAAATTCTATCAATTATGTTAATGGTTTGAATGATTTCATAATCCAAGGCTATAGTGATTGATAGAGTTAACTATATATCTTAGAAATTATACTGAACTGCCATAGGTTTTAAAATGAAACATAATATTTTTGTTTAAGGAATCAAAATAAAATGTGTGAATTAGCTAAATGATGATAGTACCTTGTGGTAAAGACTGGACTGGAAGAGCAGATTGGTTAGGCGGGATGGATATAAGTCCCTGCCGTTGAAGGTTGAGGAGATGTTGTTGCTGCTGCAGTTGTTGCATCTGAAGGAGCTGCTGCTGGAAGACAAGCTGCTGTGCTGCTAACTGTTGCTGCTAAGAAATAAGACACTGGCATAGTTAAATTAAAAACATAAACAGCTTTGTCTTATGTTCATATATTTGTAGAGCACAATTTAACATGTAATTCTTACTTTCTAGCAGTGAGTTAAACCCTACTTGTTTACTACTTATAACAAGCTTCATAATTTTCTATGAGGGCAAACTGTTCCTAAAAGAAACAGACTTAAGTGAACTTGCTACTAGAGGGCAACATTTGTGTGGCAATTGAGTGTGAATGAATGCTAGTGATGGTCTCTTTCGCTAGTGAATGTCGTCGCTGCTTGTTAGTGAATTGACACGGTCCCTGTGGATTGGATTTCTGGCTAATTTCCACTTGCCACAGCCACTTTGCCCTTTATTGAATCTGCCCCATTGTCTAGCAAAATTGTCAGGTTTTGTACTTGAAATTACATATATAACAGCAATCCAAGTTCACAAGTCTAAACAAGAAGATCTAAACTACCAAATATTAAAAGAATTTCCCATATAAAAACTGTTCTCAGATATTGGTTTAATTATTGCATTAATTTGTTTTATCAACCCGGTATAAATTATTTACCATAAACGTATTATATTCATTATCAAAACGCTGAACAAACTATGCTTCAAAAGTTAGTTTACAGTTCAGATATATACAGTATATATATATATAGACAAAATGCAAGAGGTCCTCTGCATATATATATATATATATATATATATATATATATATATATATATATATGTAAATTGAGAACCTTGCCTTGTGTGATAAAAAATACATTTGTTCCTGCTAAATGTGGCACTCCATTGTTACAGTCTTAAACCCAGATGTGACTTTCATCATTTGCAGGTTTGATCCCCAGCTGCCCATGAATGTAGTCTCCAGCAACCTGTTAGGAAATTGGGATGCAGCCTTTATGCCAATAGCCTGTTAGTGTTTTATTTTCTCTTCTTTGCAATATCTTACACTAGTATCACATTCCAACCAGAAAAGTTGCCTATTATTAGAAAAGTATAACCAATTTTGTGAAGCATTGCAAGACAATCCAGGTTCTCAATACTCAGGAGAATATAAAATCGCTGTCACACTTCAGAAAAAGACAAGCTGCTGTAGAAGACCTTTCCTTTTTTGTTTGGGGAAAAGAGAAACTTCTGATGCACTCATTGGAAAACAGACTGCATAATGGAGCAAGTCATGTGGATTGCCCAAAGCCTCAGGAGAAATAATTGAGCAAGTTCTATGCTGTAGCTGATGCCTGTCTAAAATTTTATTCACAAATCCAAACAAAAACAAAGCCCCAGGAGGTCAGAACTGTTTCCTGTAGGTTTGCATAATGGGCAACTGTAAGACAACATCTACAATACCTGCTGACCAATTTAACTAATTCAACGTGTTATATTTGCATTATGTTTATATAAGATGCAGTCAGCAGACAAGTGCTGGGCAGGCCTAAGAAGCTAGCTTGTCGGCTTGATTTATGAGCACATCAAACTGGAACTTTCTATTCGCCAGTCCAAATCTCTAGTAGCAGTTCATTAATCAGGGGCCTGTGACTTTTAAATTTATTTTTTATATAACAATAAGCCAACTTTGTATGTTTCTTGAAATGTATCACAACTTTTCAGCATTCTTTACAAATTGAAGGTAAGTAACATGCAGTTTCATATTCAGCATTTATCAAATGCTACAATGAATGCAGGCAATACAGATGTATAGTGATGGGCGAATTTATTCGCCAGGGGCGAATTCGCGCGATTCGCCGCTGGCGAATAAATTCGCAAAACTGGCAAAAAAATTCGCCCAAAAAAATTTGCCGCGCAAAAACGAGTCGTGCGTCGTTTTTGACGCGACGCGCCGAAAACGACGCGCCGCGCGCCGAAAATGACGCGACGCATCGGAAACGACGCGCCGCGCGTCAAAAATGACGCGCGACTCGTTTCGCGAATCGGCGAAAAATTCGCGAATTTCTCTGGAAATTCGCGAATTTTTCGGCGAAGCGAAACGCGGCCGTTTCGCCCATCACTACAGATGTAGCAACGGATTGAAATAAATAGGGCTAGAGAAATATGAGAGCAAAATATTTAGCAGTAAAATTAGGTTATATTTTGTAATGTATATCAGTTAGACAATCACTGGTTTAAACTCTAGAACAAAAATAATGAGGTCTTCAGATGAACATAGTTTTAAAGTAAATATTTTAGCACAAATACTTATATTTGCATACATCTCTTACATGTAAATCATTTTAAACTGTATCAATAAATACAACAAACCTCTTTTGCTTGCTTTCCTGGATGTGGCTGTGGTTGTTGATGCTGTTGCTGCTGCTGCTGCTGTTGTTGTTGCTGCTGCTGTTGTTGCTGCTGCTGCTGCTGCTGTTGTTGCTGCTGCAAAAGCTGAAGATGCAACTGTTCTTGCTGTTTCTTGTAAAACTCTTGTAGTTGTTGCTGAATAAACCATTTTGACTTTAATAAATAAAGGTGAACATTTGATGTATTACAAATTCTACACTTTCTAGACTGGAGGGTGGAAAGTAAACCATATGATGTGTGATGAAAATTTGAGCAATAAAGTTTGGTCGGGCTACATGAATAGTGAGCTATTAGTGTCAGGAGGTGTAGCTCAGCCCTGTTGATGATAAAGACAAGGCCCCATTGTGGCCTGCATCTCCTGCTGTTCCCTTAAAGGAGAAGTACAACCTAAAGTAAAAAAACCCGACCCCCTATCCTACATGCGCTTAAATGCCTCTCTCTCGATGGCTGCCGTGAACCCTGCTTAGGGGCAGATTTATTTAAGGGTCGAAGTGAAAGTTCAAATAATATTCAAATTTAAAAAATTTGAATTTTAAAGTAATTTTGGGCTACTTCGACTATTGAATAACCCAAAATTCGATTGGAATTGAAAAAATTCAAAAAATCTAATTTTTGAAGTACTGTCTCTTTAAAATCCTTCAAATTCGACTATTCACCCCCTTAAAGTTGCCAAATTGCCATTGGGCAATTAGCCTATGAGGAACCTCCTGGAAGATTTCCTGAAAAATCTTTTTATTTATTTATTTATTTTTTTTTAAATCGTTCGATTTGAATTTGATCAAATTCAATCGAAAATAATTAATACAGCATATTTAGGATCTGCTTGCGGGAACATATATTTTTTGGCATAATATTTTTTAGTAATAAGTTTAAATAGATACACTGTGTCATAACACAAACCATACAATTCTCAATCTTTTTTCTACTGACTGAAGGATCACTAAACACTATTGCAAATATGCAAAACCTATATTAAATACATGCACAGGAAAAATTGGCTTTGCAATGGAAAGATTATTTGCATTACACATGCAAATGTTTTAGATGAGCTTTCTTACATTTCTCTAATGTTAGAATAAAACACCAGACTTTTATAGCCAGTGTTCTATGTCCTGATGTTCTTTTAGGTTTTGTTTTATAAATATGAAGATTTTACCTGGCTACGTAAGTAATGACTGCAATCTATGCATTACATGAATAATTGATATATGAGAAGTTAGCTTGTGAATCCATCTGGTTACAGTATATTAGTGAAAAATACTGGAATATGCAGAAAGTGTGATGGATAGACCCAATGGGACGCTCTCATCAGATAAGAGGAAGTGAATCACTGTACTGGATGATTATGCTTTGATGTTGGGTGTCCTTAAATCACCAACAATAAACTATGGATAGACCACAGGGTATACCAGTGTCATAAAGATGTGCCGCAGCATTTTTTATTTGAGGAAAACTATGGACCAAGAGACCAAGATCTGTAACAATGCAATACTTAAAGTCTATATTCTAAGTTGTAACATGGATACACTGCAAAACCATGGTTATACAGGTGTCACTGAAACAGTTTACAATAAATCTAGTGTATTATATAGTGGAGTAAGGATTCATTATATTATTATTATTATTATTATTAGCTTAATGCTATTTGTTTCCATGGACAAAACAGTAAGTATTTCTTTGATTGCTTCTACATTTCTATATTTTATGCTATTCAATGTTATAATAAAAAGTCAAGCTTTGCTATTCTAAAAAAGCTAGATGACCGAGAGGTCCATAATAAAGATTATTTAAACATATGATAGTAGACTGTATTTATGTCTTTGTATTCCAGATGTTTATATATTTAATATACTAAATGATTAAATGAAATAAAAGCCTCAAAGAAAATGGAGCAGGTGATGGGAATGCACATGTGATAAATTATCTGTCCAGCAGAAGGACACATCCTTCTGATTCACTGGGAAATGTAATTTTGAGGTTTAGATATATTAATGTCAACAATGATACTGAAGGCACACATAATAATATTTTGTGTCTATCCAGAGCCACTCTCTATATAATCTCATTATTCAAAAAACACATTTAACTGACTTTCAGTTCAACCACTTGACTTTTTGCAGCATATAAAATTGCTCCTCATAAATCTTTGCAACAATACTCTCCTTATATGTAAAAAAACAGATCTATTATTTTTCCTTTTAATGCAAAAGGCTTGAAATCACACTGGCTGTCTTTCCCCTATTATGACTAAAACAAGTGGTAACGTGTTATATATCATAAAACAACAATCTTCAGCAACTCTCAGACACTTCTTGTGCTTTGACAAGTCTAGAAATGTAGTGTTCTATTTCAGATGACAATGTAAACAATAATCTGACAGCACATTATTTTTTGGTGTGTGATATACACTGCTATAAAAGGTGAAGACGAGATAAACATGATAGAGGATTTATGCAATACCAGCATTTGAGCACTAAGAGAATTAACTGTTGAAGGGAGGAAACCAACATTACCTGCTGTAACATAACAGCTTGTTGCTGCTGCAGTAGTGCTTGAAGCTGCTGGGGAGACAATACTTGTTGCTGAAGTATCTGTTGCATTTGCTGCGGGGTGATCACCTGGGGAGTCATCATGGTCATTGAAACAGGCACCTGCCATAAAAAATAGAAAAATGATTTGCTGGGAACAGTTGAAAACCATTAAAAGTTTGTTGAAGGCAACAGATTTTCATAAAATTCCATTAAAGTAGAAACAATTGGGTTCATACAATGTCTGTGTATGGTAATAGTTAAAAAGAGTTAACGATTTCTAACTAAAGAATAAATTAATACTATATTTTAAAGTATATTGAAAGAGCATAAATGATTAAACCATGAGGCAATGGAACAGAAAGCTGTCAGTTCAAAGTGAAACAAGAGTGGTGGAAAAGAAATCTTCTACATGTTTGCACTTTATATCCCCCTCAAGATATAGTTTTTGGCGGACAGTAATGTATGTATATTTTTATTTGTTTAGTGTTCCTTGAGGGCACAGCAATGTACAGCAACAATAAATTTGTAGTAAACAAGGGTTCACTGCATTAACAAGTAACAATAAGTGCATTATTAGAAATACAATTCACATAAATATAAAATATAATTACACAGTGTCAAGGAGACAAAAGGATGGATTGCAATTTTACGTAAGAAGAAGTGACAGTGGCGTTAATATGATCAGAGCAGGAGAGAGAGGAGTCAAAGATTGCCCCCGACAGCATGGTAAGTTGACCGTGTCAATGAGCATGCCATCAATAGCAAAAGTAAAAAGGAGAGTAGGACCAGGCTTAGGTGGAAAGATGATTAGTTCAGTTTTTGTTGAGCTTGAGGTGGCACTGGTTCATGCAGTTGGAGATTGTTAGGAGGCAGTTAGAGATTTGAACCTCTGTTTCAGCTGTTAATGAAGGAGTGGATGAATATATTTGGGTATCATCAGTATACAGATGATAATTAAAGCTAAATGATCGAATGAACGGACCAAGATCAGAGGCTTGTGGCACCCCTACATTAAGTTGAATTGGAGATGAGGTTTTGTTAGCATAAGAGACCATGAATGTTCAGTTAGAAAGGTATGAAGAAAGTCATAATGCAGCCTGGTTACAGATGCCAAGTGAATACAGAATCGGCACCAGGAAAGAGTGATTAACTGTGTCAAATGCAGATGATAGGTCAAAGAGGCTAAGGATGGAGAAGTGACCTTTGGCTTTGGCAACCTGAAGATCATTTGTAACTTTGCACAAGGCAGTCTCAGTGGAGTGACCAGGCCGGAAACCAGATTGCAGAGGGTCCAACAGATCGATGCCAATGAGACAGAATAGTAATGTTGGCCATACCCATGAAGACTCATAGGCCTATGAGTAAGTGATCATATTAGGCACAAAATGCATTAGGCTTATGCATGTCCTAATGAAGCTGTTTTAACTTTATAAATAGTTTGGCTACTATTTTACTATTGGATGGCATCTTCCCATACTTGGACTTTCTACATATCACAAAACTGGTTAACCCTTGGACTGGGGGTTGCCTTGGTAAGAGACCACCTTATCAACTATACCATCATTATTATAATTTCATTTTTTATTTTTGTTTCAGAATGGAGCCATACACCACTATCTATGGGGTTATTCCTCATAATGTAGCTTTCTTCCAGAATTTCAGCATTATTGGTGCCCTGAGTTTACCCCAAATCACTTGTGCACACTGCACCAAAATGTTTGCTAATTATCTTGAACTTCACTAATGTGTGTCCATATTGGTATTACTTAGTGGTTGTCTGATCTTTGGTGGGCTGCAATTTGGGCAACAAATATATACATATATATATATATATATATATATATATATATATATATATATATATATCTTCCATGTTGCATATATGTGCACAAAGAAACACCAGGAAAATTTTTTTTCTGAGACATTAATTTCTACAGTTTAGTTCCCTTAGTACACTATATGAACTTTAACCAATTTTCCCTTTTTTCTGCAGCACTTATGGGGAAATACTGTATATATAACACAGTCTATGAAAATAACAGT
>CM044436.1:72427183-72467285 GCA_024363595.1 Xenopus borealis
TTATCCACTTTTAATATACATCCTATTTGCTTGGCATGGATAAAACGTTCCTCACCTATAGGATTTGCTCAAGCGCTCTGCCAGTCCCAGTGCTCTGACTTACAAGGGTTCAGGCTCAATATGCAAGGGTTTAGATGGAAAGATATCACTTTATCTCAAGCACACATATTTCTTTGGAGCTACAGAATCTAAAGGCAACTGCAAGGAACCAGTAAGTGGTGAAGGTTACATTTTCTCTGAATTGTACCTTTCAATAGTTAAGCCTACCATATAATGAAAAAGATGTGTCTGCTTTGTTTAGAAAAAAAAAACCCTTCTGAGAAAGTCACATGACCTGTATATTAATGGTATGTAGGATTTAAAGTATTAAGCTTTCAAATACATGGTGTTCTTTATCATAGACGATAACTTCTCTGTAATTATACTGCAATGAATTTAGATATGTTTGCATACTGTTCATACTGATGAAATAAAATATGCATTTAATGTACTGACAGATGGCAAGACATATTTCTAGTGCTATTGTTTGATTTCAGAGCATTTGCAGCTCTTGATGCAGTTTGCTTGTACAGCTCTTGATGCAGTCATGCTGGCTTACCTCATGAGTAAACCGCATGCTGCCACAGCTCAACATTGGTTTTTAACTAACACAGTGTTCAAGCTCTATGCAAATGGTGCCTAAGAAACTGATACATTCTGTATAAGTAATAAAGATGAACTGCATTAATGTTCATCTAATATTAAAGTACAATTTATGTAAAAATATTACATATGCAAGACTGTGGGCTTCATTTAGTACAGCTCTGGATGCAAGTGCAAGAGAATTAAGGGGAGAAAAATGTCACCACTTTTAATTTACAGAGCACTTGTGTTGAAGACATTGCAGTGCTGTGCCAGATTAAAAATGGAGTACAATGTGCTACCTGGCACAAGGCAGCAGTGTGCTTAAAGCCTTCCATAGAGAGGCAATAGTGGCATGGCTCTGCTGCACATTGCACCCTCTGTGACACTCCCCAACTTATACATCTAAATAATGCAAAAGTTAGGGGTGAGTTATTATTACAAGTAAGGTGTCTGTTCATAAAAGCACAAAAGCATGGTGGTATGAACCTGTTTTTTTCCAACTCGATTTAGATGTCATACATGACAGGTAATAGAAAGTACATCAATAAAAGTGATGTCACAGAAACACACACAGTACAACAACAACCTAATAATGTCTACTTTGTTAATAAAAGGTATAATATGGGGTGGGGGGTCCGACAAATATCAATATATCCATTTTGTAACATAAGGGCTAAATATTCAATGCAAATGTGTATTCTTATCCATGAATCTAGCTGTGCCAGCATCCAACATTGCTGTACTAATAAGGGTCCCTGGGTGGCATGTGACATCTCCTTGGACAGGGAATACATTCAAATGTAAAAAGTTGGAGAGTAACACACGCATGAGAAAGCCCCTGGAGTGTCCCAAATAAGGGCTGAGATTGGTTATTTGGACAACCTACAATATTCACTCTTTGGCAGTACACCTTGCTTTTATGCAACCAAAACTTGCCTCCAAGCCAAGAATTCAAAAGAAGCAACTCATTTGAGGCACTGAGAGCAACATCCAATGGGGTTCTCAGCAACATGTTGTTCCTGAGCCACTGATTGGAGATGACTGCACTTGGATGTGAAGGATGTAAGGGAACAAATGGTGTTTTTAGCTCACCCAGATATAAAAATGCCCACTTATACTACTAAAACTCCTATGCTCTACTAAGTTGTTGAGTTATCCCCAGTGATGGGCGAATCTGCCGCGATTCGCTTCGACGAAAAATCGGCGAAAAATTCGCGAAACGAGTCGTGGGACGATTTTGACGCGCATTGCGTCAACTTTGACGCGAGTCGCGTCGTTTTCGTCGCGTCGCGTCGTTTTCGGCACGCGTCACGTCGTTTTCGTTTTCACTAGCCGAAATTTCGCTGGTGATTCGCTAATTTATTCACCGCGAATTCGACCCTGGCGAATAAATTCGCCCATCACTAGTTATCCCCACAATTTAAAATTCTTTTAAACTACAAGCTAGGAAACACATACAGATGTAGCGACTTTGATTTGTGTGTTTAACACAAAATGTTTAATCTCATTTAACCCATTTATCCCATTGAACACAGACAACTGTGTCACAGCATTCCATCTAGTTAAAGAATTCACCATTTGTGAACAATGGTGCTTTGGTATGCTAATGAATAGGTTAAATGTATTAAATGAATTAACATGACTTTACATAACACAGTTTCTTCAGTTTATCCATAACACATTTAACACACCCCTGCTTAAAGTTTTTAAAAATTAGTGGTGAGCACAACTTTCCCTTGTTTGTTATAATTTTTACAGGAGCAGTGGCCAGCTTCATGTTGTAGCTCCCACCCTTTCCAGCTGTTGTCAGGGGATCCCACGGGTGGCCAATAAAAGGGCAACCAAGTTTGGGAGTTTTACTTTGAAAGCAGTTGTGGGTAAAACTAGGGATGCACCAATTCCACTATTTTGGATTCAGGCCGAATCATTTGTGAAAGATTCGGCTGAATACCAAACCAAATACAACCCCTAATTTGCATATGCAAATTAGTTAGAGGAAGGGAGAAAAACATCCTTGCACGAATTGTAAGGCCAAAAAAATTTTTACTTCCTTGTTTTGTGACGAAAGGTCACATGATTTTAAGGATTTGGTTCAGCCAGGTACAAGGATTCGGCCGAATCCTGCTGAAAATGGCCAAATCCTGGTTGAATACCGAACCGAATCCTGGATTTGGTGCATTCCTAAGTAAAACTTATGCTTTTTGTAAAATGTATAATGAAGCAATTGAATTCTTAATGAATCAGATGAAAATGGAGTGTAGGATTGGCCATACTGGATGACTTTGACATAGTTGGCCAGCTTAAATATATTGCAATATATAAACAAACTATCCCTGTTTTGTTTAAAAGGTAAGGCATTTTTAGTATCTTAAGGCACAAAGTGTTTCAATGTCCTTTATATGTTGATAATGGGTTGAGTGCAGAGGACCTCATGTATTTGTCTATATAAATATACAAATATATTTCTTATGGATTTATCAATTTTAACCAATTTATAATTGGTAGGACAGCATGGTAAAGTTTTCAGAAAAAATTGTTCAACCAATATAAATTGAAACACCTATAAAATAGAAACTTTGCCCATGGCCTACTGCTGGATTTAATATATCAATTTCAGTTAATAATATATCAGTTATTTGGGGATTTGTGATATTCAACCTGGTATGAGCTTCTGATATGGCATAATCCATATCTATTCAAAGAGGCAAATGAGATTGAACTTGTTTTTAGCATGGTAAAACAGAAATCTTACTAAACCAATATAAGAATTTTACATATGTGCTGTTACAAGGGTCTGCTGTATGGCTACAAAGATTCAAGGGTTCTGCTCCATGGCTAATACTGTAAAGTCAAGAGGCTTTTACGTATGCATTTGGCTGATCAAAACACCTAGTCATGTATTGTATAGGATCCACTGAAATAAAAAAAAATAAAATAAACTGTGCCACTCATACTGTGTGTGTGTATATATATATATATATATATATCCCCATCCCCAGACAGGACAACGTTTACAAATCAGACATCATATAACTTGCACTACAACGTTTGTTATATATTTAATCACATGCCCCTGTGGGCTTTCTTATGTAGGCAAAACTGATTCAACACTACGGTTGAGGATGGATGGGCACAGGTCTGCTATTAATACAGCTTTTAGAGATCAGAAAACTACGAAACCTGTGGCCAAACATTTTTTAGAATTAGGACATAGATTGCCCACATTTAAATACATTGCCATGGATCATGTCCCGATGCCCAGGAGAGGAGGGGACAGATCTAGGTTGTTATTACAACGAGAGTCCTTTTGGATAAAAAAATTAGGTACTCTATCCCCGAAGGGTCTGAATGAGTATTGCTCTTTGAATTGTTTTCTGGATTTACGATAATTTATAAGCTGAATGAATATTTGACAATAATGGGCGTTTTCTTGTAAGATTTCATAGATAGGAATACACAAGTGTGTTTATTTTTGTACCACATTGATGTTTCGCTTCCCCTGTATTCCCGAGTTTGAGGGTTGCTATGCATGCTTCCCCTAGCTTGGGACCCAGGGGAAGTGACATCAGCTGTCCATGTGTGGGAGGGCTTTAATCTATTTAAATGCAATTTTGGATACAAGTTTTTATGGTAACATTTTGACAAAGGTTGCAGACCACAACCGAAACGTTAATGTGAAATGTAACGAATACTTTGGAATAAAAGAACAAGAACAATTGGAGTGCGCATTTTCTGTGAGTAATTACATTATCAACTATCCTGTGCAGCACCCAAAATTGACTGAGAAGACTCAGAGAGTGCAGACCGTTTTTGGAATGTATATATATATATATATATATATATATATATATATATATATATATATGCGTAGGATGCCGGGACAGGCACAACCTGGGTGCCTGGGTGCAGAGCTCTATAATGAAATGAAACTGGAACACCAGCCTTTTTAAAACTGAATCCACGTTACAAACAAACCAGTAAATATACAGGGGAAGGCAATTAAGAGGAGTGACGATGTGATTGGAGTGACTAATTATCACACCAATCACATCTCACTCTTTCCCTGTTCCTCACTCTTATATATTACTATAGAGCAACAGTTTCCAATAAAACATAGCCAAGAAACCAGTAAAGCTAGGACCACATCATGAGAAATAATTTAGTAGAGATTTTTTAAACAACCCATGCATGCTCCTGGGGAATTTCTTTATGATTATATGATGCCAAATAAATTAACATGTCTATATTCCAAATTAAGTGGCAGTAGACTTCAGATTAATTTATCCCTTTCAAAAAATGACAAAGTAACACATCCCACATAAAATATAATGTAACTCTAGCAAAAATATTTTGCTGACAATTTAGAATAGCTCTGACCTTTTACAAATGGTTCTTCAAAACAAAAAGAAAAAAAATCTCACATCTGTTTCAAATCTCATTACTTGTCTTATTTGTATAACCTTATTTTTTAAAGGTTAAATTTTTAAATTAAATGTGAATGTCCAGATTATTCTGAGACACTGCCGTGATCACAGTTTATTTATTTGATTCAGCTCAAGACTGCTGTAATTCTTAGCTTCTAAACTGACATTGCAGAGAATAATTCCAGCTGGTATGTAAATAATTGTTTGACATACAGAGCTGGCCATTGTATAATTCACTAAAGGACATATTTTACAGTTTAAACCCCATTATTTAGACACTTTACATTTGGCACAATATTAGTTTGCAATAGGAGACAATACTTTTCATAATTTCATTTCCATTGAACTAGACATATATAATTCAGGAAAAGTTACATTTCTAAAATGGCACTGCACTGGAAGTTAAGGTAGCTTATTACATATTAGTTATTATATGGCAATGGCTTTTAGCAGCAATGTTGTATATGTATCAGGGGACCTTACACTATCACCTTTTACACTAGGTTAATTTTATCAGGAGCCAATAAACTCTCTGTATGTTTTTGCAACATTATAGGAACATTATGTAAAGAATCACCTGTAATCGAACTGTAGATTGTGTGCTAAACTCTACCTGCACTAGTCCCCTGAGCCACTGGGGGCTGTCAGAGCTAGTGCTGCTCCGTGTTCCCAAGGTACATGGGTTATGTCTCCTGGCTATTCTACTTCCTCCACCTCCCTCATAAATAAAATGTTTAGGCAATCTACAATTAAGATCCTATATAAGTCTGCTTTTTACAACCCATGCTTCTTGTTCATCTGAGATCCCTAGTCTAAGCCTACCAGTTTGCTATTGAATCACTGCCTGTTCCCTCCCAGCCTGTTCCTGAGTTCCTAGTTCTTGTCCATTTCCCTGTCTTGCTGTGTGTTGCTCTTCTAGTTTGACCTCAGCCTGTTCTTTGGATTCATCTTTGTCTTCAGCCTACCCTTGTCTTCAGTGTGTTGGGCCTTCCAGTCCTGGCCTCTGCCTATATTACAGACTTGTATGCTTGCCACCTGCCTCCGACCACTATAGCTATATAATGATAATACCCGTGTTATGCAGCACATAGGCTCCAATCAGCCAGCCACTAACCTGTGACTCAACATGACATTGAAATCCCAAAGCGACAAAGAAAATACAAATTCCATGCAGTAGTACTCAGGTCAGAATCAGACTCAGAACCCCAGCAGTGTGAGGCACCAGTGTCAAATATGAACAGCACTGACTGGTGCATGATTGTTATTTATAATGTTAATTTATAAAATTTTCTTATAAAATGAGAATGCCATTACACCATAATCAAAGAATGTTAAGAAAATGTATAAGCAATCACTATTTATAAGTAAATGTATAAGCAATCACTATAAATCTTTTTTGTTGTTATTGTTACATCCTGTTTTGTGTGATCCATCTGGGAATCATGTCAGTAGTCAGAAACTTTAATTCAAAAAGCTAAATGGTGAATGGTGACTGGTACTAGGCATATGAGTTATGCACTTGTGCACACTTGATACTGAAATACAGTCAGTTACAAAACTAGAAATGAGGTTGCTTTCCTAACCCCTCTTTACAACTTATTCTATTGGAGCACAGTTTAAAAATGGTCAAATAGGATCCGAGCACCTCAACAACATTTACATGTCGAAGTTTGGCATGAAAGGCTTTTGTGGTTTTTTCACTTGATAAATCTCTAATTTTTAGAGATTTTTAGAAAATCAATGTTTTTCATGATTCAATAAAAAAAAAATCGAAATTTGATTGTTCGTATGTCCCCGTTAGATTTGTATTCATTAAAAAAAAATGTATGAGATTTGAGACAAGGAACTGAACTATTTTGGACTGTTATTGAGGCACCTATTTAAGTTCTGGTTATACATCATATTTGAATATTCTTATTCTCCCTATATATAAGATTTGTATTAATTTCTCCTCATGTATTTAATGGTGGGTTTATAGAATTTTACTGTGGTTGAAACAATATGTTTTGGGGATCTCATTTGCAAGTCTTGTTTTAAGTCTTCTCTAGCTTGGAATCACCTGTGCATCATACAAAACCCCTGCCTAGAAAATCATAACATTTCTACTTACAATTTCTTTGGAATTAATCATTTTAAACATAACAACCAATCAGTAATTAGCTTTTGTTGGTCAATACAATTTGTTGGACTTGGCAATCCATCATTCTAATTGTCTAGATTTGGCAAATTACCACTTCTCCCTTAAACTATTTGCACCATAATAAAGGTCACTGCCATGATTCATTTCAGCAGAGAGGTTCAAAGCATTTTACAAGTGTCACAGTGTGGTTCTAACAGACTGTACATAATACAGTTCTTTGTCCCATGGGAGTTTTATGTCATATATCATGATGCTTAAAAATGACAAAAGATACACCAAAGCATAGTCAAATCCAAATGACATCACAGAAGTACACATTTTCATGTGATACACCTAATTTTTTACATTTCAACTGAATTTTTGTTTGTAAATAATGACACCATTGACAACTGGGAAAGAGTTGTTAACAAATGATCCTATATATCTGTTTGCAATTGCAAGCCACCATGTTTAGTAACAATGAGAATGCCATTTTCCTAATCACTATGTCACAGCTCCACAAAAATTAAGATTAGTATCTTAGATTATACCTGCCTTTGTAACTAATACAGTATTGTTATTCTGTATTTTATAAACGTTAAACTTTTTTTTATGCTATTCTCCTTCTTTAAATGTCCATCATTGAAATTATAAATATACTAAGGAATCTGTTTCAAATTAATTACATTAGTTTTTTTTTTTTACTTGTAAAGTTTTACATGGGTTATCAGGTCTATTGATTAAATGTGAGATCAAAGACTAACACAAGTGTTGATATATCTCTGAAGAAGCAAAGACTCTCTAAGCTAAATTGATTCTGTTACTAAAATAATCTGGGTATGATGTTGCTGACTAAGCATGACTGGGAATTTGTAACATACTAAATACATGCTTATAAATCTGAGTCTGAGATTTAACAGATCTTTATATATTCTGAGAGTCTCTGCGCTAAATTATATTTTTTACAAACATTTTAACAATAGGTTTTGTATTGGAAATATAACTTGATATAAATAAAACAGGAAATCAAATATGAATTTTTACTGTTTATTTATACTTTAACCTACATTATTTATACTTTACCCTATATAAATTGAATGCTATTTTTATTCATTAGTGAATTTCATGATGACATGTCCTTAAGAACTCTTTGGTAGCAACAGAAATAATTCACAGGGCTATGCCCTATAAAGTGAAGTTTCGAAATGATGATTTATAAATGCGCTTTATTTGTACACAACTATAAACATCAGCGACATAGACACGCAGTGGAAAAGGCTTGCCCACATAGTTAAGGACCAGACTACTTATGTTAACTTTAACTGATAAATAGATCAAGCAGATTGTTTAAGTCAAATGGCACTACAAGATTCTTGAAAACACATTTCCATTTCAACTATTTTGTTAACAGCATGGCAGTACCCTTCCTAACCTTATTTGGCACCAGTGCATAATTAGATACACAGGGGTGTGACTCCAATTGAAGGTGTTGGCATTGTAACACTCTGTGAAAGTATTAACTATGAGGTTAACTCTGATTTTCTCTTCTTTAATTAAATGCACATGGAACTAATGAGGTAACCCACTGTTCCTTGATAGCACTAATTAGACAAGAGAAGAGTACACTCTCACACTGCAATTTAAACCTAAAAATAAGGTTGAAATGTGGCAATTGATGGCAATTTAAAACAGCACTAGTTAAATAACTAGTCATAATAATGCAAAAGAAATACTTTGCAGCTAGGCAGCTGTAGGTTTAGTTAATATAATAGCAAGCTACATGCTTATAACTTGCATTAACAAGTCAGGAAATTAAGATTCTTAACGAAAAAAAAAATGTCTAGTATCATTGAGTAAGAAACAGAAATATGAGTAAACAAAGTAACATCTGAATAGAGATCCAAAAATAAAACCTTACCAAAAATATTAATGGAAATTGGGATTAGCACAGTAATAGTTGAGCAAAAATATGCCTTGTGAACGCACTGCAATTTACTGTAAATACATGTATATAGTGCCACTTAAGGTTGGCATAGAACTGCTACATAATAACATCTGGGGTATTGTAATTCAAAACCACACACATTGTAAGAGCAGATGTATTTAAAAAAGAGATATCTCTTTCACTTGTTCTTGCATATGAAAAAGATTCACTGAGTATTCTCACTTTTTCAAATGGTTACTTTTTCTCATTACAGTTTCCATGACCATGATAAATTGTTCTCATCTTTGTATTTCTTCTCACTAGCATTGTATAGGTTACTTATAAGGTAGACTTATTTACAAATGGGTGAAAAAATGTACTAATCCAGGCAAATTCTTCCCCTAGAAAAATCTTCACATGGGGATTAAACATTGGTGGATTAAATATTTGGGAAAGTGACTATGAATATTCTCATTCATCCAGATCATGGTATATTTGAGTTACTTTTGATAAATATTTGGGAAACCTTTTTCATATGAAAATGTTAATTCTGAAAGCATGAATGTATTGTACTAATATTTATTACATAGTTTTAATTATCTATTAAAATTGAATAAATTGTCCCCTATAAAACTGGATGATGAATGCATGTTAGATACTGCATATCATATCCTGCAGTTGGATAAGAATTTGTGTATTTTTGGTAAATGACAACACTATTATCAGATTTACATTAAGCAAATATGTACTGTATGTTCCTTATTGTTAAATGCCCTCCACCCTACCCTTATTTGTTATAATCCCTTCATTTTAGCTATGACTTTCATTGGTTGATCCCAGAAGAGCTGTTTGTAGGTTGCAACATTACTCAAAATTAGTGATGAGATAAATTGTTCGCTGAGTTTTGCCTCAAAAATGGCACTCATTGACTACAACGGGTGAAAAAAATATTTGTTTCCCATAAACTTCAATGCATTTGCTGTATTCTTTGGCTGTTTCGCATAAACAGGTCAAATTCGCCCATCACTACTACCATGGAAAAGGAAATTTTCTGAAAATATAAAAATTAAAAATGTGATGCGCTGTGTGAGAAAGGCTAGATTTGAATTTTTTCGATTAAATATGTCTGTATTCGATTAAATTAAAATCAATCGATTCAAACTTTTACCACATTCGATTCAAAGTTTTTCCCAAAAAAAACTTTGAATTATCAAAGTCCACCAATTGAATCCAAATAGGTTAAAACTGCAATTCGGCAGGTTTTAGATGGCGAAAGGTTGAATTTTAATTTTTAAAGAGATAGTACATGATAAATTTCAAATTCAAATTTTCTAATTTTTTCAAATTCTAATTGAATTTGGACAATTCCCTAGTTGAAGTACACAGAAATAACTCAAAATTTGATTTTTTTTAATTAGAATTTTCACTTTGACCCGTGATAAATCTGCCCCTTAGTATTGAGGGTGAACTGATTATACAATTATACAATTCACCTTCTGAATGCTTCAGTAAGCATTTTATGACAGTACTAGGAACTAGACAACAAATGTATGAATATGGGTCACAGAAAGACAGGGAGAACAAATGGGACATGCTCACAGCAGTTTTCAATCTAAAGGGTCAGGGAACTATTGTAATAAAAGGGTGTTGGATAAAACGGATGTTGTTCCTATCAATAAAAGAACAGATTGAGTTAGATAAGGATCTTTGAAGTGGTGTGTCTTCAGGGGATTTGGAAGGATTACAGGTAGGGAATTGTCTGATATAACAAGATAGGATTTTCAAGGGCCAGACTGAAATTCTATTGCAAAATAAAATAAACTGTCATAATACAAATAGGAAATATGGTTAAATTGGGGTCACCAACCTTTGTTTTTTAAGAAGAGGTGAAGCAACTGTTATTCAAAAACAATGCAAAAAATACAAACTATTTCAAAACACCAAATGCAATATGCATGAGTTTAAAAAAGTTTTGCTTAGGCAGACGTGGATAAGTTTTTTCTGCAGTGTGAGAGGAATGTTGGAATCAAACAGGAATGACATGGGCTGGAAGGCCCTTTAGTTTGAAAGTAATGGAATATTTTATTAAAAATATCAAACTTCCTAGGATTTATGTAAATTTTCCACAGCACAGACTATGTGAATATTACATAGACATTCATACATTTCTTCTTGGCATTCATCACTATTTAAGCATTTTATTAAGCTTATGGTTAAAATGTGGTTTGTACACAGTTTTCTGTATTATAAAATGTATAAGTGTAAGTGAAAAAACAAAACAGCAGATAATGCCAACAAGTGATTGTTGGAGGCCAGGGAAATGGTCAATTGTTACTGGAAAATGTCATTGTATCTGAATAAAACTGATGATCAGATACAAATACCTGTAAGACCTGGCAACTGGTAAAATCACTAAACTACGTTTCACAGAGAAACACAATTGTACCTAGAGAGTGTATGTATATATTGTAATTAACATTATATTTTGAGACGCGCTAAACCCCCACCTATTTTCCTTATGTGAAAAAGCATTTTGACAAATTGTGATATTCACTTATGGATAGTTACACACCTATTTCCATAAACTGCTTTTCACATACACGTACTCACAAAAAAGGAGCTACATCTTTTTTTTAAGCTTGTAGAAAGTAACAGTACACCAAGCATCTCCTAGACATTCTCAGAGGAAAAGTGGTTCAGAAAGAGACAACTGAAAAACTTAAATTGCTAGTTCATTTTAAAAATGTTTTCTTAAGATAGCTACTGGGCATAATACATTACAACAGTTATGGGATCTATTATCCACAGTGTCCATATTGAGGAGTACTTTAAAGGAATAATAAATACATTAATGGGCAAATTTACTATTATTCCCCAAAAATTGTATGATTTTATTCGAAATTTGACTATCGAATGCTTATCTAATAGTTTTAGGCTATCATTTTGCTCGATATTGGATTTCTCTATGAAATCGTACGATCGAATACTGATCGTTCAATTTCACCAAAAAAATCATACTTTTTCCTTAGAGCCTCGGAAATAATTGTACGATTCGAACGATCAAAGCGTTCGATTGTACAAATGGTATTTGAGCAGGACTTAGTCAAAGAAGCCTACGGGGGTGTTCCCAAAGGCTTCTATTGCAATTCGGTAGGTTCAATCTGGCTAAGTAGGCATTCGAAGTTTTTAAAATTTTGATTCCTTCGATCATTGAATGATCGAATATCCGATCATTTGATCTATTCGATCTATTTGATAATTCGGTATTCGATGATCGAAGAGGCCAAATTAGAATATTCAAATATCCGATTAAATCATACAGTCGTTATTTGATCATATTCGATCGAACTACGATCTATTCGCTCAAATTTAGTAAATTTGCCCCTAGGGGCAGATTTACTATTGGTTGAATTAAAAAAAATTGAAATTCGACCATCAAATTTTTGGGGGGGCCATTTCCGATTGAAAATGGACCTATTTCGATCGAATAGGTCCATTTCCAATCGAATTGTTCGAATCGAAAAAAAAATTATTTTTCAGAAATTAGAAACATTTTACGGAAAGCTTCCAGGAGGTCTCCCATGGGCTACAATGGTAATTGGGCAGCTTTAAGGTGGCGAATAGTCAAATTCAATTTTTTAAAGAGACAGTACTCAAATTTTGAATTTTTTCAATTCAAATTGAATTTTAGGCTATTGGATAGATGAAGTAGCCCAAAATTACTTCAATATTCGAACTTTATTTGAAAATTCACTTCGACCCTTAGTAAATATGCCCCATAGTAATGCAAATGCTCTTCCTTTAAAAACAGCCATAATTGGATATAATAATGCAAAAAATACAACAACAAAAAAAAGCAGCACTTATTTTTAGATACTACTGTACTGATAATTTGCTGGGCTTTTGTTGATATGCCTACACTCATCACTCGTAACAGATAACCTTAATTATACTATTGTAATTTGTGTGTCAGATGCTTACCTGGTGGGTCTTGAACACTGATGCTCTGATTTCAGCCTACAGTTGTTATAAATGGAACCTTTTCAAACTGGGCAGAAGCTGTAAGTGGAGTACCTCTAGGTTCAGTCCTGGGCCCACTTCTTTTTTATTTATTAATGATCTAGAAGAGGGTATTGAAAATTGTGTCTCAATTTTTGAGGATAAACAAAGTTATTAGAAGTTATACAATGAGAGTAGGATGTTTTATTTCCATAAAGGAATTATAATAGATATAGTGAGGGTTATGTTTAGCAACAAGCATGCCGCATAAACACTGTAGGATACTTTACTAAAGCAGCCTTTGCTGGGAAATGATTTAAGCTACTAGAAAACAAAGGCTTAGGGGCAGATCAAGGGTCAAATTTAGACATCATGAGAGTTTGTAAAAACTTCCATGAACTCGAAATTCGAGTTAAAAACAACCTAAATTAAAAGAAAATTTTTTTAAAGGGTGAATTAAACTCAAATCAAATTTGAAACGTATTTGATTCAAGTTTTAAAACTCGATTCAAGTTTTTATTTCCAATAAAAATGTAAATGTCAATTGTCCAACAAACAACTCTAAATTGATCCCAGGACATCCCCCATAGACTAAAACAGCAATTCAGCAGGTTTAAAGTGGCAAATAGTTTAATTTTAATTATTAAAGGGCCAGTACATGATACATTTCAAAAATAAAATTAGATTTTTTTAAAAAAAACCCTCAAATCGAATTCTGACATTTCCCTAGTCAAATTTCACTTAAAAAAACTCAGAAATTGGAATTTGAAAATTCAAAATGCGAATTTTCAATTCGACCCTTGATTAATCTGCCCCTTAATTTCAGCCAACTTTTGCAGTCAATAACTGTATTTATAGATAGACATTGATGCAAAAGATCTGATCTGTACTAGCTGGAGTCATGTCTCGTTTCACTGTGTATTTGTATACTTCTGAGATGACAATAAAGTTTACTTTGATCTTTGACCGTTGAAAAGATGCAATTATTTATTGTCTCTTTACATAAATTATTGATAAAAATAATCTGATGCATTAAATACATGTTAACGCATTGCAGGAAACACATTTTAGAAATAGAAGGAATTTACAGATTAAGTCTGTATTAACTACTAGTTGTAAAAAAATATACAAACTGTAAATGTTTAAGATAGAAATTAGGTGCCTATGAAAAGCTGAATACATATGAATGAATGTCAGAACAAGGAACTTTCAGGGGACCACTTTATAAAAACTGCCATGCATAAGGACAAAGTTATCTGTCTTTTCATTAAATCCTTTACAAATAAATAGTGAGCTATGGCATAACCCTCTGTTAAACCATGTTACATACTGTAGTTATATAGTTAAATTGGGTTGAAAAAAGACAAAGTTCATCAAGTTCCACCCCTCCAAATTAAAACCCAGCAGACACGCACACCCCTCCACTCTTTCACACAAACCGTATATGCCCATAGCTATACTAACTGTAGAGTTTAGTATCATTTTCCCAAGAAATCATCCAAGCCCCTCTTAGAACCAGCCATCACAACATCACCCGGCAGTGAATTCCACAACCTTACTGTCCTCACTGTAAAGAACCACCTACGCTGCTTCAAATGAAAGTCCTTTTCTTCTCATCTGAAGGGGTGGCCTCTGGTGTGGTGATCCTCTTTATGGGTAAAAAGGTCCCTGATATTTGTCTATAATGTCCTCTAATGTATTTGTAAAGAGTAATCATGTCCCCTCGCAAGTGCCTTTTTTCCAGAGAAAACAACCCCAACCTGGACAGTCTACCCTCATAATTTAACTCTGCACTCTCTCCAGCTCACTTATATCTCTCTTAAGGACTGGAGTCCAAAACTGCACTGCATACTCCAGATGAGTAGTGATGGGCGAATCTATCCCACTTCGCTTGGCCGAAAAATTCGCGAAACGAGTCGCGGCACATTTTTTTTGACGTGCGTCACATCATATTTGACTCGTTGCGTCGTTTTTGACGCGTGTTGCGTCATTTTCGTCGCGCAACTGTTTTTTTGCTGGGGAATTTTCACTGACGTTTCGTGAATTTATTCGCCGGCGGCGAATCGCGGGAATTTGCCGCGAATAAATTCACCCATCAATACAGATGAGGTCTTATTAGGGATCTATAAAGAGGCATAATTATGTTTTCATCTCTTGAGTTTATGCCCTTTTTTATGCAAGACAGCACTTTATTTGCTTTAGTAGCTACAGAATGACACTGTCCAGAACTTGTTATCTATAAAAACCCCAAGATCCTTCTCTCTTAAGGAAACTCCCAACACACTGCCATTTAGTGTATAACTTGCATTTATATAATTTTTGCCAGTGCGTAACCTTGCATTTAACAACATTGAACCTAATTTTCCAGTTTGCTGCCCAGTTTCCAAACTTAGACAATTCACTCTGCAAAGTGGCAGCATCCTGCATGGAACCTATAGTTCTGCACAATTTAGTATCATCTGTAAAAATAGAAACCATACTTTCAATGCCCACTTCCAGGTCATTATTAAACAAATTGAAAGAAAGGGACCCAGTACAGAGCCCTGTGGTACACCACTAACAACACTGTTCCAATTAGAAAATGTTGATCTTTGTTTTACATTTTGATAAATATGCCCCAAAATCTAATATAAACAAAACAAATGCACATGTAGTAGAAAGTCAAAAAGATTTTGTTTACTCTCTTTTAACAATTATAAAAAAAAGAGTATGCAAACATAATTTAGCATAAATTGCTTTTAGAGAAAATGAGACTCATTTATGAATGGTCATGATACTTATATATTCAATATTGTACCAGTATTAAATGTATGTTTGCAAATGCAAGGAGTTTGACTGGCAAAATCGGAGTGCTGGAGGTGCTGGTGTGGCCGAAACATGGCTGAATGAGTCGCATGACTGGGCAGTTAATATCATCAGCAATACTTTGTTTCGGAGGGACAGAAGCAATAGAAAAGGAGGGGGGGGTACGTCTGTATGTTAGGCAGGATTTAAAAGCTTATATAAAGGAGGAAGTTATGTTAGAAAATGAGGGGGCAGAAGAGTTATGGGTGGAATTCTTCACCAATTGTAAAGAGTCCAAGAAATTAATTGTAGGGGTATGCTATAAACCCCCTAATATGAGTGAGGAGGAATAGGCTAAAATGCTCATTGTGTTCAGTTGAAATTAATTCATATGGAATTTCATGAAATGAACACCAGATAATTTCACTATTGTGCCCGGTTTTGGTATTCACTGGAATATTCAATTTGTTTTGGAATTTGTTTGGAATTTGTGCCAAAGGCTATTGTGATACTAAATTCTATAATTAGTATAGGTATAGGTATATATAATTTATATATACCTATACCTGTATTTTGGAAAATGTTAATACTCGGTTTACATGGTGTTATTGTAATTATTTCTAATGTATCAATTGTTTGTCTACATAATGTAAAACCAACAATGATTTCAATGTATCCTGCAGAGCAATGGTTGATGTGGTCCTCTTGTTGTGTAGGTTTTAAAGGAACAATGTAGCAACCTTAGGTTATGTCAGATGTGGAAAATTATATTATATCTGCATTTTAGGACTGCACTTTTTTTTAACTTAAAATACCATAAACAAGCTTTGTCTCAATAATGCATTGATAAATGTCTCCATAAACAGTGGGGTACTGTTGGATTGGAGACTGGAACAATGAAAGGTAACTGATATTAAAAGCAGAATATACAAGACCATCAGAGGGCTCCCTATAAGCAAAGGTGTATGGGATAGTGATGAGTGAATAAATTTGCCAGACACAAATGTGTGGCAAATTTTCCATGTTTCACTGCAAGTGAATTAAACTGTGGCGACAATTCACTTTAAAGCACCTGATACTTTGCACTAATTTAATGCACTGTATCTATGCAATAGTCACTTTGTGGTAATGATGTCACTTCCTGTTCTATTGGTTGATAGGTATAAATTTGTTTGAGATATATGCATGGTTGCCTTGAGAAAGGCTACTTTCATGCTAACTTTAATACAATAAGTTTTTTTGCAAGTTAACTAGGCGTTGCCAATCTTTTTTTGGTACTGTTTGGTTTATTTACCCTGCACCCAAATGTAATTTACAGCCCGAGTGCTACCCACAGTAGGGTATGTTTATATATATATATATATATATATATTACATGTGGACCATAGTTTCCATATATTAAATTTTGTTTAGATAAGACTAGGGATGGCGCGAACCGCCGAAAAAAAGTTCGCGAACATGTTCGTGAACTTCCGCAAATTTGCGAACGGTTCGCGAACGGTTCGCGAACCCCATAGACTTCAATGGGAAGGCGAACTTTAACAGCTAAAAAAGATATTTCTGGCCAGAAAAATGATTTTAAAGTTGTTTAAAGGGTGCAACGACCTGGACAGTGGCATGCCAGAGGGGGATCAAGGGCAAAAATGTATCTTAAAAATCCATTGTTGACACAGCGCTGCGTTTTGTGCTGTAAAGGGAAAAAAGTCACTCAGGTGGACACTGTAATATTATGGATATTTAGACAGAATGTGAACAAGCTCACACAGCTAGATGGTTGAAGAACACACTGGGCAAAAAATGGCTACAGGGCAAATAATGGCTACAAGGTCAACGTATACACTACTACAGCGGTGGATACGGATTACGTAAAATATATTATGGCTGCTTGAAAAAAGTCACTCAGGTGCTTTTTCTGGAGAGGGTAATATTATGGATATTTAGACAGAATGTGAACAAGCTCACACAGCTAGATGGCAGTTGTTTGAAGTACAGTAGATTACTAGCCAGCAAACTTACTATCCACTGTCCCTGAAATCACTAACAGCTCTCTCCCTACACTAGCTCTTCCAAGCACACACACAGGCAGAATAAAAAAACGCTGCAGGGCTTCGGTTTTTATAGGGAAGGGGAGTGGTCCAGGGGGTGTAGGGGTGGTCCAGGAGGGAGAGCTTCTTAATTGGCTGCCATGTATCTGCTGGTCTGGGGTGAGAGGGCAAAAAAAATGCTGCAAAAAAAAGCGCCAAATTGATGCGAACCCAAAATGCGAACGTCGCGCGACGTTCGCGAACTTTTGGCGAGCGCGAACAGCGGATGTTCGCGCGAACAAGTTCGCCGGCGAACTGTTCGCGCCATCCCTAGATAAGACACCTTGTTTAAAAATTAAGAACATCTCCCCATTTAGTGTCACAAGTGCACTGTAACATTTTTCTGAATCCATCTGTATGTCAAGAGGAATTTTATTTGATTTATATTGATTTCTCTGAATGCCTCATTAATTCATCAACATATGCATTATTTTGATTTCAAAATTTAAAATTCATCACATTGATCACAAGTCCTAACAAATATTTTGCTACTTTATGAATTACATTCATAAATATATAATACATATCATTCTAAGTAAAAATAAAAATAATAATATCAGTGTAAGACAAAGGGGCAGATTTACTAAATTCACATGAAGGATTCGAAGTTCGAAATTTTCGAATGTTTTGAAGACCCCTTTGACCAGTGAATTTTGAAAATTCGATTGAATCAAATGATTCGAATAGTTTGAATAAAAATGTATTTGAATATTCGAATATGTGACTATTCGACAGTCAAATAACTTCCCCTTTAAATTTTTATTTGACTGCTAGATTCAAGCTACCGAAGTGGTTTTAGTGAATTTTGATTGAATAAAAGAAATTCGATCGAATGGTTAAAATCGTTCACTATTCGATCGTTCGACCAGCTATTCGACTATTGAATAGCGGTAAATTCCTTCGAATTCACAGGATTTTAATTCCCATGCTATACCCATAGTCGAATTTGAGGTTTTTTTACTGCCCCCAATAACCTGAATAATCCCCAGACTCACCAAATGTTCAAATTAATTAAAGCCTATATTATGTAGGGGCAAGGGATGGGCAGGGCATTCCAGCTTTTGTTGCCAGTGTCACCAACATTTCTTTGACTGAAACAACTTGGATAGTTACTGTGTGGATAGTTATTTCAGGTATTTCAGTGTTGAGCTATGAGTCATGCTTGTAGGTTCTACTACGGAGTGGGGGTGCAATTGCACGATCTGCACCCGGGTCCACCACCCCATAGTTATGTTACTGCCAAAGTTGGAGGAGGCATATGGATTTAAAGGGGTGATTCACCTTCAAGTTAACTTTAAGTATATTGTAGAAAGGCCAATTCTAAGAAACTTTTCAATAGGTCTTCATTATTTATTTTTCAGTTTTTTTTACAGATTTGCAATTTTCTTCTGTTTCTTTGCAGCTTTCAAATGGGGGTCACTGACACCATCTAAAAACAAATGCTTTGTAAGGCTACAAATTATTGCTATTGCTACTTTTTATTACTTATCATTCTATTCAGTCCATCTCCTATTCATATTCCAGTCTCTTATTCAAATCAATGCATGGTTGCTCGGGTAATTTGTACCAAATTGCTGATACTGCAAAATAGAGAGCTGCTGAATAAAATGCTAAATATCTATAAAACCACAAACAATAAAAAATGAAAACCAATTGCAAATTGTCTCAGAATATCACTCTCTACATATACTAAAAGTTAACTTATAGGTGAACAACCCCTTTAAGGATATGTTTTTAAATTAATTACATTTTTCATTTACATGAGTGATATCCCTGCAGTGAGCACCAACCATTTGATTTTTTTTGGTGTGCTACCACAATTAATGTGGACATGGTCTTGTGATAACATGGGTGTGGTTTAAGTGGGTGTGGTTTAAAAACATAGAGTGGCTAACGCTGGCTTCCATTATTGGCCCTCTCCCATGTAGGCCAGAAAAATTCCAACCCTTGGTACCACAGAAGTTGGACAGCACTATACTAGAGAAATGAACAGTTTCAGGATAAAAAAATCCATATGAAGGTAAAAAGCATAGTTTTGGCTGTTGGCTTTGGCTGTGTGGAATACACCCCCAGCACTCTTTTAACACAGTGTAGATGAAAGCATGCAGCACTGTAGTCATTGGGAGATTCAGAGCTCAGAACTCCATTTTGTAGTAGAGAGACTAGTGGCAATTCAGCTCACATGCAGGACAGAGCACAAATGCAAAAAATATATCAGATTTTAGCCATTGTTTAAATTTTTAACCCTGTCTTGATTGTATTAAATTACCCTTATAGTCTGATAAAGGGCTTTAGATTCAGCTACATTAATTCATTTATAATTTCTATCACAAGCATGCCTCAGGTGTAGTACTTGATAGAAATTATAAATTAATCCCCCCCGTTTCGCTTCGCTGAAAAATTCGCGAATTGGTGAAAAAATTCACGAAACAAGCGCACGGCGCGTCGTTTTCGCGCGACTCGTTTTTTTTGGCGAATTTTTACTGGCGTTTCGCGAATTTATTCGCCAGCGGCGAATCACGGGAATTCGCCGCGAATTCGCCCCTGGCGAATAAATTCGCCCATCACTACTCAGGTGCATTGAAGAGGCTTGCTCAATGAATGTAGCAATTAGTCTTTGCTTTGCCATGTGCTTTAAAATGAACTTGCCTTTACGTTAATGAACGTTTATAAGCTAGTGATGGGGTTGATGCTTAAAATAGTTTAGAGTACTTAAGTAGAACTGTCACTGATATAAACTTGCATCCAGAGTGTATAATTTCCCAGCAGTCAGCTGCATCCCATTTTTTAAACCCCGTTAATTAATAGCACTTGTGTCAAAATGGGATTCTTGCACTTCGGTATAGTTGTGCTCGCCGCCACTGCCTTCCTCCTACCTCTTTTCCTGAATCAAATGCTGCTGCACCAGTTGACGCAGGTGAATCCTGGAGCTCCTGCCAACTCATGGATCACGCAGCAGCTTCGCTAGTGTGCAAAGAATCTGGTGCATGTGTCTCTCTTATGCCGATCACAAGATTTAGAATATTCTCAGCGCAATAGCATCCAATATACAGCAAAGTGCTGTAGAAAATTTGTTAATTTTACTGTAATGGCCTCAATTGACAAGCAACTGACAAGCACAACAACACTGGAATTCTGCTGCACTATGGGAAAAATATGTCAATTGTGCTTGAAATTGCACTTTGATCATTGTACTTGAAGTCATAATTGACCCCTAATGTGTAAATCTATTTCTAAATCCATTAACAAAGGAATATGAAGAACAAAAGCCCAACAAAATTAAACATACAAAGTTTCTTTTGTGCCAGTGCACAAGTATTATCTTCTTCTTAGGTGGAAAAGCAGGTGAGCTTCTCTGACAGCTGTTTCGTGGCATCCTATGGGAGATAGCTCTTCCATTTCTTTTTGTTTTATTTAATATGACTGGTCTTAATATGAATGTTACCACAAGCAAATTAAGTGCACAATAACAAATATTGGCAAAAATTTATTTTTGAATGTCCAACCACTTTTTTTTTTTTTTTTTAGAAAATAATGCTATACAACATACAAAAAATCCCCCTAAAAAATTTTCCAAACTAACTATGCAATTCAGTTGTGATACTTGCTGCATTATACCATATTGTGCTTTTAATTTCCTCAGAAATTACCATAATTGTCCTCACCTTGGGAGGGAATAGCAAATAGATATAGCTAACAAGTGTTACTACTTATTTGTTTGGAATTCCATTGTCTGGAATTTTGTCTGGAATTCCATTTTGTTGATTCAATCATGACATTTTTGCTGGATAATAATGTTTCTTACAAAATGCTGTAAAACAAACAGCACTGGTTGATGTATATTATGGGTAAATTATGCAGAAATGTTTTTTTTTTTGTTCCAAGGTCCATGGAAGTTTCAAACATTGCTTAGAAAGCTTGGCATACCTGCAGTGGTCTTTGTTTTTCGTTACTCTTTGGAGACTTCAGTCCACTAGTTTGCTGTTGTAAAATAAGTTGCCTTGCTGCTTGTAGTGCCTACAACAACACATAAAAATACAAACAAAAGATGTGAAGTCCTGTTGTATGTACTTTTTAAGCAATAGTGGAAGAACTATGAGCCTTAGGCTGGGGACAGACAGGGAGATTCGGGGAGATTCTGTCGCCTGGCGTTTAATCGCAGGCGACAATCACCCCGAACTTCGGGCGATTCCGGAAATCGCCGTGCCGCATGTGCACAGCGCTGGCGCTTTTTCATTTAAACTAGCGACGGACAGGGAGAAGGATGTTCGGGGAGTATGTTGCCTGCGATTAAACGCCAGGCGACAGAATCTCCCCGAATCTCCCCGTCTGTCCCCAGCCTTATTTTTATCATGCTGCAAAGAACATAATTACAGGTTATCAGAAGATAATTAATAGCGACACAACTGGGGGGGGGGGGCTTTGATGGCATTGAACCAGCCAATAAAGAAGGTACTTAACAAATTGCTCTTTTAGAAGATCCAGTATTACCAGACACTTTTCTTGTTTTTTCTTGTTACTAATTTCCAAACCTGAACTATCAAGAAAATGAGCCTATATTTCCATTTTAGCAAACAAAGCTGAGTGCATCTTTTCAACAAGAACCTAACCAAGTTCAGGGAATCATTAAATGGGCTGTGGGCATAAAATGATGGTGTATATTTTATGTGTATTTTAGTTCAAAATGCACATTTCAAACAAAATGTTATGGTCAACCTCAGTGCAGCATTTCTTCCTTAGAAATCCAGCTACATTGCACACTGCAGCTTCACAACATCCAGAATAACTTGTAATATGTGGTGCTAATATGGAAACATTTCTGGCAATACTGGCGATCACATACACATAGATACCATTAGCTCATTATTCATGAGACAAAAGTATTTTGCTTTCATAGGCACAACCTGCTAGGAGAACATTGGAATTACTGTCAGTTGTAGTCTAGTTGTACTTTCAGGGACAGCTTCCATATGCTATATTGCCACAATGCTGCTTGCCGCAAATCTGTCCATATGTCAACAAATGTGGTGATGTATACCCTTTAGTATAATAGTTTGGTATGTAGTACAGCAGAAATTGCAAAATGCACATACATATCTGCAGATTCACAAACTATTTCTGTAGCTATAATTTAGCTAAGAGTTTAGACGAAGTAACTTCATACATTTAAATAATGCAGCTTGAATATTAATGAAAAAAAGAATCTCAAATTCTCAGAAAAAACAGAAACCAGCTTCCACCTCTTCTTGCTTCAGCAATTTTTAGGACAATACCATCACAATATTTTACATGCACATGGCCCAAACAATTTTTTTCAATGCCAAACAGGCTTTAAATGCATTCATTGCACATGAAAAACCTGACATTCATCCATGGAGGGTTATATTATAAAAGTGCATTCAACAACTGCTTTCTCAAACATATCATAAACTGTTCTTGCTCCAAGGAGTACTGTTCTCGCTGGCTGCAGCTAGAAGTAATAAAATTCCCTATGGTAGCAATCCAGAAACAGAGGCCTTCATGGGCCTTGCACACTGTAAAATCTGAGTATACTGTACAATTATTTGAGATAAAATAAAGATGATGATCAACCTCTGTCTCACAAGAGTTGAACAGATAAAAGAAACAAAAAGGGCCAAAAGAGCCCCCCCAGCTGGCAAGGGTATTTGGTCATCAATAAACCTGGAAATGCAAGGACCCCCACTTTTCTGCATACCTTTTGCCAGTCTTAATTAAACAGTATGGTTTGGCCTCCACTATGTGAACTCATACTGGTGATATAGTTGATTAAGAAGAGGGCTCCTAGCTGGGTATTATTAATTATTAATAATATAATTTTAATATTATAATTATTAATGGAGGGAAATAAGTTAATAAATATAAAACAGCTAATATTATAACATACATAATATTAATCCTTACTGATAAAGTTATATATAACAGTAAGATAAAAGGCTATATTTGTTTAGGTCTCATAAGTGTACCTTACACTAGCCTTTAGGAAACATCAAGATAATAAACATGCACATAAATAACAAGGCCAGATTTTATGGATGACATATATGGGTGCTCTTGTTTTCAGCTCTTGAGATGTATATATAGCAAAAAAAAAGAGAGATGCGAAATGTCCCTCTGGTGAAGGGTGGTGAGCACTAATTTCATCCTCGCTTGAACAATGTATACATGTATTTTGTCATTTTATAATGACAGTCATTGGGATACCATTTAGTTGCAGGCAATTTAACCTAATTAGTGAATGTAGCATGATAATAATTTAACTGCAGAAAAGGTTCTTTGTTCAAAACATCCCATGAACCAGATCATACACAAGCTGTCCCCCCTCAACAGTATTAAACCGTTACTGGTTCCATGCATATATGATATATATATATATATATATATATATATATATATATATATATATCTGAATCCTAGATAGTTTCATCAGACAATAAGTCGTCTTAATTAAGAACCACAGACCTTTCATTGGTTTACACATTTTGAATTGGTTTATTTTATTTATGCAGATATGAACAAATCAGTATGATGAATGTTGATTTAGTCCAAGTGACAGCAATTTAAAGTGCTGTTTTCTCCAATGGTGAATAATCATGAGGATTCTCAACACAACATTGCACCAGATTGGATTAGTATCCCAAACCATTAATTCCCAACTGCTGGACCTAAAATGTAAAGATCACAATTTTACTGGCATCTTTCCTTACAACAGAGTAATTAATTGCATACACATGCATCATTAGTTTGCTAATAATTATCACATCACTAGACTATAGATTCCTTTATTGAAAAAAAGCAAAGTCATATTTTTGACACCATTTCTGAAAAGGAGAGCTATCTATCTATCATCTATCTACAATCTATTACCTACTAACTGCTTTACACAAAATAACATAAGAAATTAAAATTACTAAAGGTCTTTCAGTGGATAGCTGGCAAGCATGCCTGCTTTAGTTATTAATGGCGTAATAATTACAGCAGCAATCATGTAAAATCTGGATTCAGAGTTGTTTACAGATGTCTTCTCTTAACAGGAGTAGCTTACAGTTGTAATAGGGCTGAATTCCAGAAGCTACAGTCATTTGTGGGAACGTTGTCCAAACCTCATAATACTAGTAGCAAGAGGAGAGAAACTTTGTGATGTTGATGCACGTGAGCAGCAAGTTAAGAGGGACTCCATACATACTGACAGAAGTAGTATACATCAGACAAGAAGCACAAAAAGTAACATTGTTGCTAGTGAATTGAGAGGCTGTATCAGCAGGCAAGTGCTTGGAGAAGACAGGTGCCAGGTTAAGACAGATCAAAAGGCTGGAGAGATGGTGGCTACATTTGCTTGATTCCAGCTTGCAACTTGAAATAGGTCCTGGTTTACAAGGCTTTCAACTGATCCTGACAATAAGAATAACCAGTTCCCACTTGTTCACCTAGTTAGCCTTCTTTGTATGACAGAAGAGTATCATAGGAAAATATGACACTCTCTAGTTAGTTGGTAAGGTATAGCTGAACCAACTTTTTTGAATACTATATCAAACAGCACACTGATTTTTTTCATGAGTAGAAAGAAATGAAACTGCCTGCATTATGTTGACTTTCAGTATATATGTATATCCTACTGAAATGTGTGCATGCAAAAAATTATATGCAAAACCAAACTATACAGTACAATTTATATCAGCATCAGTGAGCTGGTTTCCCAGATAGTTTCTGGTATCCATGACAACAGTTGCTTTGACAAGATGTGCATATGGCATTACATTGCCAGCTGGTGTGAACAATGTTTGAACTACTGCATTGAGATGCTGAGCAAACAGAAAAAGTTGCCATGTCTTAACCCTCAGGGAAAGCAGTCCTCCCCTGATCAATTATGAAAAGACAGAGAGGTCTGCTACAGTCAGCTCTAAGTAAGATTTTTTTTATTCGGAGAAAGCAGGCAGGCAGTAAAAAAATCAAAGTAAACAAACTGAATGCACTAGCCCCATCTCCTTACAACATTGATTTGCCTTCTCACATATGCCATTGGTATATGTTTATAGAACATACATTTAACATTTAAAGATTTTCTCACCACTACAGATGCAGCCACTTGGATTTGTGTGTTAAATGTGGCATGACTCATGGCTAACAGAAGAAACTGTGTTATCTAAGATATCATTTAATGCATTTAACCATTTCATTAGCATACCAAAGCACCATTGTTCACAATGAAGAACACTTTAATTAGGATGTTGTGATGCAATTTTCTGTGTTAAATGAGACAAGTGTGGAGTCTGAGTTTAGTTATTCTGTGTCAAACACACAATCCAAAGTGGCTTCATCTGTATTATGGCATAATCTCAATGAATGACAATTGCAAGTCACTTTTAAAGCTTCACTGACCCGTTCCATTGATTATTTGTAAGTTTGAGAGATATCTGGTGTCTACTTAATGTATTATGAAAAACTGAAGCTTAAGGAAAGAATAAACTGTTTTTTTTATATATATATATATATATATTCTTATATATACTTTTGAACTGTATGGGGAATATGGGTATTGGAACTCAAAGCAATACTATAAACATAGGGCTAGATTTAGAACCTGTGAACTATAATGTCATATTTCATAGAAATGTGCTGCATTATTACCTGAGTAGGAACTTTTTTATTGTTATTCTACATCTGGGATACACTACTATAGTAGACAAGGCCTACTTTCTTTTTTTTGTTTTTACATATTGGGAAATAAAATAAAAAAATTTAATGGTAATAATCACTGAAAAGTGATTGGGAAAAATTATTGTATTCACTGTGACTGACACAGCATATTTAAACCAACACATTCCACGAGAGCTCTTGATATACCCCTTCAATGTTGAAGTTGTCCTAGGTTTGGAGTCTGATTTGATGAAGATACTTCTCTTTTTTTCAGTACAAACACATTCATGTACAAAAATGGTGTGCTTTCTGTTGCTGTTGGGATATGATTCCTCAATACAATAGTTATTGAAAATTGAATTCAGTGTTAAGAAAAGCATATATTTGTCAAAAATGTAACCATAGACTATGTGCATAGAAAATGTGCTCTGTGATTATTAATGCAAATGTGTATTCATTGGCCGATATAAATGTTTACATATGTAAGTTACTTTACATGATTGAACATAATTGCTGAAACGTGTTGAGTGTATGCCTGGTTATGACAATCAACTTTATTATATTATTACTGCGTATAGAACATCATTTTAAGCTCATTTAGCATATCAAAAACAATTACATACAATATAGCACAAAGACAATGCCAAAATAAGCTTTGACACTTTTAGTTACTTTAAATAAACATACTGTGAACTGTTTTTGTATGCTGAATTTTAGCTTGTGAAACAATTAGAATGTTAAATCCTAAATTTCTCTTACATAAACAAAAAGATTTAGATGTTGCAGAGCCAGCAGAGATAATCTAAATAAACTACTAAATATCTGAAAACACACAATTGCTTCACCTATTTATCTACATGATTCACATATTGAAGAGGTCATTTTAAGGGATACTGTCATCAGACTTCTGCACTGGAATCTGTTTTTCAAAAGAGCAAACAGATTTTTTTTATATTTAATTTTGAAATCCGACATGGGGATAGACATGTTGTCAGTATTCCAGGTGCCCCCAGTCATGTTCCTTGTGCTCTGATAAACGTTAGTCACTCCTTACTGCTGCACTGCAATTTGAAGTGATATCAACCCTGTCCTTACCCCCCAGCAGCCCATCAGCTGAAAAAAGGGAAGGTAACCAGATAACAGTTCCCTGGTAGATATAAGAGAAGCACTCTATAGTAAAAATCCATGACCCACTGAGACACTTGAGCTCAAGAAACAATAGCCTGGCTGAAAGTAGTTCCATCCTGAAGTGCTGGCTCTTTCTGGAAGCATATGACCAGGCAAAATGACCTGAGCTGCCTACACAGCAATATTACAACTAAAACATATATACTTGTTGGGTTAAGAATTAAATTTTATATGCTAGAGTGAATTATTTGCAATGTAAACAGTGTAATGTGTAAATATAAACTACATCATAAAAATCATGACAGAATCCTTTTAAGATCACAATTCCAATAGTTTGGGATACAATAGCCTATGACAATATTATTTGCAGAATATTTGTAGACATAGGATTGATTGCAAGCTCTACTTATAAATATGGCTTATTTTCTTTTTAAGCAAATTTATTTAATTTATTAGGGCCACATTTTACCACTGGGGCTGATTTTCAATATCCTACAATTTCTCAGAATAAAACTAAAAAAGAAACGTGCTTTATTCAAGCTTGTTTGAAACATTCAAATAGACTATCACAGACTATACCTTCAGCATTTATAGTTTCATATTTTCAAATCAAACCTTTCTTTAATACATATCATTTAAACTGCAGGTAAACACAGCAGGTAAAGTAACCATTTTAAGAGATCAAAAATATTTCACTTCACACTGGAAAATCACTCAGACATGATGCCTGTTAAGGTAATTTCATAGTTCATGCTAGGATTTCTTCATAGCCAGTGCATCATTTTATTTTTACATCTGGTAATGCACATATTTATTGTTCCCCTGAACAGACTGTTATTGTGGCTAATCAAAACTGTAAAGATCAAGCACAGACTGTGAAACATTTCCATCATTTTCTCTGAAATCATTTAATCAATGGACAACTGTGTAAAAAGGACAAACGTAAAAAATAAAAATGGGAACATTTCTTAAAAATATTTATTAAATGCAGCCAAATTATATAAATGTGTCAGGGGACCTAACGGCTCCCAGAGGGAGTAGTCAGGCCCAAGGAGGAAGCTTATAGGTCAAAGTCCAAGTTTGTGGTACAAAAAAGGATCAAGCAAAATCGTAATCAAAGTCCAGGCAGAAGTCCAAAGGCAGGCAGAATTATAGCAAAGTTCAGGTTCAGGCAGGGTCAAAAGTCCAGGAATCAAGTCAGCAAGAATTATGAAGCACCCAGGAAAACACTGAAGGAACCCTGTAATCGCACATTGAACCCATGACCTGGAAGAGCTTTTAAGTTTTTTTAAGTGAATTTTGTGCCGGGTGCATGACATCATCACGCCATCAGCCCACGTGGAAGATGGGCACTGCCATATTGGATTGGACGCTGCCAGAGACATGAGCACTCCTGACAGTACCCTTCCCCCAGGGGGGCCACTGGACCACCAGCTTGTGGTTGCTTTGGAAATTGTAAAATTCCCTTACCAGACGAGGAGCATGAACATCAGTATATTTTACTCATGAACACTCTTCGGGAACAAATTCCTTCCAGCAAATCAGGAATTGTAGCAACCCTTTGGAGATTCTGGAGTCAAAGATCTTCTCTACCTCATATTCCTGTTGGCCGTCTACTGATATAGTAGAAGGAGGAGATTGTTCAGAAAAGAAGCAATTAGCAATAGCTGGTTTTACCAAAGACACATGGAGCACATTAGGTATTCGCATCTCAGGGGGAAGCCGAAGTCAGGCTGCCACGGGATTAACAATCTCCACAATGGAGTATGGACCAACAAATTTTGGCCTCAACTTGATGGAAGGAATCTTAAGATGAATGTTGCTCATAGAGAGCCACACATTGTCCCCAACTTTATATAAGGGAGAAGATTTCCGCCCTTGGTCAGCATACTTCTTGTGGGACAAGGAACTTTTCTCTAAATTGGTTTTGGTAGCTGACCAAATGGCAGACATGTGGGCTGCATAATCGGCCCCTGGAACACTGGACAAGAGGAAGTCCGGAGGGAAAGCTTGAGGATGCTGTCCATACATGGTCAAGAATGGCAAACTCCAGTGGAGGCATAGCAAGCATTGTTGTAAGTGAATTCCACCCAGGGGAGTAGATTGGCCCAATCATCCTGGCAGAGGGATACATGTCTTCTCAGGAACTGTTCCAGTGCTTGATTTACCCTTTCAGCTGCCCCAATGGATTGAGGGTGATAGGCAGAGGAGAACTGAAGGGCAATACCCAGGTCTTTACACAATGAGCGCCAGAACTTGGACGTAAACTGGGAACCCCTGTCTGATACAATCTCTGCTGGGAAGCCATGTAGACAGAAAATAAACTGAATGAAAAGCTGAAAGAGTTCAATGGCAGAGGGAAGTTTATGAAGAGGGATAAAGTGTGCCATTTTACTAAAGCGGTCAATCACTACCCAGATTATGGTGTTTCCCTTGGAAGGTGGTAGTTCAAAAATAAAGTCCATGGCTAAATAAGTCCAAGGATGAGATGGAATAAGTAAAGTTTGCAATAGCCTGCAAGGGCAAGAGTGGTTGGATTTGGATGAGGCACAAATGGCACAGGCTGCCACAAAGTCTTTCACATCTTTCTGTATGGAAGGCCACCAGAGAAGATGACTGTCAAGCTCAAAAGTCTTTTGAGTACCTGGATGTCCAGCTTTCTTGGAACAATGACTTTGCTGAAGAATGGGTATGCGGAACTAAGGTGGCATGTAAACCATACCAATAGGGGTAACAGCAGGAGCAGATAATTGGACAGATAGGATCTGGCTAGCCAGATGTGGGAATAGGGAAGCAATGATTTTTGTGGGAGAAACAATTGGCTTGTGATCTTCACTGATGCACCTCTCAGGGAGAATGCTTTTGGATAGGGCATCTGCCTTACGATTTCTGGATCCAGGGCGTAAGAACAAAATTGAAATGCATGAAGACAAATGCCCAATGAGCCTGACAGGGATTCAGTGTCTTGAGAGTCTGGATGAACTCTAGGTTCTTGTGATTGGTGTAAATGTTCATAGGATGAGGGTCTCCCTACAGGAAATGTCGCCACTCCTCGAGTGCAAGTTTCAACACCAGAAGCTCACGATTCCCCACATAATAATTTTGCTCAGCAGAAGAGAACTTTTTGGAGAAAAAAGCATGGTGAAGTTTCCCATCTGTGTTTTGCCTCTGAGAAAGGATGGCGCCAGCCCCCACATCGGATGCATTTACTTCAATGAAGAAGGGTTGCAAAAGGTCAGGGTGTCGAAGGACAGGAGCCAAAGCAAACAAATCTTTCAATGACTGGAAGGCCTCCAGAGCAAGAGGAGGCCAGGCATTAGGTTTCCCTCCCTTCTGGATGAGAGCCTGGATAGGAGCAATATGGGAGGAGAAACCTTTGATAAATTGTCGCTAATAGTTAGCAAAACGAACAAATCTTTGGATGACTTTGGTACTTGTGGGAAGAGGCCAATCCTGGATTGAAGAAAACCTTGGAAGGACCCAAGTTGAACCCCTCATGAGAGATAATGTACACCAGGACCGGGTTCTTGGGTACCTCAAAGACACACTTCTCCAACTTGGCAAAAAGAAAGTTTTCTCTCAGACGAGAGACCACCTCTTTCACATGGGTTTGGTGAGTTTCCAAGTCTTTGGAGAAGATGAGTATGTTGTCCAAGTACATGACTACGGATTGCCCCAGATGATCTCTGAAATTGACGTTCACAAATTCTTGAAAGACGGCTGGATCCGAAGGGCATTACCAGGTATCAATAATGGGACGAAGACCGCCATCCTTCTTTTCTACGAAGAAGAATCCCGCCCTGGCAGGAGAAGAGGAGGGTCTGATGAATCCTCTCTGGATGTTATCTTGTTTATACTCTTTCATCTCAGAAGTTTTGGCAGGAGACAAGGGGTAAGTGCTAGGGAGATGCTCAATGGTACAGTCGTAGGAGCGATGAAGTTTCCAAGTCTTTGGAGAAGATGAGTATGTTGTCCAAGTACATGACTACGGATTGCCCCAGATGATCTCTGAAATTGACGTTCACAAATTCTTGAAAGACGCTGGAGCCGAAGGGCATTACCAGGTACTCATAGTTCCCATCTTCCTTGCACCATCTTCCATTCGCTCCCCACCGGGATGTGGACCAGGTTTTAAGCTCCTAGGAGATCCAACTTAGAGAAAATCTTTGCCCCTCTGAGTTGGTGAAAGAGTTTGGAGATGAGAGGAAGCAAATGCCGGTTGTTTATGGTGATCTTCTTGAGGCCCCTGTAATCAATAATGGGACGCAGACCACCATTTTCTTTTCTATGAAGAAGAATCCCGCCCTGGCAGGAGAAGAGGAGGGTCTGATGAATCCTCTCTGGATCTTGTATATACTCTTTCATCTCAGAAGTTTTGGCAGGAGACAAGGGGTAAGTACTAGGGAGATGCTCAATGCTACAGTCATAGGAGCAATGAGGGGGAAGAGTCTCAGTCGACTTTTTGTAGAAGACGTCCACAAAAGTCATTGTACACAACAGGCAAAGATTGCTGCTCTGCAGCAGTGGGGACACCCGGTGGATGGGCTTAGCCAGTAAACAGTTCTTTTGACAAAAAGGACTCCAATGGGATATCTGGTTAGCAGACCAGTCAATTGAGGGATTGTGCAGATGTAGCCAAAGTAACCCCAACACCACAGGAGCGGATGGGCAGGTAATAATTAGGAAAGAAAGTCCTGCACAAGTAATTCTCCCGTCATCTTGGAGATTATTGCTGTGGATGGAGCCCTGTCATCAATGGCAGTAACACGAAAAGGGAGTAGTTAAAAGGGTAGAGAGGAACACCCATGTATTGGGCAAAGGAAGTGTCCAGGAAATTCCCTCCAGCTCCGGAATCTATCGTTTTAGTGGCCAGATGAATCTGCATGGGTAAGAGAAACCTGAAGAACAGGTGTAACATTACCCACATGAGACACCCCAATTCTACCTTGGCCAGCCGAATGTCTCCAAAGTTTTTCCTGCTCGAGAGATCTGCCCTTCCGACCTGCATAGGCTTTTGCATGGAAAAGACTGTAGGTTGTTGGGGTGAAGCAGACAAAAGAGATAATTTTAAGCGTGGAGCCAGTAAGTGCTGGAATCTCTTGCTGTGTTCTTTGTCAAGTTGATGCTCTCTGAGATGCATGTCCACCTTGATTGCGAGCACAATTAAATCTTCTAACAACTCAGGTACTTCTCTGGAGATGAGATCATCTTTGAGAGTGGAGAGGCCCACTCGAGCGGTTTACCCTCCAAATGGGACATCACATACCCCACCTTGGCACATTCACTGAGGCTTTATATGCAGTGTTTATATTTGTTTTTCTGTGTTTGTATTCTCAATGCCATTGGAGAAAAAAGAAACCTTTAAATTAGTGCAACTAAATTTCAATCTGGCTTCTGTTCATCTACAGTAATAAAAGGACTCTTTATTCAAGTTAAGACACATAACATTTAAACCATGGTCCTAAAAATGATAACTTAACCTAGGCGCCTGTTGCATTTGAAACAGTAAAATGAAAAATGACATCTATGCCCATTAATATCTTCAATGTATAAACAGCACAGCATGACACATTTTTGAGAGCTGAAGGCTATGAAATCTCTCTGAAACATAAATAACAAAGCACTCAGAAGCATATTGATGTTGATATTCATCTTTGAGAAAAACATTGCTGCCTAGGCTTCTTATGAAAATAGATGCAGCCCAAATGGATCTCCTGTAATTGGTTTCAGATAGCGAGGTCAGAAGAAATATGATACAAAAAACTATTATGTGGAACAGGAGAAACAAGAATGTTTACACAGTCCCTCCCCCATTTACAGGCTAGGCGTACCTATGCCATATGCTTGCTTGCTTATTCTAAAATGAGGACAACATGTACAGTAATTATTTTAGACCGCATTAAATTGTTGAACATAGTTTTCTAATTATTTAGACTTTTATATCGCCAGTAACTGATGATAGATATTAGCTGATAATGATTATTTGGTTCAAGGCTACTCTTGATAAATTATTAAAATAGACAGCATGCATATGATACTAAGCCTTGCAGAATTGTATGTATTGCACATGTGTTTATTATCCATGGATATGCATTACTTGTGCCTTACTGAAGATGAAACTCAGTAAGACATTTAACGGCAAATACACTACGCCTAAAGCGGCCCTAGGATCACTACAGATTCTTATTGTACTAAATATTTATGATATATGGGCAATAGTAATTAATTGCTTTAACTGACTATTACTCAGGAGTAACTGCACAATGTCCTATACAATTACACTGTAAATATAGCAGAGTATAAAAGGGTAAAGTTCAAAAGTTTAGATCTCGATCTGGATAAAATGATTTGGTTCTATAGCTGGTGCTTTTTTTACTCCTTGTTGTTGAAATTTTGACTACCTGAAGACAAGTGAAACTGATTGCAAGCACTGAGAATAGGTTTATTTATGTCACATCTATCAACACCGTCTATTCAGAATGATAAAACCACCTGATGATAGTTTGCCTTTACAGAAACAGAGATAGAAATGTAGATGATAAAAAGTTCCTTATAATGATGCAGCAGGAAAAAGCTCAATATTCAGTAAATCATACATATTATTTTATAGAATTTTTTTTTTTTTTGGCCAGTTATGAAATGCTGAGATCATACATTTGGGTTTTCTTTTGTTAACTATGTGCACTATAAAAGTGTCTTGTTCTGGTTTTAGTGTGCTTCTTTCCAAATGCTATTTGTAACTGCAATTGAGCTAAAACAGTCTAGAATGGTTTTAAATATGGCTGTATTTCTATTGCTTCTGCTAACTGAAATTTATACGTGTAATAAAAAATTTACCAACAGATCTTCTACCTTCTCCATCTTTAAATTATTTAATAAAGTAAATGGTGTTACCTACGGATGTAGGAGTTCTCATAATCCACAATCTAGAATGCACATTATTGTTATGAATCAATATTGAATTGGTGGCTAAAATACTTAAACTGAAATGGTGGAACATTTAATATGGAAAACACTAGTTGTTTATTATTATAATTATCAATAAATAATAATAACAGAGTGGCATTTTCAAGTATATGCTGATCCTCAGCTGTAATGTTCTACTTATTTACTTATTTTGGTTTGTCCTTAGAAGGAAATTGCCCCCCCCCCCAAAAAAAATACAGACGAAAAACAATCATCTTCAATAAAAATGAATTTGACATACGGTAGCTTGCAGGTGCTATTATACCAAAGAAAATAGGGCAGGAAATGCCAACAAGTTATTAAAGGAACAGTTCAGGGTAAAAATAAAAACTGGGTAAATAGATAGGCTGTGCAAAATAAAAAATGTTCCTAATATAATTAGTTAACCAAAAATGTATTGTATAAAGGCTGGAGTGAATACAACACAACATCCTGCTTTTCAGCTCTCTAAATCTGAGTTAGTCAGCGACTTGAAGGGGGGCCATATGGGACATAACTATTCATTGAGTTTGCAATTGATCCTCAGCATTCAGCTCAGATTCGAAAGCAACAGTTATGACCCATGTGGCCCTCCCTCAATTCACTGATTAGTTACTGCCTGGTAACCAGGGTAACCAGTCAGTGTAAACAAAAGAGAGCTGAAAAGCAATAAGTAGTATTCTGTTCTATTATGTTAGACTTACAGTCACTACAGCCTTTATACATTACATTTTTGCCTAACTATATTGAAAACATTTTTTATTTTGCACAGCCTATCTATTTACCCAGTTTTTACTTTTATACTGAACAATTCCTTTAAAGTAGAAGTAAAGTAGAAGTATATTAGTGATTATGTTGTGATTCTATAATAGCTGATCAAAAGAAATAATCACCATATGACTCATTTTACAGTTATTACAGCTGAAAGGCTTGAATGTAGGACCTATTCTGTTGGACCCTGTACTAATTCATATTTTGATCAACTTTAAAATGGCCCTGCTAGGATATGTTTATCACCATGGGGCTAGTAATGATCTACGCACGCTATATCTTGTGGCACACTTAAGCAATGGCCTTGCCACAAAAATCGCATTAATGATTCCTGTAGATATTAGTCAAATCAACTTGCTGGTAGCAGACCAGATACAAAATGGTTTCTGGTTTTATACAAGGGTAGCCAGAACATGCACAAGCTCGAGCGCAGAGGTGGGGGCGGTGTGAGCGTAGGTTCCGGCACTAGGACCCAGTAGCCCTCGGGTGCCGCTGCCCGAAATCTGGGCCTGTATCTATAAATACACATCAGCAAATATGAAAACCACTGATGCAAGAAATGTAATGTTATAATCTTACTACACATTCTCTAAGAGTGAAATAATGCATTTGTAGTTATAGACTTTTGCTTCTAACAAGACTATTTGATGTTGTAATTTAAAAGGTTTGGAGTGTACAGAAATCTGGTTATTTGCTATAAAATCAATTACTTATTGCAATTCTAATGTAATGTGTAGGGTTATGATAATTAAACCACTGTCATCATAGAAATTCTTAATATAATTATTGTATTCTGCAGATATACTAATGGCATGCATAAAGCAAAGTTTTAGGGGCCATTTTGCCCTCACCGCGGTGCTTCAGTTGCAACCACTGTTAATAAATGTGTCTATTTCATCCCTTAAGTGAATTGTTATTTAATTACTAATATATAGATTATTGGAGGGCACTCCAAAGAACAAGAAGAAAAAAGGAGAAAACGCTCACGTCCCAATTACCTGCACTTGGGCCTAAAATGAGGTGCCACAACCCAGGGGTATACCCACCAGAGACCCCCACTAATACATAAATATGGTGTGGATGTGCACACTCGAATAAACTCTCAAAACGACAACAGGGGTAAATGCGGATACACAAGCCTCAAATGAGAATACCCCAATGTTTCGGCACCAAGGCCTTTGTCAAGGGGATCCCCTTGACAAAGGCCTTGGTGCCAAAACGTTGGGGTATTCTCATTTGAGGCTTGTGTATCCGCTACTTGTGGTTTGATCTTTTTTGCCTTATCTGTCCCAAGGGGGTATGTATATAGCTGTTTATACTTTGAATTGTGAAGTATTGTCACACTTGATATGTATTTTTTGATTGTTGATAAACCAAGTAAAAAAACTTTTTTGCATTTACCCCTGTTGTCGTTTTGAGAGTTTATTTGAGTGTGCACATCCACACCATATTTATTAATTACTAATATAGCCTACAGTAAGTATTCTCATGACCGCTGACCACTATGGAATAAAAGAGTAGATGGCAGTCAGCCTTCTTTATCTATCAAGGAGCAGTCCCACAGCTTTAGGCCTATGCTACACAACATTTTGCCACTGTGATGTTAAAAAGTAGAAGTGTTGTGATCAAAACAACTTTCCCTAGCTATCATCATTTCCCATTGAAAAGAGGGTACATGGTCTGCCAATGATAGAAGCTAATGGTGACAAGCAGAGATTGTTGGGAATGCTGAAGCCAACATACCTGAAAATTTCAGACTAGGAAGGCATTTTCTCCAGTATTATTCACAGGTGTCAGTGGGACCCCACTAAGAACCTTACTCCAAGTAGAGAATGTACCATGTACAACTACCCTCGGTACCTCGATCCTGTAGCCAGTTTCCTATCCATGTGCAAACAACTTCATTAAACCCAACAGACCTTAGTTTAGAAAGCAGCAGTTTGCGGAGCACGGTATCAAATTCTTTGGCAAAATCCAAACAGATCACATCTGCTGCCCCCCCCCCACAGTCCAGCAGTTTACTTACCTCATCATAAAAAGCAATCAAATATGTCTGACATGACCTATTCTTCATAAAGCCATGCTGACTGCTGCTCATAATTCCATTCACTAGGATAAAAATTTTAATGTGATCCCTTAACAAGGCTTCAAATAATTTTCCCACCACAGATGTCAAATTTACTGGCCTATAATTTACAGGCTGAGAATGTAATCCCTTTTTAAATGTTGGAATGACATCATCTTTTCTCCAATCAATAAATACTATACCAGATGAAAGTGAATCTGAGAAAATCATAAATGGGGGCTGATCTAAAACTGAACTAAGCTCTCTTAGAACCCGGGGGTTGGAGCTGGGGTGTATGCCATCAGGCCCTGGAGCCTTGTTTAGATTATTTTTAATACATCTTTATGAATCATATCCTGAGTCAGCCACTGATTAGATTTAGCTGAGCCATCAGTGCAGCTATGAAGTGACCCTGAGAACACGGACTCCTCTATTGTATACACTGAAAAAAAGAACTGATTTAGCACTTGCCTTTTCTGTATCTGTTACAACAATACTGGTACAATTGTTTAATGGAGCAACACTCTCAACCTGCATCTTTTTACTATTAATATATTTTAAAAACTTTTTAGTGTTAGATTTCGCCTGCTCCCCTATTAACTCTATATTTCCTTTCTATGCTTTCCGGATTACGAATTTACAACATTTATAATAGTGTTTATACTCATTAAATGCAGCTTCTGTCCCAACAGATTTGTAGTTTTTAAATGCCTTTTTCTTCTTTCCTTTTAACTCCTTTACTTCTGTATTAAGCCACACAGGGTGATTCTTAGAGCTTCTACATTTACTCCTTAAGGGAATAAATTGAGAACAGTAATGATTTAATGATATCATTTTAAATGACAACCATGTTCTGTGTTTTTAGCTGAAAACATAATGCCCCAATCAATGCTCTGAAGGGCAGCCCTCAAGGCACTCAAATTAGCGTTTTTGAAATTCAAGGTTTTTGTTGCCCCAGTATATATTTGTTTTTTGCACCAGATATTAAATGATATTACATTATGGTCACTATTACCCAAGGGTTGAATGACTTGCACATTTGCTATAAGTTCTGGATCCTTTGAGATCACTAGATCCAGAATAGCATTTTTTCTGGTAGGCTCCTCAACAACCTGTGCCATAAAATTGTCATGCAACAAATTAATAAACTTATTCCCATTAACTGATCTGTCAGTACTACTGCTCCAGTCAATATCTGGGTAATTAAAATCCTCCATTATCATTACTTTACCAAAACTAGCAGCTTAGCTTCCTCCTCCTCACTTACAATAGGGGGTCTATAGCATACCCCTAAAATTAATTTGCTGGAATAGAATTGGCGAATAACTCCACCCATAAGCCTTCTGCCCCCTAATTTTGTAACATAACCTCCTCCTTTATATAAGCTTTTAAGTCTTGCCTAACACACAGACATACCACTCCTCCTTTTTTATAGTCCCTCCGAAAGTGAAGAAATACAGATGCAGCCACTTGGATTTGTGTGTTAAATGCATCGTGACTCAGGGTTAAGTGAAGAAACGGTGTTATCTAAAGTCATCTTAACTCATTTAATGCATTTAACCTTTTCATTAGCATACCAAAGCACCATTGTTTTCAATGGTGAACTCTTTAATCGGCAGGCGAATTTTCAATGGCGTTTCGCGAATTTATTCGCCGGCGAATCGCGGGAATTCAACGTGAATTCGGGCCTGCCGAATAAATTTGCTCATCACTATTCCTGAGCTCTCCTTTCAACACATGGTTCGATCTTCTGAACACTACACAGGGTACATTTCTTTTCTGACTTGCACTAGTTTTATAATCTGAAATATGCCAAAAAAATGCAATGTTTCTTATACATAGCTTTTAAAAAGTGCTAAGTGCCTAATTTTTTTCCCCAGAATTCCAGTACCACTGAGTGTGTCCACTAAATAGCATCTGCCAAAACTGTATATATTTTTTGGCAAATGGTCCCCAAATTCATCATTGAATTTGTTAATCAATAAATGAGTATTAAGATATGTTATTTCTTAAAATGTCATCTGTAAACCAATACTGCTCAAATTAAATGTAAAGTGTTATGTTCCTGTCAATATCTGTGTGTGCATATATACATATATATTTATATATATAAATATACAGTATATATATATATATATATATATGTATGTGTGTGTGCAGCAAACAATATCTCAAAGATGGCAAGGTAGGTAATTCACTGTGTCTTAATTATTCATTCATAAAAAAAAATTGAAATACAGCATATATGTTCCACCCTTGATATCAATTAAGTCCTACAAATAAATTAATTCAAAATCAGATTTAAATGATATAATATCTCTATTAATACAATATCTTTTATTTGTGCTAAGCTGGAAAGTATAACACATAGCAGCTTGCTTAGTTTTATTTTAGATTGCGCTATGCTCCAGAAAAGGAGTTTCACTATCTTTGTTTATTGATTTTCTAGATTAAGAATCCCTAGGAGAGAATTGTAACAGACAACCATAAAATTATTTTTAGTGTGCTTATTTGCCTTTTCCTTGCATCTATTTGGCCTGTGCCTGTAGACAATTATGCGTTCCAGCCTAGACTCAGGTG